>OX638271.1:7250512-7928558 GCA_951806755.1 Brenthis hecate | reverse complement strand
TTGTCGGGAAAGCATTTACGCATACCACCTGATCCCCCAGTTGGTTATGGTGGGGCTCACCGGCTAGAAGGAGCCGGTACTACCCACTAAAAACCCGACATCCCTTCCCCCCGCCTTAGTGGGACGCCGCAGGATCGCTTGCGCATTCAAAACTACTACGGGCGCCCCAGGCGGCAGGTCTGCCTAAACGCTAGGCAGACCACCAAACCAATGGGGCTGCTCACCAGTCAACTACCACTGCTACGCCAGAGAGGTACCCGGAAGCAGGCCCCATTAAACCCCAACCAACGCCCACCGAAGGTGGGCCCACCTCCAATCGGCTGCAGAGGACAGGGAGAGCGGCAACGCAAACACCGACACTCCTCTTCCCCTGCAGCCCCACCTGCGTCCGCCCATCAAACGGTGGCGGCCACGCTAGGCCCGCGGGAGATAGGGACGAGCGGCGCATCGCCAATACCGACACTCCTCTTCCCCCGCGGCCCCCCTACCGTCGGCCCACCTCCGGGACCAAGAGGGCGGCCGACCAACCCCACGCCCAGGACGCAGGACCAGAAACTGGCCCCGCTCCAGCCGCCGCACCGACGAGCTAGCCCCGGCAGCGCGGCCCGCGCCAGCGGCCTTCCTACCGCGAAACGGCCGGAGGGACACCGCGATACCTCCAAGAAGGAGCCGGCGCCCTCCTGACGCCGACTACCCCCTCCCTTCCTGGCTGTTGGTCCGCGCCGGATTGCTCCGGTACCACCCCAAGCTCCTGTCGGGTCCAGACAGTCGCGAGTGGTGTTCCCCCTGATCCGCCACCCGGGGGACGCGTCCCCGGTAGAACTCGTCAGCTCTGCCCCCTAACCGGAAACCTAACCTAACGACCTAACCTAACCTAACCTAACCGAACCGAACCTAAACCTAACCTAACCTAACCTAACCTAACCTAACCTAAACGAACCTAACCTGAACCTAACCTAACTAAACCTAAACCTAACCTAACCTAACCTAACCTAACCTAACCTAACCTAACCTAACCTAACCTAACCTAACCTAACCTACACTAACCTAACCTAAACCTAACCTAACTAAAACCTAACCTAACCTAACCTAACCTAACCTAACCTAACCTAACCTAAACAAACCTAACCTAACCTAACCTAACCTAACCTAACCTAACCTAACCTAACCGAACCTAACCTAACCTAACCTACACCGAAACCTAACCTAAACCTAACCTAACCTAACCTAACCTAACCGGAACCTAACCTACACCGTAAATTAACCTAACCTAACCTAACCTAACCTAACCTAACCTAACCTAAACCTAACCTAACCTAACCTAAACCTAACCTAACCTAACCTAATCCTAAACCGAACCTAACATAACCTAACCTAACCTAACCTAACCTAACCTAACCTAACCTAACCTAACCTAACCTAACCTAAGCTAACCTAACCTAACCTAACCTAACCTAACCTAACCTAACCTAACCTAACCTAACCTAACCTAACCTAACCTAACCTAACCTAACCGAACCTAACCTAACCTAAACTAACCTAACCTAACCTAACCTAACTTAACCTAACCTTAACCTAACCTAACCTAATCCTAAACCTAAACCTAACCCTAACCTAACCTAACCTAACCTAACCTAACCTAACCTAACCTAACCTAACTTAACCTAACCTAACCTAACCTAACCTAACCTAACCTAACCTAACCTAACCTAACCTAACCTAAACATAACCTAACCTAACATAACTAAACCTAACCTAACCTAACCTAACCTAACCTAACCTAACCTAACCAAACCTAACCTAACCTAACCTAACCTAACCTAACCTAACCTAACCTAACCTAAACCCTAACCTAACCTAACCTAACCTAACCTAACCTAAACCTAACCTAACCTAACCTAACCTAACCTAACCCTAACCTAACCTAACCTAACCTAACCCTAACCTAACCTACCCTAACCTAACCTAACCTAACCTAACCTAAACCTAACCTAACCTAACCCGTCAAACCTAACCTAACCTAACCTAACCTAACCTAACCTAAAAATAACCTAACCCTAACCTAACCTAACCTAACCTAACCTAACCTAACCTAACCTAACCTAACCTACCTAACCTAACCTAACCTAACCTAACCTAACCTAACCTAACCTAACCTAACCTAACCTAACCTAAACAAAAACTAACCTAACCTAACCTAACCTAACCTAACCTAACCTAACCTAACCTAACCTAACCTAACCTGACCTAACCTAACCTAACCTAACCTAACCTAACCTAACCTAACCTAACCTAACCTAACCTAACCTAACCTAACATATCCCCTAACCCTAACCTAACCTAACCTAACCTAAACCTAACCTAACCTAACCTAAACCTAACCTAACCTAACCTAACCTAACCTAACCTAACCTAACCTAAACCTAACCTAACCTAACCTTACCCGAACTAATCTAACCTAACCTAACCTAACCTAACCTAACCTAACCTAACCTAACCTAACCTAACCTAACCTAACTACCCTAAACCTAACCTAACCTAAACCTAACCTAACCTAAACCTAACCTAACCTAAACCTAACTTAACCAAACCTAACCTAACCTAACCTAACCTAACCTCAAAACCTAACCTAACATACCTAACCTAAACCTAACCCTAACCTAACCCCCCATAAACCTAACCTTAACCTAACCTAAAGAACCTAACCTAACCTAAACCTAACCTAACCTAACCTAACCTAACCTAAACCTAACCTAACCTAACCTAACCTAACGAAACCTAACCTCACCTAACCTAACCTAACCTAACCTAACCAACCTAACCTAACCTACACAACCTAACTAACTAAACCATAACCTAACCTAACCTAACCTAACCTAACCTAACCTAACCTAACCTAACCTTTTTTTTTTTTTTTTTTTTTTTTTTTTTTTAACGTCAGGAAAACCCTGTTCCCGGGTACCCGTCCGCCTGGGGATAGGCGGAACGGGTTATGTGGGGCTCCTGCCGCGCAAAGATGCGTAAACGCGCGGCAGCCTACCCACTAAAAACCTGACCGATTGCCGCTTTGTCGCCACAAGGCTGGGGTCACAGGCATCCAGATTCTTCTGTAAACCCCAGCGGCGAGAGCACTTCTGAAGGCCCACCCCAATATCACGGAGGGATTAACCCCGGACGGCCTCTTCGAGTGGCGCGCGGACGACTCCGCGCGCGCGCCTACTCGGGCCCAGATCAGTGGACGATCGGCTTCCCCAAGCCGACCCGCCCTCTGGCTCGTGCTAGGGGGGGAGGCGGCGGTCGTACGCCGCTCTCCCGGCGTCCGGTCCTTTTACGGCGGATGGCGAGCTCGGCGTTGGCCTCTCTCACCCTCTCCGCCAGCTCTTTCTGCGACATCACATTCCTCGCAGAAGGATAGGGACGGCAGCCAAGGACCTTTCGCTTCCGGCCATGGCAGAGATCACGGCCATCAGCGTCAGGTCCGGCCCCACGACACTTTGGAGCGCCTTTTTCGCCCTCGCTCCGTCGCCCATGCTGGGCACACCTCCAGCGTATGCTGGGCGGCCGACTCATCGGGACAGTCGTTGCAGTGGTTGGAGAGAGGAGAGGGCTCCCTCCCGCCGACCCGACACAGATATTCCCCGATAGCAACCGTTGCCCCGAGAGGATATGCGTGGCGCGGAAGGTTAGGACGCCAGGCCGCCGTACCCTAGCCATTCGTTGCGCGAGAGTGGGGCGAACTGCCTCCCCCCCGATGGGCCACTCGGCCCCAGGCGCAAGGGTTGCTCCAGCCTGAGACCGCCACTCTTCTACTGCGGCTACACGCTCGTTGCTCTTCTTCTCTCGGAGCCCTAGATGAAAGGCCTCGACGCCGACGGTTTATCTGGAGCCAGGGAAAAGTGCGTCTAAAATCCCACGGCAGTACTCCCGCCAACACACATGCCAACCCCCCTGAGCTGGTACGGTACCCCCCTGATGACCCTGATCGCAATCACTCTCTGCGCCCGCCGCAAGGCAGAGCGATGTTTTCGCGCAACAGGGCATCCGCCCACACTGGGGCACCGTACATCGCCATCGACCTCACGACACCAGTGTAGAGCCGTTTTGTTTACGCGCTCGGTCCTCCTACATTTGGCAGAAGACTGGATAATGCCGCCGCCTCCTGCAACAGTCGCGGCACCAGGGCGTTCAAAGTGCGCCCGGAAGTCCCACCGGCTGTCGAGCACGAGTCCCCAGGTACTTAATCGTGCTCGTAACGCCGAATGCCGGATTCCCCCCACAACGCTATGCGGCGTCCGGACGGAGGCGCCCTACCCCGAGGACCATGGAAGGCATGACCGCCTCCGAATTTTCCGAGGGCGACCTCCAGACCTAACCGCCGGATTCTCCCAACGACGAAGCTAAGCCACCCGCTGTGGCCAATAATGCTGCCTCTCTATAGGTTCGGTGCCGAGCTGTTACCCAAGTCATCCCGTCAGGCGCTAGCCACGTCAATCTCTACCCCTCTCAGACCCGGTGCCCCGAAGAGCACCCAGTCATATCCGATGGTTCCACAGGAGTGGGCCCAAGCACCGACCCCTGTGGAACCACGCGATACCACCCTCCCGTGCTTTTCCCAGCCATCTTGAACCGGGAACTTCACCCAACCTCCCCGGACCTGGTAGGCCCCCCGAATGACGCGACGGAGGTAGGTCGGGCACCCCATGATAGCGGAGTGGCTCCCTTATGCAGTCCAAGGCAAACGCTGTTTGAACGATAAGTACTTGTTTCTCGATGTCAAGGCGACACCGCGATCACAACCGTCGCCCCGGGATACCGCTTCCTGCGCCTGGGACCGGACGCGAAGAAAAAGAATGGCGTCCACGGTGGCACGGCCACCGGCGACAAACCAAACTGGACGTCGGAGAGGTTTAGGTCCCGCCCTGCTCTAAAATGGGCGCACAAAGCGCCCGGGCCTTACAACGCGCCTCAAAGAGCTTGACCACTTCGTCAAGGGAGGCACAATGGGGCGGTATTGCAGAAGGAGATTACCGCGGGGCCGCCCCTCCTTTTTTGAGGAGGGACTAGTCTGCCTGTCTTCCACGCGCTTGTGGAATTATAGGCTTGAGCCAGACAGGTCAGTAAATAGTCCTCGACACCCGCAGCTTCCAGAGACCTCCTGGGCCAAACACCCATACTCGCATGGTATACCATCAGAGGCCAGGGGCCACTCTCTTCGTCCCGGAGACGTGACTACGGACACTTTTACAGCTCCTCCTCGGGAACTTCCGGGACTTCCCTCTCCTCCTTCCTCATTCCCCGTGGGAGCCATCACGCGTGGCGGCTGATGTTCTGCCTGCGCACCCCCGGTGGGGAAACAGAGCCTCGACCAACTTCCCCGGAACTACGCTGGGCTGGAGGAGACTGCGTAAGTGGGGGCGGCCCAAGGACGGAGGGGCCTTGTTACGCACACTCCTGTAGGGCGTTACCCCAGGGGATCGCGGGTTGAGCTCATCCAGCCATCCGCTCCCCTGGCCGTGGTCTGCGACCTCAGAGATCGCCACCGTCGGCTGGTTTTATGGCGACATACTCAGCGTACAGAACGTCACTCCTCGGCCCTGTGCCTTTCTCGATTTCTTCTGCGTTTTCTGGCTCCTGAATCGCTCGCCCTGCGACAGCGGGTGTGTTACTAGCGTCTGATGGCCCACACACTCCTCGCACAGTTGCGCGATCGCCGTAGACCACCAATACAACCTCATGCGCCACGCATGGGCAGCGCCTAGAGAGAGGCATGGCAACACATCACAGGCTCGTTGATGTCACCCACCTCCGTCAGCCTTTCCACTGAAGTCCTCGATTCCCCCGGTGTCATGGGGCCAGCCATTGAGGCTAACTAGCACAGCCTCCTTCAAACACCTCTACATTGAGGCGCTTTAGCTGCAACCTCGGACTATCCTCTCCCGAGGTTCGTCTAGGGCCTGGCGGCACCGCCGGATGGTGTGGAGACCTCAAAATGGATGTACCAGATGGTCCCCCCGGAGAGCGTCTCCACAATCTTCCAGCACTCGCCAGCCCTGGGACACGGCGCGACTAATGGCGCCGGGCTCGCCGAACGTTACATCCAGCGATGGACCCGTCCCTGCCGTCGCACGCACGTGTTCGCCGCTCCCCGGTTAAGGACCGTCAAGGTTGGTGGCAACTACCCATTCTCCGCAAGGGCCCTTTCCCCGCGGCGTCCTCGACTGCCGAAAGCCCCACAAGGCTGGACTTGAGTTTAGGTCCCCCGCGAGAATGGACTTCGGCAGGCTGCGAAACTGGCAATGAGATCCCCCAGCCTCGCGTCCAGAAGAAAACTCTTTTCAAAACTACAGCTAGTGTTTTATTGGGGGAGAAGTAAAACCCCGACCACAGTCGGATCTGACCCAGCATTTGGTGCCGCGACGCATCCCGACACACTTCACAACACGTTGTTGAAAGGTGGGGCAACCCCACAGCGGCGACCTGGGTCCACGATCGACGACCGTGTCCACTCCTCCATCCCCTAACCAGTTCATCATCGCGGAGGAACAACCGAGTAATGGCTTCCCGACAACAAACGGCTGACTCCCCCCCGGCACCGACCCACTGCACCAGGCTTGTGGACAAACAGGTCCTGGGCCCTGGCACAGTGGTTCAGATTCGCTTGCAAGATCTTTAATGGCAGTCATTGTGTTACCGGTGTTCCCTTATCCTCCTCATCCCATATTTTGGGCTGGCTCGGCCTTTGGGCCAGTGGCCTCGATGCTGCTTGCATCCCTTTCTCCCGCCCAGTGAATTTTGGGCTTTGGGTGCAGGCCGGCACTCCCCACCACATGCTCCGCAGGGCCCTCTTAGCCGCCTCACAGGGGACTGCACAGTGTGGCCGCATTAGTGCATTTGGTTGCGGTATGTGTCCAGGCTGAACCGCACCTGTAGCACTGGCTACTACGGTCTATTCGCCCCACTAACATTGGCACCGCAACATGGCCGTTCTTCGTGAACAATCCTGTAGCACCGCTGGAGACCCTAGGCTGCAGCAGTTTTGGACCTGCCGCAGATACGAGGAGCCCACAAGAAGGCGGCCACCGTTCTACTACCTTCTTCGGCCCCGCGGCAACCAGGGCAACGGACCCACGCTGATCACCAGGCCCGGTATGGTCACGGCCGTATCCATCCTACATTTCAACTGATGCAGGTAACCTAACCTAACCTAACCTAACCCTAACCTAAACCTAACCTAACCTAAACCTAACCTAACCTAACCCTTTTTTTTTTTTTTTTTTTTTTTTTTTTTGTTTTTTTTTTTTTTTTTTTTTTTTTTTTTTTTTATTTTTTTATTGTCAGGGAAATGCATTTACGTCATTACCAACCTTGATCCCCAGGTGGTATGTGGGGCTCACCGGCTAGAATGAGCCGGGTACCTTACCCACTAAAACCCAACATCCCTTCTCCCCGCCTTAGTGGGGACGCCGGCAGGATCGCTTGCGCCATAACTACTACGTGCCGCCCCGGCGGCAGGCGTCTGCCTAAAAACGCTAGCAGACCACACAAATCAATGGGCTGAACTCACAGTCAACTCACCTTGCTTATGCCAGAGAGCGTACCCCGGAGCAGCCCCATTAAACCCCAAACCCATCCGCCACACCGAAGTGGGGCACCTCCAAAGGCGGCTGCAAGGAGGAACAGGGGGAGAGCGGCAAACGCAACACCGACACTCCTCTTCCCCTGCAGGCCCCACCGCGTCGCCATCAAAACGGTGGCGGCCCCGCTAGTGCCGCGGGGAGATAGGGACGAGCGGGCGCATCGCAATACGACACTCCTCTTCCCCCCGCCGGCCCCCCTACCGTGTCGGCCACCTCCGGACCAAGATGGCTGCCGACACCCCACGCCAGACGCAGGACCAGAACTGGCCCGGCCCCCGCTCCAGCCGCCCGCACGAAGGGGGCTAGCCCCGGCCCAGCAGCGGGCCCCCGCGCAGCGCCTCCTACCGCGAACGCGGCCGGAGACACCCGCGCTACCCCAAGAAGGAGAGACGGCGCACTCCTGACGCCGCTCCACTCCCCCTCCCAATCCTGGCTGTTGGTCCGCGACGGATTGCTCCGGTACAACACAGCTCCTGCGTCGGGTCCAGACAGTCGCGAGTGGTGTTCCCCTATCCGCCACCCGGGGACGCGTCCGGTAGCAGTCAGCCTCTGCACCCGGAAAACCTAACCTAACCTAACCTAACCTAACCTAACTAACCTAACCTAACCTAACCTAACCTAACCTAAACCTAACCTAACTAAACCTAACCTAACCTAACCTAACCTAACCTAACCTAACCTAACCTAACCTAACCTAACCTAACCTAACCTAACCTAACTAACCTAACCTAACCTAAACAACCTAACCTAACCTAACCTAACCTAACCTAACCTAACCTAACCTAACCTAACCTAACCTAACCTAACCTAACCTAACCTAACCTAACCTAACCTAACCTAACTAACCTAACCTAACCTAACCTAACTAACCTAACCTAACCTAACCTAACCTAACCTAACCTAACCAACCTAACCCCTAACCTAACCTAACCTAACCTAACCTAACCTAACCTAACCTAACCTAACCTAACCTACCTAACCTTAACCTAACCTAACCTAACCTAACCTAACCTAACCTAACCAACCTAACCTAACCTAACCTAACCTAACCTAACCAACCTAACCTAACCTAACCTAACCTAACCTAACCTAACCTAACCTAACCTAACCTAAACCTAACCTAACCTAACCTAACCTAACCTAACCTAACCTAACCTAACCTAACCTAACCTAACCTAACCTAACCTAACCTTTTTTTTTTTTTTTTTTTTTTTTTTTTTTTTTGTTTTCGCTGGGGAAACCCATCATTGGGACCCTACCGGCCGTCAATGGGTAGGGTACTGTGAGACTCCCTACTCACTAAAACCCACAGCGGAAACCCGTCGCCGCAGTGCAATGGGGTGTGCAGGATCGCTTGCGCATTCACTACAACACCCCTGCGGACGGCCCGTACCCCGCGGGCCTGCCTCGCCTAAACCGGAATGCCCTCGATTCACAGAGCATTCCGACCGCCCCGATGACGTGCAGGGGAGTCAAACGAGAGACCCCCCCGCAGTAGCTCCTCTAGGGTGGCGGGAGAAGATGGGCGCATACCGGCGCCTCCTCTCCCCAGCCGACGGCGACGAAGAGGGTCTGCTAAGGCGTTAGCCTCGCGTTCCCTCTCCGCCGTCTCCTTCAGTGAGATGACGGCCTCGCTGAAGGAGACCATCGCCGACCAGGACCTCTCGTCGCGTAGCATGGCCCCCACCACGCTTCGCAACGACAGGTCTCCACCCACTACCGCCATCAGGGCATGGCGCTGGGGAGCCCAAGCGGCGCATACCGCGAGGGTGTGGTGCGAGGTGTCCTCGGACGCACCACACTCGTGGCATACGGGCAACGGTTCCCGACGCGCAACTTGACACAGATACTTACCAAAGCACCCGTGCCCGGTAAGTATCTGCGTCAACCTGAACGTCAGGACGCCGTGTGGCCGCCTGACCCAGCGAGACAGGAACGGACGAACCGCCCCCACCGTCGCCGAGCCAGCCGCTGGAGTCCCCAGATCTTCCCACCAGCGCCGGATCAGTGCCTCGTCAGCTAGGCGCCTGATCCGAGCGACTCCCTCCCGCGCTGGACGTTCCCCTCGTGCCCGCTCACTCGCCCGATACTGATAGACTTCGGCGAGCACCTCCGCCTGGAGTTTCCCAGGGCGGATCGCCCGCCAGAAGTGTCGCCGCCGTGAAGGACACCGTACGGTAATCCCCGCACCGCCCTCACCGCCAGGACCCGTTGCGCCTTGCGCAGTTGGGCCCTGTCGGTGCGGAGAGGGCGTCATCCACACGGGGGCACCGTTACAGTGCCATGGACCTCACGATGCCGGCGTAGAGCCGCCGGCAAGGAGATCCAGGGCCCCCGACATTCGGCAGAAGTCTGCCGAGGGCCGAGGCGGCGCCGATCAGTCTCGGGGTGAGCTGGGCGAAATGGACACGAAACGTCCAGCGTCCGTCCAGGGTCAGGCCCAAATATTTCATCTGGGCCCGCACCTCCACCATCCTACCCTGGACCCGCAGACAGGCGTTGCGGGGGGCACCCTTGCGTGGGCCATGAAAGAGGAGGGCCTCCGTTTTGGAGACGGAGACCCTCAGGCCCAGCATCCCTATTCGGTCGGCGACCAAGTTGGTGCCGACTGTGGCCAAGCGTGCCGCCTCCTGATAGGAATGACCCCGGGCTGTGACGAGGGTGTCATCGGCATAAGCGATGACACCGAGCCCGGGCAGGAGCGGACAACGCAGGAGCCAGTCATAGCCGAGGTTCCACAGTATCGGGCCCAAAACGGCCCCTTGTGGAACCCCGCAGTCGACACGCCGCCGACCGACCACCCCGTTTGCCCCCGTCCACACGACCTGTCTGTCGCGGAGGTACGCGTCCAACACCCGCCGGAGATAGAGAGGCACCTCGTGATATCGAAGCGCCTATCGTACCGTCTCAAACGGCAGGGTGTTGAAGGCGTTGGCCACGTCCAACGAGACGGCCAACAGCACGTCTCCTTCCTCCACCGCGGCCAAGGACCGAACCTTCAGGGCGTTCAGGGCGTCCACGGTCGACGACCCGCCCTGAACCCGAACTGAGCCTCTGAAAGGCCCGGCCCCACCTCCTCGAGATGCTGAGTAAGACGGGCAACGAGAATTCTCTCGAAGAGCTTGCCCATCTCACTCAGCATCACGATCGGCCTGTACGCCGAAGGAGAGTCCAGAGGACGACCCTCCTTGGGTAACAGGCACAACATCCCCTCCTTCCAGATCTTCCGGGAACTGTCCAACACGGAGACACGCGTTGAAGAGGTCCCGAAGATCCCCTCCCAGGTATTCCAGGGCGATGCACAGAACTCGCCCCGGAATACCATCCGGTCCCGGCGCCGTCTTTCTGGCCCGCAGTTTATCGCGGGCCAATTCCATCTCCCCCTCGGTGATTGGGGGGAATTCGTCGACTCCCTCATGGCGTGAGGGAGGACACATCACCGGGGGGACGTGCCCGGAGGGCTCCGGGAACAGGCCTCCCACCAGTCGCAGGAGGACATCGGGCGGCGTGGTCTCCGTGACCGGGGCGCCATGCGCGCGGAGCTTGTTCCGCGCGCTGATATACGGGCGCCCCCACGGATCCCGATCCAGGCCCGCCAGCATTTCCTGACGGGCCGCCGCCTTGGCCTGGCTGATGGCGAGCTGCAGGGCCTTTTTTGCTGACCGATAGGTCACCCGCAGCTCGCTCTCCAGGACAGGGTCCAGGCCATTCCTCCTGCGACACCTCACGTAAGCCCTCCTGTGTCTATTGCAGGTCGCCCGAAGTTGTGCGATCTCGGGCGACCACCAATAGACACTACGACGACGCCGGTCAAACCGCCTCACACGCGGCATGGCCGTATCGCACACCCTCGTAAGGGCGTCGCGAATACGGCCAGCCAGTTCCTCCACGTCGGAACTGGCGCCCACCACACTCCCCTGGGAGCTCCAAGCTTCGACGATGGCCGCCTCCCTGGCCAGCTCTGTGTCCAGCCGGCCCAGGGCCCACCTCGGGAACGCTCGAGAGGGCCCCCTTGGGCGGTCCATCGGCACCGGACGGGTGGAGATCTCAAATCGGATATAATTGTGATCCGACAGAGTCTCCACCTCCTCCTCTACCCTCCAGTTGATCACGTTTGCGTGCGACGGCGGGGGTGGCGAACGTTAGGTCCACCACGGACCCCCCCTGCTGCCGCACGCACGTGAACGCCGTCCCCACATTGAGCAGGGACAGACCGGAGAGTAGGGCCCACGTCTGAACCGCTCGCCCTCGAGCGTCCGACGTGGGATTCCCCCAGGCCAAGGACTTGGCATTGAAGTCACCGAGGACGATAGTGGGCCTCGGCGACTGCCTGCAGACCGCAGCGCGGACGGAGTCAAGGAAAACCTCGAACTCCGCCAGACTGCGGTTGGGGGAGAAGTACACCGCAACGATGGCGTACTCTCCCCACCCTGCCACGACGAGTCCTTGGCCCCTCTCGATTGCCGAGAGACGGGGGCGGTGCTGCTCCCAGACACTATGGCCACGGAGCCCTCTAGGTCCCCCACCCAGTTCGGTTGGTGAGGGACAAAATAGGGCTCGCAGGCCACCGCCAGGGTCTATCTCCCACTCGGCCACGGACTGCAGCAAAAGGTCCTGCGCTCCGGACGAGTGGTTTCAAATTCCCTTGGAGGAAGCGCTTGTGTCCAACCATTATGAGGACATGCGCGCTTCCTCCCCAGCCTGGCGGCTACTCAAACCCGGGGGCGGCCCTGGTCCGTTGGGCCGTCTTCCCCTTCGTAACAGGCGGGTGGCAATCGCCCCCGCCCATTATGTGCCCCGAGGGGCGCCCCGCATCCGCGCACACAGCGCAGCGCACAGTCTTTGCGCTGCAGTCTGCGGACTGGTGCCCCTCGCCACCACAACGGTAGCAGAGGCGGCCCCTCTCAATCCTGGATGGGCACAACAGGCCAGGTGTGACCGATGCCCATGCACCTGAAGCAGCGCAATGGGCGCTGCTCCAGGACCTCCACCCTCGCCGAGCTCCAGCCGACCAGGAGCCTACCAGCGTCGACTACCACCTTGGCCGCCGTGGCGGGGCATCGCACCACAACCGAGCCCACGCCTCCCCGCCCCGTGCGGATCTCTCCAACCTTCACGTTGGCCACGGGGCAGTTGGCCGCCCTTGCGACCGCCGCAGCCACCTTTTCTTTGGAGGCCGAATCATCCAGGCCATCAACCCGGAGATCGCCAATCTTCGCTGGGCGCGCGACGGTCGCCAGCCCATCCAGGACCTGGCGGAGCTTCTCCGCCAGTCTATCCGCCACCTCTGGCGCAACGGAGGAAGGGAGCTCAAGGAGCCTCGCCCCTGTCGCCGCCACCCTTACAGACAGCCCCCCGTTGATCCCCAGCTCACGCAGGTCCACGCTTTGTTGGGCCCTCTCCAGGACCCTTGCGTAGGAGACGCCCTTCGCGGCAGCCTCCTGCGAACCTTATGATTACCGCGGCCGTGCGCGGCTGAGCTGGGACCTTCGGCTTCTGTTGCGCCTGGGGAGCCCTCGGAGCCCTCGCCGCTGCCGCCGGCGCGGAGGCTGAAGCTGGAGGGGCCGCTCTTCCTTCTTCTTTCGCCCCGCCCTTCCTTACCACCGTGGCCCAAGTATCTCCCTCAGTTGCAGCGGGGCGACTCGGCCCGGCAACCTGCGGTGGAGGAGCTCGGGCAGCTGCCACAGGAGCAGGCGGAAGTGGGCGCGCAGGAGGAGCCGTAGCCTTCCCCTTACCCTTACCTTTCCCCTTGCCCTTGCCATCCTGTGCTGCAGAACCCCCTTCAGCTCTAGCCACAGCCGGCGCTGGCACTTGCCTCGGAGGGGAAGATCTCGGGGCAGGGCTCGGGGCAGCCACTGGAGCAGCCGCCACGCGGCGCCTATCTGCCGCAAGCGGGGGACGCATTGTCTTCGCCGGGAGGAGGCGTTCCTCTATCCCGGCGAAAACGAGCGTCAATTAAAAGTCCCCACTGAGGCGACAATGGAGGCTCGTATCTCCTCTAGCCAGTCCCCTGCGAAGGTGTCAGAGGGACCGGCTTTGGACACCGACAGCTCCTTCCTGAGCTCGCAGAATTCTCTGCGGTGAGCCTTTAGCTCGGCCTTCAATGCCTCCGTCTCACGACGAAGGCGAGCATTGTCCTTTTGGAGGTGGTGGACCTCCTCCGCCACTGTGCGCCCCGCCAGCGCTTCCACCACCTTTTGCAGCGTGGCGGCAGACTCCTTGAGCATCTTTACCATTGTGCCCTTCAAATTACCCGATTTCTGGGCCACTTCGTACACTGCTGCCACGCTGTTGCTGGCGAGCACCCTCAATTCATCGGCCGTCAGCTCGGCCGGATCTCTCGGAGCCGGCGCCTCAGACGCCGACACCTCAGAGTCACTGCGCACGTCTGCGCCAGCCTTTCTGTAGGTCCGCTGACTCAAACGTCTTTCGAACTCGAGTTCGCGGGCCTCCTCTTCCAACTCTTTGAGTTCGCGGCGTGCGCGAGCAACACCCGAACCCCCAACCTTACCAGCGCCCTTCTGGGACGCCTCCTTGCGCGCCTTAACTACTCTGGCGCCAACGGTCATCTCCGTTTCCGTATCGGAACCGGAGGAGATCACCAAAGGCGGCAAAGGGTGGGTCCGCTTTCGCCCCACAGACGAGTCGGTCTCCGCACCCTCGGACGTGTCTGAGTCCATGCCTCAGACACTCCAAAACACCCAAACACAAAGAAAAACACACACAAAATCCAAAACGTAAGTAAAATCGAAAATCCGTATAACCAAGCCAAAAATCAAATCAAGAGTGCATCAAACAGGTCCAGTAAACATAAACAGTCGTAACAATATCCAAAACATCCAATAACAACGCAGAAAGGTAAGCCAAACAAAGTTTTCCAACCTAACCTAACCTAACCTAACCTAACCTAACCTAACCTAACCTAACCTAACCTAACCTAACCTAACCTAACCTAACCTAACCTAACCTAACCTAACCTAACCTAACCTAACCTAACCTAACCTAACCTAACCTAACCTAACCTAACCTAACCTAACCTAACCTAACCTAACCTAACCTAACCTAACCTAACCTAACCTAACCTAAACCTAACCTAACCTAACCTAACCTAACCTAACCTAACCTAACCTAACCTAACCTAACCTAACCTAACCTAACCTAACCTAACCTAACCTAACCTAACCTAACCTAACCTAACCTAACTAACCTAACCTAACCTAACCTAACCTAACCTAACCTAACCTAAACCTAACCTAACCTAACCTAACCTAACCTAACCTAACCTAACCTAACCTAACCTAACCTAACCTAACCTAACCTAACCTAACCTAACCTAACCTAACCTAACCTAACCTAACCTAACCTAACCTAACCTAACCTAACCTAACCTAACCTAACCTAACCTAACCTAACCTAACCTAACCTAACCTAACCTAACCTAACCTAACCTAACCTAACCTAACCTAACCTAACCTAACCTAACCTAACCTAACCTAACCTAACCTAACCTAACCTAACCTAACCTAACCTAACCTAACCTAACCTAACCTAACCTAACCTAACCTAACCTAACCTAACCTAACCTAACCTAACCTAACCTAACCTACACTAACCTAACCTAACCTAACCTAACCTAACCTAACCTAACCTAACCTAACCTAACCTAACCTAACCTAACCTAACCTAACCTAACCTAACCTAACCTAACCTAACCTAACCTAACCTAACCTAAACCTAACCTAACCTAACCTAACCTAACCAACCTAACCTAAACCTAACCCAAACCTAACCCAAACCTAACCCAAACCTAACCCAAACCTAACCCAAACCTAACCCAAACCTAACCCAAACCTAACCCAAACCTAACCCAAACCTAACCCAAACCTAACCCAAACCTAACCCAAACCTAACCCAAACCTAACCCAAACCTAACCCAAACCTAACCCAAACCTAACCCAAACCTAACCCAAACCTAACCCAAACCTAACCCAAACCTAACCCAAACCTAACCCAAACCTAACCCAAACCTAACCCAAACCTAACCCAAACCTAACCCAAACCTAACCCAAACCTAACCCAAACCTAACCCAAACCTAACCCAAACCTAACCCAAACCTAACCCAAACCTAACCCAAACAAGTTCCGAAAGTTAAGTTCCCGTTAGTTAGGTTTCGGTAAGTTCGCCGAAAGTTCCGAAAGTTAAGTTCCCGTAAGAAGGTTTCAGAAAGAACGCCGAAAGTTAGGGTTCCAAAAGTTGGATTTCAGTTAGTTCGATGAATGTTAGGTTTCCGAAAGGTAGGTTTCTGTAAGTTCGCCGAAAGTTAGGGTTCCGAAAGTTTAGTTACCGTAAGGTAGGTTTCAGAAAGTACGCCGAAAGTTAGGTTTCCGAAAGTTAGTTATCCGAAAGGTAGGTTTCCGTAAGTTAGGTTTGGGAAAGTTAGGTTTCGGAAAGTTAGGTTTCCATAAATTAGTTTCCCGTAAGTTAATAATAAGCCGTTATTCAGCATGAGAACACCTTATACGAGAACAGTTTTAATAGTTCGTTAGTATTACATTGTCTATATTAAACCCCATGGTTGTTATTAGAAAAGGTATTATATTTTTTTTCCCGCATTTTTTAAAGATATTCAAAATCTCGTTTTTCACAAAGAATTTTGATACTAGTGTTTATATATGAAACTATTCTTTTCTTCTAACTCTTACTGTTTTTCGTTTTCTTCAAGATAAAAAAAAAAAAAAAAAAAAAAAAAAAAAAAAAAAAAAAAAAAAAAAAAAAAATCTTACATTTCTTTGTTTTAATTGATTTTCTATAGTCATTTGTTCCTCAATCACTTTCTCCAGGCCCTGGGTATTCTTTCTAGATTTAATTTTTTTTTTTTTTTTTTTTTTTTAACTTCATCAACTATTGTTTGTTTCATAATTGT
This sequence comes from Brenthis hecate, assembly GCA_951806755.1. Classification (NCBI taxonomy): domain Eukaryota; kingdom Metazoa; phylum Arthropoda; class Insecta; order Lepidoptera; family Nymphalidae; genus Brenthis; species Brenthis hecate. Next base: position 7,911,997 of record OX638271.1, on the reverse strand, counting down.
TATTTCGAGTTTTTGTATTTTAATATCATTTTGAATTTTTTTTTTTTTTTTAATACTTTCATAATTATTAATTGAAATATGAGTATAAATAAAATAAATCTAGTTTGAATGTATCAATACCAATAACTACTAAGGCCCCCTATTGGATGTTGTAGCTCACAACGTTGTGGTGGATGTGACTAAGTGATGTTACTTGATCGATATTCACAGTAGTAGTGTGACCGGGTTACGATAGATGGCGTTGCATTGTAAATATATTGTTTTAGACAAATAACTCGTTGTGTTTGAGCGTTTGATGTATTTTATAAATTATTCTACGAATGCCCTCAATGTATTTATAAGCTTTTGTTAATTATTTTATTTTCTAATGACATTTTGTTACCTAATTGGAATTATTGTGAAATGTTAAAGTTGGGATGGCCGAATTAAAACTATTCAATGATTAATATAATACTTCTCTTTAAATACGGTTCTTCATAATCTTTTTGCGTAAACCATTTCTACTTCACTTCAGAAAATCGACAAAAAAAAACTGCGGGAAATAAAATCATTGACATTCTCTCCTATCCGGTTTATACAATTTTTAAGTATTTGTGAAACAATTTATATTTCCTATTCTTATCTATATTAGAAAAAAAAAAGTACTTGTATCGTACATAATTAATTAATTAATTAATTAATTAATATGCGAATTTACTAACAATGTGGTAATTAATAACTCATTGCTATCATTTATTACAAAACAATTATATTAATATTTTAATTATTAAATTAATATTAGTGGCGCCAACTCATATTCCGAGTTCTATCAGAAAACAATTTATCTACCATTTTTCAATAAATGTTATTTAAATATGATATATGTTCACAAGATAATTTAAAATAAAGTGATAATTGTAAACTAATTATTGTTGAAACCAAACGATTAAATTAGCATTAAAAGAAAGGTGATGGCGACATCTATTATCTCGATCATAAACTACTTCTTGACTGAAGGTTGTAACACTAACTTTTATCTAAATTGTGAAAAATATATTATTGTTTTACTTGCCAGGTAATTCTTCTATAATTCCTTGTGAGGTCCTTTTCGTTCCATTGTGTATAAGTGAATTTCCTTACGATTAACACAAACCACGATTTTAAGCACTTAATATATTTTTATAAGGTTTTAACAATTGCCTTAAATTGCAGCAGCAATTCACAGCACTTTTCTGGTTATGTTCTGTTTTAAAAAAAAAAAATATTACGGAGCTTATTTTTATCATTAGCATAGTTGCGCTCTCTCTACCTACGGGACGGTTTCTGTAAGTTAGGTTTCCAATAGTTAGGTTTTCGAAAGCTAATCATACGCCTTTATTCAGTAAGACAACACCGTACTATACTATTTAATTATTCATTTGTGTCTTCAGTAACGAGAGAGCGTATATCACATATGCCATTATATAAGTGTTTTATTTAGATGATTTTAATTTTTTTTTTTTTTATTTATATTTGAATTAATTTCATCAACTATTGTTTTTTTTTTTCATATTTTTTATTTCGAGTTTTTGTATTTTAATATCATTTTGAATATTTTTTAATACTTCCATAATTTCCTCCATGATTATTAATTAAAATATAAGTATAAATAAAATAAATCAAAAGTTTGTATGTATCAATATCAATAACTTACTAAGGCCCTCTATTGGATGTTGTAGAACACTACGTTGTGGTTGATGCGACTAAGTGATGTTGTTTAATCGATATTCACTATGTGAATACACTACTGTAGTGTTACCGGGTTACGATAGATGGCGTTGCATTGTAAATATATTATTTTAGATAGAAATAACTCGTTGAATAGCGTTTGATGTAAGTACCTTATAAATTATTCTATGAATGCCCTTGTATTTATAAGCTTTTATTAAGTAATTATTTTGTTTTCATTTGGGAATTATTGTGAAACTTTAATCTAAATTGTGAAATATGTACGTAGTTATTGTTTTACATGCCAAGTAATTCTTCTATAATTCCTTGCGAGGTCATTTTCGTTCCATTGTATATAACCATGGGGTCTTACTACGAACAAAATAAAAATTAATTAAAAAAATATATTATAACAGGTGGCGTAAATGTATCGATTTGTTTTCAACGTTAACTTAAAATTCCAAATATGAAAAAAAACTTATTTTAAAGAAATATTTAAAGTTAGGTAAAGTTATATAAAGAATAAATAGTATTTTAAAAAAATATATAAAATTCGATGATATTCTTGTATTTCTGGCGGCAATAATAGGTACTACGTTGTGATAGCACGATCTTTGATAAAAGTTATGTATACTCTGTTCACAGATGGCGCCCAATAAAATATAAAAATTGATAAATGTAATTAAATTATTTTGCTTTACTTTGATACCGATATAGCTCATAGGTTAATTTCGTTATTTCTCGTTTAAATTTTTTTGCGTTAAAAAAATAATAATATTTATATAAAACAATATAAATATTATTATTTTTTTAACGCAAAAAAATTGCAATGTCTATGCAATATATAAAACACGAAATGAAATGTAATAAAAATATAACAAGAAAATAATGTTTCAAATTGAACTCGGTAGATTTAGATTTTAAAGATACACGCGCTTAAAAAAAAACGTATGTAATATTACCGTGACTCAAGTCTCTAAGACAATATTCTAAGCAATATAATTTGTAATTGCCATAGTGACCTTGAGACCTTGAGAGCGCGGATTAGCAAAGTCAAATATTTGTATGGACTGGACTATCTGTACTAGTATAGTATTATATGATCTGTGGTATAACTGAATTTCGTTACGATTAGCACAAACCACGATTTTAGGCACTAAATATATTTTTATTAGGTTGTAACCATTACCTTCGATTGTACTCATTTCTTGTAAACTTATTTTTACTTAACACTGCAATTCAGACCTTTTCTGGTTATATTTTGTATTTAAAGAATATTACGGAGCATATTCTTAACGTTAGCACAGTTGTGCCCTCTCTCCACACGGTACGGTTTCCGAAAGTTAGGTTTCCAAAAGTTAGGTCGCCGAAAGTTAGGTTTCACAAAGTTAGGTTACCGAAAGTTAGGTCACTCAAAGTTAGGTTTCGCAAAGTTAGGTTACCGAAAGTTAGGTCGATCAAAGTTAGGTTTCCGAAAGTTGGGTTTCCGAAAGTTAGGTTTCCGAAAGTTAGGTCTCCGTAAGTTAGGTTACCGAAAGTTAGGTTTCGCAAAGTTAGGTTACCGAAAGTTAGGTCACTCAAAGTTAGGTTTCGCAAAGTTAGGTTACCGAAAGTTAGGTCGATCAAAGTTAGGTTTCCGAAAGTTAGGTCGATCAAAGTTAGGTTTCCGAAAGTTAGGTCTCCGTAAGTTAGGTTACCGAAAGTTAGGTTTCGCAAAGTTAGGTTACCGAAAGTTAGGTTTCGCAAAGTTAGGTTACCGAAAGTTAGGTCAATCAAAGTTAGGTTTCCGTAAGTTAGGTTTTCAAAAGTTAGGTCGCCGAAAGTTAGGTCACCGAGAGTTAGGTTTCCGAAAGTTAGGTTTCTGAAAGTTAGGTTTCCGTAAGTTAGGTTTCTGAAAGTTAGGTTTCGCAAAGTTAGGTTTCCATAAGTTAGGTCGCCGAAAGTTAGGTTAGGTTAGGTTTCTGAAAGTTAGGTTAGGTTAGGTTTCTGAAAGTTAGGTTAGGTTAGGTTTCTGAAAGTTAGGTTAGTTATTAAATAATTCGCAATAATACTGTATAGAAAATATTACAAGAATTTATCACGTACCTATTTGTTTTACAAGGTCTTTCTCTAAGGTAATGTTTATCGTTGGTTATATATTCATATATATATATATACATATAGGTTGATCCCGTAGGTTCGAAATCGTGCGTGTATCGTTAGGTGTAGAACATTTTAACGTTGGTTAGGTTCTATCTCAATAGAGACAATATTCCATAGACAAAGCTCTATAGACTTTTGACAGTTGTCACTTGTCATTTACCGTATACACCACTAGGTGTCGTTAGTGACACTTCATGAACAGTGTTATTGGTAAAATAAAAGACGAGCATTTTCATCGTTTAATATACAAAATAAAAGTAGTTCTAATATTATATGTACGGATAAAAAAGTATATGTACAGATTTCTTTTAGTGAATTATCGTTGAAATATTTTTCTTGATCGTTGTAGTTTCAGTCTTCAGACGGCAGCTTCCACACAGGAGTTAAAAAATGTTAGTAAACAATTGTTAGTCAACATTTTATGGCAAAAAAAATACATTTCAAACAAGAGTATATATAATAAAAATATATTTTTGTAACACTTGCTAACAAAACAATTCCAAGCAACATATAACAATTTGTAACTTCTGTTAGAAAACAGCAACTTTTTAAAAATATGAACCAAACTAATCCAAAGTAGTGGTTATAAAGCTAGGCTAGGAAATTTTTACAACACGTTTCATCAGTGTGGAAGCTTTATAAATATCTAACAATAATTAATTAACATATTACTGAATGTTACAAATGTTTTCGTGTTAAAAAATCTTATGTAATGTTAACATTTTTTAACTGCACCAATAAGCACCAATGAAGATATCTACAAGTGGTGTAATTCAATATTCATAATAATAATAAATTACGTACACACGACTTACAAAAAGTGCTTGTAGTCTAATTTTCAGTGTTGTTTTATTAATTACAATATGTATCACATGCACAATATCACATCCTTCTTTTGGATTGTCAACTAAATATTATATACAATCATCTTCTTCTTTATTATTAGAAGATAATATTAATTCATTCCATAAGAATAGTTCAATATAGGTCATATAAGAAATAAATATATACAATTGTAGTCAAAATATGTTACATGTTTAGTATTTAATTCAATCTATCAAAAAAATGCTTGTTCATTGTGGAGTGCGATTATTTAAATATGTACGCTTATATAATTGACAAGGTCTTTCAAGAAAACATGTAAAAAAAATTTAGGAACAATTTTTTTTTCTGATAAAAAACTATTATTAAAAATGTCGTATTGATTATTTCAGGGGTCTAGTAACAAAGGCGGCAAAGTCCAATTAAAGTCAATTACAAAAAACTAATAACATTTAAAATACATATATGATATACCACCGTACTAAATGACTTCAACTACAATATGTACCTGGTCTTTTTGAGAAATAAAAATTTTATTATTATCATTATATTAGTTTAGTACATACTTTCCATTATTCGTTTATTTATATTATATAGATATATTTTAATTGAACTATAATTTAATTAAGTTGTAAATATAAAAACTATGAATAATTGTATGATGTAATTAGTACTTCAATAAAGGAAAAAAGTAAATCACATATTTACTGTTATAATGTGTTTATAGTGTGAACTGTGAATACTGAGTGAATTTGATACCCTTTATTTTAAGCAGTATTTTAATGCTAAAACAAGTGTGTTAATTAAGAAACTTAAATAACGTGATGGGCTTAATCAATAATTAATCAACGTTAGACAATTAACATTATATGAGACTTTGCCCCCTTTGTTATTAGACCCCTGATTTAAACTATTGTATGTTTTACACATTCTGTGTAAAGGGTTGTTTGGGAAACATTATTAGTTGCGCGAAGATATATTATAATGAAATAAATTACGAGATAATGAAAATATTACAAATATTGGTTAACATTAATAAATCTTAGTCTATAAGTATTTTAACAATTTCTTAATAACATCACCTGCATAATATATGTATGTATGTATGTATGTATGTATTACAATTACATCATATACATAATTTGATCAACAAAATTGAGTGTGTGTAAAAAAGGCTACGCTAGATTACCTTATTTATAAATGGACAGTATTGACAACCAGCTTTAATTTAATTTAAAAAAAAGAATTTTAATAAATCTGTAGTATTATAATTTAGTCTTTATTCTCTTTTTTTCTTCATACTAAATTGTTATTGTAATTAAACTGTAGAAAGCTTTGAACTGCTCCGTGATGTCTTGATTTATTTTGTGCCTGAAAATGAATAGAGTAAATATCAATAAAACTAATTTTATTGTCGTGTTGGTTGACATTGCAGGGCATATTCTTGGTGTTTGTTTTTTGGGAATCAAATGATATCCATTTTCTTTGCATCCCGGCACGAAACGAAAAAAATTCCATCCACTATAGAGTTTTACAATATACTGAGGGCCATAGTGATCGCGACATCTGACGGCAGAAAAAGGCAAAATTTTCCCCCATTAGATTAAGATTTACAACTATCACATTGTTACTTGTTATTTTGATAAAATAAGTCCATAGTAGTTAGGGGTAATTGTTAAGTTGGGCATTAAAAAGTAGAAAAATATGACAGGACTAGCGGAAAACAAAATCAAATAGGAAAAACAAAAACAAATCTATCCCTTATATTTTTCCAGGATAAAAAGTAGCCTATGTGTTATATTCTAGACTATAATCTATCTCTGTGCCAAATTTCATACCGATCCATTCAGCCGTTCTGGTGTGAAAGAGTAACAAATATCCATACTCACAAACATTCTCATTTATAATATTTATATATGGATATTAAAGATTCTTACAAAAAAAAAGTTCCATTAAAGAAGAACAATAAAAGAAATATTTACCTGTATTACATGTAACCCGATGGGAAGGGATTAAGAATATTGTAGTTAATTTGGATATCATTATGTAATGTAGCGTCTCTTTAACCCTGAAATATATGAAATTAAGAATTAAGTATATTATTATTTAGTCTTTTTGTGGTACACTTTTAGAAATCATTATGCCTTAATTAAAGCAACATATTAAATTATTTTTCAATAATGTTACCTGCATTTAATAAAAATGATTATACTGAAAACAAACTGTTCTTAGATTGAATATTATATTTAGCAGAAAATAAATAGCTTGCATGATTTTTTTTACATCACAGTGAACTTATTGCCAAACATATTCCTCTTGTAAGATCACATGTGTAATTAGAAAATGAACCAATTACAATAAGGAATTCAATTTACTTTTTAAGTATACCTTTTTTTAAAACTATAATGATATGACATCTATACTAATATTATAAAGCTGAAAAGTTTGTTTGTTTCAATAATCTCAGGAACTACTGAGCCTATTTGAAAAATTCTTTTTGCATTAGATAGCCCGTTTATTGAGGAAGGCTTTATATATAGCCCATATATCATATCTGAAAAATGTATGGTCCGTGAGGGATAGATTTGTTCTTGTCTGGGGACGAACCCGAAGCGATAGGAGGGTGAGTGGATAGTATAATATATAGTAGGACTTGCTTTCAAGACAATGGTAATTAAGTATTTGTGGCACATTTAGACTCTGAATGTCGAGCCCAATTCCAGTATGAATGTGTGTATTGACCATACGAAATATCTTTGTCATCTAAAGATATGTTAGTTAAAAAAAAAACTAGCACTTATCTTGCAATTTCTTTTAGCAAAAGTACTCGGGAATATTACATATTATGTAATATTATGTAAATTCTCAAAATGAAAATGAACCATGACTGACACTGTACTAACTACTAAGAGATACTGTCTATGAAAAATAAGTAGGTAAATAATAAGAGAATAACTCACCAAACAAATAGAACATAGCTGTGTCTCATAAACAAATATTGCCTATATTAAGTGTGTGGTATTCGTGAAGTAATTGCTTGTGTATACATCCTGAAAATAATAGATTATATCATCCTGATAATAAACATAGGTATCTAAAAGTAGTTAATTACTCATATAATTTAAAAGAAACAAATATTTTAGAAGTTATTAATTATTATCATGTCCATGTATTAATGTGAAATATTTAATATAATAATCAATGACTATGTGACGGAAGTCAATATTCAAATATTATATTATTATCAAACAATTTTCAACTATCTTTTACATTTTCGTTTTTTTAAATAAGCCAGCATGCTATTATTGTAAATGTTATCTTGGTTATATAAATACATGCTACATTTTCCATTTTTATATTGGGTAATTAATTTCTATGAAATCACTAAAGATACCTACATATTATACATGATATATGCATATTTTCAGTATTTTTGGTTCTTCTTGAGTATCCCAAGGCTTGCCAAGTAAACAGAACAATGAAGTGCATCAGCATAGTATTACTCATGATTTAAGGTTTTAATTTAATGCTTTAATCATAATAATGGACAATAGTTGCGGTTTACACACACAGCACAATACTCTCCTGTATTTGGTTGAAATAAAAAGCAAACATTAAGATCTGATTATAAGAAACTAAAATAATGGCACAAGTTTATAATTGGGGGCATGGCCCCTGGTGGAGTGGGTGGTATTTCTGGATAGGGGACGTGATAGGGAGTCCAAATGTTAAATAAAAATTTTTAAGAAAACAAAAGAGTCAAAAGTTATTGAGACTTAAAGTTACAACATTTCCATACATTTTCATATATTTCTTTACCACGATTCGGAGTGGGTGGTATTTTTAGATAGGGGAGGTGACAGAGTGTCAAAATATATTAAAAATATTTGGAGGAAACGTACGAGTAAAAAGTTATTGAGACTTGAAAGTTATAACATATCTAACACATTTCCATACATTTCTTTACCTAAATAAGTGATTACAACAGATAAACATACCTTTAACGAATAGTACGCATCTTTTTTTATGTACAATACATATTTTCACAACAATTAATGCTTTATTGTATTTAATATTTTAATAATTTCACAACAACACAAACAAAATGATCTTACATTTTGACAAAAGCAAAACTGTACTTTGTTTTACATTACCGCTTAAATAACAACAGATTATATTTGATTATTTTTGCTTTTTCTGTTGGTAATATTAATAAATAAATAAAAAGAAAAATATTATTTTCACTTCATAAATACATTTATGACTTTTTATCTGATTTATGTAAAATATATTGTTTTAAAATTGTACATTTAGTAAAAAAAAATCATTTTTTTATCTGTGAATATTTTTCAGTATTATTGGCGGGTGTTCTTAAAATACCGCGAAGTTTCATAATTTGTGACTCTGTACTCTGTACTCAATGCGTGTTTTAGTTCGCCATATCTTGGTTAGGTTAGGTTAGAACAGTTAAGATTATTTATTTATTATTCGTCATATCTTGGTTAGGTTAGGTTAGAACAGTTACCACAACGCACGAGCCGAGCGAGCGAAGCGAGCGTGCCGCGGTAGCGGCCGGCGAGTGCCATAAATTACTAGAAAACTAGAAAATTCGAATTTCACGCAAAGTACAAATAAAGACATAATCATCTGGAGATCATTTTGACAATTGAAAGTGACGTTTTGACATTTCCAAGTGTCTAAATGGTAGTAATGTCAATATAATGTATGGAAATGTTGTAACTTTAAGTCTCAATAACTTTTGAGTCTTTTGTTTTCTTAAAATTTTTTATTTAACATTTCGACTCCCTATCACGTCCCCTATCCAGAAATACCACCCACTCCGCCAGGGGCCACGTCCCCAAAACTAAACTGCAGCCGATTGTGATATTGACTACCCATTACAGGAATTGGAGTCAGTTGATCAAGTTGAGATAGTCTCTTTATGAGGAAGGCGCGATGAAAGAAAACAAATCTTGCGACAGTAATATAAACAATCCTTGTACAATATTATTAACAACAGAGTATGATCGAGATGCCAATAACAATACAGACTGTGAAATAGGAGCTGTTGCAGAATTTATAATTGATGAAGTTGAACTACATTTATCAAACGAGGTAGACGCAACAATTACGAGCCAAAACTTAGAAGATTCTGATTTTATCCCAGTAAAAGACAATGATGATGCGGCAGCCACAGCTATAATCAGTAAAAGAACAAGTAGGGGACGTAAAAGAAAAAATGCAGATCAAAACAGAGATATAAGAAAATACGAGCTAATACAAACCAAGGTTACGTGAGTACTAAACGAAAATTAGTAAATAGTAGACCATTTTTGGGAGATTATTCATGTGGATGTCCTAAAAAATGTACCGAAGTTTTATCTGTGAGGAAAGGAAAGCTGAATTCGATATAGTATTTTGGAGCGCCGGGTGTTACAAAGCTCGCTGTGCATTGATTCAAGGGTACGTTAGGGAAAAATTTATTAAATATTAATATATAAATAATAAATTATAATATTCCATATTCAATTATAAAACTAATTAATATTATAAAAATGTTTAAAGTTACAAAATATTGTAAGGCTTTGGTGCCATTTTTAATTTTTTTTAAATTCATTTTGTTGTTTGTGGGTTGGCTGTCTGTACAAACTATACTACCAAGTACACCTTGGTCTCTCCCGTGACCATGATTGCTGTAAAGCATTCGAAACGTCGGGAACCAAAAATCAAAATAAATCTGCGAAATAATCCGAAAAGATAGTTTTATTTAAAATAACTCTTCGTTTTTGCAACCTGAACATACTTATCTGCCTAATGACTCCGAATTAGGAGATGTGGAGTGTGTTCTTAAAACTAATTACCGTCTTTACACCGACGAAGATTTTATATCTGTAATGAAGAATTACCGGAGAAAAAATAGATTTCATGTTACTAAGCTAACAAAAGATAATTTCTTGTCCATTGAAACGATTCAAAAAATGATAATTAATACAAGCTTGTAAAAAATAGAAAATAAACTCTTAAGTTTTCAGAGCCTTAACTCGCTTGTAATACAATGAAACATGTGATTACACTTCAAATTTCGCCAAGTAACTGACATAAATTAGTATGAAGCATCACGCTCAGAGCGACATGTATGTACATTAATTTACCCATCTTTCTAAGTAATAGAGATTCCACTATGAAAGTTTTAGTGGTTTTTAATAATACTATAGGCTATATTTGGGTGTAAAAATAATTTAAAAAAAAATGGTCGAAATGATCAAAAAATTGTTTTGAAATTTTCACTTTCGGTTTTGTACATAATTTTTATTTAATTTCAAAAAAATATTTCTTTATTAAAAAGAGCAACCAAAAACCTATACAAAACGCCAAGTTTAATAGTTGTTTGTATTTTTTCCCCATTCGAAAAATTAAATCTAAAACATCGAAATTTGGACTATGATTATTTTTCAAAGGCCCATAATGTTAAAAATAAACATCGTAGAAAAATATATATATCGTATCCACTTTCATACCTACTAGAGGTATAAATAACCCGCATATGAACAAATTTCCTAACCTCACTTTTTTTTCCTGTCCGCTTCATATGAAATGCCCCATGTTACATATCATATGCGACTACTGTAAGGCTCGCTCGTTTTTTTTAATATTATTTAGATGAATTAAAATTTGTAATATGTATATTGCATGAACGAATGTGGCTAATTCGTTCATGGTATATTGTATAAATTTATGGTATATTGTATTAATTGACATCTAGATCTTATTTTTAGTGACTGCCACTGTACCGTCAGTCGTTGCCCTCAACCTCTTGTTAAAGAGGATGCACATCACCCAGCTCTGGAGATACTATTTGTTATACATAGTTTGCGAATAATTAAACCGACTCCTAGAATGATTCGACTTTTTCACCGTGCTAACTACGAAGAAATCAATAATATACTGTCCAAAATTGATTGGATTGAATTATTAGATGACCGTGAAATCTCGGATGCTGTTAATGTTTTTTATGAAACTATATTTAAAATTGTTAATGATTTTATTCCAATTAAAATTGTAAAATATAATAAAAATTATCCCTGTTGGTACCCTAGATCCTTAATAAAGGTTATTAATGAAAAATTAAAGTATCATAGGAAATGGAAAATTTATAACAGAACCTCTGATTATGATACGTTTAGTATCTTACGTGATCGTGAGAAAAGGTTACAATCTAAATATTATGATTTGTACATTTCAAATTCTGAAAGTAAAATTAAAGAATGTAGCAAATTCTTTTGGTCATTTGTCCGATCGAAAAATTCTTCCTCTAATATCCCTGAGATTATGCAACTAGGAGAAATAACTGCCTGTGACGGAAATAAAATATGTTCTCTTTTTAGTAATTATTTTGAATCCGTTTACGAGTCACCATCCTTAATCAACAACAATAATCGTGTGAGTACCTCAAGTGTGAATAGTTTTGTTAGCATAGGTTCGGTTACACTTTCTCCGTTTATTGTACATACATACCTCTGTAAACTAGATATAAATAAGGGATACGGGCCTGATGGCTTGCCTCCTACTTTTTTGAAGATGTGTCGTAGCTGTTTATCCCTTCCTATTTATTTATTATTTCAAAAATCTATTTGTAGCGGCGAAATGCCTCAACTGTGGAAACAAAGTTATGTGGTACCAGTTTTAAAATCAGGTGATAAGCACAATGTTAAAAATTATAGACCTATATCTAAATTATGTACTATCGCTAAACTTTTTGAGAAAATTATATATGACTGTGTTTTTCCTATCCTACGAACCGTTATAATTCCTCAACAGCATGGCTTCATAAACAAAAAATCTGTAGAGTCCAATTTATGTGAATTTGTTCATCAGGTTACTACCGCTATGGATCAAGGTTTCCAGGTGGACGTGGTGTATACCGACTACTCAAAGGCATTTGATAAAATCTGTCATGTAACCTTAATTCGTAAAATTGAAGAACTCGGTATACATGGCGACCTCCTCCGTTGGCTTACTTCATACCTTAGAGATCGTAGCCAGGCGGTTACAATTAAAGGTTACTGCTCTACGTTCGTGCCTGTTACTTCTGGTGTGCCCCAAGGTTCTCATCTTGGACCCCTTTTATTTAATTTATTCATTAATGACATTATTGCGGTATTTAAACATTCTTCAATTCTACTCTATGCTGATGATATGAAGATATATAAAACCATAAGTAAACCTTCTGATTGTAGTTTATTACAGGATGATTTGAATGAATTGTGTAAGTATTGCAATGATAATCTCTTACAACTTAATATAAAAAAGTGTAACGTAATATCATTTTCCCGCAAAAAAAATACTATTAATTTCAAGTACACTTTAAACGAAAATCTTATTGAACGGGTTTTTGGGGTGAGAGGTTTGGGCATTCACCTTGATTCCTCGTTAACCTTTAGTCAACACTATAGATATGCGACTGCAAAAGCCTATCGGATGCTTGGTTTTGTTCTTAGAATTAGTAAAGATTTTAAAAATAATACCACCCTGATTCTTCTCTTTAACGCATTCGTTCGCTCTATACTAGAATTCGGTTCAGTGGTTTGGAATCCACATTACAAAGTCCGCATTCAAGAAATAGAGAAAATTCAAACAAAATTCTTAAAGCATTTAAGATCTAGATGTTCCGCTACTGATCAAGTTGTTCCTAATTTGGCCTCTCTGGAAAAACGTCGTAAGGTAAAGGACCAAACATTTCTGTTGAAATTACTACATAATATTATTGACTCTCCATTTCTTCTTAACATCATTAATTTCCGTTGTCCAAGATAATCTTCACGAATTAAATCTTTATTTTATTCAAATACTACACGTACCAAATATGCACAAAATGCCTTCATTCATCGTTCTTGTTTATTATATAACAAAGAATACTGTTCAATTGATTACTTTACGGGTTCGTTACAAAAGTTAACTCAACAAATTAAGAAAATAACCTAGTTTAAATTATTTTTATTTGTATTAAATTATATTTGCGACTCTTTATTATTAACTATAATTATATAATTATTACTAAAACATTAATTATTTTCTATTCATATGATTATTATTTTATTTAATGTTAATTTTTTTTTTAATTGTAATTAATTTGCTCGCATTATTCTATGTAATATTTAATTGTGGAAACTTTATTGGTCAATGATTTATATTTTATGTTTTGTTTTTTAATTTGTATCAATTTGTACTGTTTGTTTCCCAAATAAAATAAAAATAAATAAATAAATAAAAATAAATCATAAAAATTAAGATATTACGTATCTACATACATATACATAGTCTGGCCATAAATATTATTAAACAAAATTTTACATTTGAATTTGGAGTCTGTCATTTTTATATGATTGTTTATTGTGTTTTCTCATTTTCGCGCCAATACATTCATAGATCACGCGTTCGCTCCATTTCCTAAAAATCCATGAGAGCAGAAGATTAGCGCTATTTTAATCTCATTCATTTTTTACGACCAATCATATTATAAATAAAACGAAGATTTTTATTTGTTATTCTAATTTTAAAACTAATATTTTTATGTAGATAATTAGTCGTAAGGTTTGTAAATTTTTATGCAATTTTGTATATAAGAAGTCATATTTTTGAAATAAAATACATATTTCTAGACTCCCAACTTGTAAAGGCAATGCCTCGGGCGCGACATCACAGTGCGAAATTATACCTACTGGTAAAATTTGAAATAAAACAATTTTACCAAGATTAAAGATTTATTTGTACTGAAAATATTCAAAAATACGTAGGTAATACATCCGAAACGGGGAGTTTAAGTCGAAGACTTCTCATAATAAAAATATTCGTCGACACACTCATAAATGAAGTCTACGGACTATGTTAATTTAATAATACTCACTACGCAATCACAACGATACTTACATCGATCAAAAAAGTACTAGATACAGAATCAGCGACTAAAAATGTCCTCACCGAATGAGCGCTCATTCGAATATTTGAGGGCGCTTCTATTTATTTTTTGTGAAAACAACTTTAAGCATTGCATTTAAGGTTCAATTTACATTGTTGTATATTTATTTCAACTAGAATAATTACCTGAACACGATTGGTGACAGCTATATGAGAACTTTTGCGTGGAATTGTGTGTCTACTGTCTAGTACTTTTTTGATCGATAGATTCTTATAATAATATTATCTACAAAGGAAACGTAAGATTAATCGAGTATTTGTAAGGCTCGATTATGAAAATTATTGTCGGGGAAAGGGCTGTGGAAGATTAAAACTGCATTTTCACAGTAACTACCGATCAGACACATCTTGCATGGACGTGTTGCGTCTTGTACGGTAGCGAGGCATCGCAGCGCGCGCTGGCGGCGCCCTGAGCGCCAGCGGCTCCCCGGCCAGCGCTGCCGGAGGCGCCCCCGTGGCCGGCAACTCGGCCGCCGCCGCCGCCAGGTCGTCACCGCGCTCCAGCGACCACTGGCGCCGCAACGTGCGCCCTCCCGTTGTACTCCATCTTAACAAAATAAATCAAAATTAAAACTAATCCGGAATAGTATTGCAAATGTCGTTAATTCATAAATTTATATTACCGATCGGAAAGCCGTGGCGTATCGAGTAGACTAGTGACGGTAGATACAGAGGAACGCAAATATCGACAACGTGGCAAGCTAGGTGGCGGAGGACTACTTTCGGCAGATGCTGCGCCCGAACGTTGCCAAGCTATAATATGACATGAATTAAATAATTGGATAATGTATGTACATACAAATAGGTATAAATAACAAAATGTTTAGAATGATAATAAAATTTATATTTACCATATTTATCAACCGCCGGGGAGGGATCGGAACGTTGTCTTTCTACAGACTGAACGGCAGACGCAGAACGCATATCATTCACTGTAACTGACTCGGCAGCCTCTATGTCGTTTTCAGCTTCTGTCTCGAATAAAACCTCTTCAGATCTATTGAAATGTTTTATTTTGGTTAATAATAAATTATGTATTGCTTATAATATAGTAGGTATTTATTTTATAATTAAAGCAAAATAGAAGAATATTGTTTACTCGAGAGGTGGTGGTGTTGGTAGACTTTTATCGAATCCATCTTTGCCAAGTAGCCAGTAGGTATGCATGGCGCCCTTGCCTTTGATTTGAGTGAGACCCCGGGAGCGTAGGCGATAGCCGCCGGCTGCTACCAGGCGCTCCGCCGTCGCCGCCGACACTTGGATGCGCCACGCTGCTCCTGCGTCCATTATACTCCTGATCAAAATTAATGATGCATTTCCAATAATGTAAGAAACTCAAACAAAATTAAGAAACACGTGCAATCAACTTAAAGCAATTAAAACCTTACACAGATTTTATATACTTGTAACAATATATTTCAAGCAAATAAATTGTGCAGGTAAAAAGAAAGAAAAGAAAATACCAGTAGACTCCATTCGTGAAGCAGTGTTTACGGTGTCACCGAAGAGACAGTAGCGTGGCATAGTGAGACCTACAACTCCGGCGCAACAGGCGCCTGTATGCAACCCTATACGTAAGTGAAGCGGAGTCGCGGGTAAGTGTCGAATTCGAAATCGGCCTGCGAGATGTAAAAGATGCATGGCCATTGTGGCGATGTTTTCCGCATGGTCACTACTGCGAATTGGTAGCCCGCCTACAACCATGTAAGCGTCGCCAATTGTCTCCACCTATCAAGTATAAAACGTAAGGACATAATATATGCATATTTAATAAGTACAAGTAATTGTATAATTTATTTAATAAATTTGTAGTAATGGGCTGAATGCGGCTTGAACCGAATACGAACTTCGGCCGAACATTCGGTAAGAACAAAAAGTTCGGCCTAAATTCGGCTGAACTTCGGTTCAGTTTCACCGCGTTTTCTCGAAAGACACGTCGTGACCTTTTAATATATAATAAAAAGATGATTTGTAATATAATAGAATATATATGTATCAGTTATAATATACGAAGTCACCTTGTAAACACGATATTGTTCTATAGCTGCATCAAAGGTCGTGTACAAGTCGTTTAGCAAGTCGACGACCTGCACCGGTGTGGAGCGGGCGGCGAGTGAGGTAAATCCGACAATATCGCTGAAGTAGATGGAAACCTCTTCAAACTCCTCAGGCTCCACGCGCAAGCCCAACATTAGGCGTTCTGCAACTGACCTGTGAATTTTGATTATTATTATTAAATATCTTAAGTGCATACACTGTACATACTCGTACGTAATATATATTACACATACTCGTAGATAGTTACCTCGGTAACATACGGTTAAGTAACTGTTCAGTTTTCTTCTTCTCCATGTCGAGCTGTTCAGTCCTTTCTTTAATTAATTCCTCTAAATTATTGCTATATTTCTCTAACATTTCAAACATAGAGTCAACAATATTGACTTTTCTGTAAAAAAGTGTACATAAAAATAAAAAAATATATAAATTAACAGTATATCAGCTTATCGGGGGGCACGGCAGTGCCCCCGCCAAGTCCATATTGTTAACGAAATTGTGTTATTACCGTCCTCGATGCATGTGACGGAAAACTTCGTAGAGTCGATTAAAATCAGGGCGCAAATCAGGCTGTTCACTCCAACACTGTCGCATGACGCTTACAGCCTCCGGTGGCGCCGCACCCATCGACACTGATGGTCTGATTAATGGAGGCGGGTGCGATAATTTGTCTAAGATTTCTGTTAAACATTCTCTGTATTAGTGACTTAGAAAAGTAAATGCACAGTATAGTATTAGAATCTTGCCGTACCTTCGGGTGTGAGTGATAGCATGCAATAAGGTTCACCACGTACAATAACCTCCTGCATAATTATAGCAAACGAAAACACATCACCCGGCTGGGTACCGCCAGGCACTGTGGACGAACTAGTCTCGCGAAGAATTTCTGGTGCCGTCCATAATAAGTCTAGAATTAAAGAATATGTTATGCTACGTAGTACATATATATGTAGAAAATTTATTAAAATGGGACAGACGCAGAGAATGTGATTGTATCATATTTCAAAACATTTAATATAAAATAGCATGAATTTAAACTAATGTAAGTATATAAATCATACACATATTTACACAGTGAGGGGATCGTACCTGTAGCCTCTAGCGTAGTAACATATAAACAGACTATTTGCCAAGTCGTAATGTCAATAAATAAAAAAACGTATAAATATTTTATTGATGTAAATATTTACCACGAGCAGCTCGAGGTGGATAAGGCAGCGCTTGAGCCGAAGCAAACGCAGGAAGGCCATAATCAGTAATGCGCAATACCCATCGGGAGTCAACGACGCAATTTCGTGAAGACAATCGGGCGTGCACGCGGACAGGTGACGAGTGCAAGTAGCGCATGCCGCGGACTAAGTCAGTGAGCAGGGAAAGCCGAAACGTCCAGTCCAGCCGAATGTCATCAGCTACTAGTACATCTTCCAAAGAGCCACGGCCACATGCTTCAAACACCAATGCGGGCCGAATTTCCGTTAAGCAGCCTATGTAAAGCATTTAGTTATATTGTCATCAAACGCCATTCATGGGGGAAATGTAAATATGTTATATATTTTGATTATATAGTCAACAATAATTAATATTAACAAACTATAAGTACATAACTTCTTTATTAAAGAGTAGAATAATAATACTAATTACCTATGAAAGGATTTAAGTTTTCATGTCGGAGACTTTGCATTACTAACAGTATATCGATCGTTTTACGACGCAATTCAAGTGTAGCGGCGGGTAAATATTTCATGTGAACAGGATCACCCTAAACAAAGTGATAGTATATAACGTTAATATTATATTATTGTGTTATTATTCAAACATCATTGTAAAATAATACCTTTTATTAACTATACCTTGTATCTAGTACGGTTGTCGGGCGTCAGTCGGGTTACACTGCATGTGGACGATGGTGCAGATTGCCCGAGAGGTTCCGGTTGCTTTAGTAAATCTGGACGTTCTGGTTCTGGACCGGCAAATTCATGTAACTGTTGAAGTAATGACAGCATTGTCTCCATTCCCTCACCTACTCGACGACGCTCATCCGCTGGAAATTGGAAATCAGCAGAGGCAAGTATAGGGAGAGCGCGCGGTCTTCTTGGTGTATGTCGATTCACTGCGCGCTTTGCAAATGCAGCACCTACTGCCAAAGCCACACATAATACGCATGCCACGCATAACAATACAATAGCTAATTGCACCATTTCCATGCTAAACACCGCTTTAAAATCATCCACATCTTCAGAGAAATGGGTTGCACCCCAAACTTTTAATTCTAACTCACCAGATGTATCGAGTGATACCGTCGTTGCCCATTCCTCAGATTTGTCTAACGACCGAGTCGAAGTAGTTTTGAAGATCGCAATACGTTTCCACTTTAAAGTTTCATTCTTAGTTTCACTTTTAAACAAGAAAAATACGTTACGAGAAAACTCAATTCTTGTGTGTTCAGCTTTTAGGTACAAGAACGTTGCCTCAAGGAGTTCGTCATATACAACTTGCGCAGTTGGTTTGGTATCGAGTATATTGTCACTGAGAATAATTATACGATTCATAACTGCTGTTTCAATCATGGTCATGCCAATATTTTGTTCATTATGATCATCTGCCATGTTATGTTCTGAGTCACGTCTGCGGCGAAAATTAGTTTTGTTTTTATAAGTTTCCATTTTTCTCCTGGTATTATTATTGATTTTATCCTTATTTGTAACTTCATCTGAAAATATTATTGCGTGTCGTTTTAACTTTTTTTGAGGGTTTTTGTTTAATGAATGCAATTTTATCCATTCATCATCTTCCAATGTCATTTTTAAGAAATTATTTCGAATATCAAAGTAATCTGAAATAAAGTCTGACAACACTGCTTTAGATGTCGATTCTAAGTTTTCTTGCAAATTTGTTCGTCGTGTGCTTAAGTTAGATATATCTTCGGCATGAACCATATTAAATATCTTATTGGCTGTTATTTGCAATAGTAAGATTGGTGCACTGCTAATATTTATAGCAATTTTAGTCGCAGCAATTGACAAATCGCAAAGTACAATAACTGAAAGTAGAAAACACATGCTTTTTATATTGTTTTTCTCAAAATCATCTAAAAAAATCCTAATAAGATTTACAATGCGATCAATAAAAAAAAATCTAAATATGATTATAAAATAAAAGTTTTTTTCCAGAAGTCTTAGTTAAGTTACTTAATGTATATAAAATATATTAAGTAATTTTCGTAAGCCTATATATACTATATAGGTAGTAAAATGGCAGTGGTAGCCCAGTGGTAACGCACTTGCTTGGAAATTCGAGTGAAGCGGGTTCAAATCCCGGGTGTCGCATCTCTGATAATTTCGTGTGCGAATCATTTCCAACATGATTAGTACTTGTCCTACTTGTGAAGGAAACATCGTGAGAAAACCTACATGTCTATGAGAATCTAGCAGGTTTTCGAAATACATGTCAAGTTCGGCAATCCGCACTTGGCTAGCGTGGTGCGCTACGGCCTGATCCCCCTCGCATTGAAGTGAGGCTCGTGCCCGGCTGTGGCGCATTAAAAAGGTTTGAATACTGCTATATAATACTACATAGGTACTAGGTAGTAATATGGTAAAACATCATTTTTCTATTTTCAGTATAAGGTATGTATCTCTATATTTTCTTCGTGATAACGTCCAGCCTAAATATGTTTTTAACGTTTTGCGTATTGATCTTTATTTGAAAAATTATTAGAAAAACATCAGATAATATTTTTAGAAATAGTCATTTAAGGTTTGATGGATCGAAAGAATACAGCATTTGGTTAACATATCTATCGGTTTTTTTTTCAACATACATTTATAATATTCGTATTTATTTATATATTCAGCACTCACCATGTGGACGAAAATTAGTAATAGCAGAAGGTAAGATCATGGACCTCACAAGAATACCGGCCGCAGTTAGCGCATGCTCTGCTTGCAGCAGCGCCGCGGTGCACTCACTTTCATTATTTGTATATAACAACAACACACTGCGCCACTTAAAACTTTTAACCAACTGTACAACTACAATGCTACGTGCGTGCGGCTCGTTACACATCAAAGGCTGTGGACGGTGTAGAGCTTTCGCAGCTGCGGTGACGCTATTGCAAACTGTAGACCCCGGTCTGCCAGTGGACACTACTCCACCACCAGCTCCTAGTGCGCTTAAAGCATTACGGGTAATGCTGGTTTCCCAATGAATTCCACAGGTGTCTACAAATGTAACAATAAACAATTATTTTTTTCCGAGTCATCAAAAACGAAACTGTAAGTATTTTGGTCAAATATTAATCTACCTTCATAACTAAGTAGAAGATAGGGTCGTGATAATTTCGAAAGTTGCTTTGTAGCCGTAGCATACTGTTCCAGGCGGCTTTTAGAATATAGTGAAGGATCTTGCGTGAGACAGCCAGAGTGCACTACGAGCAAGAGAGGTGCTGTGGTGGGATCGGAGAGGAGCAGGGGCGCGGCGGTTGTGACAATTGCTAGCGTGGCCAACAGCAGAGGCGGCGGTGGTCGGGCCCGCATGGCGCCATGGGTCACGTGACGGCCGCCATGCCCCGCCGAGCGCTCGCGCTCCGATGCACCGATTACTCGTTCGCCTGATCGCGTCAGATCAAACAGCTGCCTCCTGTTCCGTGAATAAGCCGATCGATAGCTCACTGGTTCTCTACGCCTATACCCAAACTTCTGTAACTACTTTACACAAGCGAAACGTGACCGGGTTAGCAACTGAAGAAATTAATTGGATAGTGAATCTATTTAATTAGTTTTGATATGATAGATATAATATGTACTTTATATTTTATTGTAAGAACCTAAACTGTGGACATAAAATAGTAAAATATTTGCATCAATAAGAAAGCAATATTTTACTATTACATACATACGAGACCTATGAGAGGCATTACAAAGGTAGATTAGATATAGATCTACATATAATAAAACTGTAACTTAACAAAGTCTGTATATGAAATATTCTTTAAAAACAATGACTGTAACGTATTGTGTGGAGAATATAGATCCCTAAACAATAGTTATTAAATTTTTAGTCTGTCTGTTTTAGCGTTTGTCTTTCACGTAAGAGTACTGAACCGGTTTTATATGTGACTAGCATTTCCCGCGGCTCCGCCCGCGTTTAGATGACCAAAAATCAAATTCTTGGGTTTTACATATTAGTATACTCTTACATTGCAGTTTTTGTATTTTTCTCAGAAATGAGACATTTTCCCGCGGTAAAAAGTATCCTATTTGTTAACCAGCTATCATCATACCCAATTTCATCACAATCTATCAGTGGTTTTCCGGTGATGTGGTAACAGACAGACAGACAGACAAAAATTCTAAAAACTATAAATTCTGCCTCTGTATCGATAATAATGTTTATTTCAATAAGATTTTCCAAAAAAATATTTAATGTACAGATTTGGCTTAGTTACAATTTTATTATATTTATAGATAACTTAATATTCGGGTCAACATTTAAGATACTTTTCACTAAATCTCGGGAAAAACACCATAACTGATTCTGTTGAATCGTCCTTATAAATTTACGTCTAATGCTGGCTAATCAAATCAGTGTACTAGAAAATTGTAGGTCTTAAAAAGGCCTACAGAAAAGTGTGCAAAATCAAGTAGTCATCTCCTAAGGTATACTCGCAATAACTATTTATATTTAAAACGTACCCAGGAACGCACCCGAGCGAAGCGAGGGTAAGTCGCTAGATTATTTCTAAGAATGTTGGTTTAATCATTTAAATAATACAAGTAGGTAGTTAATAATATAAAATGTATGTATAATGTATATAATTGTATTATTATCATAATTAAGATGACCAGTTTATCCTGTGTAAGAAATATTATACAAGATTTTGAAATGGTTGTGTTGTTTTACGCATCACTTGGCTTATATAAAATTAATAACCGTCCATTAAGTTATTGATGCAAGGTATTATTACTGTACTATTTTTGAAAGTTTTCCAGCTAGCTCTACTCGTACTTAAAAATAGAGTTATTTACCAGTCAATAAGTTCGAATGAAAAAGTAGGTCGTGCAACACGTTGTATATAAGCTCGCACATCTAATCTCAAAATAGTACCAGAACCGTACTTTCACTTAGTATTTATAGAGATTTTAAAGTCAATGTGTGGTCTAGGGTTGAAGGGCGGCAAAGCGAACTCTACGTGTAGGTTGTAAGGGCACAAACGAGGTTTCCGCGCGGTTTTCGCGGCGTCAGTGGTCCGGAGACGCGCGGGAGAAGCGCCAGGGAGCGTCGCGCGGCCGTCACGTACTGCCGGCGGCGCAGGGCGCGGGTCGCGGCCCGCGGCTGCGCGCCGGCACCCTCTACGACCCCGAGCTGCCTTCAAATCTAGACTATTATTTCACCGCCGCCCCGCCTCGATACTAGACTAAATTACTTGCGATAAATAACTTTGTCTCGTAATAATATATTGACACGAGCTGTGCGTAATATGCCTGAAGAATTTATGAGAAGGAAAATTGTGGACTAAAGCCTGTTTGTTTAGATTATATAGAGGTATAATTTGTAATCTGTCAAGAGTTACACATACTAAGTACAACTTTTTATATTTGTATGTATAACCAGCCCATCTCAATTTTAACCTCCTGTTTTTCATTGAGGTATCTGCCACCCCTGTTGGTTTCCTTATCCCTGTGTTTCTTTTCCTGTCCTTTTAATTTCTAGCATGCTTCTTTCTCTCCATCGAGCGTTGACAGACGGAAAATCTTTTACATAGATTTTTCGTAAGAGCTCAGGATTAGCAGCCGTAAGTCAACACAACCGGAATACATGCATCGAACAGTTTTATTTTTAGCTTTATGTTCATTTTTTTTGTTTTTCGTAATTTCTTTAAGAGACCAGTATTGTTTCCATGCGTTGGCTACCCGACGGTGTATCATCTCCTTCCCATGAAAACTTTTCATGCTAAAGTAATAATCTGACCTATGTACCTACATACATATATGTACTGATCCTGATATTCAATTATTCTGTTGTTTACTTTTATTTACAAAAAGCTTTGAGTCAATTTTAAAGGATGAAGAAATGATGATTGCATATTTTATATAATATATTTATTTAATTATATTTTGTTATAAAATGAAAAAAGTCAAAATATATCTATTTAATCTTCATTTTAGACAAAATATGGGGTTAAAATCACAATAATTTTCATCCCTCCATTTATAATATATATATAACATCCCACATTTATAATAATGCCCAACAATACTGGTATAAATAAAAAATATCTTTGAGTATGTATTTGTATGTTTTCATAGATACATGAGGTATATTATATATAATAATATAACTATTCTGTTGGTTACGTCGCGGGCAGCAGGTGTCCTTCGGCTACCGCTTCAATGCGCGGTCGGTCGAGGCGCAGGGCGGCGCGGCCCTCACTGGCGCGGAGGTCGCGCGCGCCCAGCCGCGAGTAGAAGCTAAGCGCGACCACGTTGTTCAGTAGCACGTGCCAGTCAATTCTGTGCACGTCCGCTTCTACCGCCATCTAAAACGAATGTCATTTCATGTGAATAGGTTGACTGCAATAACCAAACTAGATATACTTAGATTACTTTTAGTCCCAGAAAAAAGGTTTTCTACACAATAGAGAATAGAAAAAATATTGCTAAATTGATGTCGAGTCAAGCCTTTTAGTATGAAGCTCTAAAAATGATGAACTAAAAAGACATCTCTACCTTACAAAGCTCCTGTAGTAATTTGCGAGCAATGCCATGACGCCGCGCCGAAGGCTGCACATACAGATATTCGATGTAAAAAGAGCGGCGAGTCCAGCTGGAGTACGCACGGTTGCACAGTGCATAACCGACCAGCTCTCCCCCTAACTCGGCAACCAACCCAAAGAACCACTCTGGAGAGCTTTCGAAGCCATCTTCTATTAAATCTGCAAAGCATATACGAAGAACTATTATTTTTATTATTTTTCTTGTTATATATTATACTAGCATTGCCCGCGGCTCCGCCCGCGTTCAGATGACCAAAAACCAAATTCTTAGGTTTTACATATTAGTATACTCTTAATTACAGTTTTTGTATTTATTCTCAGAAATGAGATATTTTTCCGCGGTAATAAGTATCCTATATGTTGGCCCGGATAATCAGCTATGACCATACCAAATTTCATCAAAATCCGTCCAGTAGTTTTTCTGTGATGCGGTAAGAGACAGACAGACAGACAGACAGAAAATTCTAAAAACTATAGATTCGGCCTCTGTATTGATAATAATGTCTATTTCAATAAGATTTTCCAAAAAATATTAAATGTACAGATTTGTCTCAGTTAGAATTTTATTATATGTGTAGATAAACACATAAGCACTATAATAAAAAAAAAGAATACTTCTATCATTCTATAATTTACTCAAATCCCAAGATTTGCAATTTTATCACGTTGACATACGAATATATACGTCATCTCTGCATGTATTATTTAGAGTCCGTCCAGTGTAGAGCTGTAGTATGACGACATAGGTAGAAGATACATAATATGTACATACTACATACATAGGATATATGTATTTGTTTGAAATTAAAATGTTTAGAGGTTGATTATCATATCAATAAAACGACCTACAGAGAAAAGAAGTATGAAAGTATGAGCCCGAAAAAATCCAGCGAAGAAACCGCGAACAGCATTTTATTTCATATATTACTGGAATTTTATGAAAAACTTGCTCTTGCCTTGAACACTGAGTTGTGGGCCGTCTGGCACCTCTTCAAATGTAGCTAGTTCCTGAAATTATGGAATATGATTAATTGTGGAATAGAAAAAAAAATAAATTATGCCTAACATTGTCACAAGAAGCAAATATTGGTATTTAATTTAATATTTTTACTTTGTAAATTCGTAAACGATCCGAATAAAGAGAATTCTGCCATTTAAATTTCTTACTAAAAAGTCTTCATTATTTAACAAAAATTTCATCAAATTGTATTTATATTAAAAAGGTTATCTCGTGTATCATAATTTGATACAAGAAGCTAATAATATGCAGTATTAATTATGTAGAGTAAGAATGGGACGTACTGTGAGTTATTACTGTACCAAATATATGTATCTGCTGTTAGTACCGGAGTCGACAATATTAAGTTTGTGGTACACTCTACAGTGCTCGACGCTCGTGCACGTCAATGTGACACTAGACTCACGTGTATCATGCGATGCACAACAGACGCGTCTTCACGGCGCATGGCTCGTATTTGAATTGTTCCTGTATCACATTTCGTCTCTGTGTCACATGCTTTATGAGAAGTCATTTTATTTATAAATTATAATTCTAATAAAAATATCGCAACTGGAAAAAATCTTATAAGACCTGACAACACGACATGTAACCTTAAACTAAGTACTAAGTAGGTAAATCAGTGACATAGCCTAAATGTAGAGCAATAGGTTACTCGGTGCTGTGAGCACAGATGTCGCTATATGTTGTCATTTATTATTATTTAAAGTTTAAACCTCATCATTCAGAGGTATGTCTATTTAAATAAAGTACTTACCGAATCCTTATCAGTGATTTGGCTTTTTGTATTTTATTTAGAATTTTAACAACAAAAACGTGTCGTGTTATGGTTTTAGTTGTCGTCGTCGTCGTTTTGGTCGTCTGTTAAAGACGACTAGAGATAGGAATACTCACCATTAATTAATTTTTCAATTTCGAAAATTATTATAATGAATAAGCAAAGTATATTATAGAAATCAGAAAAAAGTCTAATAAATATAATTAGGCTCCACCTATTATAATTTGTCATAACTACTTGATTTCAAATGCTACCTCAAGTTACCACAAGGGGCCAAGAGATGGCGCTACAAGTTTAAAAGTCAAGTCTTTCCTAATCGTAATGAAGGGTTATAGAAGAGTATTAATATTATATCAAAAGATATTTATGAAGTATAGTTTAGTCTCCTACATATTAACTTACATGAGAAATTAATGGACTGTATATTATTTTATTCTACTATTAGCGGCTCACCCTCGCTTCGCTCGGGTTCGCCTCTAGGTAAACACTAATAGAGATCTATTAGTTCCCATGGGAACCGTTCATTTTTCCGGGATGAAAAGTAACCTGTTATTTGACCGGCAATATAAGGTATCAGAATGTTAAATTTTACTAAATTTGGTGCATAAGTTGTTGTGTACTAAGTAGTATAAGTTACTATAGTTCTTTAAATATCCCACGGGAACTCTTTAATTTTCCGGAATGAAGAGTATCTTACATGTTGACCGAGGATATAAGGTACGACCATGAATAATTTCATTTAAATCGGTCCAATAGTTTATGAGATTAGCCCGTACAAACAGACAGAGAAACAAAAAAATGAAAAAAATCTGTATTGAGAACTTTTCTATCGACCTTTTTAAGACTCTTTTTAATTTTCTTTTACAATGTTTTGATCTATCTCTTAAGGTTGAGCCAGCGTTAGCCATATAAATTTCTAAGAACAATTGGATAAAACCAGTTATTGTGTTTTCCCGTGGGAATGAATAATTTGCCTATCGTAAAAGGTATCCTAAATGTTGACCTGAGTACTAAGTTATCACTATACAAAATTTAGTTAAAATCGATTCAGTACTTTTTGCGTAAACCGCACACATCGATTTGACTAAGTTAGTTCCATTATAGGTATAGATAAGAATAGATATTGCTGTGATATACATATATTATTCAGAGCTTTCCTCTAAAACTTTTCAAGACTTACAATTTTTTAGTATATTATTTTGATGTATGTGATGAGGTGAGATGTATGTATTAAGGTTTAGCCAGCGGAACGTTTCTAGGGAGGACTCTATAAAACCAGTTATTTTATCTTCGCGTAATAAAGATTTTCTTGAAGTAAAAGGTATCCTAAACGTTAACTCGAGTAATAAGTTATCACTTCACCTAATTTCGTTGAAATTGGTTCATTATTTTTCGCGTGAAACGCGCATACAAAAACAGACAAACAGATATACAGGCAAACAGACAATTTTTTTAATAACTATTGTTTTGGGGTCTATATTGTGTACATAATACGTTACAAATAAACGAACGGGAACCGTACATTTTTCCGGGATAAAAAGTAACCATTTGTTATTCTGATGCCGGTTTCAGCCAAATCAAATCAGTAGTTTTTATGTAGGTACTAAGCTGTATAAGTTACTATAGTTTTTTGACTATCTCATGGGAACCCTTTACTTTTCCGGGATGAAAAGTAGCCGATTTGTTATTGTCATGTATGAACTACATTATTGTAAAGTTTTATTAAAATCCAATCAGTAGTTTTTGTTTACTAAGCTGTATAAGTTATTGTAGTTTTTAACTATCCCACGGGAACTATTTAATTTTCCGGGATAAAAAGTATCTAAGATGCTGCCCGGGGATATAAGGTTAACTAACCACCATAAAAATTTCAATTAAATCGGTCCAATAGATTCGGAGATTAGCCCGTACAAACAGACAAACAGACAGAGAAACAAAAAAATTTAAAAAATCTGGATTTATCCTATTTGTTTTTTTACATCCCCCTGACTCGGTTTTTAGCATTTTTTGCTATGTACAGACATTCGACTTCTACTGTTTTATTATAGTATAGATAAAATTATAATAAAATTAGCATTGTCTTAATATATAAATAATAGCAATTAAATAACTACAATAACTACATAATAAAAAAATATACATAAAAGGTAAGAAATATTTTAATACAAATAATAATGTAGCAATCAGAAAGTATTATTTTAGACGTTTTTTAAAAATTGTTGAGTTTTCGCAACCTTGAGGTTTCGTGGAAAGGAGTTCCAAAAGCGAGAGCGCGAGACATGGTCATATTTACGTAAACCAAAAATAAATCGAATACAAAAAAATTCTAGTCGTTCAAGCTTATTTAATTGCTTGTTATTATATTAAGGTAACTGATATCAGCATCAATCGAAACAGTCAAGAATTGGTAATTGAACGAGCGATTGAGTCAACGCCATTTTGGTGGAAATTGGAAGAAAGTTATAAAAAGGGATTGAGATCGGACGATAGACGTTATAGCCTGCAGGATTGGTTTTTTTAGGCAAAGGCAAAATTTGAGCGCGTTTCCGTGACGAAGGAAACTTATTCTGTTCGATAGAGTAATTTAAGATGAAAGTAATAACAGGAGAATAATCATTTTACGACAATTGCAATCAGCACCGACTGTATTAGAACGGATGACCGTCCTGGTCATTGTTCTTAATATCACTTTCTATAATTTGACTAAAGACTAAATGTGAAATATTAGGTGTAGATGAAGCTGAAATTTGATTAATAATTTTTAACTTTGTTGCCTCGTTAATGGCGCTAGATGAAGAGAAATGCTTATTAAGTTGGTTTCGATTGACATTTTGAGGAAATTTTTTACTGAAAATATATACAGGGTCATTTTTAATTTACTGAAAACCTTTTCGGAATATACTATTTACATCATGACAACAACATCTGTAACAAGAAAAAATAATATTTCTAAAATTTTTATTTTCATACAAAAATAAAAATATTTTTTTGCACCTTCTAAACTTTAAAGTTCTAGCATCTGGCCAAGTTTAAATGAGTAAGCGCGGCTTCCTACACCCCTCCACCCCTCCACCCCTCTCCCTCCACAGGTCACGCGCTTTCATTTGCTAATGCTGGACTATTACCGTTTAGAAGGTGCAATAAAAATATTTTTATTTTTGTTAAATTTAAGATATATAATTTTTTTTCTTACAGATGTTGTTGTTATGTTGTAAATAGTGTATTCCCAAAAGGTTTTCAGTAAATTAAAAATGACCCTGTATATTTATTAAGTACGCACATGAATTTCTTACAACCCTCAACTTTGGTCACGAGTACTAGGGGACCATAAACCTCAATTAGTGCTTATTATATATGCTAGCTGTTGGCTCCGTCAAAGAGTGCATACGACTTCCTTAACACTTTGCTTGACTGGTACTTGTGATGAAGTCACATGGGATGCTCTTAGTAAATAATATTTTTTTAACAATATTCATTTGATATGATTACGATCACTCATTTAAAAATAAATGAAAAAAGTGTTTTTATATAAATATCTATTGTTATTCAATTTATTTTTTGAAATATTAACTTAATAGTTTAAATAATTTTTAATTGACTTTTTATTCACTTCCGTAACAACCGTTTCTGTTACAAAAATCGTAACGCCAATACTTTTGTTCCCTCTCATGGGGCGCCGCCTAGCACGAAGCACAAAGTTTTACTTCAATATTAAAATTGATTTGAAAAGAAAAAGACATCATTTAAAATATCTACTTTAAAAAAAACATTTGTATATCCGAGTTCAGCACCTGCTTATTTTAGTTGATTAATGATGAATTAATTGATTATTTTGTATATTCAACGGAACCCTTTGCTGAGGGTTCGTGAAGCAAAATCCAATTTATATAAATGCTCTTTCAGAATTTACAATTACTTTAATGTGATGCATTAACCAGGATAGTCTCTGAGTAAAGAAGTATGGATAACATGAGAACTAAATAAATATGTACCATAGAATATGGTCTCGATACGCTCGAAAATTGAATTGAATAATCTAGGTTCCGTTTTTTCGGATATTAGCGAGTACAAAAAGACAGATTCAAATATTAGTATATTTTTATAGATTTCTTCAGTTTTGATATTATGCAAAAATCCTTAAATTAATGCGAGATCTGCCTTAAATACGAAACTTTAATATGTTGAGGTTCCTTTCGAACTCACCTAATTATCCACTGTTTTTTACTTATTTAGTAAACTATACTTGTACAGTTATTATTATATCAGTAATTATTATTATTATCCATTAAGATGACATGTCGGATTTTCTAACTATATTTAAATATCATTTCACTTCTAAACTCTAATAAAGGAAGGTTTGTAATATTATAGTATAATCATGTTTAGGTACTTGAAGTTTAGAACTGAACTGAGCCGAGCTGGTAGAAGCTTTTGCTAAATTTAAGAAGAACCCTTAGTTTTTGTTTAAAATATTCTCATTAAAATCTTATTAGGAATCATTGACATCAAGTTTATAAGTCAAAAAAATGGCTACGTCAAGTGGGGAAAATTTCATAAAATGGAGTTAGTCATCTTCCTGTCTGCATCACAATGACCGACTGATAGCGCTACAGCCGAGCGTGTCCCTGCAGTCGTACCTTACATGAGAGGTGTCACCGACAAGGTTATCTACATTCTAAAGCTTTCTTCAATTAAAAATTATTATAAGCCACCAAACTAAATCAGTCAATTTTTACCAGTAGTTTTTTGATATGTAGGTATCAAGTCACGTCCAAAGACCTATTATTCACTTTTAAGACGTCAATAAACTTAGTCTTGCCTTGTAGTGTATGTATTTTTGTAGAGATGAAAAATCATTACTAATTACACTTAACAATCTGAATCTGTCCGTGAAGTCTGAATGTGGCAAATATTCACAAAAGATGACTTTTAAAATGTTTCAATGATAGTAGTTCGACTTGACTAATCCGAATTTATAATTTATTGTAATTACTTGGGAGTTCCTACTTACTTACCTACTTAGTGCTTATTGTTACTTGTAGATAATCTTTGTTTACTTTTAAAATAATTACAATTAAGATTATTTATTGAATTGTCATTATTATTCTTATGACATAACTTAAAAAAAACTTTTATTTTCTTATTTTCAAAAATTATTAATATTTAGTGCGTGTTAAAATTAGGCTTAGGTTTTGTAATGAAATGTGCTTCTTTAGAGAAATTGTATAAAAATCGAGGTCATACAACAATGTGCGCGAGGTGAGGGTGGCGCTGAGCGAAGGCGGCGCGGCGCGCTGCGTCGGCGCGGGGCTGGCGGCGCGGACTCGCGCGCCGTCCTCCGACGCGTGCGCACTGCCCAGCACCCGTGCTCTCGCCGCACTCTCGCCGCGCTATGCGCCCCACGACCGCGCCTGCGCAAGACCCACACGCTCCACGACCCGACCACAACCCTTCTCCGCGATGGCGGCCACCAAAACCGAGTACCACTTCGGTGAGTATCATTCCATTCGGCGATCGCTGCTGCGGGCGCTGAATGATTTGTTACATTCCATGTTCCCGAATCTATGAAAGTTTTCGATCTAGTTGGGGTTTTTCATCACATTATACCGTAATTATATCGTAATAAAATGTTTCGTGCCATTAATTGTTAAGCAATACGAGTAAAAACCTTCAATTTTCAATTCGGTTTTCGTCACGTAAACTTTCTAGAAATAAAACTGTACGGTTATTATTTACATACTGGTATGTGATCGTGTGGTAGTTGTTAAGTCACGCCAAACACGCATTAATGTATTTACTTTATTCATTATACTTTATTTATTAGATTCGATTGGGTGCCTTAAGTGTACATAGAGAGCTTATCATGAACAGAGCCCGTATCATGACTATGACCGTCTGTAATAGATAACTGACATAATGGGGATAATTCCTACGTCACGAACCATTGACACTGTCGCGTTGGTGTGGTCGGTCGCAAACGGTGTATGTTCGAGATAGTGCCTCGTGAGCGTCTTCGCGACAGACGACGCGCGGGCGGGATGTTTCAGCCAGACGTGGAGGCTTCAGAGGCAGGTGTGGTGGCGCGAGGCTCGGAGGGCGGGCGGTGCGCAGGCGCATACGGTACGGGCTGCGGTGCGTCGCAGACTCGCGGGAGTCGCAACGCTTTATCATCCGGCGATTAGATAAAGCGAAATCGCTCAAACTCAGCGAGTGGCAGTAGGCAGCCGCGCGCGCTGCCCGCGGGCCGCGCGCCATTACGAGCTTCCTTGTTATTGTTAGCGAGTGTTGACCGCGCCACCGCGCCACCGCGCCACCGCTGACCCGCTTTGCGCTGCACCTGCGCTCACTTCGCGTTATCGCACTAATGCCATTTTAATTGCCTTACTTTTCAATGTGAAATCTACAACATGAGGAAAATCGACGGGATTATTGTCATGTTAGGTTTAAATTTAATAAAACCGGTGAGTGAGGTTTCATCCATCCATACCTATGTGAGACGGAACACAGCACGATGCGTTGTCGATGGCACGATGGCAGTGTTGCGCGGAGCGAAGCGCGGGTCCGCCACGAGGCGCTTCCGCCCGCCGCTGATAGCGTCATACATACCTGCTTGTACATGTTGTCATAGCGCTATTATTTCTTATTCCGTATTTTTGACGTTCTTTCACAGTATATACTTCATTTTTATGTCTTTTTTTCATTTTGTTAAACATTATTTTTATACACTGTCTTTAGGAATATTCAACTTACATAACATATACTGACATGAATAGGACCTACATAGCTATACTAGTAGTATCAAGTAAACCTAATGTAAACTTTTTAACACCTTTTTTAGTTATTATTAACATTTATTTTACTATATTTGCATATTCAATAAAATATTTTATATATCTGGGATTAGTATCTCGCCAATTAAGGAAAGACTATAATAAAAAAAATCTTATCATAATGAAAGTTAGAAGTTTTTGCTTATGCTATGAATGAATGAGTCACCTTCGAGTTACAAACCAAAATAATTGTCGAGCAAATTAGCAAAAATATTGAAGAGTAATGATGTAGCGTACACGTAAAAAACTTTAGCTAAAGACACTAGCTAGCTAAAAACTCTACATGCCGTTGTTTATTTTAACCAGGTCTTTATAACGAGATGTGCTTAGATAGATCTGTAGAGCTTAGTATTCAGTAAAAAAATTACTTTATTTTGTGTTCATTCGTGATTTACTCCATTACCCCACTTTGTTTGGGCGCATCGCACCCATCCCTGGTAGCGTCATTTTTTGGCAAATTTTATTGCTTATAGTGATGTGTTACTCCAAGTTATAGGCCATGTGTAATGTGTATTCTTATCCTAATTATAGCCATATCAGCTTGAAGATAACAAACGTACACAAACATATATATTAGTATCTACTTCTGCATTCATAATAATATTGTGATTGAGTTTACGCAGAAAGTATGATTTTTGCATAGGGATAGTTAATGAACTGGAGGGTAACATGCTTTACGTTCTATCGCGTTGTCCGAGAGCAAAGAGCGAGATATTCTAAAATGTAGCTGAGGGTTGCATCATGTATTGAGGGCATGAACGATGCGAGAGCTTAGGTTCGTTACGCATACATACACATGAGAATAAAGGTTAAAACTTTTGAGGCCTTAACATTTATTTACAACTAAAAAAGTGTCATATATAATCTACTAGCATTGCCCGGTTTTCGGTCATATGAACGCGGGCGGAGCCGCGAGCAATGCTAGTATGAATATATATGTAGCTATTATAAAATTCTAACTGTGCCAAATCTGTCTGTACATTAAATGTTTTTTTTGGAAAATCTTATAGAAATAATCATTATTATCGATCGATACAGAGGCCGAATCTGTAGTTTTTTGTCTGTCTGTCTCTTTTGAAACGCATCACGAGAAAACAAGTGGACAGATTTTGATGAAATTTGGTATAATGTGGCTGGTTATTTGGGTCAACATTTAGGATATTTTTTATTGCAAGAAAATATTTCATCTTTGAGAATTCTATACTAAACGTTAAAACGTAAGCGAGGGTGAGTCGCTAGTGTTGTTGTAATTTATTTCTATGAAATATGATTTTATTTATTGAAATTCAACAACTCAATAGTGCCGTTCTAGTTGGTATCAAAACCAGTCCCGTGATTCTTTTGGTTTTCTTCGGATTTTCACATCCTAGCTCCCTTGAAAAAATCTGTCATCTATACAATCCACATGAAAAAAAGTAAAAGTGTCGTAAGTATTTATTTCATCAACATACTGAATATCGTAATAATTATTTATCCAATGATGTATTAACTACATATTTTAATACATCATTTCATAAATAAGACATATGTTATATCATAGGGATCTCCATATTTGAAGTAAACTTAACGACTCTACGTAACTCTATAAAAACTGCGATATTGTGCTGTATGCGAATATAACCGTAATATGCAAATTTTAAAGACACATTCGATTTACATTATTACACATTTTTGACGAATTCTGATTTAAAATACATAAACTATCATAGTAGTAATCCGGCACAGAGCTTAGGGTCACACTGTTCATTATAGTTCTCTAACTTCAGTGATTTGGTCTTGGCATCATATACATACCTAGTGACACGTAGACAACAGGTGTAATCTTTATTTCTTAACAATCATTCTAATAGAAATCTGACATGACCAATGAAAGTTCAAGCGCAGCATCCGCGGCCATGCTGGTCTAGAATCAAAGCGAAACAAAAAAGCTCTAGACTTTCGAGTCAATAAGTCTGTTAGACACTTAGGTAATGTTGTTAAATTTTACCTGCTGTTATTCCTTTATACTTGTATGTATGTCTGCATATTTTGTTTGGTTTAGGCGAGATTCACATAGGGTATAGGTAATATACCTATATAGAGGTGTAAGTATCTGAGTATGCGTCGCAGTGACGGCTCTCGCGCCGCGGTACGGTCTCCGGTTTCATTTCATTCATGAGTAACTTGCTTTCGGTTTCGTGTTTGGATTACTACAGTTCATTCTTTCAAAACTAATTCATACCAGTATTGTAAACATTGCCGAGCACATGGCTTTACACAAAACAGTTAAGTGTATTAGTTAATACTTACGCGAATATTTCACATCTATATCTATACTATAATAAAACAGTAGAGGTCGAATGTCTGTACATAGTAAAAAAATGCTAAAAACCGAGTCAGGGGGATGTAAGAAGACAAATATATATAGAACAAATCTAAATATGTATTGAACAAATCTAGATTTTTTCAAATTTTTGTGTTTCTCTGTCTGTCTGTTTGTCGGTTTGTCTATTTGTACGGGCTAATCCCCGAATCTATTGGACCGATTTAAATAAAATTTTGCATGGTGGTACCTTATATCCCCGGGCAACATCTTAGATACTTTTTATCCCGGAAAATTAAAAAGTTCCCGTGGGATAGTTAAAAAACTATAATAAATTATACAGCTTAGTATGCAAAAACTACTGATTGGATTTTAATAAAACTTTACAATAATATAGTTCATACATGACAATAACAAATCGGCTACTTTTCATCTCGGAAAATTAAAGGGTTCCCGTGGGACAGTCAAAAAACTATAGTAACTTATACAGCTTAGTACACAAAAACTACTGATTGGATTTTAATGAAACTTTACAATAATATAGGACATACATCAGAATAATAAATAGGTTACTTTTTATCCCGGAAAAACGTACGGTTCCCGTGGGATAGATGTTTTCGTTTATTTGTAACGTATTATGTACACAACATAGACCCCAATACAATAGATATTAAAAAAAATGTCTGTTTTCTGTATGTCTGTTTGTCTATTTTTGTATGCGCGTTTCACGTGAAAAGTAATGAACCGATTTCAATGAAATTTGGTGAAGTGATAACTTATTACCCGAGTCAACGTTAAGGATACCTTTTACGTCAAGAAAATCTTTCTTTCTCACGGGAAGATACAATGACTGGATTTATAGAGTCCTCCCTAGAAACCTTCCGCTGGCTAAATCTTAAGAAATACACACATAAAAACAATATGTTAAAAAATTGTAGGTCTTGAAAAGTCCTACAGGA
Organism: Brenthis hecate; assembly: GCA_951806755.1. Classification (NCBI taxonomy): domain Eukaryota; kingdom Metazoa; phylum Arthropoda; class Insecta; order Lepidoptera; family Nymphalidae; genus Brenthis; species Brenthis hecate. The sequence goes on along the minus strand of OX638271.1, from coordinate 7,875,656 downwards.
AAGTTCTGAATAGTATATGTATACCTCCTGAGCAATATCTATTCTTATCTATACCTATAATAAAACCAACTTAGTCAAATCGATGTGTGCGTTTTACGCAAAAAGTACTGAACCGATTTTAACTAAATTTTATATAGTGATAACTTAGTACTCGGGTCAACATTTAGGATACCTTTTACGATAGGCAAATTATTCATTCCCACAGGAAAACACAATAACTGGTTTTATCCAATTGTTCTTAGAAATTTATATAGCTAACGCTGGCTCAACCTTAAGAGATAGATCAAAACATTGTACAAGAAAATTGTAAGTCTTAAAAAGGTCGATAGAAAAGTTCTCAATAGTATATGTGTATCTCCTAAGGTACACTCGCTATAACTATTTTCATTATTGTATATTACTGTTTTATTATACGTTATTTATTCTATCTATAAATATAATAAAACTGTAGAGGTCGAATGTCTGTACATAGAAAAAAAATTCTAAGTTATCTTCTCACATCCCGTAAGAAGAAAAACAGAACAAATACAGATATTTTTCATTTTTTTTTGTTTCTCTGTCTGTTTGTCTGTTTGTACGGGCTAATCTCATAAACTATTGGACCGATTTAAATGAAATTATTCAACATGTAAGATACTTTTCATTCCAGAAAATTAGTTTCCGTGCGATGGTTAAAAAAACTATAGTAACTTATATAGCTTAGTACACAACCACTTATGCACCTAATTTAGTAAAATTTCGGCATCCTGATACCTTATATTGCCGATCAAACAAAAGGTTACTTTTCATCCCGGAAAAAAGAACGGTTTCCGTGGGATAGATCTGTTTTTGTTTGTTTGTAATGTATTATGTACACAATATAGACCCCAAAACAATAGTTATTAAAAAAATTGTCTGTTTGTCTGTTTGCCTGTATGTCAGTTTGTCTGTTTGTATGTTTGTACGGGCTACTCTCCGAAACTGTTGGACCGATTTATATAAAATTTTGCATGTTGGTATCATATATTGCCGGTCAATATCTTAGATACTTTTCATCCCAGAAAATTAAAGAGTTCCGGTGAGATAGTTAAAAAACTATAGTATGTTATACAGCTTAGTACACATCAACTTATGCACCTAATTTAGTAAAATTTAACATTCTGACCTTATATTGCCAGTCAAACAACAGATTAATATTCATCCCGGAAAAATGAACGGTTCCCATGGGAACTAATAGATCTCTATTAGTGTTTTTCGAGAGGCGAACCCGAGCGAAGCGAGGGTGAGTTGCTAGTTTTAAATAAAACTATCTTTTCAGACTTTTTCGATTTGTTTTAATTTGTGATTCTCGACGTTTATAACGCTTTACTGCAATCATGGTCACAGGAGAGACTAGGGTTTTAGATGTGTCAATTTTTTTTTGTATTTTTATAATATTTTTATGATCTGATAATAATAATCATTGTATAATTTTGTAACCATTCTATATTTTTATATTGAAACCGAAAAACAAAATAAATCTGTGAAAGAGTAATTTTGTATAAAATGTATTAATTTATTTAAATTGATCTTTTGAACTTGAAACCTTTAAAAGCAAATAAAGTAATTCTTTAGTTTGGTATTTAAAACATTTTTCTTTATTTAAACATTACAGTAGGAAAATATTCAACAATAGTAAATATAACTTACGTAATTGTTGTATTGAATTGTTTGTACGAAGAGATCCTCAGATTATTTTAGTAGGTTTGTGGTTAAAAACCACATTAATTAATTATTTAATACTTAAATAGTTAGTTCTACAGTAAATTTATAAAACATATTTTCATTAGTATGACTTTTTTCTACAATAATATTGTCATTTATTATAAAGTCATAAAAATGTCACAAGTACTAAAGATGTAGAGCCGTCGACCTGATTCACATTTGCTCGCTGCCATAGAGCGGCCGGGGGCGGGCGCGGGGAGGGGAGCGACGAGCGATAAGAGCGCCCTGTGCGCCCGCGCTGACCTGGCGCGCGTCTCCCTCCCGCGCCCCCGCCTCCGCTCCGCGCTCCAGCAATGCTTGTACCACGCGCATAGTGCTTCACGTAACTAAAACTAGCATCAACACTACATATTTAAAAATATTTACCAACTGTTATTCTTACATGTAATAAAGATATTATTAACATTTTTATAATTCTTTCACACATGTATGGTCATGATGTTGGAGTTAGAGAGAGTTTATGGCCCCTAGGTTTGAACAGAGGCTACTTTTTATTCGATACGTCAAATAGGGAAGGCTGTTACAAAAAGTTACTTTAGTTCATTTTTTTCAAGCCAAACAGGCTCTCCTCAACTTATGATTTTGTGTCACATGCTCGTTTAGTTCTGGTGACACTAAATACACACACATTCATACATACACTAAAATAATTGAAATAACCTGATGCTGCGCCCAGGATTCCTCAAAACGGCATTTCTGAACGCTTAGTTGATTACACGTTTAACTTAGTAGCTAAACATGATTACCAAAAGCAGCTTATTTAATCTTTTTAATTCAAATTAATCTTTGTAGTAGGTACCTATAGTACATAAAATGAAATAAGTAAAAAAAAATAAGTTAAACGGTTTTATGGAAAAGAAAGATAATAAAGATGTAGATAATGTACTAAAACTGTCACAAAAATAAAATTGTGGGGCGTAGCATAACCTGAGTGAATAATAATGTAAATAGCATTTATAATGATATTAGTGATTTCGTTAGTCGCGTCCGTCCGTCCGTCCATGCATCGATCAAACTCTTATGTTCTACTTGTAAAGCTTTAATATCATACCCATATTTAGGGGGTTGTGAAAAAATATGTAATGGGCCATTTTGTTCGTGGCCATATTGGATTTGGATTTTTTTCATAGCGTACTTTATTCTACTAATCAAGCTATGCCATTTGATACTCATATTGAGAGGATTGTGAAAAAATATGCAATCCACCACTTTGTTGCTGCGGCCATCTTGGATTTATAGTGATACTGAATATATTCAATTTTATTGTAATTAGAACAAAAGGTGTGAACCAAATATCAGATCAATGATCAATCTGTCAACAGGGACGGGGTAAAATTTCAATTACTCATATTTAGTTCAATTTATGCCCAAACAAACAGGACAAGCCAAATAAAACCGTTTAATAAAGTGAGTTTTTAGTTTGTAGATTTTATGTTGATTTCAAAAATTCCCAAAAAGCTTTTCGCAACAAAGAACTTCAGCATAATATGTCGAAACTATAACTTATTTATTTTGTAATAAATAAAATTTTAGTTAAACATTTTAATTATTAAGGTTCAAGCACATCATAGTTTTCAATGTGGCTCTTAATAAATAATAAAATTTGCATATTTCAACATAATTTAGGGCTATTGCAATATACTGCGTGTCTTGAACCGGATGTAGAGTAGGTTCTGTGAAGTTACAAAATGTCTTGTCACTGACTATCGGCGTGGATCCGGAGGGTCTGTGTTCCCCGAGGCTTTGACCTTCCTATTGTGGCAGAACACTACTATACAGATATCACTTTGGTTTATTTTATTCATTATATTTCACAATATTTTTGTTCTATGTTATGTACTGTTATTATCAGTGTATGTGTAAATAAAATATCAATATACATATATATTCCATTACATGTCTTATTTACATGGATTCAATTATTACATTTGATGTTGTATTAGGTTTGAAGTTTATTTAAAGATGCGTCCTTGGGCGAGTGTTTGTTTTTATTATTTTTCGGAAAAGATATAATAATTGCGTTTTTCAGAAAATACACCGATATAGAATTAAAAAACAAAACCATATCTAAGTAAAGATCCAAATCGTTAGAGCCGTTTCCGAGGCAACAACGAGATGACATACAAGAATTGCTCATTTAATATTATAAGATTAGGTCTATAAAGAATTTAATGACATTATGATGGAACTATTAATTGGAAAATGAATATATATATATATATATATATATATATATATATATATATATATATATATATATATATATATAAATATAAATATAAATATAAATATATATATGTGTGTATATTACAAATAAACACGTGTATCAGGCACGAAGACGGAGGTTAATTTCACAACACATTGCCACAGCACGTACGTGCCGCGCGCTGGTCGGAGAGCCGCGATACGCCACAAGGCGTCTACACACCCGTCGTACACGTAACACGGTGATCATGTCAATTCATATGAAAAACGTGCACAATATAACGTTCCGGCTGCGCGCGCGCATCTTCCACAGCCGCTGTTGCTCGCGATGATAACGTGCCTCCTTTTGGCCACACAATTGACACCCAAATGTATTATACTGTAATAGTCAATTACTTGGTATTTACGACAAAACGAGTTACCTAGTTACAAATCTTACTGTTAAAATACTAGCAGTTAAAAGATGAACTACGCTACTTCTACGCTGTATCAATATTGATACAGCGTAGAGCATATGTACCAAATAATTCACTAACATTGCTATTTTTATAAAAAACTGAGGACTGTTTTAAAATTTTAAAAATCATTACTTTAATAAAGAAGACTTAGGTACATATGTAACATATAATAAGAAGACAAATTCAAATATTTTTATCACGTTCATGTCACGTTCGATTTTTATTTATGAACATTACAGAGAGAGAATAAGTTAATTTTGTTTTAATAATAAACATGACGACCAGCGAAGCGGTGCTTTTGCAATTCTGATAATAAACAGGTTGAATGTCGTCGAATTTTTAACGTAAGGTTAAAAAAATACTTTTTATTGGTACTTAAATAGGTACCTACTATTTTTCTTTTTGTAAGCTGTCAAAAAATTGAATTGAAAACTATTAAGCTTCTAGCCAGCTTAAGCTTTTTTAAAACTACGTAGGAGACCAATCAACCAAACGATATTTCTACCTGAGACAAACTCCTTATTATACATGTTCTATGTATCAGTTGTAGTAAATTAATTCATAGTATTCAGTCAAAATATATATTTGTTATGATAGTAGGTACTCCGTACTCGTAGAATACATACTTAGTATCAGATCGAGGTCCGCCGCAAGCCCTCACAGTTATCGCGGCGGCTGCAGCGTGCACTTTATGCAACAGTTATCGACATCTCGATTATACAGATTAGTATTTATGAATGGTAATAATGAGCCATCCCTAATAGCATTATCTGAAGCGAGTTTCGTCGCAGCGACGTTAAAAAGTAGCAGCCAGATAAGGCGTGTTTACGTCGGACTCGAGAGGTCATGAGATACGCGCTTACGTAATGACATACTCGATCTTTCAGAACTTAGATCATTTAGAGCGAGTAGAGCTAAACTAATCCAGAAAAAAACAACTGAAAGTGGATTAATGTATCTAAATGTGCTAAACTTCTCTTATGCTGAAGTAATATAAGCTGAAAAAAAGTTTTAGAAAACTTAATTTACGTTACGCCGCACGACGAATGTTACAATGGCGATAACGAGACCATAACTATCAAATTGAGCAGCGACCGCGGCTACGTAGTTTATGCTGCGAAAGAAAGCGCGTTCAAGTCAATCAAATCGAATAAACCCTTTATGGATTGGACAACGTCCAGGTCGCCAACAACTATCCAAAATAAGCTCAACTAAGTATATAGAGCTTCATTGATCTCTAACGTAGCTAGAACTTATATTATCGTTAAAATATTAAATTTTGAATTCCGGCCAATTCTACCTAATAAAAAAATGTGGTAGGCGATAAGTCATGTCGTTGGAACATTTCATTTATGAATCAGTTTTCTTTTAGCGATATCGAAAATAGAACAATTTCGCCAAGTGTGTAGAAGCTACACTCGTTACTATTGTCATTTTTACCAAAATTATTTGATTATGCTAAAAAACGTAATTTTTTCATCATATCATATTTTATAAATGTGTGAGTACATGTTTATATTTATTATATAACGTAAAGTAGTTAAAATTACTTAAATGTATATATTTCAACAAAAATTCTCAAACCAACTTGCATATGTCGAGCATATGGCTCACATTGTACCGAAGCCTTGTCCTTCGTATCATGGTTTTTAGTAAAACATAATAGAACGTTATTATTTGAAATCGTTGAATATTGGTAATTGCGAGTGCCGTAGCGCGACGGGCGGCGGGCGGCGGGCGGCGGGGGGCGCGAGGCGCGGGGGTGCGGAGGGGGGAGGGGCACTGATAACAGCCGAGCGCGACCTCCGGCCCTCGCTTCAAAATATTAATATCTTATTTATTTAAACTGTCGCCCCCGGGCCCCTCCCCGCGCGCCCCCGCGCTCCCCGCGGGCCCCGCCTCGGCAACAACAAGCCTTCATTAAAATTGTTTTTGTCATAAAAAGCAGCACCGAACGTATTATATACCTACTGAATGCAATGTGGCAGCGATCCACGCTAATTCACAACTCGATTATAAATTAATTATATTATAGGTAGGTACTGAGTCATTACTAGCTCAGGCTTGTTAAAAAATTTCTTTGTCCAGTAGATACCTTCGAACTAAGCATATAAATTATAAAACTATAATACCAGTCGAAATAATAATGATAAATAATATTAGGAGAATCTTAATCATTAAAGAAATATTTAACTTCTAATAATAGTACACAATAACCAACTTTGGTAAACATGGATGTACTCAGTAGGGTCTAAAGTATCTAATTTGCGGTTGTAATCGGATAAATTATTAAAGAAAGTATTAAATTAACAAAAGAACGCTAATGGCATTTGTTCTGACGATTAATGTTAAATAGTAAGGAGTACCTATTAATTTTACCGTTATTTCGTTTGGAGTTCAGTTAATGTCAGGCAATTATTAAAAAATAAACAAGTTCGCCCGCGCGTCACCAAACATAATCACGATGATAGCGGGGAAAATAAAATCACGTGACATTTGATACTGATCTGGATCCGCATTCGTTATTACTCCTTGCTGCCTTTGAATTTGTACACGGAGCACGTGTACGTATGTACATTGTATAACCAACAACAGCCTACCGATTTCTTGAATTATGTATTTCTCCCCGATTGCAATTTTCAGACCGCCTTCCAATATTTAGTTGACAGTAAAAAAAACTATTTTTATGTATAATGTATGTAAAAAATAATATATAGGTATTTTATAAATAAACTTGACAGTATTCATACTTAGCAAATTATTTATCAGGCAACTTGATGGATTGGATTACAACTCAGTTTAAATAGCTTGCCTTTAAATGGACCTCATAAAATTAAGACAATATTGTGCAATTCGTATTGGAATTTACAGAAATAAATAGAACATTATCAATTTGAGAGGGGTTTGAGATTTGGGACGGATGTGAGACGCCGGAAGGAGCTCAGCCGCTTTTATATAGTACATACCTAGTCAGATACATAAGCCGGGGTGAATAATAGAACAACAATTCGCAGAGGGTTGTGCCCTTTGTCTTATTGTTTTTGAAGTCTCGTTCCAAAGCAATTAGTCACCACTGGTAATGTCCGTCTGTCCGTCCACCAGGCGCTATTGTCTAAAATATTACTATATTTAATATTATAGTTTATCATTATCCCATAGCCGATTTGCCAAATGTTTATCCTTTTTAAATTAATTACATATAATGTATACTGCAAACATGTTTGGCCATATGCCGAATACAGAATATTCTGTGGGCCTTCTGGCCGAATAGCAGAATATTAGGCAAAAGTTTTCGATCAGTTTTTTGTTTGACGCCAGAAAGTATTTATTCAGAGCGTCTTTTCTCTGAAGCGGGGGTTGTCTACGAGAAGAAAAGGAGTAAATTACTGCCAGAAAATGTAAAGAAATAAGACTTTCAACATCATAATTTCCACTTCTAAATTTTAATTACGATTATACAAGTGCATAGACATTTATTTGACAATTTTTTGTTAAGTTTGCATTAAGTATAACTTAGTATAATCTTTGTTTTCAATCGAGTGGGTGTTTAGGTACTTAGGAAAAAAATAACATTAACAATTAAACTCTAAGAGTTGATTTTCAAAGTGTTGCAGTAGCCTTTAAGCCGTAACAATTACCTAGTCCTTATAACTTAAGTATTTCACCCATACATTACCGAGTTACATTTCTTATGACAATAAGAAACAATTTTCTAGTAACTAGCGACTCTATAATTTATATCAAATCAAACAGAAAGAAACACATAAAATTATTTATTAAGTGTACATATGTAGGTGTTGGACGTTGGTATATCAGAACTTCAGAAGCCCACTAAATATTTTTAAATACTCAACTGCCGTAAGAATTAAAGTTATCAATGTATATATACACATATATAAACTAATTAATATCTTGGGACATTAACACACAGCACCATCTTGTTCAATATATATATAACTTTAAATACATACATTCGCGCTCATCACACAAATGAATACCCCCAGCGGGACTCAATCCCGCGAGCAAGTAGGGCCACTTCAAACCGAGCCAAACGTGCCGTAATAATATATATGCTGATAGATTTGATACAATAAACAAATTATAGTTAAACTATGAAACAGTAGGTAGATATAACACAGCTACGAGTCCGTCCGGGCCGTTATCTCGGCTCGTAAACAAAATGTTGCTGAATTAATCTATTTATCACTATGTATTAAATAATTAATTATTGTAATTAAAGTTACTGTGATAAAATATTATTTAAATGTTGTGTAATTAAATATTTTAGATATTATTATTTAACAAGTGATTTCGGTTTTTATTCTCGTGTTAATCTCCCGAAATATCCATTAGTAATCAATAATCATGTCTACGACTAGGGAGGTACCTACCACACCTACAGACTAATAAAGTTAATGTGATAATGTCTAGAAATATTTCTTGAAAGAACCAGTAGTTATTACATTGATAAATAAATGGAATTCTTTTAGCTAATATACAAATGAAAAGAAATATTTCAATTAATTTATTTATTAAAAATATACCTACTTACTAAATTATTACACTAATTTTAATCTATACATATGTATAATAAAATTTTGAGTCGAATCTATTCATTAAATACTTTTTGGAAAATCTTATTGAAATAGTCATTTTTACCTATCAATACACAGGGCGAATTTACCTATAGTTTTTAGAATTTTTGTCTGTCTGTCTGCCTGCATCACGAAAAAACCACTGGACAGATTTTGATGAAATTTGTATGATGTCATGGTGGTTTGGAGAGCTGGTTATCTGGGTCAATATATAAAATATTTTTATTATTGCGGGAAATTATCTTATATCTGTGAAATCTATACTAACATTAAGACGCAGGGACGATCCCGAGCGGAGCGAGGGTGAGTCGCTAGTGTGCATAATAATATAAATATTATAAATGGGAAAGTTTGTGAGTATGAATGGATATTTGTTACTCTTTCACACCAGAAAGGATAAACAGATCTGGATGAAATTTGGCACAGAGATAGATTATAGTTTGGAATAACACATAGGCTTTAGCTTTAGACTTTTTATCCCGGAAAAATATACGGATCCCGAGGGATAGATTTGTTTTTGTTTTTCTAATATAAACATATTTAATAACCTTGGGTACGGCGCTACAAATAGTCATACAATACAATACATAATTAATATAAAGTACTAATGATCTCCAAATTTCATATGTTAATTAACTCAAATCCAAACAAACATTATATTGTGAGGTAAAACAACAAACTAATATCTATTGTAATGTGTTTCTACTTTAACGACTCTACTTCACCTTACACTTCCATAAAAACTAAAGGCACATTATAAGATAAACAAATATTAGGAACAAATTAAGTAGGGAAGTTTTTTGTTCATAAACTTTAATCAATAGCTTTTACCGATTACTACTGTATATATAAGTACCTTCCTAGTAGATATTGAAGCCTAAAAGCTGAGTAAAAGGTTGTCAAAGCACTATTTTAATGCAAACTATAGGTACCCATTTGTATTCGCGCAGTAGTCGCAATTCAATCATAATCATTTTTTTTATTGATAGCACTAAAGCTCGTCAATAGCTACGAAAAAAAATAGATTGACAGAGGAGGAAAAGGTACAGAACTGTCCTTTTACATATACCTATGTAAAATATACCTAAGAAGTGACCAGTTCCTACGACTCATATTAATTATAATAAGTAGATAAAAATCACTTTCAGGCCCATAAATTATCTCTATTGCAAAAAATCACAACGATCCGTTACTATGTAAAAAAGGCGGACAAACTAACCAACATATTTTCGCATTTATATTTTAAGGAATTATTACTTTAAAATTTTGTTAAAATAATCTCACGATAGTTATAAAATAAGGAATAACTGTCTGTATGTTTTCATTGTTGGTATCTATACCTTTTGTTTGTAACTACGTGATATATCACTAATACAAATCAAATTTAAGTTTACTATTAGCGATATTGATGTGGACTTTCTATGAACTAGAAGTGTAATAAGTAAGTACCTACATCATTTACCTACAGAGTACAGGCTACAGTTAAGTACTCCTGTTAATGTTCAGGTGTGAGCATTCAATGGAAAACATGCGGGCATAACCAAATTATATAATGTGCTCGTACTAGCGACTCACGCTCGTTACGTTTTAAAGTTTGATATAGATTTCTCAGAGACGAGATATTTTCCCGCAGTAAAAAGTATCCTATATGATAACCAGCTATATACCCTGATAACCAGCTATCCTCATACCACATTTCATCAAAATCTGTCCACTAGTTTTCTTAAAATGCGTTCTCAAACAGACAGACATACAGACAAAAATTTTAAAAACTATAGATTCGGCTTCTGTATCGATAATAATGACTTTTGCAATAAGATTTTCCAAAAAATATTTAACGTACAGATTCGACTCAGAATTTTATTATATGCATTATAGATTAACTAACTAATGTTTTAAATATAAAAACGGGCACGAAAAATGTCGGTTAAATACTCTTTCACTAGGTATATTTTTAGGTGAATAATAAATCGCAATTTTATAGATGAACAGATGCCAAGAATAAAGTTTGTACTGGCACTACATATGTTGATGTTAAGTACCTATGTATATGAGTTGTAGTAGCTTATTTATGCGTAAAATTACAGCTGACATTATATGTTGGCTGGCATTGTATACATATAAGTTAGCACATAAAAAAGTTAATGTTAGAACATAGCAGTTCTAAGAGGGGGGACTAAGATGTAACTAGTAGGTAAGGTACTGTAAGTTAAAAAAAGAAAAGTTGAAAGTAGTAGATTCGAAAATAGAGGTGGACGTAAGATAGAATAAAAATACGCAACGTATTTCAGTAACATCTGTACCTTGAAGGCACTGCAAGTATTTACAATATTTACTGCGGACAATAAAAATAAAGCACTGTGGCCACTAGCAACTTTATTAAGTAGTGTCATAAAACTCAGTCTTTTTCCCAAATTTGCATAACTTATATAGTACTTGTACATATAATAACAAGAAAGAAGTCTTGTCGGTCATTTTTTTAGAGATAATTATTACCTAAGTATAGTAAAAATCTGCCTTTATAAATCTCATGCATGTCACTTGTTATATTATGTGTAATGGGGACTAATACATATATGTGGGTACATATTATGTAAAAAATATAATTAACATACATATCTACCACATTTAATAGCTCTGTTAAGAAATTCGTAAGTTTAGTTCACTTGACTTATGTGTTATGGATTTACTTTGTAATTAGACATACACACATCACCAAGTGACCGGTGTGGTACAGACTGCAGCAAGTATAGGTATGACATGAGTGCGCCCGCACTGCGCAGGTACCAGGTAAGGCCGGTCGCGGTTCCCACAGCCTTCCGCGTATCTACTAATTAGTGCATTCTATTTATACAACAAAACAAAATCCTTGCTTTACTTAAGTAAAGCTGTACTTATTGTACTTCGCCTTACAATTGCATGTTCTAGTAAACGTTAATCCAATAGGTGGGTCACCGGCTTTAGACATGAGAAATTACCGACAAATATGTCGTTTTGTTTAATCGTCTGATATTTCAAATACGGTCAAAAATGAAACAAAAAACGCACAAAGTTCTTTAGTTGCTAATCAACTAACCTATTTATTTATTTTAAATGACCTTGAAATTATTTAGATAGTAGGTACCAGTCTCGAAAACTTAACAAAGTTTAAGTAGGTATCTCAGTTAAAATGTTTTAAATTGCTTAAAGAATGACCAACGACCATGACAATATAAACATTTTTATTAATAAAAATGCTGAGCTCGTGATACGAGCAGGATTGCCAAGTTCATTGTTGTACCTAATGATAGACGCGCGATATCAGCTGCGCCCGCGCAGCCTATCTTATCGCGGCAAGGACGAACACACTCTTAGTGTAGACTAAGTTGAGACTTAGCTTCTTAATTGAGAAAAACTAAAGAAGAAAGAAAGAAAGCACGGGGAGTTTTCCATTCAAGACTCTTTCTACACATAACATAAACATTTGTTGTTGCGTCTATTTATCCAGTGAAATAGATTTGTTCTTTTATGAACCTTTAGGGGGAAAAAACTAAAGTTTCACTTAATATTAGTCGTGGGAGCGCGAAAAAATTGTTGTCTACTTCTGGTGCAAGTTCTGCTCCATGTTGCCAAAACATAGATAACATGAATAGTATTGTTGGATCAATAACATGTGCTAACTCTTTCCTCGCTTTTGGGTTTCGATATGTTCTATAACACCCATTGTATGTGTGATGGACCCATCAGTGCCATTCGTTTGGTTATTGTTTTTGACCATCGACAATTTTTTTGACTTGTTGTTGTGGCATAAATCATAATTAGTTTCAGGCAGGCCTGCGTAATCCGTATCACAAAACAAAGGCTGACGTTAGGGATGTTTGTTGTAGGCGGCGCAGCGGGGCGCCGCGTACTGGGAATTGAGCGAACCTGCTCCCGCGCAGATTTACAGCGCCCTTACCGCTAATGCGATAAAATTTATTGGTTCTCGGGAGATAGCTCACGAGCTGGTGATTTGTGGAGAAACGCGACCTGTGGCGGACATGTTTATAGACCGCGCTGTCTCGCTTCACGGAAACATACTTAATTTTCTGATAGCCGATGACAGATGTTATGATTGTCCCCCGTGGTTTTATTGCCTTCTCGTCATCTCGCATCATTTTTTCTTGCTCGAGTGCGAACTCAGCTCGTTTTGAAGTTAGTCTATTAAACTGCATAATTTAGTAGATAGTTAACACCAATCATGCTATCTTATTTTAATTACTGCAGGGTGTGAATGAAATGAAAACCTTTTTTATTTATTTATTAATTTTTGGGAAACACACAGGGAGATAATTCTTAAAAATAATTACAAACTAAAACATCCACACACCAGCAAAGTTTCCACCTATAAATATGTCACAGGTAGAGTAAACATGATTAGTTTAAACATTAAAACAATAAAATAAAAATTTTAACAAAAGTTACTGCAAAATAAAAACACTATACTTTTTATGTCCTTTGACAACCAAAAGAATGACTAAGTCAAAATTATAAAAAAAAAACAAACTATAAAATAAAAAAAAAGCACAAAAAAGCAAAACAATAATAAAAAAATACATAATAGGCAATTTTAAAAATGAATTATGGTTATGATAAAGATTTTAAAAACACTTTCTTAATAATGTAGGTAGGTATACATCTTTATAATTAAATAGCATAGACTATGATAACATAGACTATGTTACTAAATTTTTCATTACAATTATTACATGCTCGATTAATGAACGAATTTTGAGCAGATATATTTCGTGTGAATTTTGAATCAAAAAACAACTTATTTCGAGAAGATAATCTAGTCATCTAAAATTAATTTGACTCAATAGGTAAGGGGAATCAATAATATTATTGTTATTCTAAAGCGAGCTTCAATTAAAACTTACTTCAAGCCGCCAAAGAAAATTAGTCAGTTCTTTCCACCTGTTAAGTGCCACATCCCTCTACAAGATGCAAGAGTTTACAAGCTTGATTGTGATTATGGGTAATCTTACATCGGACAAACAAAGCGATCCATTAGAACGCGGGTCAAAGAACACATAGCTGATGTGAAGCATCGTCGCAATACAACATCTGCTGTCTGCAAACATAGCCAGGACCGCCCAAGCCATTATATTCGCTTCGATAGACCTCAAATCCTCGCGAAAGAAAACCGATATCGCCCTAGAATGATGCGAGAAGCCATAGAAATTAAAAAACATCCAAATTTCAATAGGGAAGATGGCTGGGTACTACCATCGTCATGGGATCCTGTTATTAATATAATAAAATCAAATAATAAATCTAAACATAACAGACAGGTAGATGTAGTTCTTACTGTGTGGATCAAAATGACAGCATTTCAGATTAATATTTTTCATTTTTTATCTGCAACAGTATATAGTAATACTTAGTGTTGCTTAGTAATTTGTCTTTTTTAAATAATAGCAAACTAAATTAAATTATTATTCTTAATTAACTTTAACTTTTTTAAATTACACATAATAGAACAATTATGTGGCTTAAATAATTAATATTATATTTTATATTTTTCTTTATGGTTATAAATATAATAATGGCAACATCTATATTTAGATTAATAATTAATATTTTTTATAAAATTGTAATAATTATAATGATGACAGAAAAAATTAAATAAATAATATGCCATATTCAATTATAAAACTAATTAAAATTATAAAAATGTTTAAAGTTAAAAAATATTGTAAGGTACTTGGTGCAATTTTTTCATTTTGCTAATTGTGGGTAGGCTGTCTGTAACAACTATACCTTCGAGACATGTAACACCTCAGTCTCTCGCGTGACCATGGATGTTGTAAAGTATTCGAAACGTCGGGAAACAAAAATCAAAATAAATCCGCGAAATAATCCGAAAAGATAGTACCTATTATTTAAAATATTATACTATTATATAGACTAATTTATTTATTGAATGAGTGAATTATGTTAAATTTGAACTGTTGAACCACTTGTCTGTACTGTGCTTATTGCGTGTATTAATTTTTTTTAAAAACATCATAATGCTGATAACGTACCACAGTGATAGACTAACACAAAATTTACCGTGTGTTCTTATGACAGTTAATTCATATTGAGATGTCACTAGGGTTACTAAGACATGCTACAAAGAAAGTGTTGATAATACGGGTGGTGAGTTTGAGGGTGGTGTAGCTAAAGGCAGGTCGGTGAGGCGTCGCGATAAGGCGAGCACGTGCTCATATAGCTTATCTATCTCTAAGCAATCAGCTGAGCACTCTCCATCTAAGTATAGCTTAGTATTGTGACTGATATTATAACATTGTGACTTTTAGATTTATTAAGTTTTTTAATCAAAATTTTAAACTCGCTATATAAAAAAACCTATTCAAAAATTGATAATTTTTATACAGCATTTTTGTGTTTGTTATATGATGATTCCATTACCATGTTATCTAATTTTTATCAAGTTTTAAATTTATGAACCTAAACTATTCATTCATCGCAATACATACGTGTTGATTCCGACCGAGATAGCTGTAAAGCATTTAAAACGTCGGGAACCAAAATTCAAAATATTCAGCGAAAAATCCGAAAAGATAGTTTCATTTAAAATGTCAAATATTCGCGTAAGTCTAAGAAAGTATTATCGGACGAAGAAGCCAAAATGCTTTATTCAGTAGGTACCTAATCCTAAATATTATTGTTAAAGAAAATCAAATATGCAAATTAAGCACGGATCAACATCCACTGGTGAAGCAATTTAAGAAACTCTATTACTTTTATCCTAAAACTGATTAGCTTATGGGTAAAATAACTCAACGTTAAAAAGAATAAATAACATTTAATTCATGTAAGTATTATAAGAAATTTTAAAGTCATGGGCCCGAACTGCTCAGTAATTATAGTACTTCCTGATTTGGTGCCGCAGATAATAGGGTCACAGATTATATATTTAATGGATCAGTAAGTATTTGCTTGAAGGACTTTTTACTTGAACCTATCAAATCGAATTGAGCCACCAAAGCGGACACAGTAGAGGGAGTGAAGGCAGTTTCCTGCGCGCGAGTGGAAGGGTGCCAGGAGGCGGGTCGAACGCGGCCTGCCGGGCTGCCGCCGACCCAACCTCGCCATTCGTCAGTCTAAACGCGAGCGTCATTGTGAGTGCACGCGTCACAAGTCCGCTTGAGTGACTTGTCAACTGTAAGTTAGGCTAATAATCGTCAGTCGGTGCAGTGTAGTGATGTTGCACGATGCGTGGTCATCCGCCTGGCACCGCCCTGAGACCTTCGAGCTGGACGCCTTCATAGATGAAGTGAACAACAACTGCCTCAAAGGTTAGTCAATCTACCTGCGTTTTTGGCATTTATTATAATCATTCGTATGTTAGTAAATATACTTGTCCGCCAAATAAATTTTAGAACGTGTCAAGTAGGTATCCATAAATGTAGACAGGTATTTGTTTCTTTTAGTGGTGAAAAATAGAATCCGGTTTTCCTTAATGTAAGCTTCCACAGAAAATTGTGGCCATGTGCATGAATATAACATGACATTAGTTACATATGTATGAAGTTTGGTAAATAGTATTATGAAATAATTATGGCCTTCAACGGTGTTAGACCGCACTCGTACGCGAGTACTGGTGGCAATTGGAAAGATACTGTTGTTTTGTTTCCACACACGTGAGCACGGGACGCGGCCCCCGGCCCTATCTACTCGCATCACAAATAAACCGTGACGACGCAGGCCAATGGGCGATCCCGAGTAACGGACCGTTGTGTGCGCAGAGGGCGAGGCGGAGTGCGGCGCGGAGAGCCCGCCCCCCCTGCCGTTCGGCTACGCCCCCGGCGGTGGCGGTCTGTCGCCGTCCCACTCGCGCAGCTACCAGGAGCTGCGGCCTGCGCACGCGCACACTCCACACGCGCGCGACATGCAGACGTACGCGCACATCGAGGAGACGCTGTTTAAGACAAGCCCAGTGGTGGCGGCCGGCGGGGGCTCCACCGACGGTGCGTACCTGCGCGGGCGCAGCCCCGAGCTGAGCCCCTCGCCTGAGCGCCGCGATGACTACCGAACGCTGCACTACGAGCCCTACACGCCGGCGCCCCCGCCCCCGCCACCCTACACGCATGACCACCATCACCACGTCGATGGGTAAGTTTTTATAATCTCAATATGAGTATTGTATTTATTTTATTGTTAGCCATTACAGTTGACCTTTCGAACGTCATGGTAAATATGTACCTATGCGTTAAAATAAAAAACATAACTTATGAGCTACGATATTAAATGCCAGTAGGTAAAAATCGTAATAATCGAGGTATGCACAAATAGATACACTTAAAAACTAGGATTCCTAGCATTCGTCAGCTCGGATAGCTCGCTATGAAGCGGAGTGTTCCAGCGCTAATAGGATTGCATATTAGGTGACGCGCACACCATCATTAGCTGCAGTACTGCTTGGTAGCTCTTATCTTAATTGTTCCTTAAAAGAAATATCTTAAATGTTCACTTTTTGACTTTCCCTGAATTCTTGAACTACTTTCTCCTCTTTTCTATCTTTTCATCTTTGTACCATGTTTATTATTTTTGTTGTTTAAATTACAACACCTATTCCTAGGGGCTTTTGCCCATACTCAATTTCATCGTTCTCCAAAAAATCTAAATACTATATACTTATATTTAAAATTATAAAATGATAATGGCCAAAACGAAAAAATTGTTGCTATTTATCAACAATCTAAAAAGCCCATTAACTCCATGAAAACTAAATCTTATTTAAAACAAACCAGTCACAGATGTATTCAACTTAACGAATGTTTGTTATTTTCCTTCAAGTTTATTTTTATTACTGCATTTAACGAATTATCCTTATACCTAATGCGTGTTGAAACAGTGCCCGTCTCGTTTGTGGAGGCTATTAGTAAATGTCGACATGTTTACTTAGTATTGTTCCACATACCTACTACAATATCATCAAAGACTTTGTTTTTGCTCCGATACAGGAACTTTATGTACCTAATATTCCTGTGGTTATTATATAGTCCAAAAATATTTAAATTAATTGTACATGATATTAGTAACGAAGATTTTGTATTAGCCAACTTATTAAATAACCTTATAGGATAGGTACGAGATTATAGATACGAGAGAGTAAAAAGAGAAAAAAAATCGAAAGTATCATAGACAATCCTCGTCGTGTTCTTTGTTCAAATGTCTACGTTTCAGAACAACCTTATAATCTGTTATTATATTTAAAAAAAAACCAGAATCTCAAAAGGTAGTCCAGTTATAGTTAATATTTTAAGGCTGATCAGATATCATGTAGTAAAAAGAATCATACGTTTAAGTATAGATGATCCAATATGTATTTGGCTATATAATTACATTTAATGTTAAAATTATAACGTTCGATCCACTCCGCCTCGATGCTGATACGTACATTGCTCATATAATTACGCGGGATTACGCAATGCTGATAACATTACACAACTGTTACATCTGAAGACTTTCTTATCGCACTCATCTCATATCGTGGAATTCCAGTTATCAAATAAAGCACTAGATTTTATCAAGATTTGACCCATCAGTCTAGGATATCATATAAAATAATAATTAAAAGTAGGGAAACACTGAGAAATCATTATCGACACTTATTCTAAAAACAAAAAAAATATGCAAAATATGCGAAAGTAATATATTTGTTAGTTTGTCAATTTATCCTCCATGCAGCCCTGGGTGGACTAGATTTTTGCATAAATGTATGGGCAGAATGGTGACTTAGGTTACTTTTCATACGAACAACATTAGGATACTAATAGATTTTAACGTCCCATTGCTGAGCGAGCACGGGTCTCCCTTCTATACGAAGGAGATCAGATCAGGCCATAGTTCATCACGCTGGCCAAGTCCGCCAACCTGCAGGTTGGCAGACTTTACATGTCTTTCGAAAACTTGCTAGATTCTCTCAGATATGCTGGTTTCTTCACGATGTTTTCCTTTACCGTAAGACCAGTGGTAATCATGTTGGAAAATGATTCGCACAGAGAAATATCAGAGGCGCGAGACCCGATATTTTAACCTGCTTCACTTAGTTTCCCGAGTTATCACAGGGCTATCACTTAATCGCACGGTTTAGCAACATATTAGTACTGGAAACACTACGGCAAATCATGTCGTTTAATTATTAGGTATATTCGTATCAATAACACATGTCTGCATGTAATAGTCATTTTATTTCATAAATAAGATTGCAAAAAAATTACATAAGAGCGTGCGGCGTATGTGTTTGGTCAATGTTTTGGAACATGATTAGAGATAGTAAATCATATAATATTTTTAAATGATTTCATATTTTATTTTTTACAAAAACATTGTAGGCTTAACTTAAGGTAAGGTAATTTAAGAGTAGGTTAAAAAATTGAAAATAAGCAAAGCTGTTCCAAGAAGCCTGTCTCACTTCGCAAAGAAGTCAACATCTGCTTTGCTTGCTTGATCATATATTATTAAGTTCCTTTCGTAATATAATGAATACAATATTCAATGAGATTTTATATCGGACCTCATTAGACTTCAATTTAAGAGAAAATTTTTAAAGTGCAATGAATTTGAAATAATTGTAATAAAACAAATTACTTACAAGCGAACAAGTAGTTAATATTGAAATCATTGAATTTAATGCTTTGTTTAGAAGTGAGTAGAACCTTAAGTAAATAGAAGCAATTTGGAAACCCCATTCAAAGATACAACGGGACCGCTTACATCGTTTAAATTTTATATAGATACTCGTATATCCTAACACATAAGTAAGTAAGCCGGGCTTTATGTTCTGCTAGCGATCCTTGCAGCTTGCTGTTCACTCGCGTCTTACGATCATAGAAAAATCTGTAAACCGTATCTCTCCACAAGTGAAACTTTAATAATGTCTATTCCTCTGTCCCGGACGTAGTGGGTAGTAACATAAATACTGATAGTAATGTAAATTTTTAATTGTCATTTGGGTTTGTTCCAATAAATAACTCTATATCCTTGTAGGACATCTATTTGAAAAACAGATGAACATAGGACTTATGAGATTTATGTTTCTACTAAGTATATTTTTTATGTTTTGAAGTGAATATTAGTCCGTTACATAAAACATGCTTTGTCTCAGTAGTTAAATCGAAGTACGTTCCTAAAACTGTCTTATGTGAATATAAGCTACAGTCGCTATCAGCGCGCGCAGGTACAGGCGCAGGCGCTACGTGCCGCGGCCGCCGCTTGCGACATGCCGCATTCCGAGTCCTCACGTGCGGCTCGCTGCAATACGCAGTAGTTTTCCACTATCGAACATATTATTATTGTACTCATTATTTCATTTTACATATATTTTATATTTTCGCCTTCTGACGCAAAGGAAACAGGATTTTCTTCGTGCTAGTATATTTTTTTTGCAATGATTAATGAATTTATTTGAACAATTCATTATTTTCATGACAATAATGTCTAAACATAAAATTAACCAATAGCTACGCGCAATGTAGGGTTCTCTAGGGCACATTGCCATAATGCGGACTGAGAGGGCCCTTGGTAAGAACGTTACGTGTATTTTTACATGATTCATAAACTTATATTTACTACCTGTTTTACACAGCTTCAATGGAATTTGTACGAGGTATAATGTGTTTTTAGGTACGTTATCTCTCCAAGTACATCTTATAAGTTGGTCGACTTTTACTCGTAAACTTGTAAAGCTTACTTAGCTGTAATAGTTTTCCTTTTAACTTCGATATGTAAATATACTACTAGCACCTCACCCTCGCTTCACTCGGGTTCGTCCCTAGCTTGCTTCCCGATACAAACTTTCATCCCCATTTTCACCCCCTTAAGCGATGATTTCCGGGATAAAATGTATCCTATTTCCTTCCCAGGGTCTCATTTTATCTTCTTACCAAAAGTCATCTAAATCGGATCAGTAGACAAACAGAGATACAAAAAATTTGAAAAAAAAAAACTGAATTTGTTCTATTTCTCTTCTTACATCCCCCTGACTCGGACTTTAGCATTTTCTTTCTGTGCACAGACATGCGACCTCTACAGTTTTATTATATGTATAGATCTGTAAATAAACTATTAGGTGACCTGTAAATACAAAAGAAACAACATTTAAAACCTTTATTTGAGATCTCTTTATATCTTAACAAAATATAAGAACTATTTAGGTATTATCTGTACCTATGGAAAATTTATAATTACAATTTACAAGTGACTCTCAATTATTTCATTAAATGTTAAAGTTAAATATAAAAGTGTAATTTGGATCGACCAAAGAGTACTCATGTGGGAAATATTATAAACTTAGAAAAAACCCCGTATATGGGTGGTTTTCTTTACACACAAATTATATTTTTTATGCCATCTACGAACAGATGCCTTAACTTTATTGTATAGTTAGGTAGGTACCAAAGTTGCACTGCGGTCAGTAACGGGCTGCGGTCGCAAACGAGTTTTTTTACTAACAGCTCTAATAAGTAATTAAAAATAACGTTACTCTGCGGTCGCGATAAATCATATTTCGATTATTTACGTCACAATATTACTCACTTGTTTATAACGCACGAAGAAACACTCTCTATAAATAGGCGTACCTGAACGTGGAAGATGTTTTTGTTCCTTGACATTTCAATTGTATCATATTAAAATGAACTGTTTGTCTGTATATAAATGTACATTTTTTTATGTTCAAAGAAAATTTTATAGTTATAGTTGAACTATAGAAGCTGTTAAATCTGTTGATATACGTTAAATATTAAGTAGCTTATAAACACTTTCGTTTTAATTATTTTTATATATCAATTAATTAGTCTATTTCCTGTTATATATGTACATACATATAGATTAAATATTCATTCATAAATAACACTTTTGTGAAGTTCAGTAAGTTTTGGTAGAGTAGCGTTGTTATCGCGCAATTAGCGGCGCTACACACACGGGCGCGTGTGTGTGACGCCGGCACGCACACGACGACGGCACACCGCCGCTCTATGTGCACTGTGCGGAGTAGTGTAGAGTGTGGACTATAGGTACCGTGTAGAGTATGAGTAGATACGTTTAATTGCTTCTCGCCTGTAATAATACGGCCATTGTTTACACAACCGACATTTATTTTTGTAATTTTATTGTCATTGGAACGGAATTATCTGCAACAGTTTCCGAACATTTTGTTTTTGTGTTGTCACATTATGTGACGGATAAAGCTAAATATATATAATAGCTAAAGCTCGTACATTAACAAACATTTATATTATATATATTCCAGCGGAAGTTGGCTTTGTACCAACTTGTTCACTACACTTTAGAGTTATATTTTATATATTAGTAGTACTCTAATATGATGTGTATGTATTTGCAATTTTAAAATATTATTACCGGATTTACAGATTTGTTTGAAGTTAGACCGTACTAAAAGACTTATTGGTAATAGCCTTGATTCACAACTCATAGGCTACTCTTTATCGAAGTACTTAACACCGAAGCAGAGCCGCGGGCAATAATTACATTTATATATAACACTAGCATTGCCCGCGGCTCCGCCTGCGTTCAGATGACCAAAAACCAAATAAAATAGCGCTATTATTATTATTTTTTCAAGATAGGCTATTTTTAATAGTTTTTGCCTTATTTACTAAGTTACCTTGCTAAAATATATATATAGTATCATCGTGGTTTTATTCTAACCAGTTTTTTTGTATTTTTTCTCAGAAATGAGATATTTTCCCGCGGTAAAAAGTATCCTATATGTTGACCCGGATAACCAGTTATGACCATACCAAATTTCATCAAAATCCCTCCAGTAGTTTTTCTGTGATGCCGAAACAGATAGACAAAAATTCTAAAAACTATAGATTCGGGCTCTGTATAATAATAATCGATAATAATATCTATTTCAATAATATTTTCCAAAAAATATTTAATGTACAGATTTGACTAAGTTAGAATTTTATTATATGTATAGATAACTCCAAGAAAAGATGATGAATAACGGTAAAAACTAGAACTTTCCACTGAGGTCTGGCTATATATACTCGTAGGATGTAGCGGTTTCGAACTCCCTACTTTTTTATCCACTCGAGGACAAACAAATAGGCAAAACAAATATTCACATAGGTATTATTACCTGGTGCGTTACGACTTGGTGGTGAAGATACATTAAACAAAAAAAAAAATACAAAATTGACTTAATTATCAGTATATAAGGTTTGATTGAAATTGGTTAAACTTTGTTAATGTCTTACGAAGTATACTATTAATTATTATACTATGTGAATTTTATATCATATTTTATTTGGATATTTCGAAAACTTCACAAGCCATGAAACTTATCTGTTTTAAATTTGACGCAGTTTGTAATTCGTATGGAAAGTAACATAAAAGATGTTTGAGTTAGTATTTTATTTACATAATATTCGATAGTTAATTTTGTTGCAATAAGTCTGACTTCCTAGAAAGATTGACCAATGAATCAGATTTGACTCACATTCGTTCCCATAAGCAAATTGATTAAATCTCATATGACGCCAGCGACCAAATTAATTTTTAATAAACAGATTTAAATTATAAGTATCGATTCCAATCAATCAATTATAACGAGTGTTATACCAATCGATAGTAATTTCGTGTAACATAATCTATAGGTACTAGCGTGATAGGGGGCGTCTGTGCGCGTGTCGCAGGCCGCAGCACGGAAACTCAATACTAAGTGTCTTTTATATCGTCAAACTCATATTGCTTAAAAACTTTATGAATAATAAAAATATATCAGATTTTTTTTGTTAATTATCATGTATTATGATACTTGACTTTTTTTTATTCCATTGAATAGAAAAAAAGCTGTCTAGCTCTTCAGTAATAAAACTTTAGAGTTATTTTGTTGCTTAGCTAAAATGTATAATACATGAATGTGACAGCTATCATTTAATGTGTAGAGATTGATTAGTTGTTCATTTACATCTAACATCATGTGCAGTCATTTTAAAAGGTTTATGTCGGTACCGTACCGCGTACGGAGAGTAGAAAAAATAAAACTAATAACTTGTCAACTCATACATTCAGATTAATACATGAGCATGGCATTACACATAGTCTAAATATAACTGAGTATCTAACAAGTGCCTGATGTTGGAAGAACGCGAAGATTTTCACGTAGCTTTGCTGGAGCAAGCGAAATGCGAGCCGCAAGTTGCCGAGGCTCGCAGCTCTCGATACGGTCACAGACCCATTTAGTGCGTCCGTACTTGTGGTGGCAGTACTCGTAGCGACTGCTCGAAGGCGCCGGTGTGCGTGTTCTGCGAAACTGAAATGAGTCTCACTTCCGTCCGACAGTTAACCTACTAACGTACCCACGACACTTTACTACTTTATTTTATTGAAAATTGCTATGTACATATTGTTCCATAGCAAATGGAAAGTTGAAGTTTTTCTGTTCGACCTAAACTATATATGCACATATAATTTACACCCATTTCTAGAGCTTGCAGTAACTACTAAATACCTTCTCTTTGTAAGTTGCACTTATGTTTATTTCATATCTTTAGTTATAAATAAAATATCAACTATTATCTAAAATAACTAAATTAACTTAATTCGTCCACATATTCCAAATAAGCGTGGCTTCGTTTTATTTTAAGATTATAATAAAAAAGTTTATTTACGTTAGCGTTAGACGTATAACGACCCACTTTTTGTCGAAAGTTAAATAGAAGGTATTTGAGAATCTGGGGATTAATTTATAGCAAATGCGCTAAGTAGTAGTGCAAACAAAAGGTAAGGCCGTGCACACTGCACATGCAGACACCTACGAGGGTCGCTCGACTATCGGTTATTTCGTTTGAAAACAACGGAAGAATATAAAAACGTATTGTTTGTTCCATTCTTTGAACGCGCCTTATTGAATGTAAATTCTTGTTATGCTCTAATTGTAAAGTAATCATTTCATCAAAATAAAAATGTATTATATTTCTTTGTTATTATTATTAAGTACTAACAATGTCAATAGTATAATCAAAAATATAATTTGGCAATAAATTATATATATATATATATATATATATATATATATATATATATCTATATCTAATTATATATATATATATCTATATATATATATATATATATAATCTGAATCTCGGAAACGGCTCCAACGATTTTCATGAAATTTAGCATGCAGAGGGTTTCGGGGGCGATAAATCGATCTAGATTAGTCTTATATCTGGAAAAACGCGAATTTTCGAATTTTCATGCGATTTTCTTTTGCATTTTCACAATTTTTGCATTGTCACTTCTGGTGAGTAGGCGGCGCCACTGTGCAACTGTCAACATCGTGTCCGTATTTACGTCAAGTTTAAATATATTTAAGTGAAAATAATCTAAAGAAAAATAGTAAATTTTAAATTTTTAAATAAAACCTATGGGCAATATGTAAACATCACCAAGTCTTGATGTGTTGAAGAACAAATGAGCTTTTAAAAATTCACCTACCAAACAAATACAAAAAAAGTGACAAACATAAACATACTATCAGTGCAAAACCATCTTTTCTGTGTGTGATGACAATAAAACAAAATAATTTGTGAAGTGAAAGCGTCAAATATTAAAACATAAGTTTATAACCTCAAAAACTAATACTCGGTATAAAAATTGCAATTCAACTAGGTATAATTGGTGCTCTTTTTCAATCAGCTTTTCTACTTCCGACTTCACTACTTAAGATGGAGGACATAAAAAAAGTTGCTAATAAACATGCAACAAGAAATAAGACAGCAGAAAAACAGAAATGTTAGAAATGAAAGAAGACATTAAAAATACAATCAACAATAATATATTTAAATGAGAAATTTAAACAGTTAAAAAATAAAAATTGAAGTTCTTTGAGAAAAAAATCCAGGAACAAAGTACCTCAATAAATAATTTAGAAAGACATATTAGGCGCAAGAAACTTGGTTATGTTCAGAGTAGAAGAAGGTGAAAAATCCTATCATGAACTAGAGGAAAAAATAGTCTTAAACTAAATGGAAATAAAAAAGAAGTCTGCCTGTATCTCCAGAAACGCCTTACCTCAATTATAAACAAAAACTAACAAATAAACAACATACAAAGAAAACCATACCTGGTAATATTAAAGACTTTATATTACAAAAACCAAAATTAACTTTCAACCACACAAATGATAACCAGGAACAACTAAAAACAACACAGCAAGATACAGTATATTAAAACACCGTAGGAACCTCCTCATCTTTATCCACCAGTACGGCCGGTCACTATGGGGGAGTTCGACCGTAACCCTCCAAAGAAAAAACAGACATACAATGAACAAAGGTATACATATCTTCACCAGAAAAACTTCTAGAATTAATATCAGCATTTTCTACAACAAATCAAAAGAACACAAGATAAAATTATAAACTTTATAGGCATATCAGAAACAAATTATATATTGAAAACAAAATTTGAAAAGAAACCCTTTGCAATCATACAAGCATAATCTCCAACGGAGAGCTCTATGCAGGACTACTTTGGAGGAGGCTTTTAACCGAGAGGGATCTATACATGAAAAAGACATTTACTAAATAAATACATTTAATTATGAAATTAAATACCTAATTATAACTATTGTCAGAATTAATGTATGGAAAGAAATTTTATTTATATTTATTATTGTGAAATGTTTAGTATTTACTCAATTGAATTATTTAATTTATTGTGATTGTTTATTTATTTATTTGTAATGATAATTTATATACATACAATATCATTTCAAATAATATGAAGATTTTTAAAATAATTTAATTCCAGGTTACAAAATTATTAGTTAAAAAATTATAAGTTAATAAATAGTCACTAAATTATATAACTTTATATTTCAGCAATGTGATATAGGCATTTTTTTATTGTACAACTAAAATGGCTCCTTATATACTCTTAACCAAATAAAATTTTAATGGAATACTTTTATAAAAAGCTGTGCATACTTTTAAATTAAATTTATATACAGATAGGTAAAATTATAATGTTAAATAAATGTTTTTATGTAAATTTAGTTAGTAAGCCTTTATAATAAATAAATGAATAAATAAATAGAGCTTTATTATTATTATGATTTCTTTTGCATTATTTCAATAAATTAATAATTCCACGCAAAATATTATGTTCGATAATTTCGCACGCTCAGATATAAGCATCATGGTCAAGCAGCCAGTGCGCAAGTTTGACATCCACAGGTATCTGGGTTCGTATCCCGGTCGGACACAAAGTTTTTAATTTTGTTTTTTTTTGTATTTATTCAAATTCTTAGTTTGTTTTTTTTTTAATTTTTTTTTTTGGCCAAAAACTCCGAGCAAAGCTCGGTCGCCCAGGTACTATATATATAACTGAGATAAATATGTAGGTACAGGTACATGAAATATTTTTTTAAAATGATGACTAACGTATTATGTAGGTATAGAAATAATAGTTATTAAAATAATAATTATTATTGTAACCGAGTTATTAAAATTATTGTCTGTAT
This sequence comes from Brenthis hecate, assembly GCA_951806755.1. Classification (NCBI taxonomy): domain Eukaryota; kingdom Metazoa; phylum Arthropoda; class Insecta; order Lepidoptera; family Nymphalidae; genus Brenthis; species Brenthis hecate. The sequence goes on along the minus strand of OX638271.1, from coordinate 7,848,123 downwards.
GTGTGTGGTAACTTATTACTCGGATCAACATTTAGGATGCTTCTTAGTTCTTACCCCAGAAATTTTTTTTCATTTCCTTTCAGGAAAACACAATACTTTTTCTATAGAGTCTTCTTAGACATGTCTAACGGTGACTAAGGTTTACCTTAAGAGATACGTCAAGGCAATGTACTAGAAAATTGTAGGTATTAACCTACGTAATGCCTACAGAAAAATCTGCAAAAACATAAATCTTTCTCCTAGTAACGGTACACTCGCAATGTTACTATTATTAATTCGCAATAAAGGGGTGGAACGGTGGTGGAACTTTGTATGAGGAATCTATCATTTCTTAAGTAAGGGATATAAGTCTCATCATACCTATGTAGTGTATTATAGTCTATCTGTTCCATACTAAGCGTCAATAAATATGGTCAATACTTTTAGTTTTCCATATACCAGGTACATTTTCAATCGGAGGTAATAAAAGATAGAAATTATAAGTCTAACTACGTTTTTATCTAATCTCATACCTATCGCATTGAGTCAATGAACTTATGCAATGTATCATACTATCTTAACAAACCATATTTTTGCATATTACCACATCAATAAATTCTGACTGCAAGTATCAGTATCTATATATTATTGATACGTGAAGCAAAAACTTTGTACCCCTTTTTAGGAAAATTGCGCGGACGGAGGAGAATGAAATTTACCACACTTATAGTTTAGAGAAGGAGTGCAGAATGCTAATATTGTTTTTTTAATTATGCTTAAAATACATTAAATCAATAAAAAAAAACATTACACACACTGTCATGTATTTGACACACACATGCATATATACTCTTTTGTTTATTGTCTGTGTGAAGTCTGTGGTCAAATTGAGAATTATGTACCTATTATAATACGTGAAGTAAAAACTTTGTATCCCTTTTTAAGAAAATTACGCGGACGGAGGAATGTGAAATTTGACACAGTTAAAGTTTATATGGAGATAAAGTAGAAAGCTAGTATTTTTATATAAAATATACATTAGAGATGCGTTAAATTAATTGAAATAAACATTTTGTTTGTGAACCGATCTGTTTATTTTGTTTTAGCTTAATAGCTATTGACGAGCTTTAGTTTTATAAATAAAAGAAAATCAATAATAATATGGTTGAAATTCGTCAACTCGGCGAACTCTAGTAACTTTTTAAATTATCGCGCCTCATGATTATACATAATAATTACACTACAGGACTTAAAGCGTGAATTCGTAAGTGGCTATATACCTTGTTGCAGTATCAGCACTGGTAACTTAAAATTATTAAATACTAACTATTTGCCCCAGTTCCGGTCGTGTGCGACCCTAGGGGCACCTAGGGCCTTTTAGGCATAAAAGTAACGTTTGTTTTATTTACTCACACACAGGTCACAGTCTATCTATGTATGTATTAAATTTTATCCTAATCGATTTAAAACGAAGGGATATCAAACATACACACACATACATACCTACGAACTCTCGCGAACTACGAACTACATAGTTCGATTAAGATAGTTTTTGTAGTGCATAATTTGTGTCTCTATGAGAATCTACATACATACATATATCCTCCATTAAGGTAGTTGTCAAGACTTATGTACGTAACATAGTGAGTGCCCACACGGCGACGCACACGCCCAGAGATGCGCCCACGCGCTCCCGCCGCGCCGCGCCGCCGCTCCGCCGCGCACCGCACGTGGGAACCAAGACTTGGCGCATTTTTATCACACGGCCTTGATCTGTTGTAGACAACTGAAATGTAATCCTGTACTCGCTCACATTAGTCAGAGAAGACTCAAGAGTGCGATATTAGTTGATACAACAAAATCTAATAAGTATTTAATTTGGTTCGTACCTAAAAGTTAATGTATACACTACAATAAATGTTATCTATCATGACTTTGATCAAAACACTTATTATAAATTATAAAATGTAGGTAGGTACTTTTAATATTTTTATTAAGTAATTTTTAATCTATACATCTATACATATAATAAAATTTTAACTAAGCCGAATCTTTACATTAAATATTTTTTGGAAAATCTTATTGAAATAAGCATTATTATCGATACAGAGGCCGAATCTATAATTTTTAGATTTTTTGTCTGTCTGTCTGTTACAGCATCACAGAAAAACCACTAGAGGGATTTTGATGAAATTTGGTACGGTGATAGCTGGTTATCCGGGTCAACATATAGGATACTTTTTAGTTTTTACCGCAGGAAAATATCTCATTTCTGAGAAAAAATACAAAAACTGCAATGTAAGAGTATACTAATATGTAAAACCTAAGAATTTGGTTTTTGGTCATCTGAATGCGGGTGCAGCCGCGGGCAATGCTAGTCCTTATATATTTTCCTTATCTCTAAAATAAATATTTGTTTATACAGTTATTCCTAAATAGTTTGTTTGTGTAGATATATTTGGTATTTTATTAGAATTTTTTTTCGTCGTTTCTAAAAGACTAATTTGGGCTCCCAGTAGAACCAACTAATTTTATACCGCTGGGTCACTGAAATAATACCAAATCAAATCTTAGTATACAAATTTACAAAACTATTGAGAAATAGTCTGTGACGAATAAAAATTATTCGCTTTTCGTCACTTTAACGTCCGTAAACATTACCCTCCTTTGCGACGCGAAGTCGGTTATCGCAGCGGGATATAGCGCAGTGTAATCCAAATACAAGGCAATCTCATATACAAACTGGATAAATAAGATGACCATTTTATACATTTTTCGTATCCAATTATACGATCTGGCAGCCCTTTAGTCTAGCCGTGTATAACTTCAATCACTATGGGTCCCGTGCGCGTGCGCGGGGCCACCGTAGGTATACTCATTAGACTTCGCGTCGCTGGTTATTTTCCTCTCACTAATAAAACCAATAGCAACAGCGTTGTGGAACAGGAAAACTTAAGCAGTAGGTATATAAACAACTTAATTACACCGCAACACAAACAGAATTAGGAATGAAGTAACACCAAACATTGAGCCGCAAACAAATTACTTCGACGCAGACATCGAACTGTAAACACCCAACACTAGGTTGATAGCTCCTTAACATATTAAATATCTTATTGCAATGTACAAATAAAAATGCGCATTATTCTCATATTACTCGTAGATATTAATAGTTATGGAAGAGCATTTGGATTTATTTATTTTTATAAATATATTATTATAAAGTATCGGTCTTCACATGTATACTAATTACAGGTATTCTCGACAATGTCAGAACAAAAAAAAATGATGTTCTTATTAGTAGGTATCTATGTAGGTATGTCATGTTTGACACCATGATTTTTGAACCAAAGTAATCATTTAATCGACCATAGCTACATAAGTAAATACAGTACTTACCTACTATATAAATAAGTATTAGACCAGCAATAACGAAACTATAAAACTTAAAAAAAATAATAATAACCGATTTCCAGACACTAAAAAGTAAAAAAAAACTAAATGGGGGTTTCATTTAGAATAGATACTTACCTAATCAGATATTTTCGAAGTCCTTGTGCTTTGCTTTGCATCGGCTGGCACCGACTTCGAAAATATCTGATTAGGTATCTATTCTAAATGAAAACCTCAGTTTAGTTATTTTATACTTTTTAGTTCCTGGAAGTCGGTTATTATTATGTTTTTTTTTAAGTTTTTATTTCCCCGTTTTTAATGTACCTAGACATAATAAGCAGATAATTTGTAAGAAGAATGTTTTTTAATAACATTATATTCGATTAAGTCATTTATATAAAAATAATTTACTGTTGATTTTTTTAAAAACCACTCGACCGATTTCAATAAAATTTAAATAGGACCAGAGAAGTATACTCTTTGATACAAAAAAAGGATTTTCCAAATCGGTTCAGGCGTCTTCGAGTAATAGATGAACATAGGTACACAAAAAATACATACAGACGAACCTCCTCCTATTTCGAAGTTGGTTAAAAATACACGTAAAGTGTGAAAGTGGCATTCAATGAAGGCTGTAATTTCGTAAAGGAGAGCATGCTTGCTCCTATACCTAATGGTATAAGGAGCGGAGCCGAGGCCCCGAGGCCCCGAGGCCCCGAGGCAGGTGAGGCGCTAGCTTATTTGCGTTTCTTGTCCTCACTAGGTTTTTATAAACTAACGCTCTATTTTACACGTTTTAAGAGCCCTTTGGATCGTTTCTAAATTTGTACCATTTTTTGTCAGCGTCGAGTGACGACTTAAGTGTCTCGAAATGAGTTATTTGTATAGGCTCTTAGCGTTCCGGTGCGGGACTGTGTCGATGATGCGCAAATACGGCGCGGCTTGTTGACTGTGGTCTGTGGCGATGCCGGAGTGTCGTCTCTTTGTTTCACTCGCGTGTGCGAGAGCTGCGTCCAAGTGACGTTACGGATTTCCGGCTCGGCCGATAGGATAACGACTCCCTAATGAGTCGGTTCTGCGAGCTCCGTTGTGGGTGGCGATGGTTATTTAATGGTTTATGTTAACGCGATATGCGGTCGGGATCCCGCGGGGCACGAAATCAGAATATCAGGAAATGTAAGGGTTAATTAGTGGGCATGTTGAGGAAGTAGCGTGTGGGTCCTGGCAAGTGGGCGCGCACGTGCGAGCCAGGACACGAGCTTGTCCCCATATGTCACACTTCGTACCCACGCACTCGCACATGCATGCTATCGATGTAACGAACCGAGGATTCACTGTTTGCTGTATGATGCGGGCTTCTCATTTATTCTTAAATTACTTACACTTTTTAGAAATTTCTAGTAAAAAGTCCATCAGTAGGAATCATATTTATTTTAAATAACGAACGACGCAATGTTGTTTAAAAATGACTCGAAGATTCACTTGCTGTTATCATTTAGTATGTATTAAACATGCTACTTATCTTAAACTTAAACATTTACATAATATCATAAAGTCTTTACAGCATATTTCTCCATAAAAAGATCTCAGTGAAAGCGAAACAACAACTTCCCCGGTATACTCGTAGCTACGAGTCGTACTTACTAGCGAAGTGATTATTATTACTAGTATTTTATTTAATATTGGATAAAAGTTATTTGAAGGTTTATATATAAATTAAAAGTTATATTTGTATGATTAAGGCAGTTTGATTACTTCGCCTTTGTATTTAGTCAGGTTATAGTTTAATTATATAGATAACTGTTATCTGGCGGTTTAAAATCTTCTCTCAATTAAAATAATCACTTTTAACTAAAATACATACATACATAGATTTGAAAGTTACTTCAAAATAAAAAATAGTTCTGATAGATCTTTTACTTTTTTTATGGATTTAGATGGGAATGATGCTTGAGATATACTTACCATGCCACTGGTGAGTCATGATACACACAATTGGCAAAGACGTCGTATCATGCAGACAAACGTAACATATGAATGTAGATACTCCCGAATTGAGTTAGTATGTTTTTGTGGTAGCTTCCTAACGGACTGACTACACTGGCATTTAATTTTAATTTAAAATGTTAAATTGATCATACAAAAGTGCTTGTAAAAGTCTATTTGAATAAAGTATATTTTGAATTGATTCGATTTTAAATTGACCGCAGATGATTAGTATCAACTATTTATTAGAAGTAAGAATGAATCTAAACGTAAAGAATACATTGGCGATGGATATTTATAATATTCTTTACGACATCCGGGTTCATGTTGCCGCCTTATGCGGCTCTCGGGCGTCCTCCGACTGCTTTGGTTATCTTCCACTCAAATAGGGCTACCTACGACTGTTCCGTGTTATTTGTTTACATTTCATTCAGAAACGAACACCTATAAAGAAGATAACTATAAAAATACAACTTTAATTAGATTCCATTTAAGCCTTGCATTATCATATTTTATATATATTATCATTTTGATACATAGGGATTAAATTCTTACCAGGTACATATTTATTTTATATAAATAAATATAAATATGTAAAGTATATACTTAGTAATTACACATAAACCAATTATGTGGCTTAAATAATTAATCTTCTTCTTCTTCTCCCTGCCCATTTCCCAATTCTTGGGGTCGGCGCAGTACATCCTCTGTACTGCTGAAAGGATTTGGCAAAAGTTTTACGACCGACCGCCTGCCTGACGTCAACCCTCCTTGGGAATAATAAATAATAAATATTATATTTTATATTTTTTATTTATGGCTATAAATATAATAATAGCAACACTAAATATAGATTGTGTATGTGTATTCAGCCCTTTTTATCGTCCCACTGCTGGGCACGGGCCTCCCTTCAGTACGAGGGGAATCAGGCCATAGTCCACCACGCTGGCCAAGTGCGAGTTGGCGGACTTCACATGTCTTTCGAAAACTTGCTAAGTTCTCTCATACATGCAGGTTTCCTCACGATGTTTTCCTTCACCGTAAGGCAAGTGGTAATCATGTTAGAAATAATTCGCACATGAAAATATCAGAGGTGCGAGACCCGGGATTTGATCCTGCTTCACTCGGTTTCCCAAGCGATCGCGTTACCACTGGGCTACCACTGCCTGCCAAATATAGATTACTAATTAATAATTTTAAAATTATAATAATTATAATAATAACAGCAAAAATTAAATAAATAATATTCCATATTCAATTATAAAACTAATTAAAATTATAAAAATGTTTAAAGTTATAAAATATTGGAAGGTAGGTACTTCTTACAATTTTTCATTTTGTTAATTGTGGGTAGGCTGTCTGTAACAATTATACCTTGGAGACATGTAACACCTCAGTCTCTCCCGTGACTATGGATGCTGTAAAGCATTCGAAACGTCGGGAACCAAAAATCAAAATAAATCCGCGATATAATCCGATAAGATAGTTTTATTTAAAATGTGAAATATTCGCCTAAATCTAAGAAAGTATTACACATGTATAACTTTAAATACATATTATAAATATAAACATCCATGACTGGAGTAGGTACAAACATTCGTGCTCACCACACAAATGAATGCCCCCAGCGGGACTCGAATCCGTGACCGCTGGCACAGCACGTAGAGTCACTACAAACTGAGTCAAACGTGTCAAATTTATGAATAGGTATGTTTACTATAACTAATGCTATCGTTTTTTCATCAATATTATTTTTATACCAACCAATTCTATTCTATTTTTAATAAATATATCTATATTTATTAGGTGCTAAATTACTTAGATATAAGTTCGAGCATGTTCGAAACAATACGTTCTCCTTTTTTTTAAGTGCCTAAATAACTCTAACAATTTGTACCGGTTTATGTCGATCGCAGAACATGTAAACGGTAATGAGTAGTGTCGCCGAGTCGTTAGTGCATGTAAATGAATGGAAGCGGGCCGAGGGCGCGCCAGGAGGGCCGCGGGAGGGTGCGCGAGGGCCGAGGGTGGCGGAGGGGGGGGGGGGGGGGGGAGAAGATCTCGATAACGTATTTACTTCCGAGACGTTGCAAGCCATTAGACGCGCTCCACTTGTGGACTATCCTAATTGTAATAGTTTGTCACGAGAATAGGTATCGCGATCGTTTAACACTATTTTAAAATGAGCAATCACAAGCTGGACACGTTAAGGGCATACTTTACTTCATAAAATGCTATGTTTCTATTTTTATAGCCACAATTTTATATTGTTTCTTCAAGGGCATTCCCTGAATATATTTTATAGGTACATATTTACCTATTCGTCAATCCAATATAAAGAGAAACCCCAAAACGATTTTGATCAAATTCCCTGTTTGTGACATATAAATTTTCTTCGAAATACTATGACTCCTATGTAGGAAGTAGATCCTGATTTCTAGGCACCTAAAATGTGACACATCGTTCTATTGTTGTTTTTGTCACGAGACCCAACTAAACATGGTTTCCGTCGATCAAATGAGCGATGCTGAACTTTGGTTCGTGTCGTTACAATGAGATCGATGAATTGTTTATGCTACAATTTACCTATTTACTGGTGTCTTTGTATTTTTAACTATATTTTATACTCTTATCTAATAAAAACAAATATATTTTGACTAAGTTAACTTATTTAATTTTCTGATACCAATGTATGTACGACCAGTGGTGGCGGAGGAGGCGGCAGCTCGGTGTACACCCGCTGCTCGTACCCGGCTGCAGGCTCGCCCTACTTCAGCAACGGGAATGATCTCACACAACCACAGATTTGGACCACTAATGCTGGTATGAATATTTTTAAGAGTCACTATATAATTGAAAATATCTTTGTATACATTAGGTACCTACATACATTTTTTCTAAAAGCATAATAATTAGGGATATCTACTAGCAAAGGAAAAAGAAAATCAAATCTATCCCACGGGAACCGTATATTTTTCCTCGATGAATAGTAGCCTATATATTATTCTGATGTATGAGATAGGTACCTATACCTATTATTGTTAATCTTCATTAAAATCAATTCAGTATTTTTTGATTGAAAGAGTAACACACATCCATACAATATCAACAAATACAAACATCCTAACAAACTTTCACATATAAAATATTAGTATTAGGATTATACCTAGTAAATCTAATTAGAATATACCTATGTTCTGTTCAAAAATGTATCACATAAGCAGACAGATTATAATAGGTACTAATAAGATATATTAATATGAAATTGTTGTCATTAATCCGGCTTAAAATAAATATTTACTAAACTATCCTAGACTTAGATAATTGAGAAATAGTCAAAATAGCAGATGATCTAGGATCTCTTATATGAATAATCTAATATTTCGGTTGCGTGTGATTGTGTATGCAGGAGGGTCGCCCACGTACGGCGCAGGCAACACCGGCGCGGTGCTCGGGGAGGAGTACGCGGAGAGCAACGAGACGGTCGAGGGCGCGGCCGGGGGCGGCACGCTGCCCGCCTTCAGCGCACGCTTCGGGGGCGCCTTCGCCACCACCTCTCGACCCTCGGCGGTCTACGGCTCGTCCGCCCTCACCGCTAACTACACACATCCGGTAACTATTCATTTACTTGGTTTTCACAAGTTTTATGTAAACTTATCCGTTTCATCCGTTATAAGTTCGCAATTCATATTCCAAACACTTACAGGTATTTGATTAAGCTGACATTGGGTGTGTAAAATAATTTCCATAGCCATATTGAAGGCATCACGAATCTGGTTTTATCATCATAAACAGGACGAAAGTAATCATAGGAACTTCGGAATTATAGAATTCATTTGGCTCGTTTTAAAGAGCATTAGTGTTTATTATTCCTTTTAGTATTTTATAATTTTATATTGATATAAGTAATCCAACAAAAATGAAGTTCGTAGATACCTACTTGCCGAACTGTACTATAAGATAGATACTTAAGTAGATATACTTATTGCGCCAGCTTTTTATGATGTAAACAAAAGCTTCAATTATTTTAGTTCAATTGAAATACCTATCGTGTAAATATGCACATACAAGGTTAAACATAAAATTAATTATACGAGTATGCCTTATAAATAAAATTCTATAATTCAACTCATGCGTAATCGTCTACTCAAATATTTTCTATTTTACATTTAAATGAATGTTATCATTATAATAGCTACAACGTTCCCATACATTTTATTGGTGAATTAGCCCATATTAGTTGTATTTACGTCACTGAAGTTACATTGAACCGGGGGCAGGTTCCGTGAAGGCAATAAGCCACAGATAACAGCGCCGTGCTCAGTGGCGCTTGACGAACACTTTCCAAATCGCATGAAATTCATATTAAAACGTATACCCCCACTTAATACTATAATTGATGTCATGTCTTCGTACATCAACTTACTTTTTCCACGATAATAAATAAATATTAGGTAAATAATCGGATTATTAAAAAATAATAGATATTAAATATAGTTTTAAAAAAATCTAAACGAACCCTTCTGTGAAACAATTAATTTAAGTTTTTAGTCTTATCCGGGATTCCATAGAAACTTCCATTATTTTCCTGTATTATGGATGCAAAGTAGATATTTTTGATTTTAAAAGTTTAGTAGCTTACCTAAGTTTATGACTAACGGTCATACAAAGATTTTGTTGATTTGAGATGTGTTAGCTTGTCATGGGTGAAATAAATAGGTATATCGGAAAATGCGCCTCTATTATTTATATATGTAAAAAATACAAAATTTCTATAAACTAATAACATTTGGCCTCTGTATCGATAATTAATAAATAATGACTAATTACTTATTTCAATAAGTTTTTCCAAAAAATATTTAATGTACAAATTCGACCCAGTTAGAATTCTATTATATATGTATAAAAGGTAGGTAGGTATAGGTGTAAGGTGTCGATATTTTTCATTTGCCATACAATTAGATATTTTTTCTAATGCTAGATAACGTAATAGTAAATTTTCAATTTGCAATTATTTTATGTAAATCATGATTAACGCTTGCAAATTCACTTGTGTGTATTTTAGCAAATTTAGAGTACTTTAAATAAATATGTTATTCTTGTTATACCTGAATATGTATGTATCGACTTACTCAATTCGTGGAAACATTGCACAAAAATCGCAATGGCTTAGAAGTTTAGAGAACAGGTACAATAGGGCTGGGGTTGCCCCGCGATAAGCGATAAGCGATGAGCGATAATGACCGTAAACAATAGTAATCTGGGTCCAAGTATCTTCGAGGGTGAAAAGCGTTAGTCATACTGCATAGTTATCCTTGTGCTATACTGTTCAAATATTCAAACTATTTGTACTTACTTCGTCCTCATTTGTTTATTAAGTAATAATTTTGTTACGTTTTCAAACCTACACAAGTATTTTTTTGTCCGACCAGTAGATACCTACAGGATACCCAAACCACAATCGCAATATTTAGTTTATAAAAATGTACACGCTGTTCAATATTATTGTACTTCTAAATAATTATTTAAATTTGGAAATAATCATACCTTTTCCTCTTGTTTTTACTTTTGATTCTAAAAGTTTGAGAATTTGAATTCATTGATTTTGAAAATGCTTGGACTGATGTAAAGTTACATTATTCCTGTTGTAAGGCGAATCTGTATAGGTATTAAATATTTTGGAGTACAAACATTCGTGCTCGTCACACAAATGAATACCTCAGCGGGACTCGAACCCGCGATCGCTGGCTCAGCAAGTAGGGTCAATACAAAATGAGCCAAACGTGCCGTTAAAACGTAAATAGGGATGAACCCGAACGGAGCGAGGTTGAGTCGCTAGTATTTCAATAAGATGCTGATGCTTACAATCTATACTTATACTTAGTATGTTACTGTGATAAGAATTGCATTAGACTTATAAAGAATTATGTTTTATAAAGTATTTAAACAAACTAATTCTACGTAGTAATATAAATAAATAATTGAACATAATAATTATAATTCACTTCGGTTTCCAGGAAGTGTGGAGCTTGGACGGAAGCCGACGGCCGCAGCTCTCGGCCGCCGCCAGCCTCTCAGCCAGTGAGTGCTGTTATCAATTATATACAGAAATATTCAATTGTATTAGTCCTTTATTATTACTTGATACATGTTTATGATCAAATAATGATAATAAGGACTAGATTAGATTAAAAATCACAAATAAAGCAAAATTTAACTTTTATACACTTAAATTCAGATTGTATTTTTGTCAATTATTTAGGTAAGTGCCTACTTAGAAAAGTATGTAACTACATGCTAAATGATATTATTTGTTTTGGTAATAATGAGAACAAAAACTTTGAGCATATGCTAATGTCCGGCAAATATAATTAGAGTAAACAAGTAGGTATGTTTGTCGGTGCGCCCGCGCAGGCCGCAGCACGCGCGGTGACGCCGCGCACCGCGTGATTCACCATTGTTTGCTTGCACCGTCTTTGTTCATTTCACAGGCTTTTGATACTTTTAAAACAACGTTCAAACCACTTTCGATTGAGTTATATTAGAACTTTCAAAAGATTTATTTGATATACATGTGGGTTTACCGTTTACCCAACAATACTAACATAATAATTTAAAAATAAAAATATGTATATATAATTCTAAATCAATTCTTCTGTCTGGACTATGTACTGCCTTCTATTTATATTAGTTGTGTAGGTTCATGTTGTGTAGAGAATTTATATAAGTATATTTTGTGTAAAAACTATAACGGGGCGTGAAGTGTGACAGATTCATCTATATTTATTGTTAGTAAAAGATACTCGATACACAAATAACAATTTCGATAACAAAAACGAGCGGCTACAGTGGTGTGAGTGGCGGCTGTAGTGGTACAGACAGTGCGAGTGCGTGCGTGTGTGTATTGTTTTTGTAGGGGTCACGCGATAACTCGCTGTCAAAACTCATATTTTGAACAGTATAAAAACTACATAGTTATTGATAACTCATAAACGCGCGCCGATAAGCCTCGTCTATTGTCTAAAGTCACACTATGTGAGGATGCTTTTTATAACCACTTGAACCTTCGTCCGTCCTCAGAGTTTCGTTAATTTCAGTTTTGTGGCCCATTAAATAATTAATAGCTTTTCTTTGAAAGGTTACGGCACTTAAGTGCTTTAATAAACAACATTTGTGTGTTTTGCGAGTCGAGTGTGAAAGTAATGCCGTAAACGTTTCATAGATGTAGGTACCTACTGTTTTTTCCTTTTTACTTTTAGAAACTCGTGCCTTGTAAAAACCGCAATCGAGTTCAAGTATAGTAAAAGATAAAAACGTATCAAACGTCTTTAGACAGTGCTAGCACGGACTGAGACATAATGTAGACGTAGTGCCATACATAGTCGAGGCGTCACAGAGTGTTTGCGTCGGTCCCGACAAAAAACGATTTCCTCTTTTTTAAAATAAACTCGTTGCCTTTTAAGCGCATTAAAATCGCATTCCATATACGGCCTCGGATAAGGCACGTGCCGCGCGCAAACACGACGTCCGCCGACCGCGCCCCGACCCGCGCCGCCGCTAGCCCCTCGACTGTCACAAAAACTCAATGTTGTCAAACATAGGCTTGTGCCTGACCCGAACCTTTTTTTGGTCATTCAAAAAGAAATGTGGACATTACAATAAATTTAAATATATATTTAGTTAGCGATTGTTGACCGTAGTCACAAGATACAACCATATATTATTTTCTTTGGATATCATCATCATGTGTTAGAGCTTTGTATAATCTTTCTAGTGAGTACCTTTAAACAAAGTATATTAAATAGAAAATATTTAAATAATTTCCTATCGTGGGATATGTTAAAGAAATCTTAATGATCAATAGGTGCACTAGCATTAATTTAAAAACCAACCCTCCTTTGGGATTCGCCACAGTCGGATAATAACTGAAATTTACAATGTGTAGCGACAACTATTTGGTCAAATAAATAAATTGTCTTTTTAGTGAAACCCCAAAAACAAAGCAGCCTAGAAGCACATGTCATATAATATTATATTACACCTATTGCTCTTTTATTACGTAATAGAATTGTACATATTTACGTTAGCGCAGTAGCATAGTGGTAAGTGGTTTACTGAGTAGTTGACGCGACGGTCGGCTGTCGCTGCGTCAGCACCGAGGCTCGTGCTTATCTCAGCAGAAAGCTCCGTCAGTGCACAATTAACACCATTACGACGAGCTTGCTCAGTGACGTCACTTGCACTTTTAAATTACTTAAGACAATTACAAGATCCATTTGCCAGGTACTTTAGATATCTAAATGTCTACGGCTACTGTCATACTTTCTTAATAATTAAAATTGTTATCTCCCAAAATTAAAAGAAATGGGTCCCTTAGTAATTATACCACTAAATATTTTCATCTTATCTGATCGATTTCAGCATATGGCCCTATATATATATATATATATATATATATATATATATATATATATATATATATATATAACGCAATGCAACATCATTCGTAACAGGATACCCCATACGTTATCTGAGCAAAACTGTCATAAATGGATTTTTTATGTGAAACACATTTGGCCATATTCTAATCTATCGACTCTACAAATAAATGTAAAATATAAATATTATTATCTTTTATTTTAATTCTACCATGTGTGTGCACTGCTTAGAATGCGACAATTTCTCACTTGCTTTGTTTTGAAACGGACAAAGTAGTACTTAATAGGTTGCAAGTTATTGCCTAGTTGAGTGTAATAGTGAAACATGAAACTATGGCGCATTCTCGTATGTAGTGCATTTCTAAGTAGAACGGTGTGTGCGAGTGACCCAGCGGCACAATGGCGCGAGTTAAGTCACGAGCGAGGCGCGGAGCACGCGCGGCCTTGCTGCCGACTCAACGCGCGCCTGACTCACGGCCACGGCCAAGGTCGGGTGCGACGCTCGGTCCACCTCGGGACGGCGCTGACTGCGACAAATACATTGTCCATCTTCAAATAAATCGAAATCGCCAATGTGGACAAATGTAAACTTATACCATCCTCGTTTTACTTGCGCCGCGGATTACGTTGCAGGAGGTACCTACGTGATAGACGTACTTGTTATAGCCTCTTGAGCTATAGAAATGTTTAGTTATGCTCAAAGGTTTTGTGGCTCTTTAGTAGAACAGGTATATATACTCGTAGCTAGCATTAAGTGTGGTATATAATATACGTAAGTGTAGTGTATAAATGACGCTCGGGCGCTGTGGGATGCGCGACATGGGCGAGGCTGAGCTAATGGTGTGTTGTAGTCGAGATGGCGGAGTTTTTCACGGAGGGGCGCGAGTGCGTGAACTGCGGCGCGATCCACACGCCGCTGTGGCGCCGCGACAACACCGGCCACTACCTGTGCAACGCGTGCGGGCTCTACAACAAGATGAACGGCATGAACCGGCCGCTCAAGCAGCCGCGGCGGCTGGTACGTCAGCGGCATGCGGCGCACGCGCTGGCGCCCGCCCCCGACGTACGCAGACACGCCCTCCGCTCGACTAACCCCCGCCTCCCCTCGCCCTCGCCTCGCCCGCGAGGAATCCGCGCCCGAGCGTCCCCCGAGCGAGTGAGCATAGAGAATGACGCTTAACTGTTGGTTGCAGTGGCAGAGGGGGCCCCGCCGGGCGCGGATTTCTACAAGGGCTTCCTGTTTAACGGCGTCCCGACGCACGGCTTGCCCGCGTCCGCGCCGCTCTGTACGCCCGCGCTCGCCGTCTCCACTCCCCCTGACTACAAACAGAAGAAAGGGGTACGTCCACCCCGAAGCGTCCCGACCCTACCCTTCTGTCCAGTCCGCTCCGCGTCCGCGATAATAATATCGCCATTCCCTTACTGTTGATTTATATCTTTCAATTTTATTTATATTTATTACTAAGTCCCTTGATTCCTTACAAATAATAGTTTATTAAACTCAACTAAACCCTTGCCTCTCCTCACCGATATATTTAGATCCTTGTCCTGTTGACCCTAAATCTATCCTACCATTAACTACACCACGCTTCCATGCTACTGTCATATTCATCTTTAACGAATGCTTACTAATCCTTTCTGTGTTTATGGGAGATTCTTTTTGTAACAATATATAGCTAGCAGAATTAAAAAAAAAACAATATTATAACTTTATAAACATGTAACTATGTTACACTTACACAATCACGTTGTATTAATATTTAACATTAAATAAACTTGAAATAGATAGAATTTCAAAGCAAAGAAGCTCCCAGAATCCCTGCCTGCTTTCTTATTTGCATGACAACTCTAGCATGAGAAATTTAAATTTAATTTTGTTTCAATCCAATTGATTTAGTTAAGTAATATAACATCTATCCAAAAAATCTTTAAAAAAGTTATCACCTAATATACCTACCTGTTGTCATGTCACGTAACTGTATCTGAACGAAAATAACCGATTAGGATTATTTGAATTCATACGTACGGAATCAGACAAAAAAAGTTCTACAACAACTATTTTAGCTATTTTGTAAAAACTCGCTTAAAATTCGAAAACTACAGCATGGATTATCTTTAGTAACCGTCCTCGTTGACTAGAAAAAATAGACGGACAAGGCAAAATTTTATACGAAATTTTTGTTTGTTTTCAGGTAGTACCTAAATACTTCATGATTTTATTGTTTAAAAATTTAAAAATCAATGACATAACTATAATTTCCGATCTTATAGCGACTAATGAACTTTGATAGTTATATTAATCCAAATTGGATTGAAACCCTCTAGTGCGGGAGTCTCTGGAGTCTAACTCGCGTCGCTACCTTGCAGATGGGCACGAAGCGGCCGGGCATGTCGTGCAGCAACTGCCAGACCACGGCCACGTCGCTGTGGCGCCGCAACGCGCACGGCGAGACCGTCTGCAACGCGTGCGGCCTCTACTACAAACTGCATAATATTAACCGTCCCATGACCATGAAGAAGGATTCCATACAGGTAGCGTTAAATGACTTATTGATCACAGCTCATTTGGGATATGTGTGGAGGAATAAATGTGTTTTGTAAAATTTAGGATATTTTGACATAAAAACAATTTTTTTATTTAACAATTCAAATGATAGGGGCACTTTTTCTTTAGTTACAATTCATCGTATTCAAGTCTATAGTGTATGTATCTATACGGTATACGGTAAAAGATTTTGGTCAATAAGATTTTCATTTTTGGTCTAATTATTTTCAGACGCGTAAGAGGAAACCTAAGAATAGTATAAAAGCTGAGAGGACCCTGAACAAGAACATCAGTCACGCCTTGCACGCCGCCAACACCGTCAGCGGCCCTTCCGTGAAACTTGAAAACCTATGTAAGTCATACATTTCATACCTATATTTTATACCATATTTTTTGCTTTTACTTGAATAATTACCAAACATGAAGGCAATTAATTAATGAATATATATCATTAATTCGAATTTAATTGTTTTTGTCGCATTAAAATAAAAAAAACTGAAACAGGTTTAAGATTTCCAACATTGTATGTGATTATACTCGTATAATAGATTTAATGATTTAAATTTGAATTTCCAGTAGAAGGCGGTGGTGTGACGGCGGGCGGGCGCTCGCCACTCACGCTGGGCTTCTACGTGCAGCAGCACGGCGTGAAGCTGGAGGAGCCGCCGCCGGCGCACGCGCACCACGCGCCGCACGCGCCGCACGCGCCCCACGCGTCCCACGCCCACCACACGTACTGCGCCGACGCCGACTACAGGCGCGCCGAGCCGCAGGAGCGCCTCGACCGGCCCACAGTCGTGTCCCTCGGCAGCTGAGCTCTGGACCGCGATCATCTCAATAATAATAAGAATCTCAGTCGTGTAAGCTATGTTAGGTCTATCGCTAGTTGACCAAAGACGGCGGCGGTCCGCGTACAGACGCCCACAATACGCCTCTTCGACGTCGATTAGAATATATGAATAATTATTTTATAGAAAATTCTATGAGTACAAGCATTTATAGAAAATATTTAATTTACACTAAATTTTTATAGTACCAGTACTAATTTACATTAGTGGAAGCTCGAGTGCTAAGTTAGGAACAAATGAGCGGACGTCGCGTCCCCGCGTTCTGTTACCAAATATTATACCTATGTTTATGTACCATAAGACTGCGCGAAGCATTCCGACGCGTGACGAGTTGCATTCCTACATAGATTAATATCGCGTTAGTTACGTTAGTTTGTAGTCGCTCTGCAGAGGCTGTTCGCAACAAACGAAAAGTACACTTTGTATGTTGATATTATTATGTGTTGATTTTTATTGTATTTTAAAGCTCCATGACTTCAAGATGCATTCCGAATTTATAGATTAAATGTTTACATGTTAAGACTGTATCTTAAGACATATGCAAATATTATATTATAAGATATCACCAGTAGAGCCACAGTTCCGTTACGAGTGGGAAGTAAATTGGATTTATCAAATTATGGTTAAATTTTAATTTTTATTAATTATTTCGATAGTCTATGAACAAATGTACGTACAGTTCCAATATTACCGAGTGGCCACTCTCTATTAATTAAGCATTTGTCTCCATCTACGACTTGGCTAACGGAAATGTGAGCTGGTAACGGATCTGGTTTATCAAAGAAAACATAATATATTTTTCATTTACATTATTTTGGGTAAAAACTGTACGTATTTTAAATATGGTACAGTCGTTTATAACTACGTTTAGAGATAATTGATTACCGTTCAATATGTTGTCTTGTCGGACGGTCGGCGAGTTCGTTGCATCAGTTGCTCACTAACTGTTGTAGTATCGGTTTCCGTGAGTCGAGGTAATGTAAGAGCTGTGTAAGAAAATCGTACAACTGAGATGTGAAGACGCCGACGGCTGCGATCTCTCTGTAACCTACATAGATCTGACAGTACTATAATATTTAATTATCTCACTGCGAAATGTACTAGTTTTAAAAGAAATTTATATAAATATATAATAATTGAAGTGAATATTTTGGTAGACGTTGCTCACACGGCGCGGCTCGCGTGCGCGCTGAAGGTATATTATTTATCTAGTTGCGCCGCGGCGCAGGCCACAGGCGGCGCGTCGCGGCGCGGCCCTTTTATGTAAATATAATATAAGCAAAGTACACTTTAATAAATCAAATTATTAGTTCATTTGTATTTGTTTTATTTATAAATTACTACCAAACAAATCTATCCCACGGGACCCGAACATTTTTCCTGGATAAAAAGTAACTTATGTGCTATTCATAACTATTATAATCTATCTCTGTGCGTTTTATCCAGATCCGTTCCACCGTTCTCGCTTCAAAGAGTAATAAACATTCATCTATTCAGATCCATCCATCTTCACAAACTTTCACATTTATAATATTAGTATGGAGTATGGATACGATGTTAATTGCGTTGTTATTGCTACAAAGTAAATTATTACGAAAAGCTTTTCTTAAGACAATAAACATGATCTTTGAGTAAGCATTATAATTTCCCAAATATCATCTTAAAGAATATAAGTGTTTCGTTAGCGTAAAATAAATTTAGCTTATCACAGCTGGTGAGTGCAGGTGGACCTTACAAGATATGTTCTTTATTCAATGATTATTTCAATTCGGTTTTTGAAACTCCTATTCCTATTCGGGTGCAGTTATTAAACCAACGTCTAATTGCAATATTTCTATTATTTCAATTGATGTATTAATTATAAAAAAATTAAGTTCAGACCACTTCGTAAACAAAAAATTATTTTAAAATATTATCGATAAAAGACAAAAAATTAAATGTAGACCAGTCACAATAAGTAGAATTAATTCCTTTAAAGAGAAAGTGACTCAGCACTTGCATAAAATGGAAATGATTTTAGATAGATTACGACTGGGATACTGTCGGCATATACCGAAGTAGAGATAAATTATATGAATTGTATAGTGTGAAGCAGTGGAATCTTGACCCAATGTTCCATAGTCGGGTAAAAGCTTATTCAAAATTTAAAATAAATGTTTGTATCAAGCTAAGTCTATATTTATTAGAAATAAAATTCTAAATTCAGAAAATAAAACTAAAGCCACTTGGGATATAATTACTCGTACGGGTGGAAGATCAAAGGTGTCTAGTGAACCAGTGAAGCTAACAATAAATAACGTAACACTGAGCTTAGACGAAGAGGTTGCAAATACTTTTGAGAATTATTTTTCGAAAATCCCAATAGAGGTCACATCTTCTTTAAAATCACTATTTTTTAGAATTTTGAAAAATGCTAAAACACGTATTTATTTAATTGTATTGAAGTTTCAAGTAATTCTGAGCATAAATATTTTTTGGATTGTATTATAATATGTTTTCCCGTGTGAATGAGATTATCTCCCTGGTAAAAAGTAGCCTATGTCACTCTCCTGTCCTCCAATTATATTCGCAAAAATTACGCCAATCCGCACAATTTTGGTGAATATAATTGAAGAAAAAAAAATCTTTGTTTGTGTTGTTTTCGTATACCTAAAGATCTCTATCACTAACCATTTAAGTTTGTTAAATTCTAAAAAAGTTTTCAGCATTAAACTATTACATTTTTTAATGATCCCACTAATTAAAAGATGCTAAAAACTGACGAAAGAAACTCAACGGGACTAAAATAAATCTTTTTTTCATTAAGTAACAGTTGAGTGAAATTGGATCTTGAACCTATATTTTTTTAAATTTGTTTGGTTGTTTGAATGCACTAATGTCAAGAACTACTAATCCGATTTGAATAACTCTTTTTGCATTAGATAACCCGTTTATTGAGGAAGGCTATAGGCTATATGGACGCTAATATGCAATAACATGTTAACCCACAAAAATAAGTTTTTTTTTTATATCCATTCGCACTTTGATCTAAGAATGATTTGCAATAACGTTTTAAATCAAATAGCCCATATTTCTTATTAAAATCATACGTTTTAAAAATGCTAAGCGACAACAATGTTCTTTTAATTATTTTACAAAAATAATTCAAGATCCTTGATTTATATTTGCAAATACATAGCGCCATCTCTTATTTCGTTACTAAAGTAAAATACTTTTTGACTGATTTTTGTTCGCATTTTTATTTCAATTACAATTATATTTTATTTCAGTCTGCAGTAGATTGTGGTATTGCCTACCCATTACAAGAATTGGAGTCGGTTGATCAAATTGAGGCTAATAACAGCAGACTGTTTCTTTTTGAGGAAGTCGCGATGAAAGAAATCAAGTCTTGCATCATGTAAACAATTCTTGTACAATTTTATAAACAACAGAGTATGATCGAGATTCCAATAACAATACAGACTGTGACATAGGAGCCGTTTCAGAATTAATAATTGATGAAGTTGAACAACATTTATCAAACGAGGTAGACGCAACAAATACGAGCCAAAACTTAGAAGATCCTGATTTTATACCAGTAGAAGACAATGATGATGCGGCAGCCAACTGAGATATAAGAAAAAGAACCAAGATTACGTAAGTACTAAAGGAAAATTAATGAAAATAGTAGACCATTTTTGGGAGTTTATTCATGTGGATGTCCTAAAAAATGTACCGAATTTTTATCTCTAGAGAAAATAAAAGCTGAACTCGATATATTTTGGAGGGCCGGGTGTTACGAAGCTCGCATCTTTCAAAATTATTCCACTTTGGATAAAGTTCTCTTCTCAACTCTTCGTTTTTTGCAACCTGAACCTATCTGCCTAATTACTCCGAATTCGGAGATGTGGTGTGTGCTTTTAAAACTAATTGCTGTCTTTACACCGACGAATATTTTATGTCTGTAATGAAGAATTGCTGGAGAAAAAACTTTAAAAAATTATTAAAATCGACTTCCAGGCACTAACATTTAAATGCCGATGCAAAGCAAATCTAATATATTTTTTCATATCTTAAAATATTGTCGGCTGGCACCGACTTCGAAAATATCTGATTAGGTATCTAAGTATTCTAAATGAAAACCCCCGTTTAGTTATTTTTTACATTTTAATGCCTATAAGTCAGATTAATTTTTTTTTAAGTTTTAATTTTTCCATTTTTAGTGTAGACGTAATAAACAAGTAATTTATAAGAAGAAAGTTTTTCATAACATATTCGGTTAAACAATTTATTTAAAAAATATATTTATTGTTGATTTTTTAAAAAAACCACTCAACCGGGACCACCTGGGAAGTATGCCCTTTGAATCAAAAAAAATATTTCTAAATCTCCTCCTTTTTGGAAGATGGTTAAAAATAAATTTGATATTACTAAGCTAACAAAAGATAATTTCTTGTCCAATGAATTCGATTCAAAAAATGATAAATAGTAGAATACTAGGAAATAGAAAATGCGATATAAATAAAATAAAAAATTCTTGGATGAACACGTTTGAAATAGAATTAAAGAAAAATGAGTCAACAATGTTATACATGAAATCTAAACTTTCGGATGATCCTAAAACTGTGAACATCAGCAAAGATGCAAAAAATCTAAACAAGTATATTGATTTTGACGTGGAACTACTTAGTACCGGTTTTTTACCCTGATAGTTATCCGCAGAAGTTGACCGTGACTGTCTTTCTTATAGAAGGTATGTTAGGTTTTTCAATACTATATTATGCTACTTATTACCAATTTCTAGAAGAATATCGAAGCATTCAGTTTTTTTTTATTTATTTATGTTCCAGAAAAAAAAAACATACAAGTGAAAACAGATACCATGTGTACAAAGGCTGACTTATCTATTTAAGAGATCTCTACCAGAAACCCCTTAAGCGTGAGAAAATATAAAAATAATAATGCGGTGCGGTGTAGGTACAAACTACAAACATAAATTATAATATAAATATACACATATACAAACATACATACATACATACATACATACATACGTACATAGATACATACATACATGTTTACATAGATACATTTTTTTCAATAATGCGTTAAAACATTTGAATTGTTTTAATAAAACAAACAACAGATTATATTGATATTTGCAATAAAGATTTATATGTCTTAAAATGTTTTATTAAAGGTATAAAAACTTTATACTCAATTTTCCCAAAATGGCAGCCGTGTGGCTTGACACAGTATTGCATATGTGCATCCATATATCATGATGCTACTAAGCAAGGGAGCGGAGAAGTAATCATAAATGTCAACAAATCGAGCAGACTTCATACATTATTGTAAAACTGATGTTTATATGTTTAAGTGCTTTAAGCTCAAAAACTACTGCGCCCATTTCAAAAATGCCTTTTTTGGCTTTATAGCCAAAGAGTTCTTTTTTGTAGTTTTAGCGCGAGCGAAGCCGCGGGTTCTGCTAGTTATCTATAATTGGGTTGCTACTGAGACTAGTATATTAGAATTAGTAGATTTTTTTAGAAGAATTTTAAATGGAAAGAAAAACTAATATTACTTCGCCGCCGTCGGCAATTCTTACCGACGCGACGCTACTGGATATGAGTCGATAAAAATAGCGGCATTTGTTCTTAAATTATGCCTACTCGTATTTTTCACTATTTGTAAGATTATTTTCTTTTTCTAGTACAACTAATAAGAAATGTTTCAAAGCAAACACTCGCTAGAATACCACTAACATTTGAAAACAGTTGCAATTTTATTCACTATAACATACCTATTTTTGTTTTGATATTGTAACATTAAAAGTTAAAACATACAGAAAAACAATTAAAATCGTATTGAACGTTTGAAATTTAAAAACTAATCACATTCAATATTAACCCCTTAACAAAATCGCTTCACCTATGGAGGGTGCTCCATAGCTTTACCGTAAATGATTCTGACATATCTTAATACTTTAATAATTTTAATTTGCATTTCATAAATTTGGTTATGGTTATATTCAATTTTGAATTTGGACGCTCTCTTTTAAAGAAATACTACTCGCTTCCGATTACAATATATCGTTCTAATTATAGAATATTTGGTAAAATCGTACTCATACTTAACAAAATTATGATTCATTTGATTTGTGAGCCTTTTCCCGGACTTAATGAGTTGGTAAACAGGTGTGTAGTGTAATAATGGTTTAAGCTTATAACGTATATATGTATTGGGAAATATGCTGAGTGTATACCTGTGAGTAATCGAGCACGGCGAATATACGTGATTCAGGCAGACTCGTGGGGGGGTGCCGGGTGGCGGGGGAGGGGGAGGCCCTGAAACAATATGGCGCCTTATCGCGTCACGTGCCGCCCCGCACCGCACCTCGTATATTAGCTTTTCACGGAAAATATTCGAAAAAAACAACTGATAAGATCGTGATGAGGTCGATCGGCCATCAATAATCCGCGGACGTACATATCAGATCGGCGTCGGGATTACGATCGGCCCCGCGCGCCACGTGACCACTCCGCACCACACTCCCTACCCACACTAGCACTGCTCTCACTGCTCCACTGCATCAGTTAGCCGACCAGCAGACCGACTGCGAACACGTCCACTCCCGACAGACTATCTCGGCGTGTCGCTTGTAATGAGCGGGGTGAAGATACGCGCTCTCGTAATCAAATCTGTGAGCATATCTGATAATTACTCCATATCGAGGATGGTATCGTGATATCTCAGCTACTGTAGATAGCTCGCAGGATGGCAGCTAGGACAAGAGGGCGCGGGCGCAGGGAGGGCGCGTGTTTGCTTGACCTCGTCACGGTTTGCTCACGTTATCACCTCACGCGCGAACACACCCAGCGCGTCCCTCGTACTTTAGTCAAGCACATCCTACACTCGAGGGACAGTCACGTATCTACAAATTATTTATTTTGAGCGTGCAGTCCTTTAGAGCGCCTCAGGACATGTCGCCAGCATACTACAGAGAGCGACGTCGGCGTGCACTCATCAGCTGTTTGGCTAGATACTGTATCTGTTAGATACGATTATCAAAACTCTAAGATAGGCAATCTCACATTAACGCCTAGTTAAGATAAATGAGATAACGTTTTGCATATCTAAGGAGCGATAGGAGCCGCGCGTTGGGGTCGATGCACCCCGGCCCGCTTATCACAGGGTTCCCGGCGGGGCGCGGGTTGTTCATCCAGGCTGTCTAATTCATCATTTTTATGGATGACTATTTTATATGACTATTACCCAAGATATAAGTTTTGAGTCATGTTCATGTAAAATATATTTAAGTATTAAACGTAAAAGAACGGTGTAATAGAGGTTATATCATAGAAGATATGTTTTATAAGGAAACGATGAATAATTAATGTAGATCTAAATAAAGTATATTATTGAATGTTATTTTCTCTTTGACATCATAATTATGATAACTACCTACCTACTTATAATGGCATTGCCGATAAGACGATTAGTAATAAATCCTTATAAATTAAACCAAGGTTTTATGAACAAACGTAAACCAATAATGGTGCAATTTTGCAAACTACCTACACGTCATACAAATGTTATTTATTAAATACAAAAAATACAAATAATAAATGTAGGTATATCTCGCGGAAATCATAAGCTAGTGCTGGGGTAAAAAGTTACATATACTTATGGGTATTTAGGTATGTCACTAAATCAACATATTATCTCTATATAAATCATGTAGTAATTTAAACAAACAACATCTGATTTAAGCTTAGAATTTAACGTAGCAAATAGTGGGTCTAGAGTTTCCACAATCTTGTAGGTATATAAATATTTCACTGTAAATAAATATATTGAGCATAAATAAAATCATCAAAGCCACTTATTTCATGATAGCAACCGCTATATGTACCGTAATACTTACGTTGTGGACAGTAGGGTTTCGACCACTAATAAAAAAATATGTATTTAGATAGAATGTTCATAATATTAAACCATTACTTAGCTCTTTTTTTTTTATTTATACTTAACTTTGTAATAAAATTGTAAGTAATCGCTATCTGTACGTGAAACATATTTGAAAAAACTTTTATTGGGGGTTTTTTATAATGCAATAGAACCCAAAACAATGATTTATAGAATTTTTAACTGATATATGTGTGTTTGTGCACGCTAATCTCAAAAACGGCTAAACGGATTTGGTTGCGGTTTTCACTAATATATTGTGGTAAACTTCACTTAATATTTAGTGTTTATTTTATTTAAATCGGTTCATAAATAAAAAAGTCAATTTAAAGAATCACTCAGTGACAAACCCGAGCGAAGCGAGGAAGAAGCGCTAGTATATAATATTTTAATTCTGTTCCTCACCTCAGACGAAACAGTACGTGACGTCACTTGTGGGTAACTTCAATGTAAACAAACCGTGCGTGATACTTTAAAGTTAAAACCCAAGATAGAATTGTAAAAGTTGATAGATAGTTAATAGATCAAGTTACATTCATCAATTTATAAACTATCGCAAGTGCATAAGATTTTTTATCGGAATCCGTGATAACATAAACATTTTCTAAAAAATTGACATCGCCTGTTAAAGTACCTATTATATGAATATACCAGCTGCTCACTCTCACTTCGCTCGGGTTCGCCTCTTAGAATACAAAAACAAACCTATCTCACGGGAACCGTACATTTATCCGGGATAAAAGTCTATGTGTTATTCCAGACTATAATCGGTCTCTGTGCCAAATTTCGTCCAGATCCGCTTAGCTGTGCTGGCGTGAAAGAGTAACAAACATCCATACTCACAAACTTTCACATTTATGATATTAATACGGATTTTTAAATTACTGGTATTATTGTTTATCTCTTCCATAAAATATCCTAAGTAGGTAGATTATAGTGATAGATACAAAATAAACCGAAATTATTAAAAGAATCCAGCTTGTGCGTCATTTCTGGGATTTTTTGAATGTTTTAAAAAAGAACTTACTGTGAATAAGGTTTTAAATACACAAAATAGATTTGGCTTTTAAAAATTCAGAAAGAGCAACTAAAAGACTTTTCTCTGTATCCGGTCTGTTTTAGGTCATTCAGTACATTAGTAATAGTTTGCTCAGATACAATAAACTTATTTTTTACTAATTCTCCACGTAAACTGACTAGGTATTATAATACATACTTTACAAATATTAGTATCTCCAGTGAATTCATAGGCGTAGCAGGAGGGGGGGGGGGGGGGATTAAGGCCCACCCTTGGAATTTATGTATGGAATGTTAGACTTACCACGCGAGAACGAGAAGAGACGAATGCATTAATAGATTAGCTATTAGACTGTCAACTACTAAGGAGTTAAGAATGACGCCAACATGGTAAATAAGGGAGTAAAGTCAACTGCCCCCCCACAAAATCTCTAGCTACGCCAATGCCCGTGATTATGATTGCTGTAAAGCATTAGAAACGTCAGGAACCAAAATTCAAAATAAATCCACGCACAAAACCAAAACGCAAAAAAAAAACATTTAAATTGAGTAATATATTGTATTCAGAACGTTTTATATTCAAGCAACGCAGCAGTGCGGCTAAAGGGAATACGGGGCTGTGTTTGAGTATCTGATAATAATAACATGACGCGCTTACTTGTCACCGACGCCATTAGTAAAGTCCTTTAACTCGAAACGTAGAGCGTGGTTTCTAGAAGTAGAACTCATTTTATTCCCGCTATAACTTCTAATAATAGTCGCAGTAAATTCAAAATATAATTAGAATTTCCTCCAGATTTACTTATTGTATTCGAGGACATAACTTTTATTATAACATCTAATAGGTAGGTACAGGTTGGTACATTAAAACACAGTACCGTCTAGTTCCATGGTAAGCTACAAGGCTTGTGTTATGAATACCAGATAGTTGATATACTACACATATATAACTTCAAATACATACATATTATAAATATAATAACCCATGACTGGAGTACAAGCATTTGCACTCATCACATAAATGAATGGCCCACAGCGGAATGTCCTAGGATATAATGTCCTAGGATAACTACTCTGGCTTTATTTATTTTAATAATTAGCGACTCACCCTCGCTTCGCTCGGGCTTGTACTTCGTTCCTAGGTATGTTTTACGGCTAGTATAGAATAGATAAACTGTGACCGAGTCGCTAGTTATTAAAAATAAATAAAGCCTATAAATGAATAAAAGAAGCCTAAAATATCTAATCTGTAGTACAAGAGGTGGCACGAAGTTTAGTTCTTATGAAAAGTTATGGACTCTCCTCCTTGTTGATATTAGTGACGCCTTTACTGTCTAATAGTAAAACTTTTGTTTCACTTAAGATGTTTTAGCAGTCGGAAAGAGCCAGAGTAGTTATCCTAGGATATTATATTATATTACTGCTCCGCTCTCTTGGGTGGTAGCATGATGATATATAGCCTATAGCCTTCCTCAATAAACGGGCTATCTAATGCAAAAAGAATTTTTCAAATCGGATTAGTAGTTTCTGAGATTAGCGCGTTCAAACTAACAAACAAAAGTATAGATTTTTAATATGTACTTGTCTTGTGTCGTAAGTAGAAAGGCAGTAAATAAGTTCATATACTGATAATTTATTTCTTGATACACTCTCAAATCCTGAAACAATCAGAATCAAAATAATACAGCGATGCGCTCCTCAAGGTTCGCCGCGGACTTTCATAACATAAGAGGACTTTGTACCAATTTAAATGCCAATCACGAATACCTTAAGTTGACTAAGTCCTGCTGTTTTTATCGAAAATACAAATGACTGGATACAGTTTAGAATATACTACTTGCAGCTCAGTTCGCGCTGTTCATTATATTGTTTCCGTTAGCTTCATATGACGCCGCGGGCAACTTAGCTTAGAGAGACGTCGGCTCTCTGTCATATTTATATTGGTAAGTGTTCGAACCAACTTTTCTATTTGGTTCTATCGTCTAGATTAAATCACCGCAACTTTTACAAAAGTTGTATTTTGATATTTTTTCTGTATACATATATGCGAGATGTGGGATAATTTGCATTCTAAAGGTTTTACCGTAGCGCTTATAGATGGGCAACGCATCAGTAACTCATGGATTGCTGTACCAACTAATTCATCTTTATTATTATTATATTATTATATTTATTCATCTCAGTTCTTATTTGTCCAAATGACCAATTTATCGAAAGAGTTTTTAATATAGAATTTTTGACTTTTAAATGTCAATTCTATTGGTAGGTATAAACACACATTTTACTTAAAAAACCGAACAAATGTACTTTATCTATATATGTATATAAATTTTAGAAATATGGCTTTGTTTTTAAAACAGGAGAAACCTCTTTACTGTAAAGTATAACAAGTTTGAACAAATAAGCATTAAGGCGTCATAACATTATAGTACAGGCTCTAGTCTCATAGATCTGCTGTGTTTCTGTTCTTGTCCATAAAAATGCATGTATGTAATTTTACGTTTACAAGTTGTCCGTAAGTAGTATTTTGTTTATTAAAGCGTTATAAATCTTGTCTGATAAGCAATCTAAACTTGAGAGATATTAAATAGTTAGCGTATCTACATCTCGTTAACTTTCTTCGAACAGTGCACTCAGCAGTTCAATAATGCTCTTAAATTACTCTACGATCATGGAAATATTTCAGTATTTGATCTGTCGTGTTATTTCACTCATAAATACGTGAGCCGCAAAGTGACATGTTTCGAAATATTAAAGTGGAGTATTGACGGCTGTCAGTCCGTCAGATAAGGGAGCCGCCCACCTGCCGCGTCTCAAGACTTATTCTGACCTATAATGTGAATATATCACATGAAAATATTTCATAAAATATATAGATATTACTTATTACATTGTATGCGGGCTATTCGCAGTAGGTAAATGTAATTTTGCTGGTTTAAAAAGCCTAATATCTCAAGATTAATCAAACTAAAATACCTACTTTATATGACTTCAATGTGTTGTATGAAACAGGATGCGTGATTTGCATATTTTATTAGCATGAGAATGAAAACATAACATTAATTGTTTCATATTTTAGTACACGTATAATTGAAATGCCTGTGTGTTTCAATATATTTTATCTAGTGACCACATATTAAGGCGATTCTTTACATGAAACTAAAACCCAAACGACTGTAAGTAAAATGTTACTTCAACCTTGAAGCTATGTTTATTTCGCGGAGTAGATAGAGTGTCGTAATGGACATAGGTTTCTTTCAATCCATGAAAAGAAGGTTCTTCTACACGAAAAAGACTAAGGAATATAACCTAATAGGTTACAATTTAACTTCAGAAAAGGAAAATATTCTTCAGCCGTCGGAAACAAGTTTTATGATACGTGATGGCGAGGCCGAAGCTAAACGAAGGCGGATCACTAGTCATAAATCTTTCGATATTTGGTAACGTGACATTTCACCGAGAGCTACGTTACTGAGTCGAGGCCTTAGAGCTTTGTAGGAACTGTCTAAAAATTTTAGAAATATTAGACCTCGACTATATACATTTGTGATCTTATAATAACAAAGATGACAAGATAAGTTGATCTCGGTGAATCATGGTCGTACAAACCGTGTCGCTATCGAACGACTTATCAATTGGAGTACCTATGTACCTAGATAACGGTCACGCAATAACATAAAAGGTGAGACAGGGAATATTATGCATTGTTTCTGAAAAAAAAATCAAAAATATCTATACTCTTTCTTTGAAAAATATATGATTGTAGAAACGTCCTTTTTTAGCGCAGCGACTACCGGATTGCTGTGCACTTTTGCACAGAGATAGATTAAAAGTGTTAAGACATTAATAATATTGCAAGAATGGATTTTATTTATTTTACTATTCGATTAGTTTAATAGTGACACAAAATATTTCAAACTTTATAGTTTATTGGGATTTGTTCTGAAGAAGACTTGATAGTCCTTTTATCCTTAATAATTAATCTTAAGCTCATTCATAAAAATGTGAACGTACTGGCAAATAAAAACCTCTTAAATATAGATGATAAATATAATCAACTTTATTATTTAATTTAATATTGAAATTGCATTTTCTATTATAATTAAAATTCGCACACGCTTACATTACACGCACATGTTGATGCTTTGATGATTGTTGATGATGACTATGCGTAGTATTTTATACGAAAATTGGTAAAATAGCTTAAGATCATTAATGACAATAACGATAATGAAATTACTTTAAAAATCTATTATCTATACTCGTATTATAAAGAGGTAAAGTTTGTGAGTTTGTGACGTTGTAGGGGGTAATCTCTGGATCTACTGAACCGACTTAGATAAATTTGGAGTTTGAGACCCTGGGAAGGACATAGGATACATGTTATCCCAGAAATCATCACTTTAGGGGGTGAAAATGGGGATAAAAGTTTGTATCGGGAAGCAAGCTAGGGACTAACCCGAGCCACAGATCATCATAATAGAATGCTATACTAGTACCCGAGCGAAGCGAGGGTGAGTCGCTAGTGTCCTATAAAGAAGGAATATGTAAAATATATAAAAATTTTCCGGCGATAACTAATAAGCATGAGATAGGTATCACAGACTAATTAATTATTATAATATTATGTGCATTTAATTAACTAATAATCCTTAAGATAATATACAATTTGCCATCATTATGTATTTAAAATTATACAAAATTTTTCACCTCCTCAGACCTCAATTATGGCTAACCAATAAATTATTATAATTCGTGGCTGTTAATATTTCTCTTTTCTAAAAAATGTCTAAAAAGTATTTTAACAAAAATTATGATTTTTTAATTATTTAAAATATCCATTTTAAAACGAAATATTTCTTATATTAAGCATACTAGCATTGCCCGCGGCTCCGCCCGCGTTAAGATGATAAAAAACCAAATTCTTAGGTTTTACATATTAGTATACTCTTACAATGCAGGTTTTGTATTTTTTCTCAGAAATGAGATATTTTCCTGCGGTAAAACGTATCATATACGCTGGCCCGGATAACCAGCTATCACTATACTAAATTTCATCAAAATACCACCAGTAGTTTTTCTGTGATGCGGTAACAGACAGACAAAAAATCTAAAAACTATAGATTCAGTCTCTGTATCAATAATAATGCCTATTTCAATAAGATTCTCCAAAAAATATTATCAAAGATTCGGCTTAGTTACAATTTTATTATATGTATAGGTAACTCTGCTCAAGAATTTCTAGTAAATGAAGGTAAGTGAAATAAGTACTCGTAGGTCCTTAAAATGGCTTGCAAGTTTTAGGTTTTCAAAAATTCCTCTCATGAAAAATGTTGTTGGACCTATAGTGCCTTAAAGTTTCATAAAGACTCATTTGTGGGATAGATTATTTTTATTATATATTATTCTATATTAAAAATATTGTAACTCGAAATTTAGTACAACAAAACTTTTTAGTTCCTTCGCCGACTCACAGCAGATCTACACTAAACATACCATCCGGTGGTAGCTTAGTCGGAGACTTAATACCAACTCTGAAATGAACATTCAAGTGATCTTATAATTCTAATTGAAAAAATATAATTTAAATTTGACTTTGCATTATAATTCAATAATAACTGTTGATACCAATTAGAAATAAAGTAGACAATCGGGCAATGTATGCTACGTCAAATTATATGATGCATACAATTTGCAGAGATGGTTTTTAAATAAAACTATGTTTTCGGATTTTTTCACGGATTTATTTTGATTTTTGGTTTCGAATGCTTTACAGCGCACATGGTCACGTCAGAGACTAAGGTTTTAGACGTCTCAAATGTTATTATATAGTTGTTACAGACAGCATAGATGGTGCCTAGAATTTAAATCACGTATTTCTGAGATTTGTATAAAAAGTTCGCCACCCAATGAGCGGTACCTCGACAAGAATGTATTGTTTTATTATCCAGTGGCTACCTTATATCATGAAATCCTGTTCGATTCTCAATTTAGCGCCATCTAGGCGCTTAGAGCTACCATTCTATCAAACAACGAATGTGAAGGAATAAATAGTAACTTTCTAATCTTTTTAAAGAACGACCGGCTAAGGGAAAATCATATCACTATTGACGGAGACCCATGATCATTTCTAATTCTGCACCATCCAAAAAAAAGTATGATAGCGTGTAAACCTTATCAAATTTGAAATTCTAGGTCCAGTACTTCTGTCCGATTAAAGTTTTGGAGCAAGGTTATCCGCCTCCGCCGGTGTCCGGTGGTGACGGTAGCGTCTCTAGCGACGACCAGCGCGACCAACACCCGACAGTATCGCAGTGTCGACAATATCGACAGTAATTAGACCGATGATCGATGTCTCAAGTAAGCCGCGATAAGATACCATTAGCGGCTTATCGCCCGTTTTTATTGTAACATTATTGTTAAAATTATTGTTATATGCTAAAATAATGCCACATAAATTCATATAAGGTGGATTAGTATATCTATAACATTTTACTATACTTTTAAAATGTTTATTTTTACTGAGTCAGGGATAAGTAGATAGAGAAATTTGGCATAACTATTGATGAATTTGTCAGAAAGTTCTTTACATATAACTAGCGGCTCACCCTCACTTCGCTCGGGTTCACCTCTAGAAAAGCACAAATAGATCTATCCCACGGGAACCGTTCATTTTTCCGAAATGATGAATTTTCCGGATGATAGTAACCTGTTGTTTGACCGGCAATGTAAGGTCATCAATCAGCATGCCAAATTTTACTAAATGAGGAGGGTAAGTTGTTGTGTACTAAGCTGTAAAAGTTACTATAGTTATTTACTAACTATTGTTTGGGGGTCTATGTTGTGAACATAATACGTTACAAATAAAAAAAAAACATCTATCCCATGGGAACAGTACATTTTTCCGTGATAAAAAGTAACCTATTTGTTATTCTGATGTATGAACTATATATATTATTGTAAAGTTTCATCAAAATCCAATCAGTAGTTTTTGTGTACTAAGCTGTATAAGTTACTATAGTTTTTTTTACTATCCCACCGAAACTCTTTAATTTTCCGGGATGAAAAGTAGCTGATTTGTTTTTGTTATGTATGAACTATATTATTTTAAAGTTTCATTAAGATCTAATCAGTAGTTTTTGTGTACTAAACTGTATAAGTTGTTATAGTTTTTTAACTATCCCACGGGAACTCTTTAATTTTCCGTGATGAAAAGTATCTAAGATGTTGCCCGGGAATATAAGGTACCACCATGCAAAATTTCATTTATATCGGTCCAATAGATTCGGAGATTAGCCCGTACAAACAGGAAAACAGACAAACAGCTCGCTCGGGTTCGTCCATACCTACGAATATGTTGTATTATCTCTTTAACCATTTGTCCAAATTATATGCAGTAAACGGGAAAAGTCTTTTGTTTTAAACATTTTAGACGATAAATTTATTTATTTTGATAAGAATTCATAATTCTTGATAATATGACCAATAAACATGACCTACCAATTTAAATTACTTTTTTAATATAAAAAACTACTTTTTGTGACTTAAATATAAAAGTTAGACATATGCTGTCGCTGACTTTTTTGTAGGCATTATTAAGCTCTGCAACTTTTCTCTAGAACATAATCATATATCTCTCATCGTTAGGGCAGCGTTCGTAAGAAACTTTTTCGTTCGACCGTTTTTTCCCCGACTTACTTTGCAAATCCGACTACCACGAAAAATCTTTTTCATTTTTCGGGTTAATATATAGCCTATGACTCTCAGAAAGAACGTGGCTTTCTATTAGTAAAAGAATTTTGAAAATCGGTTCAGTAGATCCAGAGATTACCCCCTACAACGTCACAAACTCACAAACTCACAAGATCACAAACTTTACCTCTTTATAATATTAGTATAGATGTATTTTTGATTTAAAATAAAACAATACGATTATACTAGTAAGTATAATATTATTATCTAAACACATTATAAAATAGTAACAAATAAATTTTCAAACTAAAAATTTGAATATTGTTACGTACTTAGGTAATATTAGGGAGAAACAGACCTCAGTTTCTTTCTTTTTAATTTTAATCATCTTCAAAATGTCTGTAGTTATAGAATTTTATGAACTACAATTTATTATTTGAAATATTTTCCTCTAGTTTACATTAACATATAATTTTGCGGGCTCTCTCCGGGGGTTGGGATCAGTTTTGCTTTTAGAATTCGCCATACAGCAAACTTAAATCAAAATCAAACTACAAGAAGTGTTTTATTTTATTTACAAATTGTATAAAAAGACAAAATTAGATCAATGGCCCGATGAATTTCTCTTGCAAATTTTAATTTTTTATTTTATTCAGTTCTGCTTATTGTCTATACTATGTTTACATACACTTATAAGTTAAGTACTTATATATATATATATATATATATATATATATATATATATATATATATATATATATATATATATATATATATATATATATATATATATATATATATATATATATGCATAATTGTCTATTTAGTTTTAATTTACATGTATGCTTTGTATGCTATTCTGTATTACATTTTGTTCACACCATAGGGATACTAGATGAGTCTAGCGATTATAGCGTAATTTTACCTAAAATGTATAAGAGGCAAGAATATTTTTTTTGTTATTTTGTACTCTTGCCAATTTTAGGATTGAGGAGCTCTTTTCGAGTAGGTACTGATAGCAGAAGCAATAGCGCTTAACAAATAAATTTTGGATTTGAATGATGGATAAAGTATTGTTATCATTATCTAACATTTTGGTTTCAACTGCCGCGACTTTACAATCTGTACACCGTGTTTTACTTTACCGATAGTCTAATCGACGTGAGAAGTATGACACAAACTAAAAATTATGCATAGACTGTACAGACTATCGATTAATTTAATTGAAAATAGATAAAATCTTAGAAATTGAACATGGTTGTTATATAATTGATTATTTCGTTACCGCAGCTTATATACGTAGGTATGTATGTACGCACAGACTAGGAAATAATTATGTACCTAATATGTACTCGTAGGTATACCGTATACCATATACGATATATAGCTGTGAACTCATTCGTAACCTCAAAGAAGATCATTGTGATCTTGTTTTTTATTGTACGAGAACAAAAAGCTAATCATATTATCCGTATTATCTGTATTAATATTATAAATGTGAAAGTTTGAGGGTATGGATTTTTGTTACTCCTTCACGCTATAACTACTGAACAGATTTGGATGAAATTTGGCACAGAGATAGATTATAGTCTGGAATACCACATAGGCTTTAGGCTTTTTATCCCGGAAAATGTACGGTTCCCGTGGCACAAGTTTGTTTTAGTTTTCCTAGAGGCGAACGCGAGAGAAGCGAAGGTGAGCCGCTAGTATTAATATATTTTAAAATATAATTTTATGTGAACATTAATAAATTGATAATTTAAAAAATACCAACACAATAACCTGTTCGTTAAGGTCATTTTATTAAACCTAAGCACGATATGTCAGCAGTATTTTGAGGGAGTTGAGTATCTTGCAGATTCCACATGACGCTATAACATGAGGTCTAGGTTACCATATCATTGTAATGTCATTAATGTAACGGGATATTAAGTTTCGAATCTATTAGATCTGTGGAAGTTGTTCATACCCCTTTACCGAAAAGAACTAATAGCCTGCAAACGACTGAACGGATTTCCTTGATGTATAGCTAAGAACACAGACAGACACATTAAACTTATAACTCTCTTTTTTGCATCGGGGGTTAAAAAGTAATCAAAACTTTGTATAATTTTGGACAAGAGAACGTTGAATCAATGCTGCAGGTAACGCATTGTACTCTATAATTGTTTGAAAAAAACTAATCATTTAAATACATAGACGTACCTACTTAGCAAGACTCTTTTTAGTAATTATCTTTTTAGTTTATCTTTTTTATTACATTCTAGTTTTTTTTGTATTTTTTTTTTATTATGAATATGTTTTATGCCAGATTTATGAAAATCTCGGCAGGACCTGCCGCATCGTTTTATCGGTTACTTATTTAGCTTCTAAATTATATCTTGTTATCTTATACTCGTAGAAGAGAAATATCTAAGATTAGTTATGCATTATTTATAACTTATAAAACTATTACACGTGTCTAATAAGAAAATGACTAACTCAGACAATTTACTTTATTTACAACTAGCAGAACCCGCGGTTTCGCTCGCGTTAAAAGTACAAAAAACTCTAAAGAGATAAGTTACATACAAACTTTCATCCTCTCTTTTACCCCCTTATGGGACGAGTTTTAAAAAATGCTAAAACATGCTATCTCCACACTTAAAATCACAAAAATCCGTCACTCTGCTTGGACGTGAAAGAAGGACAAACAAACATACACACTTTCACATTTATAATATTAAAGTATCGATATTAGGATAGTTGCAAAAAAGTGAGAGTATGTTTTTACTTCTACAATGTAAGCTGTAAGAACAATTTAGTTAAATTTGGGACTGCACAAACATGGCTTATAAACTGGGTACGTGTCGTGGGCTACTTGTCGTCGACGTACGACGCGAGCGAAGCCGCGGGAAAAAACTTCTAAACTCATACGATTTTAATATGATGCTCTCCTAGCCGATGCCGGCCACGGCGGCCAATTTCAGACTAGCCAACTGCGCAGGAGATATTATAGTGCACAAGTGCACTCTCTATTCCTGTCACTCTCATACTCCGGTGGGACGACCACTCGACACGACCAGTGAGAGTTAAGGCGCAGGACCGACGGTTTTACGTGCTCTCCGAGGCACGGGGGTGAAACACCGCCAACTTCCCAACTCCGGGCTGTTATTGAGGCTTACTTATACAGAAAGACTCTATAACTAAACTTGGCCCGGCCCGGGACTCGAACCCGGGACCTCCGGGTGTGCAGCCGTACATGCTAGCCACAACACTACCGAGGCAGTTAAAGTTTTTAATATAAATAATATATAATATAGCTTGCAAATAGGTGAGTTTTGTAAAATCTGCTGCAGTCGGCTGAGTGTACTGTTTTGGTTGTTTGATGTTTGGAGCGCAAACATTAGTCAACTGATAACGTTGGCTCCAAATTCTATGTTACTATTTGTTTGATAAGAATAAGTATAGCTATAGATTAGTTAATGTATTAACATTGTTCACGACATTTATCGAAACTTCAAAAAACTTAAAATTATAAATAATAAATAGCTTGTGTGACAAAATCCTTTCTATTTACAAAGAATGCCAATATATGTATACATTTTATATACCATAGTATATAAAATAATAATTTGTAAGTTCTTTCGAGTGTACTACGGATCTCTGAAAGAGCGCGGGCTGCAACGCTGTACCGAGGGCAGAAAATGATGAAAAACAGCTCTACCAATGGGGAGCCGCGCGCGCACGCACACTCGCGCGCCGGCCCTCCCCCACCTCCCCTACCCCATGCCCCCTCCGCGACACCCTCCATAGATAACATTCGATTTGACGATTCTGTGAGTGATAGTGAGCCGCAGCGATGCTCTCCTCGCACCTGACCAAATTTACTTTAATATCGTAATACCAAAAATTATAGAGGTGAGTCACTTTGTTCTTACCTATTATTGTGTTTTTTTTTCTAACAAAGTTTAGTTTTTTATCATAATATTTACCTAAGATCCAATTACTACTAATAATAAATCATACATCTACGATTAATAATAATAAAATCAAATAATAAATCTAAACATAACAGACAGGTAGATGTAGTAAGTTCTTACTGTGTGGATCAAAATGACAGCATTTCAGATTAATATTTTTCATTTTTCACTTGTAAAAGTATATAGTAATAGTGTTGCTTAGTAAATTGTCTTTTTAAATAATAGCAAACTAAATTAAAATTATTATTCTTAATTAATTTTAACTTTTATAAATAATTAATATTATATTTTATATTTTTCTTTATAGTTATAAATATAATAATGGCAACATTAAATATAGATTACTAATTAATATTTTTAAAATTGTAATAATTATAATGGTAACAGCAGAAATTAAATAAATAATATTCCATATTCAATTATAAAACTAATTAAAATTATAAAAATGTTTAAAGTTATAAAATATTGTAAGGTACTTGGTGCAATTTTTCATTTTGTTATTTGTGGGTAGTCTGTCTGTAACAACTATACCTTCGAGACATGTAACACCTCAGTCTCTCCCGTGACCATGATTGTTGTAAAGTATTCGAAACGTCGGGAATCTAAATAAATCCGTGAAAAAAATCGAAAAGATAGTTTTATTTAAAATGTCAAATATTCGCGTAAGTCTAAAAAAGTATTTTTGATTCTGTTTATGAATCGCCATACAGTTTGATTTTCTTTTATCATACGGTTTTTTTTATAATTGCTTACCTACAAATAAATCAAATAAGTACTATCTACGGGATTGCGATAGTTTTAAAACAAAATTGAAAACCAATAAAACGGATATACCTAATTCATTAAATTACATTTTTTTTTATTTCACATTTTTATCAATGTTC
Source organism: Brenthis hecate (assembly GCA_951806755.1). Classification (NCBI taxonomy): domain Eukaryota; kingdom Metazoa; phylum Arthropoda; class Insecta; order Lepidoptera; family Nymphalidae; genus Brenthis; species Brenthis hecate. Next base: position 7,809,432 of record OX638271.1, on the reverse strand, counting down.
TAAAATTGAAAGGCAAGGTAAGGTTAGGATAAGGTTATGTGGAATATATTATATACTTATTTATAAAGGGTAGAAAATAAAACAAGCAAAAACAATAAATTGTAAAAACAACTAATTCATGCGTCATTCGTCCAATCGGGTAATCACCCATAATACAGAAACATTTTTTCCGAAGTCAAATATAATAAATCAAATACATACCAGAATACATAAGAAAATGTAATTTAACTTTTCAGAAATTTAAAACTTCTTTTCAATAATTATCCATACTAATATTATAAATGTGAATGTTTGTGAGGATAGATGGATGGATATTTGTTACTCAATCACGTCAGAACGGCTGAACGGATCTGGATGAAATATGGCACAGAGATAGATTATAGTTTGGAATAGTACATAGTTTATTTTTTATCCCGGGAAATGTATGTTTCCTGTGGAATAGATTTATTTTTGTCTAGGGACGAACCCGAAGCGAAGCAATGGTGAGCCGCCAGTCCTATATAAAATTAAATATTCCGATGCCCACGCTTCGTTCAGGTCCTGCCCTTAAGTAACTCTTTGCAATATGCAATAGAAACCTCTTATGTACTCGTAAAGGTAAAACTAGCCTAGCCTACTACTAGGTAGTATATTTGTGCAATAATTACTATGTTACTAAAAAGTAATTAATAATCATCTCCAAAGGGATTTTTTTTCGTTTAGGGATAGAATAGCTTGAAGTTAATGTGGATCCAGCCTTGACAAATAACTTTACCATTAAAACAAGAGCAATTTAAGTTGAATAACAAATCACGGTGACGACTCGTAGCATATGCACACAATGCAGCCCTTTTTAACGTCCCACTGCTGGGCACGGACCTCCCTTTAATACAAGGTATATATCATGCCGAAGTCCACTACGCTGGCCAAGTGCGGGTTGGCAGAGTACACATATCGTTCCGAAATTTGTCAGGATTCCTCATGATGTTTTCTTTCACTGTAAGACAGGTGGTAATCATGTTGGAAATAATTAGCATACTACAGTCAGAGGTGTGAGACTAAGATTGAACTCGCTTCATTCGGTGTCCTAAACGAGTGCGTCACCACTGGGCTCCTGAACTCTTTCAAAATTTGCTTTACAACATAGGAAAGATGGCAACTGGCAACATCAAATTTCAATTTAATTAAATTACTTTATAATATAACGATGAGCTTTTATGACAAAAAAAATAATAACATTTTTATGAGCATATTTTAATACTGAAATAAGATAAGTTAAGCTTACAAAAATGAAACTTGCTCCCAGAAATCCATTTCACTTCGACTCTTGCAGCTGTATATATTCAATTGATTCACAGTTGTTTGAAATAATAACCATACATGGGGTTACAGTTAAACGAAATATGTATGTAACAAAATAATATTCATTTCTAACATCACCACCTAGAGTCCCTAAAGCTGTAAGTCGGTTCAATGACATTATGGCGGTGCAGGCGACAGGCTCTGAGCTACAATAAATATTTTATTAATATGCCCGTTATCAAAAGATGTAGGGCCCGGTGTGGTTATCGCGGGATCAGTGTGTCGAGCAAACATGCTCGCCATAAAGTTCCACGAGCTCTGCAGCGCCGGAAACTTCCCTCAGAGTAACGTGAAATGTGCGCTACTACGTCACTTTTAAGTTCAAATTTCGTTATTCTATCCTTGATCCTCTCTAGGGAAATAAAAGTTGTCGTATTGCGAGCAGAAAAGGTACAAATTGCCATGAAAGCGCCAATATTTGTTCATGATGAGCACACAGCGCCCGGACGCGCTATGTGTTCAGTGTAACGCTGTTCAGATCCAAATACAGAATTATACAAACTATAATATAATATGCTAAAGCCATGATTAAGCTCGTAATAAGTAAAAATATATAAATCTTGGTTACTAGTTAATAAAAGAATAATAAAAAATATATTTTTTATGTTAATGTTCGAAAACAAGATGTTCAAATAGTCAAACATTAATCGGTGAAGCGGGCGGTCGAGTACTCCGCCGGCGCCGGCGCCGCGTGGACTTGTTCCCTATTTGTATTTCCGAGCCGACGTAAGTTTTCCGGTTCAAAGCCTTTAGTTTATTTACTCGATGTGTGGTTAAGGAAGTTCGTCTTATTGACTTAAAATAAAATTCAAAGTAAGCCAAAAATGCCTTTTTGATCTAATTTTAAAGGCATAATAACTGAAAATATTGATTTTTACATTTTAAAATATTATTTTAGAGTCAAAATGGAGAATGTGTCTTCTATGTCCCAAAGAAACGAAGAGCAACGAGAAGGAGATAATAATGAAGCACTACAATTAGTTAAAAACGAAGAACGACATGAAATGGCAGTAAGTGAGGCGAACTCAAATGCAAACAATGACAGCGCGTCATCTGTAGTCACCGTCTCTGAACACAACGCCGAACAACACTCAGTCATCACTTCACGTCGGGCTCTCAGAACTATAACAACCGCTGGGCATATAACAGATGCGACTGATTTGAATGACGAAGGCGTTAAAGATGAGCCACCTGAACCCCCACCGATAGAGCACGATCAGTTGCAGTATGCGCCCAAACTCGAGGATGTGGATGGTCGAGCCGCTGCAAGTCATTATGACGAAGAAAGATTGCGTATGGCGGAAGCAGAAACTGCACGATATTTGGCGTTTAAGCAAGAGCCGTATCGATCGTTACAGTCACCGACCCTGGCGCCGCAAGACAAGCGACCGCAGCCACAGTACGCCCGAGGCCCCCCGCCGAGACCAGCTTACGGTCGAGGTCTAGCTCTGCGTTACGGAACCCCCCATCATGTCATAGTGGCACAAGATGGAGAAAATGAAGAACATGCTCACGAAGCATTTCTACAAAAAGAAAAAGCCGAACAATTGCAACAAGCTTACGTAGCGTCCGAAGCCAATGCACAAGACGGGCGACAGTACGCCGCAGTGCTGGGCGAACAAGTAGCCGTCTCCTCCGCATTAGAAATGATACAAACAACTTCCTTAAGCAATCAGCAGGCTGTCGGAGTTGCTTACCAACAGGTGAAGTATTTTTTAATAACCATTTCTCATATATATACGAGTGTTACCATAGTACATATGTATTTTACTAAAATTCATACATTACATTCATTCATTAAATATTTTTTTATATTATTTACTAAAATATATGCAGTACTTTCTGTATTAAAACAAAATTCGGGTTGTATCGTATAAGTAACCATAATATAAGCTCAGCTTATGACTATTTTGTACAGATAATAAAATAAACTAATTATATAGGTACATACATAATACTTTCTTACATTTATCTAAAATGTAACTATATACATATTAATACTTAAAATAACGCATAGGTTAAATATGAGTCACGGGGCGAGGGCGAGCCGCGACCAACAACGTACGCAAGCCTGCAGCCGGTCACGTCTGTGCACAGCGCGAGCGGGTACACCTACGCCGGCCAGAGCCCTCAGTACGCGGCCGCAGGCTACAGTACATACGGCAGCGGCAAAGAACTCTTAACCTTGTATGGCACCGGAGCTGGTGCTCCTCGAGGAGACGATTCTCCTCCTGGTCAACTGCTCTACCGAAGTGATCCTACCCTTTCGTCATCATCGCTCAATACTCGAAGCGGCCACGTCGTGTACGGATCTGTTGTGCCACAGTCACAGGCAGTTTACGAGAATCCACCTAGTCCTAACTCTCAACAGGTACGTGCAGATAATGAATATTTATTTTCCGACTGTATTACTTCACTATATGCATAAAGTATTTTGTTTTCATAATCTAATTATATAGGAAATGACTGAAAGAATTTATCGTAACAGGTGAATGTGTTGTACACCCACGGCAATACAGTACAATATAAGGTCGGCGGCGAGCACTACCTCGGCCAGGGTGGGGGCGTGGAGTTTGTTCCCGTATCAGGGTACGAGGGAGGCTTACTAGTGGAGAGCTACGCGGCACCCGCACAGGCCTGGCCGGCACATAATCTTCTGCCTATTGACGACGGATTTGATCCGAGTAAGTTCTAAGAACAAAATATATTTACTATAGAAATATGAGTAATTTATGCCCGCACATTCCACTAATACATATATCATATAACTTCATAATACGATTTTATAATATTTTTGCTATTTTTTAGGTATGGCAGGAATGGGTGAAATGAAGGAGTGCGTCAATTGTGCGGCGGCGACTACACCTCTGTGGCGACGCGATGGTACAGGGCACTACTTGTGTAACGCATGCGGACTTTACACACGCATCAATGGCGTAAATCGACCACCACTCAAAGGTCAAAAAGCAAAACCCCAACAGGCTCTCGTAAGTTTCCTAATATATGTATTTAAAAACTCACTTATAATTATATAACTTTTATCATTTCCATGCACTTTACATTGCGTGTAAAGAGAATATAGTGCTTACTCTCCTTTATTTCTTCAAATCTAACCCTGTTTGATTTTGATTAAAAGAACATAACATAGACAAACCTTAATTTAATTCCATCAAATATTAACTTTAATAACGTAGAGTGCTTTATTACTAAACTCTACAACGACAATTGCCAGTTATTTATAGTTTCAATTTCACCTCTTAGCCCACAAATGGCAACAGGCGAGTTGGAGTAACTTGTGCAAATTGTCGCACTTCCAACACGACGTTGTGGCGACGCAACAACAACGGCGAGCCGGTCTGCAACGCATGCGGACTCTACTTCAAGCTACACAACGTAAGTGACATATCTTTTGTGTGATATTACAGGGCTAATAATGTCTAGTTTTCCTGATGATTGTTTGTTTATAACTTTATCTACTCACTTAATGAATGAACGCAGATGATATATCATAGGAGCTAATATCTACACTTGGTACAAATTGTAATAGATATCGCAGTGAATGAGTGTGAGCGCGATTGTGCATCGATTACAGCAGGTTACGTTGATTAGATGCCACCAGAGCACCGCAGGTATCTAATCGCAGCTCTGCAACTCAGTTATCAGGGAACTCCTCGGCAAATATTGAGCCTGTATAAAAAATCAAAACACAGGGTCTCATCTAATCTCTCGAGATAAAACGGCCGGGGCTACCGACTGATAGAGAATTATCATCGCGTCCACGAATATTCATAATGAGATAAATAATCTTTTATCAATTATCTCCTCGCGAGTAGATACGCTTGTTTAAAGGATGATAGGACCGCGTACCGGTAGATTACGAGGAGTTTCCCCGTCTGTCGGGTGCAGGAGTGACTCGCGGTCGGTCGACTGCCGCACGTTGCTGGCATCCGTCACCAAGCAAGTGAAGGTGGACCAGTGAGTAACAATAGTAACCATGTTTGTTCAGGTTAACCGTCCGTTAAGTATGAAGAAAGATGGCATTCAAACTCGGAAGCGGAAGCCAAAAAGCATGGGTGGAGGTGCAGGAGGCGCGGGGGTCTCTAGAGGCGGTACTCTATCTGGTACGTTTTGATCATGTTAAGAAACGCTTATGTGCCGATATCTGGGTTGATCGTCCATTCAATACATATCACCATGCAACCATAAACAACCGATTTGTTTCTCAAGAGTTTGCTTTACTGATTAGGATAGAATGATGATAGAATAAGCTACATGGTTGTAACGTTGCGTGGTGTGATGTGCACCGGTATGAGGCTAACGGTGTGTGGTTGTGCGCAGTGGAGGCACACTCGCACAAGGTACTGCCTCCGCTGTACGCGGCGGTGGAAGGCGGGCCGGCGCCACTGCTCCTACTGCCCGCGCGGCACCACGACCTCTCGTGAGTACCACCTCTACTCTACTACCACCTTCGTTGCCAAGCTTGCTCACTAACCTATGCTTAAAATACAACTATTTGAAATAACAGTAAGTAATATTTCTCATATTTCTTATTTTTATGTATAAACTTTTAATCTATTTATGTAGTATGTCTCTGGAGAATATTATAAAATTTAATTATACACTGGTGTTTATTTCCACACAATTCCACTTGGAATTTTCTTTTGTACACAAAATGTTATTTTCAACTTATGCTTGCTTGCTCTACCTCAATTTGTAGTAATCGCACAACGTCTGTTTGCACGTGTCTTACCTTATCTTTACTTTATAACACACACACTCTCAGCGATAGTGTGTAATATTACATGACGCAAGGATAGAATATAATATGTTGATTTATGTTTCAGGGTACCAACGCTAGAGAGATCGGGCGCGACCTCCACGCAGCACTATCGACCACCTTAATTTTATATTTATTACAATCTTAAATAAATAAAACTAAAACGTGTCAAAGTATGCTAGGCATAAGTGTAGCCCTGTGAAACTCGCCTATACTTGGCTTATCTGTTCCTTTTTACCAAAACGCCACCAAAATAGCATTTATGATTGCGATACCTGTATTATCTAGCGATCGGCGCTGATAGCGTTATCGGTGATCTTGTAATATATTGCTATCAAATCGACAAAAAAATACCTACAGGTATATAAGTAAATTTTATTTGAAGTAATAACAGCTAAAATATTACTATGCCAAAGAAAGGATTAACTTGACAGTAAGTAGACTTTAAAAAGACGAATGTACAAACTATTTCTATTGAAATTCATACACACTAGCCAAATTTTATCTTTAAATTGTGCAATATTATTATAAAAATTGTAAAGGATTTATGATATTTACATTTAAAGTTGTATATATTATAAATACTAATGTATTATGTACGCGTGCATACTGCGTGTGTACTGCATGTCCCACTTGTACCAAAAACAGTCAGATGACAAAAAGTGGCTAAAATGAGTAAAATATTTCTACTTACATAATAAAATGGTATTTTCGCGGTACTATTTAGAGTTTCTTCGTGTATATAAAAATCTGCTGTCGTCGTGAGAGATAACGCTCTTTGTAAATTGTAAGATATTGTTAGTTGTTAGCTCAAAGCATATTGAGTTAGAGCTTAAATTAAAATTATGACGAATTTATTAATATATTTTATATGGATTTATATAAGGAGATATGAATGCGTGCGTGCGATGCTGTGTACCTTGTCTGTGTACATTGTACAGGTCTTTAATTTATACTCGACAAATGACGAATAATTTTAAATGTATGTAATATATTGTGTAAATCTGGTGTACTTTTGGGAGTAATTTTAATAAATGTCTTGCCAAAATATGTATTTATATGATTTTATCGTTTTGTTTCATATCTTTGTTACCACTTCTTTGCACCACATACTATACAACACTTATAAATAAATATATTGGAACATTATCACACAGTCACACAGACCATCTGTTCCATGGTAAACTACGAGGCTTGTGTTATGGAAACCAGATAGTGATACACTACACATATTATATAACTTTAAATATATAGATGTAAAAACCCATGACTGGGGTACAAACATTAGTACTCATCACACAAATGAATGCCCCCAGCGGGACTCCAACCCGCGACCGCTGGTACAGCAAGTAAAATCACAACAAACTGGGCCAAAGGTTTCGTCAAATATTATTTTCCAGATATCTCTATACCTCAGGAAATCTTGCCTTGCCTTTACCTGAAATAGTAATCACTCTCGAAAATCCTTCAGCTGCCAGTGAAACTGCAGAGTTAACGGGCACAGGCAGACACACATCGTTTCACCTATATAGACCAAAAACTTCAAAATGTTTTTGAAATATCGAGCTTATTAACATACAGATTTATTTATGAGTATAGATAATTTTATTATTAAAAATACAGTTTATATAAAATTTTACATTAAGCATATTTAGATAAAGTTAATATCGCGCATTTTTTAAATAAATTCCATCTTTTATATTTAAATTACACGGCAATATAAAGACAAAGCAATAAAAAGGTTAAATAATATACTTTACAACTAAAAACTAAACTTATATATTTAGAAAATATATAATTTACTGCTTTAAAAAAACCTTTATTATTCCTTTATATATGTATTTTAATCCAAACATTTGGTAAAAATACACTTTTATAATAGAGTTTAACTGATGATTTAAATTTGGTTGAATTTAATATTTATGTATTTAAAAAATACATTAATACCGTGGCGCCATCTAGGCAATGAACGATTCACTGTTTCGTACACTCTTGTGTAGATGGCGACTTACTGTTAAGTTAAAAGCTCACTGAGGAGCTTAAAGTTTTAATCACAGATTATATTTTGTTTAATATGCGTTGTAATTAATTATTCCTAAAGTAAACTTCGAAAACAACGCTCTTACTAATTATAACAATTAATCAATTAGTAAGAATAACAGTCGTATTGTAATATTTAAAGTAAGTACATATTAACTTGTTTCATTTTTATTGTGTAAAATAAAAATAAAATAAGTTCGTTCTTCTGTTGCTTATTAAATTATGATTTAATAAGAACAGATAAATGTTTAATAAAATAAAATATAGTTAAGTATTTATCGATAGAAAATGAAATTACCTTTGTTAAGCATTTCTTAACAGCTAACTCTATCATGATTCGCCCGCTGATGTAGAGATGTCGCTAGTAGTATTGTAAATGTAGAGTAAAACACTTTGTATAATATATTCTTACCAAAGCTGGTTTTCAGATCAGCTTTGGCAATCGCTGTGATTATTTTTAACAAGTGGAGACCGTAGCTCAGCATGAATCTGATATTTTTTTAATTTAAATTTCAGAATATGTACGATATAGAGATATTTTTAATTTAAAAAAAACTTTTATTTAACTTGTTTTTTTTCTCAGTCTATTCTTCAGTTCCAAATTCGATTTTTTAAGTACTTGTTACCATGCATTGCGCTGACATTTGATATATCTTAATAATTTATTGACAATAAAGTATAAATAATATGGAATAGTCCATTGCAGGAGCCGGAAAGTACTTCAGGAACTCATCAATAATCCTATCCTCCTAAAAAATAAATGAGAACTTGTTTAATAAAATACTTTTTTCATTTAAGCTCTAAAGGTTTTATTTTATTAAACGTCGCACAAAGTGTAAGTCGTAAACTTTGTTTTATTTTTTTTTACAGAAAAGTTGCCACTAAGCAAAAATGGTTTGTGTAAAAACAAAAAAACAACTCTGTGGATCTGCTTTAATTTTTGGAAAATTACTTTAGTTTTTATGAACGGACTATTTGTATTCTATATTATTGAGCAACTGCCTCGGTGGTGTAGTAGCTAGCATGTGCGACTGCACACCCGGAGGTCCTGGGTTCGAGTCCCGGGTCGGGCCAAGTGTAGTTATTGAGTCTTTCTGTATAATAAGTCTCAATAACTGCCTGGAGTCGAGAAGTTGGCGGTGTTTCACCCCCGTGCCTCGGAGAGCACGTAAAGCCGTCGGTCCTGCGCCTTTTACACGATGCAAATCACCTGGACCATTAGCCTGTAAAGGGGGCGTGGATGTGATAGTAAGTGGTGTAGGGGTCTGTGGTGTTTGGACATTTAACTCTTGCTGGAAATGTTCCACGAATGCTGGTTTTACCCTATCTACACTAACTACTACATTTTTATTCTTGATGGCAATTGTGATTGTCTTACCATCACTAGCCCTGTCTATAATCTGGTATGGTCCGGTATATGGTGGTTGCAGAGTTCGTCGAATTGAGTCGTCTCGTAAGAAAACATGATAAAAATTGTAGGATCCGCGTGTCTAGATGCAGGAATAGGGCGAAGTTTAGACATCTTGTCACGAAGCTGCGAAATAAAATGTGACTGATCTTCAAAGTTTTCAAGAGCTGCCGGTGCGAGCATCTCCCCAGGCAAACGAAGAGGTTCACCGTAGAGCATTTCAGCTACTGTACCTTTTAGGTCCTCCTTAAAAGTTACCTAGCGGAGTGACATTGTGTGACCAAGCGCGACAAACCGTTTTCTTGCAACATTAACAGCTCTGGATCACTCTCCTGAGATTTTGCTAACGCTTCGTAATCTGGTTCCATTGAAATCGCTTCAATGCGAGACATTGCGTCCGCTGTGGAGGCGGAAGCTCGGCGTTGAACGAATGCATATAGCAAGGGCTTATGATCAGTAAAAATAGTTACATGCTGAGTTTCTAAAATATAACTTTTGAACCTTTACTATTAGACGCAACTAAAACCTCTATAAGTGGCGCTTGAAAATGAGCAGCTTGGGGAATAAAACGGCGATAGTAATTTAACATTCCTAAAAATCTACGCATACCTTGAACAGTTTGTGGAGGAGGAAAATCTAACATATTCCTGAAGACGCCTAAAAAGAATACGTAGGTGCTCCTTGTGGGTGGTCTCGTCTTTAGAATAGATGAGAATAGGAGTGATGATGGCTGTCTTTACGATATCCTCTTCAAATACGGGAATTTGATGATAGGCTTTAACTAAATCAATGGTACTAAAAATCTTTGCACCTCTTAGATTATGTGCAAAATCATTGATATGACGAACGGGATATCGATCAGGAATAGTTCTAGCATTTAAAGCACGATAATCACCGTGTTGTCTTTTTTTGGAGTTAAATGTAAGGGTGAGGACCACGAGCTTTTTGATGGCGTCTGTTGTTTTAATGTAATGAACTGTATTATGTTTAATGATTCTGGGAAGCCCTGGTGGTTTTGTGATATTAGGAAACTCAGCAAGCACATGTGCGTATATTGAGTTACCTGAAACAATAGCTTTAACACTGCATTGATCAGTTACAGCAGTGGATGCAACACTAAAACGCCCAGTGTACCCATCGACGAGCTTTTTTCCGTAACAGTCAGGCAAAAGCTTATAATAGGCTAAAAATCAGAACCAATTATAGCCGTGTTGACGTCTGCGACGACTTGCCATATGAAATCACGGCGCAACCCAAAATTGAGCCTTAAATTAATAGTACCAAAAGTTTTAATTGAAGTACCATTAGCAGCACATAACTCATGGTCGGATTGTTGTCTCTTACTTGGCAGCCATCGATGAGGGTAACAACATAGATCGGACCCAGTATCAATAAGAAAACTTTTCTTGGTTACTTGATCCGTGACAAAAAGGCGGCGGCCATTCGGTAAACAGTCAGACGCCGCCGCTACTGACTGCTGCGTTCGTTTTCCTTCTGCCAACTACAGGGAGTTATACATTTAGTCGCTTTTGGACCAAATTTCCGGTGATACCAACAGCTTTTTGAATTAGTTGGAGAACGAGAGCGAATTTTACTTTTCGAGGTTCTTGACGACAAATCCACACGGTTCCTGGCTGAAAGAGCAGCCACCTGATCGCTAAGTTCATTTACTTCTTTAATAATTTCGTCCGATACAGCATTTACACAAGTTGACACCGAGTGAACATTTACTTCCGAGGACAATTCAATAATCTTATCAGCCACCTCAGCAATTGAATTTAAATCAAGATCAGATCTAGTTGCTAAAATGGCTTGAACGCTCTGAGGCAAACGTCGCAACCACAAATGTCGCAGTATGGTCTCTACATTTATAACCGAACCTGCTAATGATCGTAAATGCCTAAGTAATTGGGATGGTTTTCGATCACCATCTAATAGCAAACGAAGTTTTTGTTCTTCAGTAACCGATAATCTACGAATAAGCTCTTTTAATTGTAGCATACTTATCAACTTTGGGAGGATTAGTGATAATGTCTTCTATTTCTCCTGCAATTCGCTGATCGAGCTGTGCAATAATGTAATTATATTTGGTGCTGTCCAATACTATACCTGATATCTCGAACTGAGCTTCCGCTTGGGCAAACCAAATGGCTGGCTTTTCTGGCCAGAAGGGTGGTAATTTAACAGCAACCCTATTTACAAATGCTTGGTTGGAATCTGTAGAAGGACCTGGAAGTATTTGTGATAATTGTTCATGTAATGCAGTATTTTCTGCTCTAAGTATTTTTAACTGAGTTTCAAGTTCGTCAGACATCTTAGTTTTTAATAATAATAATAAAAATATAGATTTTTATAATATTGGTTCAAAAATGATGCGACTTTGCAATACCACACAGTCTGGATGATTTGAAATACAAAATCAAGATAACAAATAAAAATAAACATTGGCAGAATAAGTTTGAAATAAAAAGAAACAATGCTAAATCAACTTACATAAAAATACAAAATGTCATAATAAACAATAAAGTACAATTTGAAAATAAAAAAATAATAATAATATTTTAAGCAAATTTTCTAGGATAGCTAGTTAAAATATATAATTGCAATATGTATTAAAATATTTTGAAATAGTGTCTATAGGTATATAACAATCGTTGAATTGAAAATATGTAACAATAACAATAGTGTTTAAATATTGTTTGTGTACACTCCACTACTGTATTCAGTACTTTTACGAAGTCCACATTTATAATCACTCGAATTGCATAGAATGGAACTAATCCGTCGCCTGCAGGATTATCGCACAAATACTAATATGAGCGACAATTTTAAACAATGGCGGCTTGACATCCATAAATCGAAGAAAATTATTTTATATAAAATAACATCTGACGAAACATTTAACGTTTACACTTTTCTCACATGAACGGTTCACTTTTCACGACGCTCGTTAGCACTTAATCAATAGAAGCAACTTCCAGGCATTATATGCGATAGATGAAATGGCGAACTAAATATGTAAAAACTGTTAGATATATTTGTAGTGTAATTCGTCGTATAAGCGTTGTTCTGGAGCGGGGTCACCAATTTGGAGTATGGGAGAAATTAAAACCAACTCCAATAGAGATATTTACATCCGTTTTTATGTGAGCAAAAGTAACATATATTTTTTACATGACGAAATGTCAACTTAACTTTTTCTTCTGCTTTTAAACGGGCGAAACGAAAACAACATATAAAAACTATTTTAGTGTTTCGCCACAAGGGGACTATTAGAGAACAGTTTCTGTTTCACCGACAGTTAGCGGTTACCTAAATGTTAAAATACCACCTAAATATAGGTACTAGAAATACGGGCTCTGACGATGGTAAAACGAAATTTAATTTAGGGGCCAGTTTAGGGGAACCTTTAAGCTAGGGATCCCATACGTAGGTGGTAGCTTATGGGTTGTTGGTGAAATCGGGCATAAATCTAATATTTTATTGTAGCTTTTTTAAACTTTTAACTAAATAATTTTTTAAAACAACAATGTACTATGTATTTTGTTTTATAAATATAAATAGTATATTTCTCTATATTAAGTGATGTTCATTTTAATTATTTTATGATTTTGTAACTTATATAATATGTTAATGTTGTAATTTTGTCAACTTTTATAAACTCGGTACAGATTTCAAGCCTATTTCCCGCGTCAGTTAGCTGGCAATTACCCACCATAGTTACAAGATGACTGACGTTTTGTAGTAGCCACATTGTTTCAAACATGTTCATAAAATTGCCTCTGGTTATCCACACGTCGTCACCTCGCAACAGTTTTGGAAATAATTTGCGTGTAAGATGAAAATTTTATACGAGCATAAGCTCGTATAAAATTTTCAATAATATTAAAATACATTTGAACAACTGATTGACGATTTTGCTTATGTGAAAACTAGAAGGGTACCTTTATAATAATCATAAAATTAGCACAGCAATAACCTGTGAATACTAAGAGTCACTTTTCCGAATCATATAACATGTATCTATTTATTAATTGCGATTGTAAAGAAATAAATAAAATATTATATAATTTGAGAATTTTGCTTATCTACACAGGGTTTCCGTGGTCCTTATATGCCCGGGGTCTCCAATAGATTAAGGAAGGCCCTGGATATCAGCTACATTGATTTAAGGTATAAAGTTGAGGTTAAATGGTCGTGATGATTTAAATGTCGATGATGATTAAACATTATAAAAATTAGGTAGTTAAGTTACCATAGTAACTAACTAAATTGCTCGTCACGCCGTGCACTGCTTGCGATTACTTTGTCTCTATCAAAATTAAAAATTCTAAGTATTGACTGAAATGAGATTATGCTAAACATAAAAATTGAGTAGTTTTTTGTACAAATCATATGGCCTGTTGTTAAATTAAATGTGTTTCGTGACAAATTTTTCTTTTTCGATATAGAATCATATATCTAAATATGAATGTCACTATCTCTGTGCCAAAACTAATTAGGTATATCAAATAATTCAGTGACTGTCGTAGTTTATATATATTAAATAGCAAAACCCGATGCTTCTCTCGCGCTAAAACTATAAACAAACTCTAAAAAGGTAGGTTTCATACAAACTTTTATTCCCTATTTTATCCTCTTATGGGATGAATTTCGAAAAATGCTGAAACAAGTATTTATTTAATTGTATGGAAGAACAATTTTACAAATTTTTTTTTAAGTTGTATTATAATATTATAAAAATTACGCCAATCCGTTTAGACGTGAAAGAAAAATAAACAAACACACTTTCACATTTATAATATTAAGTGTGGATATGGATATTAGAAAAGTTATGGAAAAACAAAGACAAATATGTTCCTCATCAGTTAGTGTAATATGTAAAATTATCAACTCTACGTAGCATCTACAGCAGAGGTAAATAAAACTATGATTTTACAGCCTAACTGATATAATATATTAAATACATTAAAAATAGTTATTGCATGTACATAATTTCATTCATGGTACATCTAATAAGATATTATGGAAATATTTGATAGTGATACGATCTCAACCACAAAGTAGATAGCTTAAAATCGACACTGAACTCTTACAACACAAATTTCGTACTAAATACAAATAACATACAAAATCCTGTTAAAAGTTGTTAAATAACAATACATTTTAGGTAACATTCACATATTCTCGACTGCCTTAATTAAAATTAACGACGAATATTAACAGATGGGTCGCAGCCACGGGAGCTCTATACTCGTATGTTAGACAGTGAGGTGCTGGCAATGAGCCGGTGCTCCGACGGCCGCTGACAGCTATCATCCACGGCGGATATCAATATAAGGGAGCGTTAAATGATTCTCTCTTATCTCTCTAAATATGAAAAAAACTTAAGGAGTCTGACTAATGACAGGTAAAAAAACCTTTTACATATCATGTAATAAAGTAGTATTCTAAAAAGAAACCGTTTTTGTGACTTTGTTGCTTTATTTTAATAATTATTGTAAATCCTTCATTGGTTTTAAAAATTAATTTATATAATAGTTATATAATGCCTTTAAGACATCTAAAATCTTAGTCTCTCCCGTGACCATATTGATGTTGAAGCATTCGAAACGTCGGGAACCAAAAATCAAAATGAATCCGCGAAAAAATCTGAAAAATTAGTTTAATTTTATTTAAAATGTCAAATATTTGCATAAATCTAAGAAAGTATTATGGTTTCAAAAATTTCTATTAGAATAATAAACATTATACCTAATACTTATAAGTGGAAGTGTATGTATTGTTCCTTATTTTTGCATTTCAAATAATATGAGGTTAATAATATGAGGTACGATTTTTCGTTTTTATAATCGGTTTAGAAAAAATATTGTTCAATTTTTTTACTCTGTACACCTGACACATACTCACAGCTTATTCTCTATTGTGACAGATTACTTATAAAGCACTCAATATACAAATTTATAAAACCCAAATTACATATACAATATTTTAATTGACTACAAAAAATAGATATATGTAGAAGATTTTATTTAATAAACAAAATAATTAATATGAATAAAATTAATAAAGGTTTTTCTTATTAATAAGTAATATGAAAGGACATATAATAAATATATGTATTATATGATACTCTAAATACAAAAGATTTTTATTCTCAGCTCGAGAATACTCTGCCAATGTACTTCTTTGTCTAATTGCTTTGCAGACTTACCCACCGCTCGTAAATATTGTTAAAGTCAAAATACGTTTATTCTCTTATTTATCAACATTTAAGTCTAGAAACTTCAAATTTTGCATAATGAGTACTTATTAAATAACCATCAAATCAGCATATTTTAATATAATTTAACCAATATCGTGCTAAATGCTCTACATTTACATAGAGTTGAAATATTTGTAGGTGATGATAGCAACCATTTGTTTTTAAAATAGAAGAAGTGTTATTCGAATTCTAGACAGGTAAAGACACGGGCGAAGGTTAGTATCGGCTATAAAGATTGCTGCGGATACAATGTTCGAGCATTCTTCGCCCTACTGTCGTCATCAGCCATCAGTGTTTAGGAGATAAGCAGATGTTGTGTCGCCGACGGGCCGAGGCCCGGCCGGCGCTGAGCGGGCCCCAGCGCCGCGGACAGTTCATTAGCGCGGAGGCGCGGGCCGCTTGATATATTATACGTACACACGTATCGACTAAATTGTCCCGTCGATAAGTGGGCGTGAGACCGACGCCAGGATACCATTGTATGACGCGCCACTTGTGCGAGCTAAACTCTGTCTTGTGCTAACGTAGTAAAGCTCCGTTTAATGTGAACCAAAATGTAGAGACGACATTTTATTCTAAGCTACTTTGTTAGCGATTAATGATGTCTCGATTTAAGTAAACATGTTTGGTAGGAAGTTTTATACTATAATACGTATGTGGTAGAGTTCTTTATAGCCTATCAAGGTAGAGTCGGTTACGCCGTTTCGAGGTCATCGAATCAAACGCGAAGGGCTAATGTGTAACCGTTGTCGAGCGAGCGCCACTAATGCGGCCGGCGCCGGCGCCCGCCTAAAACAAAAATCTACAACATTCCTGCGTTTAGGCGAGCCTTTATTCCTTTTTTATCATGAAATAATAGAATAGGCTCAAAGCGACCGCCGCTTATCGAACGCTATTCAATTTATTAAAGCATGCCATTACCGCGGGTATTAGGCGGACTATTAGGTATTACGTAATACACTACTATACTTGTAGAAAACACTCGGCACGTACAGACACTCGTACACACCACTCTGCTGTGACAGTTTGCACGGTCACAGTCCGCGAGCTCCGACGAGACAGGTTCAGCGACACTGATAAACACAGTTATTTAAATGAAGCAATTATTTTATTAAAATCAAGAATAAAATACTTTGTAATCCTTTAACTTAATCGTTATGCTAATCTTAATTATTACAATTATATTTGTGTTACAAATTCTGTGAATTTGTTTATGTTTGAAATTTTCTAATATAATTCTTAGCACATAGAGCACCCTGTTGTTATGTCATTCATATTATTTACTGGCGAGTCGTTGTCGCTCCGCTCGGGCACGTCCCTGGTTAGTCTAGTATAGATTTCTCAGAGATGAGATATTTTCCCGTAGTAAAAAGTATTCTATATGTAGACCCGGATACCCAGCTATCGTCATACCAAATTTCATCAAAATCTGTCCAGTGATTTTCTCGTGATGCGTTCATAGACAGACATACAGATTAATTATCGATCTATTTGTGAACTTTTTTAATATTAATTATATTTTATGATTTCTTTTTCAAAATTATAAAAGCTTAGTAACATACTTTAAAATACAAATACGGTAATTATTTACATTCACGTAAAAGTTGATAAATTACTTATTGTTTTATACGGTTTTTGTATACTTTATGAATTTATACTTGTTTAATAAATTTACATTAAAGTATAAGATTATGAAACTCTACATAAAAATAAAATTTATAACGACCAGTTAAAATAGTTTTTTTTTTATTTTTTGCTTCGCTGATAAAATTCTGTACAGTAAGATGAATTCATAATTCAGATGTTTTTATGACAAATTGCATCTTTTACATTTTATTTTCAATAGTTGAGATTATCTCTCGATGATTATTTTTATTAAAATGTCAAAAACGATACATGCCTTATTCCAAATATTAGCCCTACAACTCTATAGTTTCTAATTTAAAAGTTTTATGAAGTTTTCTAGTAAGCGCTTAATAGAGGCATGGTCTAATTTATATCGCGGTTAGTTAAGACATATAATTGAATGAAAGAGAATTTAATCTGAATGGTACATCGGGAGCTAAACAAATGGTTCCGAATTTAAAAAAAAAATAATTATTGAAATATAATTTGCTTAGGCATGAAATTCACAACAATCGAAAATTCTTATTTAAAAATAATAAGCAAAGTTAATAGTTGGTACCTAAATACATCTATGTACCTCTTAACTTTACATTCTTACTAAAAATTGTTGCACTAAATATGAAACTTATTATAATTTAAAACTAGTCATTACGTCGTGTACGTACATATATTTTTATATATTCTAGGTATCATTTGAATAAAACTAACTTTTCGATTTTATCACGGATTTATTTAGATTCCCGACGTTTCGAATGCTTTATAGCAATCATGGTCACGGGAGAGTCTCTCCCGAAAAGATAGTTTTATTTAAACTATCAAGTATTCACGTAAATCTAAAAAGTATTATACTTAGGTACAATTAATTGGTTTATGATTTGGTTAGTTACTAATTTCCAGGTCACAAACCGAAATTCATATAGTAAGTACGCTACTATGTAACCTACATTACGTGTGTCCAGATATTAAATTGACTTATTATATTTTAATACTAGCGACTCACCCTCGCTTCTCTCGGGTTCGTCCCTAGGTGCATTTTAATTTTTTTGAGCGGAATCCTAATTCTTTTACTGAAATAAAAGTAGCCTAAGTTACTCCTTATAATATCAACTACCTACAAGTGAAAATCCTGTCAAAATCGGCCCAGCCGTTTCGGAGATTAACCGGAACAAACAGACAGACAGACAAAAATTTAAAAAAAGTGTTTTTCTTATATACCTTCTTACCGTATATAATTCCATATGCATTTAGTAAAAAGCTGTTATTTTGACATTACAAAAAGACACTTCAATTTTATTTATCTGTATAGATCTAACATTTTATTATAAAATACAAATTTTGATAGCTGATAACAAGCTTTATGGAAGAATAATTAACTATTTAAATTAAATTTCGATATTTGCACGATCGTCTTAACATATACAAGTACAGAAGTACAATATTACTAAAAAATAGAATAATGCTTTATTGTCAATTATTTTCAGCCTTCGTTAGTTCCTTTTTCTATTATTAGTTCTTTAATAGATATTTATCACGAAACACATAATATACGGGTACAATTTAGATTCGAAATATTTTTGATCATGGCATTTATTTATTCTAGCACCCTGGTTTATGTTTTCGTTGACACATAAATTCTACCTATTAAGTTAATTAATTATTAATAAATTTGCAAAAATTACGATAATAGCGACAAAAATAAAAATATAATGTTTAATATTCAAATATAACTCATTAAAATTATCAAAATGTTTAAAATTAAAATAATCAAATATTGTAAAGTATTTTATATTTATAATATTGTTATTTACGTTACCATGGAACTAGATGGCGCTGTGTGTTAATGTAAATCTATACTTATAAATAAAATTAACGTGTGTATTTTAATTTCAATTTTATTTTAATTGCCCTGACCCTTGAAAATATAATTTGGATGCCTCACTATTTGACAATATTCCCTAACCCTGAGCGATAGAAATTATTGTAATGGGACTGTCACAAGTAGATAGAGAAAATAATAAAATTAATACAATTTGGTTTTGGACTAAAAAGCTGCATCGACATCAATATCTATTTAAGTAGTAATTTTTTTCTTTATTTCTACGGAACCACCAAAGGGGAAGAACCTAAATTCAATAGAAAACAATCACAAACAACATTATTACCGACCCACCATTGGCGACGATATTGCATAAAACACAACAAAAATATGTCTAAGCATTACTATTATTAGAGAATATTTCCTTTTAACAATTCCGCAGTTGAGACCTGAGAGAGAGTATATAAACATCATAAATGATTATATTATGTATGTAACTTGACAAAATAATATAATCCCGTGGAGGCAGGCTTTATCATTTCAACTCGAAACTCTAACTTTTATACTCTTGAATTAATTTATTTAAGGTCTCGTAATGGACTTGAGGATCGCGTTAAAAAATATATTAAAAGTATCCAGTCGCAGCGACTCCACCGATTTGTCTTACTAAAAAGCATGGGTCGTGTAAAAATAGAATTTTCAAGGTTAAATTTATTTTAAAAAGTGAAATCTTATAATAAATCTGTAATTAATAATTTCTTTAAACTTTATATAATACTCTTTTAAGGTTCCGTAGGTAAATGGATAAAACGGATCCCTTATAATTTCACCATGACCGTCTATTCGTATGTCAGACATTTTACTTAAAAACTATTGGAGTTACGTAGTTGAAATCTAGTAATTAGGTGTCTCACGCAAAGCGCTAAATAATTCTGTAATCAAATAAAAATGAAAACTAAAAAAAACGACTTTAAGGCACTTAAATGTAAAAAATAACTAAACGGGGGTTTTCATTTAGAATAGATACCTAATCAGATATTTTTGAAGTCGGCTGGCACTGACTCCGAAAATATCTGATTAGGTATTACGAATTGAGAACGTCCTCCTTTTTGAAAGTCGGTTAAAAAAATATGGGTGGTGAAGGTCTATGAAATTCAAATAGAAGTTTTCAAATACATAAAAAAATTGCTCTTAAAGTCGTAAACACTCCGTCCCTCTAACATTTTAAGTATGGATGGGAAAATTGTAAAAAAAAATATGGAGATAACAAAATACTTTCAATGAAAGTTATATTAAATACGATACGTTGAATAGTTTTTGAGATATGCGATATTTTCCGTTTCACGCGTTTGTCCACAAAGTTGTTTCTCACAGTAATATGACATAGAAACTTATTTATGACGTCAATGAAATTAATATTGTAGATGTGTAAATATTTAATTTAAAAAAATAATAATGTGTTCCAACAAAATATTTATTTAATTTTTCATACTACGGAACCCTTAACGTGCAAGTTATGTCTCAAACTTAGACTTTTATTATTGTAGCTCAAGAAATAACTATATTTTGCTTAATACTTTCTTAAATTTACGCGAATATTTGACATTTTAAATGAAAATATCTCTTCGGATTAATCCGCGAAATAATCCGATAAGATAGTTTTATTTAAGATATACTTTGCCTCTCTTTGAAGGCACTACTCTCACGATCGCAAGTAATTTTGTTAAAAACATAAAATCTCCACTCGAGACAAACATAAATATTGGCCGTATAGTTGAGTAGATATTTATGGCGGTGTGCAAGTCTGTGTGTTTGTCAAGGTACCCTCCACACTGAGAATACTAGTGCTGTAGTTTAGAGCTTTTTTATACATAATTATTTAGATTTCTATTCATAATTTTATTTAAATTAAGCTTTTATATAATTAACAGAGAAAATGAAGCTATGAGAAGAACCACTGTAATGTTGTTAACTACATGAACAGCATTAAAAGTTCTTTTTATTCTCTTAATAATTAGTGATCCCAAATAATATTAATATAAATACTAAAGCTTAACGTGTTTGTTATTTTGTTTATTTCTCACAATGTAGTAACCGATAGGCATAATTTTTGCATGGAGACATTTTGAAGCAGGCCCACGATAGTATTTTTTTACCTTAGTACATAAAATAATCCCCGTAGAATATTAGTATAGCAAAGTGATAACCTGAGCGTAGATAAATATGTATGTATGTACAATACATACGGGAATAAGCCAATTGTGAATGATAAAAACAATAATATTATAAGCTCTACAAAACAAAAGCCATAAGTAAAAATATAAACAACATAAATACAAAGCCCGACTGCGTAAAAAGTGAATTGTATGGAAACAATAGATTTGGTAAAAAGTATTTTTTTAAGGTGTGCAAATTTTGCCGAAAGACAACTATTTTATCTTTTTATAATTTCAATGTACACGCGTTATTGTTAAAGCGCATAGTGATACTAGCATTATTGAAACTAATCTAACGACTAGTAATTCATCAAAAAAATTTAACCCGTTTATTAATTAGAAGAGGACATAAGAACGGAGATCATACATACATACATATGGGGCAAACACATAATCGTCCTAAGCCATGAATGCCAGGTATGCCAAGTATGCCATGTATGCCAGGTATGCCAGTGCGCGACTAACAACAATCGAATCAACGCGAATGAAAAATAAAGACTCAATCAATATTTTTAATATGTAACATTAAAAGTTTTTCTGTCTTTAATTTAATTTAAAATGAGCGTAGTTGCATGTTTCGCTAGTACATATGCGTTATATCGTACACAATATATTAATATTTTCCAGTTGGAAGGCATCTGGCGCAGTCGAGCTCCAATAGCGAAGTATAAACAACAAGCCACATAAATAAAAATAAAGTGATTAAACTCACAGAAAATGCTCGTCCAATTTCTAATTCTATCTAATGCTAGTTGTGGTTAGGACATTGGCGAGCTTTGAGATGACTTTCTTTAACAGTTTTCTCATTGACTGGTCTGCTTTATATGAAGTGGAACAGATTTGTTGTCTACAACAGTATTGTTATTGGTACCATATTGAATTTTCCATTTTTTGATCTATATGCTGCTAATATAACTGCTAATGTATGAAGTAAAAACTGTTTGATGAATTTAAATATACATATTATATCAGTGATAGTGTCAGTGCACACTGACTGCACCTATAATGTAACACAATTATTTGTACTATTGATCGCCCTGTGGTCGAAAATAAACCATAATTCCTTCAATTTGATCGACATTGAGGTTTATCAAAGTTATACATAGCGTATAAAATCCAAAAGAAATTAGAAACGGTCCATACAGACAAACAAACTTTTCATCTTAATATTATGTAAGGACTCGTATAATATTAATGAAAGTTATCTAACATCATACTATACCATTTAGCAGCTAAGTAATTATCTATACTATAATAAAACTGTAGAGGTCGAATGTCTGTACATAGAAAAAAAATGAATGCTAAAAACTGAGTCAAGGGGATGTAAGAAGACAAATAGAACAAATCCAGTTTTTTTTCAATTTTTTTGTTTCTCTGTCTGTTTGTTTGTTTGTACGGGCTAATCTCCGAATCTATTAGACCGATTTAAATGAAAATTTGCATGGTGGTATCTTATACCCCCGGGCAACATCTTAGATACTATTTATCCCGGAAAATTAAAGAGTTCCCGTGGGATAGTTAAATAACTATTATAACTTATACAGCTTAGTACACAACAACTTATGCACCTAATTTAGTAAAGTTTGGCATGCTGATACCTTATATTTCCGGTCAAACAATAGGTTACTTTTTATCCCGGAAAAATGGATGGTTCCCGTGGGATAGATCTGTTTGTGCTTTCCTAGAGGCGAACCCGAGCGAAGCGAGGGTAAGCCGCTAGTGTATATATAAAATGCGCGAGCGGATTCGCGTGTAAAAGGAAGTCAATGGCTTTCTGCAGCCTTTCTGTATATAAACTTTAACTATGCCAAAGCTCATCCTCCTCCGTACATGCAATATACTTAAAAAGGGGTTCAAAGTTTTCTCTTCGTATATTAATATATAGATTAATCCTTAGAAGTGATATCTTTTTCTTTGGAATTCCCTCAGGAGAAGCTTAATTGGAATCTAATAGTTCTGAGAAGGGGATAGAAAATTTATTAGTAGTCTGCACTGTAACGTACTGGTTACTAGGATAGGTTTGTTTGTTAAAATATCTGCTCAATCTATATTTCGGTCAGTAGTTCTCAAAAAATAAGTAGTAGGTAATATTAAATAATACAAATACAGATGTAAAGTAAGGAGACAAAAAACAAAGCCGCGAGAAACAGCTAGTTTAATATTCTTACTCATACCAATAAAATCGGACTGACTGATGTAGCACACGTTATTATAAAGAGATGTTATTATAATATATTTCGCTTCGCTCGGGTTCGTCCCTCGGAAAACAAAAACAAACCTATCCCACGGGAACCGTACATTTATACAACGGTACATTAAAAAGTAGCCTATGTGTTATTCCAGAGTATAACCTGTCTCAGTGCACAATTTCATCCAAATCCGTTCTGCCGTTCTGGCGTGAAAGAGTAACAAACATCCATACATTCTCACAAACTTTCTTTCACGTTTATAATATTTATTATACAGATTGCTTTAGCTAGAAATCGAAGCAACAGAAAAACTATTTAATATATAAACTGTATTATTTTCAATACGTTATCAATATCATTGAAGCCACCTGCTTCTTTAAGCCGACACATTGATAAAAACTTAAAAAAAATGTGAAACCTACAGCAAAGGGCTAAAAAGTAAGAAATAACTTACCTGAGTGCTTTATTTGCCATAGATATTTTATGGGATATTTTCGGAATTTCAAAAAAGAGGACATACTCCTATTTTTGGACGTTGGTCAAAAAAATTGTTTACTGTTAAATTACAATATATTAAATAAGTAAATATTCCCAATTAGTTATCGCAATAAGCCTTTCACAGGATATAGTCTAAGCTTTTTCTTTTTTGTACATATAGTGGCAGGTGCAGGTACAGCAGCTTACATTTTACAAAGAATAGCAAGAAATAATTAGATTAAAATAGTTCTTTCGTTGTCAGATATTTACATAATTATATGGTCGCGAATTCGAGTCCAGCTTGAGGCAAATATTCTATTATTAGGCGTAGTCTTGAGTATATGATATTTTCTGTCTATATTTCGTAGCGACATTTAGGCTGGATGAGATAGTCGGCGGTATTGAGCTATCTATATGTTCTTTTCGTATGGGCCATGGAAGGTCGCAATACATCGTAAATAACGAATCAGACGAACAGGAGCTAGCATAAATAAACAAGAGTTGATTATGTACGTTCCTTCAGCATTTGAATATTGATGTCACGAATGAGGATGGACGAACCACTTAAGCGATACCGAAACAGCCGTCCAAGTTTATTGGTGTGCCGCGAAATATTCAATTTATATTAGCTGTGGAGACCTCGGGCCGGCCCTGGCTTTGATTTAATCGCAAGTAATAATTCCTATTTTCTTTTTTGGCGCTTTTAAAGAAAGATAGCTACATTTTTAAATTAATACACAATTAACACGACAGTTTCTACTTATGTATGGTGCTAGTTAATGTGGCAAAAAGGTGTGACGCTGCCAAATATTCTATTCTAGGTCAAAGTTCAACACAAAAATTAAATAGTTGAAGTAACGAAATATATCTACTATTAATATAATACATAATTAGTATGGAACGTAATTGTATCATATCATAAAAATTGGGAATGTATGGCGATATAGACAATACCGCAATACATTTACAATTGTTCAGCCACAATCATAGAGGTTTGGTCTAGATAGTGGTTTGGCTTAGATAGCCACTTAAAAGTTTTTACATTTAACCTATACAAAACTAGCAATGTTTGTAAGGTAAGCAATATTTCTCGGATTCTATATTAAAAAAGCGGTTTAAGCAGGAGCGAGCTACTAATAAGCAATGGCGCAACTTGGAAAAAAAGCAAAAACCTAAACAACTTAAATTATTTTTTTCAGTTTGCCTCATGTATGTCAACAGGTTTGTTTTCACCCGCCGCTTTGCTTGCGCGGTATTTAGTCCCTATTAGCTACATAGCTATTCATTCCCTTCAATACGAGGGGGATCAGGACATAGTCCACCACGCTGGCCAAGTGCTGGTTGGCGGACTCCACATATCTTTCAAAAACTTGCTCTTTCTCTTAGACCTGCGAGTTTCCACACGTTGATTTTCTTTACCGTATTAGTAAGTGGCAACATCAAAAATGATTCGCAAATATCAAAGGTGCATGACCTGGATTTTGAACCCGATCACTTGGTTTTTTAAGCGAGCGCGTTACCACTATCCTACAATTGCTTATAAAAAAGCTTTTACTATTCAGGGATAGCGTAGCTTCATAAAAGTAAAAAAAATCATTTAGATTCGATTGTCGAATAGTAAAAGATACTCAAACGAGGTACGATAACTTTCGATGTTATCGTATTAAAAAGATTATTATATTTCTAAATATATTTTAAAACAATCACATTTGAATACGTATCTTGAATCAATAATAAGAAGGCCCATTAAAAAGTTATTTTTTTTATGTTTGTAGATCTATGAAAATTTTATCCACTATCCGTTATTACGCTATTGAAGTTTTCTTGCGACTTCACTCTCGTAGTTTTGAAGAAGTATACCTTTATAAAACCCTGTTAAGGATTTTTACCGTTCGCTATTCCATTATTTTCTTATTTTTTTTTTATTTCTATTTTTAATTACACTATTAGACTTTCCTACTATTAGTTGGACGTTTAGCTTTTCCGAGGCGAGGTGATGGAAGAAACAATTTATTTAAGGCTTATATCATTGGTTCAAGTCTCACACGACAGCCTTATAATGTGGACCCCTTTTCTTCCATACAGACATTTTTAACGTCCTACAATATACTACTAAATAAATAAATAATATATCTCTTTCGCCATTAACTCACAAGTTACGATACATGTACAAGCTTTCTAACATTTCTTATTTAATTTTTAATTGTTTTAAAAACACTTGTAGTGCCTAATCCGATTAGTGATTCCTACTTAAAATGAACAAAACAAAATTTAAAGAATTCAGTCCCGAACCGCCGCGACATCGCTCACATCTGAGGAGCCCTTATCAATGTTATCAGTTGTGCGGAGAGTGAGGGACAAAGGGTCGCATGTTTCTACATAAGATACCATTGTATGTATTACCTCGAATACAATAATGGGCTTAAAGTAGTTTAACCTCTTTGACTATAGAACCTTTTGTTTCTACTAACTACTTACACTTGTTCCCACGGTTCGAGTATTTTGGATACTTCAATATTTATACTTTTGGTAATAAACAAAGAAAATTTGCAAAATTTTAACGTTTTAAAAAAATAGGATTTTATTTGATATTTAGACAAATTTTGTCGAAAATATTACTAACACCAGTTAGTGTACTAGATATGTGACCTTCCTTATTTCTAATCCCGGGTCGGATCAAGAATAGTTATTAGGTTTATCTATCAAAAATATCTCAGTAGCACTGAAATGTGTTCTAGAGGTTTTTGTATTTTTCATATATTTATTCAATTGAAGTATGCACAGGTGTAAAATATAGTGTTTGCGGAGTAACAGATTAAATTATATATTGTAGTAGTAGCATTGCCCGCGGCTCCGCCCGCGTTCAGATGACTAAAAACCAAATTTTTAGGGGTTACATATTAGTATACTCTTAATGAGACATTTTTCCGCGCTAAAAAGTATCCTATATGTTGAACCGGATAACCAGCTATCAAAGTACCAAATTTAATCAAAATCCCTCCAGTGGTTTTTCTGTGATGCGGTAATAGACAGACAGACAGACGAAAATTCTAAAAACTGTAGATTCAGTCTCAGTATTGATAATAATGTCTATTTCAATAGGCCGAGGAGTGTAAAAGAAAATTGAATCTAGCAAAGTAAAATTTCTTTGGACGAAGCCATTTTCTTTATCATTATTGTATAAATAACACACATGCGTAAATTACTTAAATATTTTTTTATTATCATTTTAAAGATACTCTGTGATGAATGAGAAGCCAAGTACCTAAGTTCGATAAAAAATAAAGCAGTAGCATGCAAAAAAGACCGATTTCAAAAAAAAAGTCACTATTACTTAGTTGTATTGGACGATTATTTATCTTTTTATGTATACGAGTATATTTCCCATCGTAATTTTTCCAGATGTCAATTTTGAAGCGCGTGAACTCCCCGACGTCACGTGAAGCGAATGCAAATGATATTGATAGAAGCATCGCTTACTCATGGCATTATCACAGCGAGATACCGACTCCCATCACCGTTCTGGCCGCTATCTCCTTTTAATTAAGTGATTATATTTACGTATCAAAAATTACCTCATTATGTTCTAACTAACTCAAGTCACCGTTAATCGACATACCGATACAATCTGAACCTATGTTATATGAATGTGAAATATATTTAGTGGAAAAAGGCTATAGCTTCATCAGCAATCTATATAAGAAAAAGTACGTCTGTTTGTTTGTAACGCCGCAAACGTTTCTTACATCGAGTGAAGTCAGAGTTAATTGTTAGTAGCAAATATAAAAGTACTTTTCGACACTACCCTGCAGTAGATATAACGGTTTTTATTCCTGTACAGGTTATGATAGAAAAATAGTCATTACTTTATTTAATTTATAGATAAATCGATTAAAAATGGAGTTTTACTAAATGCCTTCATGGGTCGGTATGTTAGAGCCGCGCCAAGCCTCGCCCCCAATGCGATATTTAATGAACCCTTTACCTAAACTTCGTCCCCTACGCTACGAATTATAATTAGCGAGGTTGAATTAATAGATGTAGGTAAAAATATATATACGTACCTAATAATATTAATCTAATCTGATGTGCAACTACGAAATGGTGCTACGTACGTACTACTTACTGCGTAATACAATACTGCCTGTATTGTATCAACACATATTAGGTACGATCCTTTGTTAAAAATTGAGCCTCGATGATAACCCGCTTACCTTAAAATTTTGTGTTGGTCCTTAAAATTATAGTCATTATTTGCATACTTTTGATCATAATCGTTATCAAAAATTTAAGAAAAATATAAAGGAGACAAAAATTATTATTTATGTGTGTACTTATACAAAAGTGTGTGTGCAATTCACACACTGAAGAAGTAAAACTTCAGAAAAGTAACCTACGAGAGAATGAGATGAGTATACTCGTATGTAGAGTTTCAGGAGTGGGATAACTGTAAGGTTTATTTTTTTTAAAGTTATTTTACGTTTTATTTAACATATATTACATTCATATAGGTATTATTACATTACATTCACTTCCTGTGTAATATTTTCTACCTCACTCGCCGGCTTAATCCTATATATTTATGTATTTGTCTTTTTATCGTGAAACATTTTCTTTTGATCGAGTTACAAATCACAACGATTCTAAAGAAGTTTCACTTCAAAACTAAACAAACAAAATTTAAACGAACAAAATTGATTCCTAAATCTTTTTATTGTTCTATAGGTCGTCAATAGTTATGAAAAAAAGAAAATGTGTTGACAGAGGAGGACAGGTAGGTTAGATACTGACCTGTTTTGTCTTTGTCTATTTATATACCTATAGAATTTCGTAACTGTATGCATCAGATGTACGGAACTCTTAAAAAACGCAAATAAAGCCGGGATGAGTCGTTTATGGTTTAACAAAAGAAGTTCAATAAAAATTCATGACTTTTTCACTTTTATAGACGAGGCATTACACGCTGTATACGCTGTAGCCGGGCTGTGACACGCTCGTTATGTTTTATGTTCAGTCTTCATCTACAGCTAAGGCATTGTAACCGATACCTTTTTGTAAAATGAACCTTAATACCCTAAATTAAAAATACGAATTGCTTATCGTATTATTTTAAATAAGATGTTTCACCTAAACTTTGATATTTTGTAGATGTTCTATAATCGATGTTACACATTTATTATTCCGCATTCGGTTCAAGAAATGGGTGTAAAAATTAACTACTTTAAAACGTAAACGTAAATCACGGTGCGACACCACGTTTCGCTACTTCACTTATCCATAGGTTTATACAATTAAGGCATTATTGTTATTTTATAGTTATTAATTTATAAAAATAAAAAAAAACCGACTGCATAAAAAGTTGACGAAAAAACATAGTATTATGCAGTCGGAGACATACAATACACGTAGTAAGACTCGCAGCAAGTGTTAAACATTTACATACTCGTATGTCTCCGACTGCATATTGCCTACTATATTTCTTCGTCAACTTATTGCCATTTTTTCAGTTTGTTTTTTACACAGTCGTTTTTTTTTTATTTCTGTAAATTATTTTTTTTATTTATAATTTTTAGTTCTGGTTAATAGGACATTTTAGTTTTATTTAACAATTTATTATTGTCAATAATTATTTAATATATAAGTTTTGTATATTTATGTAAACGCCTAATAAGTAGTATGAGTAGTAATATGATACCCCAATCGATTGATTTGAACGAAAAAGTAGTTTTCAAGACCTACAAATAGGCACCTGGGATCTGCCATTTTGATTTTTAATGATATCTGTATACTCTATAACACTCGCGTTATCAACACGAATCTAACGAAGTACGTAACGCATAAATCATTAAAATCATTTAAGCCGTTTAGTAATTACTAGGGAACGAAGGGTCGGATATACATACACACACACACACACGCACACGCACACGCACTCGCACACGCACACGCACACACACACATACACACATACATACATACATACATACATACATACATACATACATACATACATACATACATACATACATACATACATACATACATACATACATACATACATACATACATACATACATACATACATACATACATACATACATACATACATACATACATACATACATACATACATACATACATACATACATACATACATACAAACATACATACATACATACATACATACATACAAACATACATACATACATACTCGGAATGTACGTCGGAATGTTTTTTTTAAAAAGTACCAGTTGAAATAAAGATGGTTGGAATGGTTAATATCACAATTCGATCATAGTAACACCTATGTATTATATAACGAAGATTTGTAAATAAAATTCTGAAAGTAGATAGCTTGTATACTCGCTCTCCCTCTCTCCTCCATATTAGCGGAAACCGTGCGTGAATAACCCCTGAACAAGCAAGCGCACAAAGGATACGACAAGAAGCCATGATCCGAACAAGACACTTATTTGTCACCTTTGTAATGAAGTAATTAATACTTACTTTCATCAATTAGCGACCATTTATGAAGATATCTATATTCTATAATATATATAATAAAGTTCTGAGTCTCCAGAGTAAAAAAAGAAAAATCTTATTGAAATAGTCATATTATTATCGATACAGAATCCGAATCTATAGTCTATAGTATACAGGTTGAATTTTTCATGTGGGCGTGGATGGCCAAATCGGAAACTATGAGGAATAGTGAAAAGTACTCAAAGGAGTCTTGGGCCCGATTTTGATGAAATCTAAAACTGCATCATTGGATATTTGAAAAATCAAGATACCTAGCCCGAAATCGAACCTGTTGATTTTGAAAAAAAAACACACTGTATTATTACACCATTCGGTAGTGTCACTAACAAGGAACAAATTATGGGAAGTAATATCATATGGCAAACTTAAGGAACATTTTGGATTTTAATAAACTGCTTCATATCTTAAAGTAATTTCTTTAATAGTTAATTAATCCTAAATTACCTATATCTTGTTAGAAATAATGCTCAATATTTTTTTCAACACATACCCGCAGCACACTCATCTTTACAACATTATGTTCTAATTTCAAATTTCTATTCTCTTCGTGGTTAAAGGCTACAAGTAAAAGAAAAAAGTTAACAATTAAAATCAGAACGTAAAGTGAATTGGCGCCAATAATTTTGAGTTTTCTGATGTTTCGTTTATTATACTGTTTGCGTACTGTTTCGTATTTTGTTGAAATTTTATAAAAGCAATACCTACTTGAAACTTGAATTTTGTGATTTGAAAATGAATTTAACCAATGATGAACGATTTGATCTATTGGAAGCATATTTTATCAATGGGAGAAGTGCTACTCGCGCTTTGGTATGGTACCGAACCAAATATCCTCAACGTGAGATCCCCACTATTAAGCGTCTCCAAAAAAATGGTTAACAACCTTAAATAAGGAGGTAGCTTTGTCAAAAATAAACTAATAAAGCCACGTATTTGTAGTGAAGATTTAGAAATAGCTATTTTGACTTACTTTGAATATTCCCCGCTAATTCCACTCGCAATGCAGCTGAAAATATTCAGGTGTTTCAAGCTACGATATGTAAAGTTCTAAAAAAATACAATTATAAATGTTACCGCTCTAGACGCATTGTGCAAAAGCTACATCCAGGAGATAACATAAGACGTCTTGATTTTTACAACTGGTTAAAACAGAAATTTGACAACGATAGAAATTTTTTATGCAATAATTTATTCTCTGGTGAAACTAATTTTTCTAATAATGGTATGTATAACCGAAAAAATAAACATTATTGGTCAAACACTAATCCTTTATGGATAACCGGAGGGCATCGCCAAGTGTGTTTTTCATTTAACTGTTGGTGCGGTATTTTAAAGGATTAAATATTTTATTTCAAAATTTATGATGGAACTTTGACCACTTTTAAATACGTAGAAATTTCAAATGAACTGTTTGAAGAGCTGGATAATTTGCCTTCGGTACAGGCCAATCACTTATACTTTCAACAAAATGGAGCCGCAGGCCATAATAGCCGTAAAGTAAAAGAGATGTTGATTCAGCAGTTTGGCGTAAATTTTATTGCAACGCATGGTCCTGTGCCGTGGCCAGCGAGGTCACCGGATCTTACCCCCTTAGATTATTTTCTCTGGTGGTTCTTATGTAAAAAACGAAATCTATAAAGACACGTATAATGCAAATGATGACTTGAAACGTTCTTTGGAAAATATTCTAAACAGAATCAATAATATTGTAATGCTGAATGCAGTACAATCCTTGAGACGTCGAATCCAGCTATGTATTGAAAACAATGACCATCATTTTGAACAATTAGTCAGTTAAGGTTTAATAATGTAGGTAACAAAGACAATTAAAACAATATTTTGTTAAAAATGAGCTCCTTCCTTAAGTTTGCCGTATGTCATTACTTTCCAGAATGCATTCCTTATCAGCGACACTACCGAATGGTGTAATAATACAGTGTGTTTTTTTCAAAATCAACAGGTTCGATTCCTGGCTAGGAAACTTGATTTTTCAAAAATCCAATGATGCAAATCTAAAAAGATTTCATCAAAATCGGGCCCGAGCCTCCTTTGAGTACTTTTCACTATTCCTCATAGTTTCCGATTTGGCCATCCACGCCCACTTGAAAAATTCACCTGTATAGTTTTTAGAATTTTTGTCTGCCTGGTTGTCTGAGAACGCATCACGAGAAATCCACTGGACATATTTTAATGAAATTTGGTATAACGATAGCTGGATATCCGGGTCAACATATAACTAGGATAGGTACTTTTTACTGCGGGAAAATATCTCATAGGGTGAGTCGCTAATCTAATTAATATAATACAACTTTTTCAACATCACTCACATTAAAGCATTTGAACGTATATGCCTCTTTAGCTCAGTGGCAGAGCACTGGTCTTGTAAACCAGGGGTCGTGAGTTCAATCCTCACAGGAGGCAAGTCTTTACTTTAGATTCGATAGTAATCGAAGGTTATATTTTTATTTTGTTCTACTTTAAGATATAAAATATAATTATTAATTATATTTTGGATAGAAATAGGTTATTATAGCAAAAGTTTATTTGGTACCTAATAGCCATTCACCACCTTAAACACATATTTATTCAAGTTTTATCATAAGCTGAATAAGATTAGATAAATCTATTAAATTAAATAAAGTGTACATTTTCTGTCTACAGATATGAGTATATAAAAATGTACAGCTTTATTTTAAGAGTATTTTTCTTGTAAATAAATAACTTAATTATACTTACCCAGCACAGAATTTAAGCTAGGTACAAATTGTTATTATTGGGATGGTAATAAAATCTAAATAATCCTTCAAACATATTTGTCTGGCCATCGGTAGCTGAGCTGATTTTAATAGGATTTAAGCTTACTGATAGAAAATTTGGGTGAGAGTATGAGGCATTTTGTATTGTCGAACCTAACACGCGAAAGAAGCTAGAGACACTCAGTTATATAAAATACTAGCGACTCACCCTTGCTTCGTTCGGATTCGTCCCTAGGTACGGTTTAACGGTTATAATGTAACTCTTACTTGAGAAATGATTGATTCCCCATATAAACTCTCACTCCCCTTTTCACCCCCTTAAGGGATGATTTCCGGGATCTCAAACTATCTTCTTACTAAATTTCATCTAAATCGGTTCAGTAGTTCCAGAGAATACTTCCTACAAACAAACTCACAAATTTACAGACTTTACCTCCTTATAATATTAGTGTAGGAAAATTAATGACTAAGTTGAGTTACATAATATTTTCTTAGATTTACGCGAATGTTTGACATTATTAAATAAAACTATCTTTTCGGATTATTTCGCGGATTTATTTCGATTTTTGGTTCCCGACGTTTCGAATGCTTTACAGCATCCATGGTCACTGGAGAGACTGACGTGTTACATGTCTTGAATGTATAGTTGTTACAGACAGCCTACCCACAATTAACAAAATGAAAGTTGCACCAATTACATTACAATATTTTTTAACTTTAAACATTTTTTAATTTTATAATTTTAATTATAATTGAATATGGAAAATTATTTATTTAATTTTTTCTATTATTTTTATAATTATTACAATTTTAAAAATATTAATTAGTAATCTATATTTAGTGTTGCCATTATTATATTTATAACCATAAAGAAAAATATAAAAATATAGTATTAATTATTTAAGCCATATAATTTAAAAAAGTTAAAATTAATTAAGGATAATAATTTTAATTTAGTTTGCTACTATTTAAAAACAAATTACTAAGCAACACTATTAATATATACTTTTACAAATGAAAAATGAAAAATATTAATCAGATAAGCTGTCATTTTGATCTACACAGTATGAACTTACTACATCTGCCTGTCTGTTATGTTTATATTTATTATTTGATTTTATTATATTAATAACAGGATCCCATGACGATGGTAGTACCCAGCCATCTTCCCTATTGAAATTTGGATTTGAGGTCTATCAAAACGCCCAAGCCATTATATTCGTTTCGATAGACCTCAAATCCTGGCGAAAGAAAACCGATATCGCCCTAGAATGATTCGAGAAGCCATTGAAATTAAAAAACATCCAAATTTCAATAGGGAAGATGGCTGGGTACTACCATCGTCATGGGATCCTGTTATTAATATAATAAAATCAAATAATAAATATAAACATAACAGACAGGCAGATGTAGTAAGTTCATACTGTGTAGATCAAAATGACAGCTTATCTGATTAATATTTTTCATTTTTCATTTGTAAAAGTATATATTAATAGTGTTGCTTAGTAATTTGTTTTTAAATAATAGCAAACTAAATTAAAATTATTATCCTTAATTAATGTTAACTTTTTTAAATTATATGGCTTAAATAATTAATACTATATTTTTATATTTTTCTTTATGGTTATAAATATAATAATGGCAACACTAAATATAGATTACTAATTAATATTTTTAAAATTGTAATAATTATAAAAATAATAGAAAAAATTAAATAAATAATTTTCCATATTCAATTATAATTAAAATTATAAAATTAAAAAAATGTTTAAAGTTAAAAAATATTGTAATGTAATTGGTGCAACTTTCATTTTGTTAATTGTGGGTAGGCTGTCTGTAACAACTATACATTCAAGACATGTAACACGTCAGTCTCTCCAGTGACCATGGATGCTGTAAAGCATTCGAAACGTCGGGAACCAAAAATCAAAATAAATCCGCGAAATAATCCGAAAAGATAGTTTTATTTAATAAGTTGAGTTAGTACATTTAATTATTTTTTTTTTTATTTGCATTACCGGAATGAAGTAGAACAAAAATTAAAATAATAGGTATATTAAATATTTAATTGGTCTGATTTTTTTCGTGTGATTCACTCGAAAACGGCTGAATGAATTTGGATGAAACTTTTTTGTTTTTAATGTCGAAATTTAGCATAGGTATGAGTATTCACAGTAGTTATTATTAATATGAAATACTATTATAAATACGAAAGTTAGTATGTGTATGTTTGTTACTCTCTCGCGCCAAAACGGCTGAACGGATTTGGATGAAATTTATTTAATTCGCAGATATACAGTATGTGGAGTAACACATTGGATGTCAGGCACATAGGGACGTTGGCGTTCAAACGAAACGAGACTAAGTCACTAGTAAGCAAACAAATAATTGATTTGGGTTTTGTGTATTTTATTGACGTTTGTATATACGTTTTATGATGCATGACATGATGATGCACTGACAGTAAGAACTAATATATGTATGTAAAGGAAAAAAAATTGAAAAAAAATTTACTCCGTACATAGGTAGGTACATACTAACATAGTATTCTTTCATGAAGGTTTGATTTAGATTATGAAGTCAGTATACCTTTTAACTGAATAGTAATTATTGTTAGGTTTATGTGTATCAGTTATTTAACATACAAACAACATATCGAATATCTGTAGGAAATAATATTTGAATCGATTTTTCTTTGCGCCGAAGAATCACTTAGTAAAATAATGGGTAAAAATTTCAATATTAAGTTAAATTTATTTTAGCACTCTTTTAACTTACGATATATAAACAACTAGCGACTCATCCTCCATTTGCTTCGGGTTCGTCCTCAGACAAAAAAAAACCATAGGAACCATACATTTTTCCGGGATAAAAAGTAATCTATGTGCTATACTATCTCGTACTATCTATCTATGTAGCTCTAGTATTCTTAATATCTATCTCTGTGCCAAATTTCATCCAGATCCGTTCAATCGTTGTGTCGTGATTGAGTAACAAACATCCATCCATCCACCCTCACAAACTTTTACATTTATAATATTAGTATGGATATGAATTTGTATGGGTCATTCCTATGTAATAAATCGAATTGCGCTGTTATTAGGTGTACAGTGAGGCGCACACGCAAAAACGTTTCTGATGTACTTTGTAGTAGGTCCTAACAATGTGCCTCATCGTACATACTTATATCATAATTCATAACATACAAGAAATACAGATAATTTGATTTTTTATCTGAACACAACTGTTAAAGACGGTAAAAATTTAGATCTATGTATTTATGTAAGCTGTAGGTAGGTATGACATATCACCGAAGCGAAAAAGGTAGCATGTTTTAAATAATACTGTTTTATTTACGCTATAAGTTGGATTGTCTTTTTCCATACGAATATTGTATGTATACTACTTTAAGTGGTCCTCCGGTACAGTATCAGAAAAAAATAAACTATCTGAGATATATAATAAAAATTAAATTGTCTGGGATAGACTTGCGGGTTCAGATTTTCATGAGAACAAATAGACCAACACTCTAAATATAAATAAACTAAATGTACTGTTATTAATAGGTTTTTACAATCGCTGGTTGGTATTTTCCAACATGTAACAAGCAAACCCGCGAGTGCTCGCTAGTGTGATAGCAATATGGAAATGTTGTACCTAATAAATACATTCTGGTTATTAAGCAAAAGGAGTAGAGATAAAATACAACATTATCTCCTCGATTATATGAGATTTAGAACGTTTCGATCAATTATGT
Organism: Brenthis hecate; assembly: GCA_951806755.1. Classification (NCBI taxonomy): domain Eukaryota; kingdom Metazoa; phylum Arthropoda; class Insecta; order Lepidoptera; family Nymphalidae; genus Brenthis; species Brenthis hecate. Next base: position 7,772,221 of record OX638271.1, on the reverse strand, counting down.
TTGTTATATGTATACATATTAAATTTTACTTGGCAAATTTTACTTAATATAGTTAAATGTTTATTGAAATATTTGTTTTTACGACTAACAAATTGTAAAACATTCATCTATAAATATAATCTATAATATATACTAATATTATAAAAATGTAAAGTTTGTAAGTTTGTGAGTTTGTTTGTAGGAAGTAATCTCTGAAACTACTGAACCGATGCAGATGAAATTTGCTATGAAGATAGTTTGAGATCCTGGGAAAGACATAGGACAGTTTTAACCCAGAAACCATCCCTTAAGGGGGTGAAAAGGGGGATGAAACTTTGTATGCGGTTATGAAACTGAATCATATCTATGTATTATAGTATATACATATAGTCTATCTATTCCCTACTAACTGAAAATATTATTGAGACCACCTCGGGATCTACTTTATTGCAATAAAATTCAAACTAGTCACATCGGATCAATCATTTTCTGCTAGAAATCACATACACATGTTTCGAACATGGCACCATCTCTTTTTTTAATGTCCGCTAAACACAGTAGAAATATATAGTTGAGTCTGAATGTACCTACGGCGTAATTTGCTCGTGGAGTTTCTGCCATCATCCAAAAAACTATAAATTACTATTACATAGTAAGCAGTAATTATCGATACAAATACAATGTAAAAACAAGCTACACGTGGCGGCGGAGGTGAAGCAAAAAATTTAAAGATTAAACAAACTACTGACAATCCCATGTTCATTATGTCTAGTTTTTGTATTGCTTCATTTCTTACATTTAATACGGAATTACAGTGTTTTAAAATAACTTCATTAAATAATACTAATATTGTAAACGCTAAAGTGCTAGTGAATACTGAGTTACTAGGCTTGTACATTCTTGCTCGTTCCATTTACGGAACAACGGATTTTACTTCTTGATGAAATGCTTCACTTCTTGAATTTTAGTGAAATTCAGACTCAGATCTTAGATGCGGGCGAAGCGAAGCGAACTAGCTGGTTATATATTATGGTTTAATATCACTCAGCGAACGAAACTTACAGCATAACTTTAAAAATCGGCTTAAACTCTGCTTGTTACATAATCAAATTAGATAAAAAATAAATATTTCAATTATTTGCTATGTTTTTGGGTTTATTCAACATTCTGTAATACTCTTTTGGCCTTACTTATATGTAATTTTAACTTATTTTTTAACTAGAATATTGATTTGAAAATGTAATATTAGGAGATTCCGATCTGTGTGGCGGATCCCTTTTTCTTTTTTCAGGCGAAATATATTTTTTAAACAATAAAACATATTAACAAACACGACGAATGGGGGCAATCACGAAAAATTGCTCCAGGCTATTTTGTTGTGAAAACCTCTAGTCTGGAGATGTTTTGGTAAAACAACCCTATATCATTAAGTTTGTTATAAAATTATTTACATTTTAATACTTAGTTAGTTCTGGAAAACGATACGAGCAATTAACTACTTCAATTTACCTGTCTATTGATGTAAACCTGGATGCCAGGCAATGTGAATTTGAAAAAGGCCGCTAACTGTATGATGGCATTTTCTACAATTCTTTAACATTGGATTAATACTGAGTTGTAACAGGAAAAATGTTCATGTACTTTAAAAATAAAATCAAATAAAAATAGCCTGGAGCCAATTTTTTGAGACAACCCCTGTGGGTCTGTTAGTTAATATGTTTTATTATTTAAAATATATATTTCGCCTGGAAAAAGAATGAGGCGTTCACCACATTGTTTGGGATCTTAGACTATTAGTAAATACAAATGAAAAAATAAAATAAAAAATACAGATGAAATATAAGAACACATATGTAGGTACATACAACGCCATCGAGTAAATCTAACGAGTTCAAGTTACAGTTTGTTTAGAGCCTATTATTTTTATTTAGATTGTTTTCTTGCAAGAAAATGCGAAAAATGAAATAAGAAGACGATTGTTCTTCTTTCGCTTCCCGAAATATTATTATTATGTTGCTATTAGTGATCTAAGTATTAAATTTTTAAATGCACAAGTTTAAGAACTTTATTCCTACAAAATATCTTCGTTCTCTGTCAGGGAGTAAGATACTTTGTTTTTTTGTGACATAAAGTAGCTATTATAAGTTTTTTTAATCGTCTTAAAAAAATAGGTTATCAATTACAAACACTTATGTAGGTGTGTTATTATTATTGGATTATTATTGTAATTATTGGAAATACAAAATATACACATATGATAATCTATTAGGGCATCCAAACAAATATACAAAATTTTATAGGTGTATGTATGTTTGTATGTAAGTATGTATATGTAGATTGTAGGCAAGTTTTCTTATGTTGTTTTTATACATTGTATATTTCCTCTCTATCTATAAGGGATGAAATCTAGCAAAAGCTCACTTGATGTATGTCAGTAGTTTAGATTTCAATACATAAGATTCTAATGTGTTGACTTTGAATATATATAATATTTGCCAATACGATGAAGGAAAACACGTGTAAAAAACCTAATTTTCAAAGGACATTCCGAGTCCCCCGCTCGCATTAAGCCAGCTTAGACCTATGGCATGATCCACCTGCATTTAAGGGAAGCACGCACCCTACAGTGGGGCGGTAATAATAACTGAATCAGTAATATTATTAAAGCTCTTATACACATTTTTGGCATTAGGTATGTTATTAATTAAATTTAATTAAGTAATTTTGAAACAAAAACTCACTAATATACCTAATACTCGTTTAAATGAAAGTTTGTGATGAATGTGTTTGTTACTTCTCTAAACTGTAAGAGCTAAATAAATTAGATTGAAATTTAAAATAAAAATAAGCTTAGACTATTCTAGAATAACATACATCTAAGTTTCTTCTCTTGGAAGTAAGTACCTGCCATGCGAGCGAAGCTGTGGGTAAATGTAGTTAAATAGAAATTACTCTTACAAAATATACGTAATCCTTTTAATCATGTACCGAGAACACAAGCAAGCCACTTTACTGATATATTTATCTACCTTTTGTCTGGCCGAGGATCATGCAAAAAGCTATCGTTAAAAGAGTGACGTCACGGTTACGGATTTGTTGTGCTAATGACTTCTAAGAAGTGAACGAATGTATTAAACATATTTAAAAGTAAACGCATGGGAAAATGTATAAAGAACTCCCTTAGTTATTTAACTTAATTTTTGAAATAGAACAAATAGTACTTAATATTATCTAAAATACTATAACTAAGCATGTGAGTTTGTTTATAGAAATATACTCAATGCTCATATGATCTTAAAGAGAGACACAAAAATTGCACTTGGCATAAATTTACTTTTTATTTGATGTATGAGTCACTATATAGGCTACATGTAAACTGAGGCCCTAGGTTTGAATTCTTGTAACTCGATGCCTCGAAGGGCTTGTTCTCTTCATTCTATCAGAAAATGAGCGTGTCTACTGAAATCAGCGAATCAGTGAATTTGACTAATACGACTGAAATTTGTTTTGGTAGACAGTTTTAGTAAGTATTATCTATACATACCTATAATAAAATTGTAACTAAGCCGAATCTGTACATGGAATATTTTTTAGAAAATCTTATTGAAATAGACTTTATTATCGATACAGAGGCCGAATCTATAGTTTTTAGAATTTTTGTCTGTATGTCTGTCTGTCTGTCTGTTACCGCATTCAACCACTGGATAGATTTTGACGAAATTTGGTATGACGATAGCTGGTTATCCGGGTCAACATATAGGATACTTTTTACTGCGGGAAAATATTACATTTCTGAGAAAAATACAAAAACTGCAATGTAAGAGTATACTAATATGTAAAACCTAAGAATTTGGTTTTTGGTCATCTGAACGCGGGCGGAGCCGCGGGCAATGCTAGTTTTAAATAGAATTTAAACTTATCTACATGAGGTGAAAAGAAGTATGAATCATCTTATGAATAAATAAAAACAATAAGTGAATCATGACACTAACAAATGTTTTGAAAATATATATAGGTAATTTTCTAATGAAATGTTGGCTAATTAAATTATATTTAAGGTAAGATAAGCTAGGATACAACATATTAATGATTCGGTAGAAAAAAGCTAACAGAAAAGTAACAATATTTGCTACAAAAAAGCACATACAAAATCAAATATTTAATTTTCAGAATTATACATTTGTTAAGTGTTTATTATTATCATATACCTATTTGTTTGTGCGATTGTAATAATTTAATATCACAAGGGTCCTCGTACAAATACTTTTTAATTTAACGGATAGTGTTGATTAATTTATCTAACTTTCATAAGAGAGAGGTTAACCAAGTACCTATATCATAAATAATATCAAGTTACATATTATTAAAATTCTCACTTTTTCCAAAATAATACTTATCTGTCGGTCCGTCCTTACATATTATGAAATTGGCGTTTTATCGAACTGGCCACTTAACAACACAAATATCTGGAGTTTGGTTAGGTATTCAAAATTCAAATTTATTTATTTATTTTTAGGCTTGTGTATTTGTGTTTTATTTTAATGATTCATTAGTTTTCGCGCCATTTGATTTTTCTTTAACATCGTTCTGTTCATAATACGAGTTCCACCGTGGCACCAGCTCTGCATAAACAGCTCAAAAGATTAATGATGTGTATGGGGAGGCTACTGTATAAAAAAACACGTTAAGTTTTTTTTCCAACGTTGTCTTTTAACGGCCGAAGACCCTAGTTGACAATGAAGAATTAAAAGTGATCGTGGAAGCGGATCCATCATAAGCTACGTCGGAGTTAGCGGCAAGCTTCGGTGTAAGTGATAAAACAATTTTAATTCACTTGAAACAAATTGGAAAATTGAAGAAGCTTGAAAAATGGGTACCGCATAAACTGAGTGAAGCACAGCAACAAACAGGCGTCGAGTGTCGAGTGCTGCGTTACATTACTCAACCGTCACAATAACGAAGAGATTGTGAATCGTTACTTGTGATGAAAAACGGATCCTGTAGGATAATCGGAAACGCTAATCACAATTGTTAAACCAAAGAGAACCGACAAAATCTAACCCAAAGAGAAAGTTGACTCAGAAAGGCAGTGCTGGTGGGACCACTATAGATTCCTAAGATCTGATCAGACGATAACGGCAGATATACATTGTCAACTATTGCAAACCATGATAGAAAAGCTAGCCGATAGACTCAATGAATTACCTATAAAATGGCGAGAGTGCATAGATAACAATGGTACATATTTTGATTGATTAAATATATAATTTCATTTTTTTTTTCGTTTTGCTTTTTCTATATAAATGCCAATTTCATAAGACCTACTATTATCTCCTCTTTGGATTCATTGTTAGCTTGTGTAGATGTAAACCTTAAAGCTTTGGATAACACTAGATACTATGTCGGCGCAAAAGCATTATCGGGTAGTCGTTCATAATAAATTTTCCCTTAGGAAATTATTAAGTTTTTGTTATACATGTACTGTTTTAAATAAATAAATAAATTTAAGATTAATTTAATAATTTAAGATCGATGTTATGTATGTAGTCCCTGTGCTTCGAAGTTTGAGGAGTAGGTACGTACGTACAGCCGTCGGTTCCGAATACGGATCTCTCTCCTCGTGTCGGCTTGTCGTCCCGTCCTGTCAAAGAGCCTGATTTTTGCACATACACTGATATTCTGTATTAGGTCAAGATGGCTTCTTATTGGGCTTGGAATTTATATTTATTAATTTATAAAATTTATTTGGTTTCGTTGCGTTTGTCTTCATTAATTAGAATGTTCGCAGTAATAATTTGAGTGCATATCAGAGAAAAAAATTGAACGTGGATTTCTAAAGACCCGCTATGTTTAGTAATTGCTTGAGAGAATGAATGCGGGTTGCTACCAAATGAATAATGTCATGAGCTGAGCCACCATATATACAGTTATAATTTTTGTATCGGTTATCGTAATATAAAGATAGTGTGAATGTTGGTTATCGACACAAAAGTGTTTACATAAATTGCGACAACTTCTCTCTTATGTTTTATAGGTATATTGTTCGGGACGTATATACATAGAATTCGCAGTTATTTCCTTTTTCATAATAAAACGTATGTCTTACTTTATTTATTTAAACATATCTTAATCAGAAATTGTATCCTCAAGTACAGCACAAACAAACCTACTTTTTCATATTATGTATGTATATATGCAACGTAATCTATGGAACACGAGTAATGAGGCTGAAAAAGGCTTTAGCTAAGGGTTTCCTTGCTTCAGTTATCTGCCGCGAGAGCGCGCGCTACGGCCGCGCCGCCACCGTGCCTACGCACTGATACTACGCCGTAGCAATTAACGAGCCCATTGATTTAGAGCGGACCGCACCAATTAATTAGAGAGCGGGACGCGGCTATAAACAACCCGCCGATACTTGGCTACGGTCGCCAAGCGGCGGCTTTATCGGGGACATTCGGCCAGTGATCTTACAACTAATGCTCTAACAAAGCATACATAAATCCTTAAGTAAACTATAAATAATTCTAATTTATAACGCTGAAATAAGTAAGTAATATTAAAAAGATAAAATTAGGGATATATTTTTTGTAAATTTTAGTTAGAACATACTAAGTATACCTACATATACAGGCTTATTTGCTGTGATACTGAGACTGATTTGCAAATTTCAGTCTTAACTGCAACAATAGATAAATTACTGCCTCAGTAGTGTAGTAGTCCCTAGATGTGCAGCCGTACATACTATGTAGGTAGGTACTTGTACACATCTCAAGATCCCGAATTTGAGTCCCGGGTCGGGCCATGTTTTTTTAAATTGTCTTTCTGTTAAGAAAGTTTCAGTAACAATCTGGAGTTGCGAAGTTGGTGGTGTTTCACCCCGTGCCTTGTAGAGCACGTAAATTCGATCATCGGACTTATCTCTCTCTCTGTCTGTCTGTCTGTCTCTCTCTGTCTGATAACCAATCGTGCCGAAGTATCATCCCATCAGAATTTGAGAGTGAAAGGAATAGAGAGAGCACTTGTGTCTGTGCGCATGCTAGTGCATAATACCTATACCCAACTATCTAGTCTCAGTGAGATTGACCGCCATGCCCGAAATCGGTCGGGAGAACATCAACATCATATAAATAACTATTTAAATCTTCTTTCCCAATCTAACTTTTATAAGATAAATACCTATCCAAAATATAATATCCAAATAATCCTTACTAGTGCATTAATTTAAATCAAAACTTTTTAACAAATAAAAACTTTTTAACAAAAAAATAAAAACCGACTTCAAACAAAAGCACTAAAAAGTAACAAATACCTGATTGGTAGTTTTCATTTACTGTACATACCTAATCAAATATTTTCGAAGTCGGTGTGCTTTGGCTAAGTAATTAAAGCCTACCTATTAAATACATACCTAATCAAATATTTTCGAAATCGGTGCCAGCCCATACAAAGCAAAGCACACCGACTTCGAAAATATTTGATTAGGTATGTACAGTAAATGAAAACTACCAATCAGTTATTTTTTACTTTTTAGTGCTTTTGTTTGAAGTCGGTTTTTATTTTTTTGTTAAAAAGTTTTTATTTTTCCCTTTTTAGTGTAGACAGTAGTAGCAAAGTAAGAATTCCAACGTGTTAGGCTTGTCAAATCAAACAAAATAAGCCCAAACTCAAAGTATCTACTATTAGCCGTTGAAGAGTTCCACCTATCCACCTTCTGGCCTTGCCATCAGATCAGGTCAACAACACCAAACCACTGTACTATCAACGGAAATAGAAATACTTGCAAAGTTTCAAGTCAATATGACAATTAGAAGTAGGTTAAATTCATCATTAGTTGTTTTTCCACCCTTAGGGGTGGTATTTTTTTTTTGAAATTTAAATGGGACCAATCTGGAAGTATACCCTTTCAAACAAAACAAAAATTATCCAAATCGGTTAATAAATGACGGAGTTCTGAGGTAACAAACATAAAAAAAAAGAAAAAAATAATAATACAGTCGAATTGAGAACCTCCCCTTTTTGAATTTGGTTGAAAAGACTTAGAGAGTTTACTAATTGTAACAGGATCACCTATCTCATATTTAGTTATGATGAATCCCCGATACATTTTAATAGAATTAATATCTTATTAATTTAACTTAAAAAATATCTAATCTTCGCTATGTCTGAGTAATTTCGTATAGGTAGGCAGTTTTCATACCCAGGAATTGTTATTTCTTATTTTTCTAATTTAACTTGCATATGTATACTTACATATATTATATATTATTTTATTATAATATTATAACTGTGACAGTGTGTTTGTTTGTACTTCTTTTACGTCGAAACAGAGTGACAGATTGGCGTCATTTTTGGTGTGGATATAGTTGGAGGGCTGGAGAGTGACATAGGCTACTTTTTACCAAGGGAGATTATCTCATTTCCACGGGAAAACACGTTATCTATAATACAACCCGCAACAACTCATCTACCTATGTATATATAATATATAGTCTATCTATTCCATACTAACCGTTAAACGTACTTAGGGACGTACCCAAGCGAAGCGAGGGTAAGTCACTAGTGTCGTAGTAGGTATATATGAGTAGAAGTTAGTTTATTTATTCTTTATTTTAAAAACATATCTGCAATAAGAGTTATCTCCAAAAAGAATTTCATTTAAATTTAGCTATCAGGTAGGTATAATAAGAAGATTTAACATAATTTTAAAAAGTTACTTTTGAATTTAATTTATTATTGCAAATAAGTATGTAAGGAAGCTAGTGATAACATGCTCTTTATGTATAAAGAGGCAACACGAGAGAAAACAGCTGCTCGTTTTTAAAAAACATGTATGTTTTTAAATTTTTTGTTTTTCTAAGTACCTACTTAAGTATGTATCATGTTATATAGGTAAGTATCAACAAGTATTATTTTATTCGAAATCGAAACTCAAACTACTCGTATTAACACTGAAATACAATAAAATATCTGCAAAGACAACAAAACATGAACAAAAACGAAAGAAATATCCATGTAGAGTCGAAATACCTGGCGACATTAGCTCTACCCGCGCTCCGTAATTCCATTAGGGGCCCGTCTGACCCCTCGTAAATCTCCGCCCATCGCCCCGCCCTAATTTATGGAAAAGCGGGAAATGGCCCCGCCCCCTCGGCCAATGGCGGCGGCGGCGGGCCGGCCCGCCAGTCGCGGCGCGCGCCTCGCACCGGACACACGTGTAGTGAGTGTAGTGCTAGTACTGACGGCAGTGACTGACAGTGACGTTGTTATAGCGGTGGTTAATTGACACAAAGGATTTTATGTGTAAGTGATTAGTTGTTGATATATTTTACTGTGAGTATTTTGCATGGTTTTATTTACGATTTGAACTTTTTAATTATTTGTTGGACATAATAATGCCTCTGCCTATAAAAACTGCTGAAACTTTATATCCTACTGATTTTAAAAGACAAAATTGATTTCCACTTATGCATAACCTAAATCTAAGTGGCATTATCCCATTCTTAAAATATATTTAAGATACAATCTTAAAATTACATTTATATATAACACCATGTCACCATCTTTAATATGGAAATAGGGCTAATCATTATTTATCTTTTTTTTTAAATTCACTTTATTTATTAAGCTATTCTATCTAATACCTAGCCCATATACATTGTCCAACTAATATATTATATTAAAGATAATAAATCATAAGGATGTAGTAAGAAATGAGAGACAGATCACAGAACAGTCTAAGAGCATATGGAAAATTATTTGTATAGTATGTATATGGAATACAAATATGATCTGTTTGTATTACTTATGGCTAAATTCACGGGATTCACAAAATTTATATGTAAAAAGAGCTAGTCTATAAGAACTTATACCTCCATATACCTACTTAAGGTATTAGATATATCAACATATTGTTTTAATAAATAAAGTAACTTTCCTACCTCTACTATATTATATTTTTTTCGAAAAAACGTTATATTTAAGTTATTTCATCAGAATTCAAGTTTTTATATGAACTAATCACCAAACTAAATTAATTCCATACATCATTACACAGTAGGTAATAATAATCGATTTAAATGAATTTATTTTATATTTAAAATTATACCTATATAAGTAATATGTAGGAAACAGGATCCGAAACGAGTCTTGATATGGAATTTTAAATGACATATTCTAGTACATACATTGCAAAAGTTGGTACAACTTACGTAATAGCAATTATTTCATAGCGGCCTTGTAGAGCGGTGTAAAACAGCACCTACAAAGCTAATATTACTTGATATTTGTTTGGTATTAAAATTATAATGAGGTTGTCCAGAATGTGTCACTTCTCAATTCTAAGCTCCAACAAACGCCATGTCTGATTATAATATTTTGGTGAACATCGATCGTGCAGCACGGCGAGTGCCAGCGGCGACGGCAAGCGGCGACGGCGGGCGCGTCAGAGCGACAAAACTACTTCATTAGTTAAACGAGCCAGAACATAACCAGTCGCCTTTACACCTACTTTGCTATGATTTTTCATAGTTTTGCTTTCTATCTAATTAATAATTTGAATGCGTTAAATCTGTGATTAATATGTCTTAACTGCCCTCCGAAGCCGTAAGCCGCAACTATATTATTATTTCATTAAATGTAACTGAAAGCTCTGCACACTTTTTGCACCAGACCTTGTAAAGTTTATTAGATCTAATATCCTTACTTAATATTCTAAATACTAAACTGGATCAGTATTTACTTGTAATGACGCTTTAATTAGGCACGATGAAGCTTGGAGAAAGATTATTGTCCATATAGAAATTATTTTTGAACTGGTTTTCTTATTAACATATCCGATAGAATAAATAAAAAAACGATAGTATTCAAAATAGATAATCTATAACTTTATTAATGTTTAACACTAGTTGTTATGCCCAACTCCACTCGCGTGGTGTGTTGTTAGTTGTTACGTAATATACTGTTGTATATATATAAGAGTTATCTCCATATTAGAACTTCACTAAAATCTCTTTAGCTGTTACAGCATAAAACAATCAAAATATACACTTTTGCATTTATTAAGTTAGTGCAATTATATACGTTAAAATAAATACCTATATAAAATAATCCACTTGTAGGCACAAATATATATATATATATATATATATATATATATATATATATACACACACACACATCCATTTAATACTTTTACATTTTTGATTAAAATCTTTTTCAGTAGCCTTTTTTATAAATTACGTACTTGACAGATTTTTAATGAAAAGTAAAAAGAGGACAAAAAAGGCGTACAATTAGTACGATTTTTATTTCTATTTTAATAAAATAGATTGAAATAATGTAATATTTCTGCAACGGCCATACACTTATAAGCTTTTATTGATTATTAATTAGAATACACGTCCAACGTTGTGGAAAGTTCTGGAACGCCGCGGCGACGACGCTTGCACTCCCTGACGTCAAATTAAACAAAATTTGGTTTTGAACACCGAAAAACATGTTGAGTTTGCTCGTGAGTAAACGTGAGCTTTTAACACCGTACGTGTTAGCTAGAAGATAGGACTTTTTTACACGCTTTCATTAGCTTTATTTAAAATAACAAAATACTTGTGTACAATAAGTAGAGTTAATATTATTACCGTTACCTTTCTAAGTTAAGTTAATTAAACTTCTAACTTACTGCATTTCAAATCTCTAAATATTAAACTTTGGCTAAAACATGTTTTTATTATTTTGGAACTATTATAATAATCATCATAACAGTTTAAAGGAGCTGCCGCGGCTTCACTTGCCTACAACAAGTCAGACACAAATGCACTCTTTATTCCTGCCACTCTCATATTTCGGTGGGACGACACGAGACACGACTAGTGAGAGTTCCTCGCTGAACCGACGGCTTTACGTGCTCTCCGAGGCGCGGGGGTAAAATACCGCCAACTTCCCAATTCCGGGCTGTTACTGACGCAAACGAAACAGAAAGACTCCAAACTATACTTGGCTCGACCCGGGACTCGAACCCAGGACCTTCGGATGTGCAGACGTACATGCTAGCCAGTACAGCACCAAGGCAGTTGTAAAATAAAATATTTTAGAGCTTAAGGGATATAGTGAACACATTGGTAACTGTAAAATACTACTGTAGTACTTTCCAGTTAGCAATATGTTTCTTATTTATCCATATTTTCCACTGGCTTCTTACTTATTCATATTTTCCACTGGCATCTAAGATCAATAAGATTCTTCATTTTCAATTCAATTCAAATTCAATGCAATCGTCACTTGCAAAGAATCGTATAGATAAACAAAAAGAATCTGTTATACCGCCATAGTATATTTTGTGCTTAATAAAAAAATATTAGCTTGGATTTCACACCGTCAAGACTTACACTGGTTGGTAACGGCATTCATTCATACGAGTATATGCACTCTAGAGAAACCCACGCCGCGATATTTCTCTCAATATAGCATAAATTGCCATACCTTTTACAAATTTATTCTAAAATCTGACCAGATAGCGAATTCCCATCTTACAAAAAAAAGAATGATGTAAATTAGACCACAGATTCTTGAAATACAAGCGCAGAATGGAAATAGATTGTGTTGTGTAAAATATGCGACAAAAATAATGTTATATTGTATTAAAAGTTAATAGATTTTATATTAATTTTACAGACGATTTTATTGAACTCTACATTCTTAACTCTTGAATGGTAGAGTAGTGAGCCAAGCAAGAAGAGGTGTAAGTACCTACTATCATTTGATTTAACACTGTGTTGAGAGAACATTAATTATAATAATTACATTATTTGTGGAATATATCATTTATATTATGCAATGTATCATAAACACTGCACTCATTACTGCTACTTATAGCTGTAATAAAATAAAATGATTCTGAACAAAACTACCGGTGAAGTAAAAAAGGGCACGAGAGGCGGCCGCGCGGAACCGCTCTGCACGAAAAAACATACGAGTATTTAGAAACGGCTCTATAAGTCCCGATCATCCTCAATCGATTATAGATCTTAACACGTGGTATTACGGAATAGATTTATGCGTTGATTGAATTGGTTTTATGACGTTTTAGACGTGAATGGCAATTATTTATTAAAAGTTCTCACCTCATAATTACGAGGGGTCTGTTTGTCTGTCAAGCCGCAGTACGTGCCGACCTACTTTCGTGTGGGGAGGCTAGGCCGTTATAGAAAAGGAAAGTGGCCGGCGAGCTCCTGATCATTTACTTGTATGAAAAATAGATTAGCTCTACTTGTCCTGTCTCTTAGTCCGTAATCGTATTACATTCGCGCTATATCACTTAACAACGTCATTTCTGGATTTTTTCCATCACGTTTGATTATTACTATTAGTTTGAATATTTTTTAACCAAAACATCGTCTCACTCTTAATCACTCAAAGTAATTCGATACTTATAGACACAGAAATTAACGCTTTGTGTAATTAAGTCCAATATATAGTAATATATTCATGATTCATCACATTTATATTAAAATAATATATTACGTTGCAAATTTGATGACAGGTAGCATTCTCACCGCGACTTTATGGTTATTAGTAGCTTAGAAACAATTTACGCGAAAAACGTCAAAAATGAAACACCAACAAACACGTCTTCTAAAGTGGACTCGTCAAGTTTTTATGGTAATCGCACGACAAATATTCTATTTTAGAAACTATACGTTTTAGAGAAGTTAATGGAGCTTTTTATATTCAAAGATAACAGATTTAACGATAATGTGACTTTGCATTTATTAAACCTGCATACAACGTTACGCGTAGACTGGCTCTGCTGTGACGTATCTACTGGGTGCTGGCCAAACGTGGACAGCTCGGAAACACTCGATTAATTGTAAACTTTTGTATGAAATTAATTTATCTTATATAGGTACATATACTATGTTGGTACATTAACATACAGCACCATCTAGTTCCATGGTGAGCTACGAATAAACCAGAGGCTTGTATTATATACGGCTTGTGTTGGATACCGGGTAGTTGATACACTACACATATATACCTTTAAATATATACATATTATAAAAATAAAAATCCATAACTTGAGTACAAATATTCGTGCTCATCATACAAATGAATGCAACCCGCGACCGCTGGTACAGCAAGTAGGGTCACTACAAACTGAGCTAAACGTGTCGTCTATCTATACTAATAAAATTAACAAGTAAAGTTTGTGAGTTTGTGGGTTTGTGATGTTGTAGGGGGTAATCTCTGGATCTACTGAACCGATAGTCATTATTATCGATACACAAGCCGAATCTATAATTTTTAGAATTTTTGTCTGTCTGTCTGTCTAGGAACTTATCACGAGAAAACCACAGGACAGATTTTGATGAAATTTGGTACGATGGTAGCTGGTTATCCGGGCCGACATATGGGATACTTTTTACTTCGAAAAAATATCAAATCTTTTAGAAATCTGTACTAAACATTATAACGTAACTAGGGACGAACCCGAGCGAAGCGAAGATGAGTCGCTAGTTACATAATAGAAACGACAAACGAAAACGGATCTAGTGGAAACATTTTTAATATGTATTGTTTATTTAAATTTATGTTTACATATCTTACATTTTTGTTTTTAATATGAAAAATCAAATTAATATGTAATTTTATGATAAGAAAAAAATGTGAAAAATACATCAAAGATTATATCAGAGTAACGACTTCGTAGGTATTCTGCGTATCTCAGGGCGTTCCTACAGAATTTGAACCTATAAAACAACTTAAATAAGTGAATTAATTTAAACAGTGCCTACCCACAAATTTACAAAATGATTTCAAAAGTACAAAAATGGCACCAAAGTAGGTACCTTACAATATTCGTTAATTTAAATTCTAAACATTTCAAAAACATTTTTTTTAATAACTTTTATAACATTAAATATGGCAATATTATTTGCACTGTCTGTAACAAGTTTAAAATGATATATGACCTTTGAGATGTCTAAAACCTTAGTCTTTCCCGTGACTATGATAACTGTAAAGCATTCGAAACGTCGGGAACCAAAAATCTAAATAAACCCGCGAAAAAATCCGGAAAGATAATTTTATTTAAAATCAAAATGTCAATAATCGCGTAAATCTAAGAAAGCAATATGTGAATCATTTAGCTGTAGAAAAAACAAATTGAAGGTAATAATCACGTAGCTATTAGAATGTATGAATATATATTGATCTGTTCATAAAATCATGAACGTTCGCTGGACAGGAGCATTTAATAGCAGAACATTTGGTTGAGAATAACAACCATATTTCAATATATTATAGGAAAAAACGTCCTAAATGTATTTCGACTATCACGCTTCATAGTTACGGTCTTTGTATAATTAAGAGTTAGAAATAATTATTATAATATACTGTAATTCCTCGAATTTTCCGGTTTCTGAGGCCATATTCAAATTACCTACTCTAGATCTTATCTTTTCCTAGTTGCAGGCTAAGTGCTAGGAACCGAACGTTTGAAAAAATACGATTCGGAAAATAAAAAAAGAACTATTTTACCACACAACGGATATAACTGCCATTATTTAGTAAGAGGCAATTTTAACATATTATAAATATTGATTAAGATATTATCTGAGCCTGTTGTTCATTCGATAATTATGTCGATAAAGATCTCGACGTCTCTGCTTATTGCTCAATCAGACGTGATATTTAAGTAAATGATTCGTTTAATCACTTGCTAAGATTTCGCTTTTGCCGAACTTATACATACAAATGATTACAAACCTTGAAAAATACAATTTAATAAAAATACTTGAAAAATCTGATCACTTTCTATGGCGACTACGCTGCTCAACTCTATCAATTTTTTGAGCAAAAAACATTTTTAAACATTTTTTTAAATAAAAAAACAATTCCGAAATATAAATACCACTAGTACAAAAAAACGTTAAAATAAAACGTAAAATAACGTGATAATTATCTATACACAATATATGCACACGACACAGCACGTTTATTTTAAAATGATTTTGCTGAATGAAGTGCTACAATAAAATAACTCCATGTTCGAAATGATCGGGTCTTGGGAAGATAAGATCTATCTGGTCATTATCTCGCATTCTTAGTCCTAAATATCGTTCATATTATTTTCATTCACACAACACCTGTTATTCCCAATTAATTTACAGTAACAATTTGAATAATCGCTTTAAACTGGCTTAATAAAGACTAAAAATACTGATTTGTGAATATACTAGCGACTCGGCTTCGCTTTGCCTCGTGTATTTTTGCAATATAGCTTATAATTATATGCATCAGTGTAGCGTTTTTTAAGCCATGACCAAAGTTTACTGATAATAAGATATAGAGTAGATAGAGTAGTTTGATGTTCTCCTAGCTGATTTCGGCCACGGCGGCCAATCTCATTGAGACTGGCCAACTGCGCAGGAGATATTATAGTGCACAAGTGTACGCGCAGATACAAGTGCACTCTCTATTCCTGTCACTCTCATACTCCGGTGGGACGACACGAGACACGACTGGTGAGAGTTAAGGCGCAGGACCGACGGCTTTACGTGCTCTCCGAGGCACGGGGGTGAAACACCGCCAAGATTCCAACTCCGGGCTGTTACTGAGACTTACTAAGTATACAAAAAGACTCAATAACTAAACTTGGCCCGACCCGGGACTCGAACCCAGGACCTCCGAGTGTGCAGCCGTACATGCTAGCCACTACACCATCGAGGCAGTTATAGAGTAGTTTACATGGTATATGGGACAATCCAATGGGACTTAGATGAAACATATTAGCAAAATCACGACTAATTAGTATTATATTCGACGTAATAATATGCATGTATAGAAGTTAGAGAAGAGAAGATAAAGAACAAATTTTCTATAAGCGAATAGCTTAGTCGGTTATTAGCAGAACGAAGCTAGCGACAATCAAAATGTTTAGAACGTATGCACTTGCATCTATCTTCATACTATTTGTGAACCCGACTAAATCTTCTGCCGATAGAAAGTTACAGTGTGGGACAGTGTCGGTGTGACAAACTGTCACGTCAGCGTACCTGAGGTGGCGCCGCGCCGCGCGCATTCCGCACATAGCCCACCTCTTACTCATTTGTTGCCAAAAATTATGACTCTGCCAGTAACTTACTCACGGCTATCTATTTAAATGGATTCTTATCTCTTCTTCAAAAGTTTGAACTAATTGTTCAAATATAATTGCTTTGTGCTACTTTCTCGATTAAAACCAGAATACTACATAGCTATTAGATAGATAGATATAATACTATATTGTACACTACAATATAAATATACAAAAGAAGAAATAAACAAATAGATGATGCACGTGAGGCGGCCGTATATTATAAGCAATAGATATAAGCGATATCTTCCAGGCAACCTTAGGGCGTAATAGTAATTATTTATATGAAATGTTAGCTGAATAGATAAGTGTAGAAAAATAGCATATTTTTGTATCATTTGTATCATACACACACACACACACACACACACACACACACGACATATATAAATTTATAGTATATAAGGTATATTAATTTTTAAAATAGCTCATATGTAATTGATAAGAACAGATACTTGGGTGTCAGGCGCTGTATGCTGTAATACAGGTCTCCTAGTACGTATGTATGTATATCTTTTATGTTGAAACAGCTTAAAATAAGTTAAAATGAGTTTAGAAACTGTGATTGTCCTGTATCATAATGTATAGTTTGTTTTTGTATGTAATATTGTTTACTGTATATATAGTGTTTATTGCTCAATTATTATTAAACTAGCGACTCACCCTCACTCCGCTCTTGTTCGTCCCTAGTTACTTTTTAACGTTTAGAATAGATTTCTCAGGGATGAGATATTTTCCCGCAGTAAAAAGTATCCAATATGTTAACCCGGATAACCAGCTATCATCATACCAAATTGCATCGAAATCTGTTCAGTGGTTTCTCGTGATGCGTTCCCAGACAGACAAATATCTAAAAACTATATATTCGGCCTCTGTATCGATAATAATTACTATTTCAATAAGATTTTCCAAAAAATATTTAATTTACTTACTACAGATTCGGCTTAGTTTGAATTTTATTATTTGTATACATATTAATCCTGGCATGAATATAATTTGCATCATTAATTTCGATCAAAATGTTTAGTCTCTTGATTAATAAATAAATCACTATCGCTGTATTTCACAAAAAATCCAAAGTTCAAATCCATTCATTATTTTACTTCTGCACGTCAATATTTTTTGTTTTTCAAAAAACAGTTATAAGTATATCATATTATATTTCTGTTATATATTTTAGCCCTTAATACAAAGTATTCCTTAGTAGTTGAAATTCCTAACACAGTAGGTATAGATACTTTAGAGTTTATGCTATAAACGTATAAAGTTTAGTAACAACGAGGCAAAAACATACAACTATTAAATACGTTTCTTATTTCCCGATTCCCTTTATTTCTTTTTAATTTTTAGTTTTGCATTTTTCGGCTACCTTCTACGGTTCAAAGTCAGCCCCTTAAAGTTAAGTCAGATGGAGCAACAGTGTAGGCTTTGCTATTATATAGGGTCCAGTCTCGCACCTTCAGGTACGAAACTTTGAAAGAATATTAAGGTATTTAATAGCAGAAATCCCCGTTATATTTTACTTTCGTATTAAACAACCATTTTAGACTATAAAATAATAATTTAAATATAAAACACAACCGCCTGTGTTCGATTATGTTTAATAATCACCTGCTAATCATATGGCATTTGTTTACATTTCTCTTGTGAAGATCTAGATATCTTCAATCACCGCCGTCACCTTTAATTCGACTTCATTAATGTCAAATTTATAATAATATATGCAACATCGTCCCCCCCCTCCCCCTCCCCCTCCTCCCACGCCCCTGCACTCCCCGCGCCCCCCGCACACTCCACCGTCCCGAATGTGAAAGTGTCACAAGTACCGTTCTTATGAATACGCGTGTAGAAATTTCAAGGACACAAAAAAATTAATATACCTATTTAAAAGAGTTAATATAAAATCAATTAGGAATTTTAGTTTAACAATCTTTTTCCTTAAGCATTTATAGCTCCAGAACAATGGTAGCGTTTTGTTTTTTTTTTTGTATGAAAATACGTTGCCTGGCACGTTTTAAATATATATTAAAAATGTATATTTTGTTGCAATAGTTGGCCTAGAGTATTAAGAGTAACAGTTTCTGTTCATGTGGAAAGAAAAACCGCAGAACGACGCGGGCGCAGTACTCACAGCTGTCTTATAACTATTAAGCTGTATCTGTACGTAAAGATTTTCGTCTCAATGATACTGATATCGAAAAAATATAAAGAAGTTGAGCAATGTAAATCGTATCATACCACGTGATAAATACGGTACAGCTTACATTGTTTGACTATATAATATTTCTTCGATAATCGCGCGAAAAACGCTATTCGTGTAAAAACGGCTTTTAAGACAAAAAAATACTAGGTAATGGCTATGTAGAAAAATACAAAGCTAAATTGTATATAATTTTTATAATAATTTTCCCCTGTTTGATTTTATTAGATTTTTTACAATTTCAGATTATGAAACGTATAATTTAGACATTTTTACTAGTTGTGATATTGTGTCTTGTGGTAGAAAATAAATAATTTTATTACAAAAAAGTCCTGGTGGAGCCCAAACGCAAGGTTTTAGATCATTTTTTTTATTTACGTATAAATTACCTAAGAATTTAAGGTAGTGCAGTCTAATATTATATCGAAGATCATAAATTCTATGAACTTTAGTATAACAAGTAATTTACGTTTGTTTGAAGAAAATCTAAAGAGAAAAGAAATATTAAAAAATCACTTGCAACGTGAGTAAATATAATTCTTATATTAATTATATACAGGTGTGAAAGTACGCGCAATACAGGAAAAGCAAAGTGGGCAAGTTCCCATATCATTCAAATGAATGCGTTACTCCTAGATAAGATCGGTGTGATCTGACGCTACTTATTATGAATATATTTGAATACTCGCTCGTCTCAATCACAAACTTAATAGTTATCTTATGAGAAGCCCAGATTATTTGCATTTCCAAAATTTCTACATTTTCTAGGCCAATTCTTATATTTTAATAAGTTTAAGTAGTCAATAGTATATCGCAATAAAAACTCTAGCCCTCTTTTTTTAGTTTAATATGTCAACTTTACATTGACCTAAAATACTTACATTTCTCTTGTATAAAGTTGCCAAAAAATATTTTATATTTGAGTGTCTACAAAGCACAGATACAGACAAGAGCTGGCGCCCGACATGACTTCTTTACGACTGTGCACGTCGGTGTGTACGGTGTACGGTGCACGTCGCCGGCGCCTGCTACCTGCCGCCATCGCCATCTAACAAGCGTTAATAACGAACCCATTTCCTGTGCCTTTTAACGGCGAACTTCCCTATAAATCCGCTTTTACTCGACTGTGTCAAAAGGATGATAATTTTTTCTTTGACATGTATGTATGTTTGTCTACTTCTTCGAATGCTCCATAGCTTAAATGCTCGATAGAACTTACCTTATAAAATGTTATTAGATACTAGACTAAAAGCTATTTAGATATATTAGTACATTATTAGAAGTAATTAAGAAAATAATATGAGTATTTTTAACTAAGCAGCTGTCTACGAATGAATATTAAAAAGATTTTCAATTAGGACATACGTATGTACATATACATATGTATGTTCTATATTGGCTATTGCTATTACATTTTATTTAAATAATTCTTATCCCACATAAAGATCTGATCTATTCGATCAATGATAGCGAAGATACGCGTCGAACTGTAATGAACAGAAAGTATAATATCGTATATGGCCTGTACTTTTAATTTCTGTTGCTCTAACAAAATTAATTAAAATTTAAACGAAAAGTAGCTAAAAGACGTGACGCAGGAGAATAAAGGTATCTATCATACATATCTATGCTAATGATAGATACTTAATATATTATTCATTGACTACAACGACGCCAGTATACTTTTTGACCGACTTCCAAAAAAAGAAATTATACAATTCGGTTGTATGTAATTTTATGTGTTCATTCACGTAATAATTTCGCTAATTGTAAATTCATTTTGGCAATTATTTTTTTAATAAATTAGTTATATCTCAAGGGTGATCTTATATAAATTAAAGTTTCATATACTTTAAAATTCGTTTACTACAAATCCTCGCGACAGACAGACATGCGTTTTTATAATCCCTTTGTAGTGTATTTTGGTTAGTCATTAAAGAATTGTCGCAAAATCGTAAAGTGTGTAATATATGGGGCGCTAGTTCCGGTTGGGCCTCTCTCGCTTATCTCCCGATCATCGCTGAGATAACGACGGCTGACCGTCACATCTGGGCCGCATTCCCGGACACCTACACCGCTGTCTCCATCAAAATATTACTATGGTTTATCAATACTTTTTTAATATTGTAATTGTGAAGGTGTGTTTGTTTGTTTGTCCTTCTTTCACATCGAAACAGAGTAACGGATTGGTGTGATTTTCTGTGTGGAGATAACAGGAGGGTTATAGAGTGACATATGCTACTTTTTACCACAAGAAATTATCTCATTTCCACGGAAAAACACGTTATAATAAGATACACAATAACTCACCATACCTATGTATATATAATATAAATATAATATATATAGTCTATCTATTCCATACTAACCGTTAAAGTCTGGTACCTAGGAACGTACCCGAACGAAACGAGGCCGAGTCGCTAGTTCTTAATAATGTACTCGTAACAAATCTCATATAGATTTTTTATTGCGATTTAGTTCATTATACGAAGTTCAAGGTAGGTATATTTAATATTTATTCGATGATTTATGAAATCAATCACCTACTATGGCTGATAGTATCATGTTTCTTCTCAATTTATTTTAATGTTCTCTTTTAAAAATTCAAACAAGCCCGACCGGTATCATGTCGGTATATGACTGGACCTACACTTGGTAGGTCGCAGGTTCGATTTCATATTTATATGTACTAGTGTTCACCAATTGCTCCAAATTTGGCGATATATTCGTTTCATACGAAGCATTTACCTACCTATATAAAAAAACTAACAGTTCCAAGTTTTTTTATGGATAACACTAAAGCTCGTCAATAGCTATTAAAAAAAAACGGTTGAAAAACACAGAAAAAGGTACTGAACTGTTTCTTTCTAGGTATGTGTCGAAGACAGTCTCATTATGAAGGTGTAATATATTTCACGAAAAGCATTCGTGTCAAAGTAGTTTGCTGTGCCAGCGGTCGCGAGTTTGAGTCCCGCGGGGGGCATTCATTTGAATGCTGAGCACGAATGTTTGTACTCGAGTCATGGTGTGTATATTTATAATATGTATGTATATAAAATTATATAATATGTACCTAAAGTGTATCAACTATCTGGTATCCATAACACATGCCTCGTAGCTTACCATGGAACTAGATGGTGCTGTGCGTTAATGTCCCAACATATTTATTTATAATATTATATTACATACATACATGTACATATATTTAGGAAGGGGAAGTTGCAATTTTACGGTAAAATAAAAAAAAATATTGCATTACATTTTCCGTACCTTTTTAGCTCTATATGTATTTTTAATAAAAAATCATATAATATTTTATTCAAAAATTATAGTTAAAATATAATATTTTGATACAAAAGGATTGGGAGTTCAAATTACAAATAATGTGTCAGTAATTCTATATATTTAGTAGGTATACGCTACTATAAATGTATGTTAACTTGCAAATTAAGCTACTAATATGATTTTTTATATTTTTTAAATTAATCTGTACCAAAAAATAAAATATATATATATATAGCAAAAAGCGAACTCAAAATGAAATAATTTCAACTTTCATATCGACCGATACGTTAGTGTTGACGCCCGACGCAAGCCACGGCCGGCCCGTTTGTAATATAAATATCATAACTATTATAACTCATCAACATGTCGAAGATTATAATTTTATGTAAAATATGACAGATAGAAATAATATTATACAGCGTGTATGTTAAATAGGCGAGGCGTCGTCTTTATGCAAGATATGATTTAGTAGGTATATATTACTATCAAAAAGCAGATCTAACAAAAATTATATACGTAGATACTACTGCTAGGTACATGTATGTATGTACAGTAATGTAAAACAGTACACCGTTAAGTAGTGTCGAGAACGACTGCTTGTCCCACACACTGTCTCTCTTTCCATATCAACGTTATTTACAACAATAAGCGAGTACAAAATATGTAGTCAAACCCACCATGAAGAGGCTCGAGCCAAATAAACAAACAAAGGCAAACAATAAAAATAGCTGCGTAACGACGGTGTCGAGCGCCAGTCCGCCCCCGCCTCCCCTCGCCCCGCCACCCCGCCACCCCGCCGCCCCGCCGCCCCGCCGCGCCGCCCCGAGGCATTGATACATCAGGAATTAGTATTTTTTACCAGATCCTCGACTAAGCCGCACAAAAAGTAAGGGGCCATTTCGCACTCGGGCCGTGTAGAGCGACCCACCAGTCTCGATGCTATTAAATTTACATTCGTGACGTCACTACATAAATAGTCTATGTTATTGCGCGCCGATTACGACTTTTCAGTGGTTCGACGATATAAAAACCAGGAGATAATGAGGCATGTAAAATTTACACAGCGTTTTTTCCGTGCTCGCAATTTGCAATGAGCTTATCAGTTATATACGTGAGTTTGACTTAATTTGAGGTCTCTTTACATCGGTGCTAGTGCTTTCACAGATATTTATTTCTATTAATAAAACTGAGACCAATTTGCCGTGTGCAATGACAACCGGTTAGACATGTCGCACTTTCGTGTAGGAATGGTTTTTAGTAATATTATTATGCAAAGTTAATTAAATTAATTCCATTTATTCTTATTAACACCTACGATATATTTTATAATGCAAGCATTTTGCTTTTGCAGAATAAAGATATAATATATAAAACTAGCAGTTCGTAATCTATCCCATTTAAGATGCTCATAAGCTATTCTTGTATCGACGTAGAATTATTAAAATAAAAAGAATGTATTGTCATTTCTTATATTACTTCAGATAAATATAAAACTTACCTTGTTAATTAAAATATATTAATATATTTTTATTTAAAAAGTGATCATTTACTTCTAAATATTTTTTAAGGAAATACAAAAAAAATGTAAAGTAAAAAACAATTATTTCCTCTTTCTATAAATCAACAATGATTAAGTAGGGGCGGTTGCGCTCCACGACATGGCGCCTGTATTATAACCGTGATAATTTATTGTTTAAAATGTGCCTTCTCATTTCTTCGCATAAGAACTATTCGTATCCATCCCTTTCACTCAAACAATTAGTCGACAGCTCAATAACTCTAAGGGACAAAGTGTCAGTTTTTGCCGTGTTGTGACGTATCTTACGCAAGCTTGGCTCGTGCCTTGTAGCATTCCTCTGGACCCTTTTATCATTTAAAACCACCCCCATTATTTGCGAGATAAATGTACTGATAGGCTTCGCGTCGCATTACATAGCTGATACCATCGATGGATTTGTCAAATAAATAAAATGTATTTTTTTTTGTTTGCGCAATAGAAAGCTTTTTAAAATTTTAACCGACATCACGGAAAACTATTAGTTATTGTAAATAATGAATGCGAAATGCACATTGCTGAAGATAATTAGGAAACATTATATGTATCTATATCTATACATATAATAAAACTGTAGAGGTCAAATGTCTGTACATAAAAAAATCTAAAAACCGAGTCAAGGGGATGTAAAAAGGGGTTCTTAAATTTTTACACAAAAGCTACTGATTGGATTTTAATGAAACCATACAATAATATAGTTCATACATCAGAATAACTAATAGGCTACTTTTTATCCAAGAAAATGTACGGTTCCCGTGGGACAGATTTGTTTTTGTTGGTCTAGAGGCGAATCCCAGTGAAGGGAGGGTGAGCCGCTAGTTGTGTATATATAAATGTATTATTAGTTATTACTCTTCCATTTCCGAAAAAGTTAATTGAACAAATTTTATCGATTATATAAACTAAGAAAATAAAATCCCGAGCTTTATTCTAAATTACGGGTTGTAGAACAAATAAAATTTTATTTTTATGAAACGAATATTCGAACCCAGCTCCAGCTACTAAGACAGGCATCCTCACCGCCGCAATCTTACACCACTCAGAACCCAAAAATGGACGGCCCGTTGAATGTCGGAAGAAAGGCAAAAACTGTCAACGTGCTTAATGATATAGCCTTAATTAGTTGAAAAAGAAATATTTATCCATTTGCAGAACCTTACTTCATTATAACATTAATTACGCTCAACCCGTATCTGTCGCAATAAAATATTATACGTAAATTTTATTTAAACATCTTTATTTGCTAATTAAAAGACCTATTTTGCAATTACAAGTTATTTCCGATTCCCGTTACAGAATCCATAGCTGCCTAAAGACCATGGGATTCTGGGTTCGTTCTGCGCCTATCCTAAGATTTTCGTACAAGAAACTCTCAGAAGTAGTTCAATTTGTAGATAATATCTATATATTATCTAGAAATTGAACTATTCCTTTCTTATATTCTACGCTTAGGTAGTCGCTATTTTAAATAAAATCATCTTTCCAGATTTATTCACGGATTTATTTAGATTTTTGGTTCCCAATGTTACGGATTCTTTACAGTAATTATGGTCACGGGAGAGACTAAGTTTTAGATGTGTCAATAGGCATCGATGTATTTGACTATTATAATATATTTGTACCTATACTAATATTAATAAAGAGGTAGAGTTTGTTTGTTGAACGCGCTAATCTCAGGAACTACCAATCGGATTCGTAAAATTCTTTTTGTATTAGATAACACGTTTATTGAGGAAGGCTATATATGCTATATATCCCGGAAAAGTGTACGGTTCCAGTGAGATAGATTTGTTTTTGTCTATGGATGATCCCGAAGCGAAGCGAGGGTGAGTCGCTAGTATAATATATTAACAGAAACAATCTTTGATTTATTGGAGGCCCTGGGCATAAAAGGATCACGGGTACCCTGTGTACATAATAGTAGATAAGCAAAATTCTAAAATTATTCAACAATTATTTTTATATCTTTACAATCACAAAAAATAAATAGATAATTGTTATATGATTCGAAAAAGTAACTCTTGGCATTCACAGGTTAGTGCTTTGCTAATAAAGGCAGGTACCCTTCTAGTTTTCACATAAGCAAAATCGTCAGTCAATCAGTTGTTCAAATGTTCTTTGTCTTTGAGCACAATCACATTCTATTGACATTAGCGACAAACTGGTCAATCTTTCTTGAAGCATCGTATTTCTTAATTAGTTTACCCCAGATAAGTTTTTCGACTTAATTAATATGCTAATTAGATAATATTATTCAATGTAATTTCCGCATTTCGTCCCTTTTTACGTATTTTGATAGCTGACAAATTGAATTTCTTTCACTGTTCCATTGTATGTCCTCATTAAATTATATAAAACCAATAAAAGAAACATAACACTAATATTCTATATGTTTGGGGCTAGAAATATTGTAAGTCGCACTGCAAATATTAATAATGCGTAGAATGGAAAGGCGGCTACAAAGAGTGATTTTTTTGAGGGCAAGCCCCGGCACTTGCCCAGAGTGCCCAATGGAAAAAAGGGGTCTGAATAAAAATACATATTCCTTTTGAAACTACTCAGCAAATTAATTGGCAATATTTCGAAATAGCCGCCTATAGCAAAATTAGCTTTATCCCGTATACAAAACCCTTTACGGCTTTACGCTACATTGAAGCCAACAACAAATTTCAATGTTAATCTGCTCTGCCATCCTGGTACTACTTACAGTTTAAATTAGTTTTTAATTTTTAAAGAGTTTTTGCTATTTGTAATTAATTTAACTTTTTACCCGGCTGCGGCGAAGCCCTAAGGAGGGTTATGTATTTACCCTGTATGTATATATGTCCGAACTTATGTTCCCTCGTAATTACTAAACGGCTTAACCGATTTTGATGATTTATACGTCATTATAAATCAAAATGGCGGATCCTGGCGTGGATATGAGCATTGAAAAAAAAATATAATCTTAAATGTTTTGTAGGACCAATTTTCATATCAGAATATAGTTGATGTTTATTATTAAGTTAATACTATGTACATTAAGTACATCAAGGTGTACATAAAGGAGCCAAGGCTATTAGATATACAGACATATATGTAGATTAAAACCTGTTAGAACACATGCGAATAACAACTAAAACCTGCACTTTAATGAAATATTACGTGTCCGCCGCCACCGTACCAGGCATCAATGAATGTTAACATTCACTGACTACTTTTCATTTTCTTAGTCTTCTCACACCGTGTCTGCTAGAAAAGACTGGATAATTTTGCTGTTATACTTACGTAATGGCCGGGAGTTTTAACACAAACTGTTCGGTTCATCAGAAAACAGAAAAATATTGTTTACCAATAATATTGCCATCCCCTTGTCCCATGACAAGATTCCAGCTATCCAGATTTTCTGTTTGGACTACGAGGAATCCTTCAGAACAAAAAACATTTTATACTATACTAGCGACTCACCCTCGCTTCGCGCCGGTTCCTCCCTAGATGCGTTTTAACGGTTAGTATGAAATCTTTGAATTTCTCGGTTATTCTGTACTATAATATACATACAAACCTTTCTCTTGAATCACTATCTATTAAAAAAAACCGCATCAAAATCCGTTGTGTAGTTTTACAGATCTAAGCATACATATGGATAGACAGACAGCGGGAAGCGACTTTGTTTTATACTATGTAGTGATAGAAAATCATAGTAAATGTTGCAGTTGTTGAACTTTTTATTATGCTTTTAATACAAAAAAAAAAAACAGAAAAATTACATTCTTGTTCTGTACAAACTCAGTTCCTTTAGAACTCCTACTACTTTATATGGTTACAAAGTAGTTCAAAATTCTTATTGCAATACAGTAATGGAAACAAATAATATTGTGAACTACTCAATAATGTGCTCGATATTGTAAGTAAAAATGAACATTAACATAGATTTCATAGCGCTCGCTGTATAATCGTTAAATAACGGGGTAAACAATTTTATGCTATGCCTTCTAAAATATACTTGAAAATTTATTCGTTTTAAAAAATGTTTTATCGAAACTCAGTACATACACAAAAAAACATATATAAAAGTTAATACATTTATAAATACATACATAAAAGTAATAGCACAAGTTTTAGAACTGTACCATACTTTTGTTACTCGTAGGCTATCGCCTCCCTCTCTTGTGTTTCTTATAATAATGAATATATTTTATACTAATACTAGCGACCCTCTCGCTCCGCTCGGATTCGTCCCTAGGAACATTTTAACGGTTAGTATTATTTTTCTTAGAGATGAGATATTGTCCCGCTGTAAAAAGTATTCTATATGTTGATCCGGGTAACGAGATATCATCAGACTAAATTTCATCAAAATTTGTCCAGTGGATTTCTCGTAATGCGTTTCCAGACAGACTAAAATTTTAAAAACTATAGATTCGGTCCCTGTATCTATAATAATATCTATTTCAATAAGATTTTCCAAAAAATATTTAATGTACAGATTCAACTCGATTAGAATTTTATTATATGTATAGATTAGAGACACATCTCAGTGGTACAAAAATTAAAAAAATAAAATAAAAACCGACATCCAGGCACTAAAATGTAAAAAATAACTAAACGGGGGTTTCCATTTAGAATAGATCAGATATTTCCGAAGTCGATGCCAGCCGACAGTATTTACCGGTCTATAATTGCCGGTATTTAAAGCTGTTTTTTTAGTGGTGCTGGTCTATCATCATCAGCTTGGGCTGAACTTTTACAAGTCAGTCAATGAGTCGCGATGAGAGCCAACAATGAGAGCCAACGAAAGGTTTCTAAGGAGGACTCGATAAAACCAGTTATTGTGTATTCCCGTGGGAAAAAAAGGTTTTCCTGAAGTAAAAGCTATCCTAAATGTTGACCCGCGTAATAAGTTCTGACTTCATCAAATTTCGTTGAAATCAGTTCATTACTTTTTGCGTGAAACGCGCACACACAAAAAGACAAACAGCCAAAATTTTTAATAACTATTGTTTTGGGATCTATATTGTGTACATAATACGTTGCAGCCATTGTTTTTTAAAAATATTTCATGTACAGATTTTGCTAAGTTACTGCTTTATTAATTATAATACTATAGATTAAGGGAATAAATAACAGATTTGCATTTTTGAATAAACGAACATTATTTTTTATAGGTATCCTTTTATTTTTATGAATATAGATAATATAATCAATTTTAAGATATGTTAAATAATTATATAAATAATATATGTATATTACACATAAATCAACTTGACACAGTGACACTTTGTATCAGTAATGTGTAGTTATAAATATTTTGCATATATTAGAAAACAAATTAGTAAAAATAGTAACCTTTGAAGATAGCGACGGAAATAATATCATAATTGAAATGATTTGTCAGAGGACGGTTGCTAATTGCTATGGCAACCTTACTATAACAAAATATGAATAAATTTAAAATATAAAATATTTCCCATTTCCGTGGGAACTTCGGGATACAAAGTATGTATAAACATTCTCGGGTAAGAACGCAACGACAAGTCAAAATTTCATGTCAATCCATCGACTACTCGAGATTTGCGTTTTTGAACAAACGAACATTATTTTTTATATATATAGAATATAGATATTTCGATGTTTTAAGAAACTTAAGTCCATTAAGAAGTTAGCTTATTGCTATCAAATACTTCTGAGAATGGTCTATGTATATTTTTGGCAAATATAAGTGTCGTTATTACTTCATTTTATGAAATGATTTAAAAAAAATATATTTTTTGCATTAAACAGTGTATATTTATTATTTCTTGATGAATTTATATTTTTTTAAAAACATTGGCCATATTGATAGCATTGAATGACGTTAATCGAAATCACGAAATGATCAATAACTATAAGTAATGCAAAAGGCCACCTGCCCGATGCCTCTCTCCAAAGATAGTACGTAGCTCACTAGTGTGCGACATGTCGGTACTTACACATTGACTTAACCCCGCATTATGACATGTTAATTATAATTAAAAGGTTTTTCTGTATGTAACTACATATGTATTCGGATGCAACCGCGATTACACAAACTTTTATAGAATGCTCCAGCTTTTTAATAAAAAACTTTTATTAATTTAGTGTTACAGTTAATTATACACTTTTTCTATAATAGATTTAAATATTTTTAAAAGATTCTTAATATACAATTGTTAAATAAAAAGATATACCTTCTTTGAATTATCTTTGTTAAATGTTCATGTGCTTTAAGTCTATGTATAATTTTTTGACATAATCTTTTTATAAAATTCCATAATACCAAATTTCATCAAAATCTGTCCAGTAGTTTTCTCATGATGCGTTCTCAGACAGACAAAAATTATAAAAAGTATAGATTCAGCGTCTGTGTTGATAATAATGACTATTTCAATATTTTTTTCCAAAACGACTCAGAATTTTACTGTACACATATGTATATAGAAAACCATTATACTCGTATGTAGGATTTTATGTAAATAAATAGGGAATCTTACTGGAAACTTAGAAGTTTAATCAGTGTATATGATGACAAAAAGGCGGTTACTTGAACACTGTGCAGTAGGCGGTTAGATTTACTGAGGATAATGACAAACGGCTCTACATTTGAGCCGAGCTCGGGCGAGCCATCAATAACCACAGCTAGATTACGTTTTAGTTGCTTTTAGCAATTTGTCATGCGTGGGTCGAACGAACAGTTTATGTTTGGAGTCTCTTATAGTGCGACCTCTCACCTCTATCTACACTTATCTGCTTGGAGTATAATATTTTGTATGAACAAAATTAACACCCAGAGTTGTATCACATATCTACATGTTGTATATATTTTTTAATTATTAAAGAAGTTTTTCCTTCTATTGATTTAAATATAGAAACATTAGTAACTTTGAGTTAGTGTGAAAATACCTACTTAAATTTAATATGTACTTTATTCAAAAAAAAATTACATTAAGCTTTATCTTCTATAGGTAGCTATATCCTATTAATATTATAAATGCGAAAGTTGAAGAAAACGTCTGGATGTATAAATGTATGGATGTTTGTTATTATTTCATGCAAAAACTACCGAATAGAATTTTAATGAAAGTTTATATAACTCTTACATCAGAATAACACATAGGCTACTTTTATCCTGGAAAAATGTACGTTTCCCCTGGGATAGATATATTATTAGTTTTATAGAGGCGAACCCGAGCGAAGCGAGGGTGAGCCACTAGTATAATATAATAACATCTTGAGTACCTAATGAATAATATTATTAGGTTATTAATGATAATTATAATTGTAAATAAAAAATATTTCCACCGTTAAATAAACTAAATAAATTGGTAAACAAATACTTCAAGTGTAAACAGAAAAACATAACACATTGTTTTATGTAGTCCATGTTTAAGCTCGAATCTTTTACAATTTTATACGTTTGTTGTTTATCTAAAATATGCATTAATACATATAAGTGTGTACCAACGCATGTGAAGCAAAGTCAAATCGCGAGGCTTTCTAATAATATTTATAACGTAACCTCGTTATTTAACTTTATTAAATAAACTTACGAATTAAATTACTAAATAAGGCTCGTTGACTGATCGTATTATTATTCATTGAAAATAAATATAATAATTAGAAATTACCAACTCGGTGCGCTCCACTCGGGGCGTCTCCACTTACCACTTGATGCCTTTGTGTCAGGTACTCCAGATACACAGTCTATCTGTGTACCAAATTTCATCCAAATCCGTTCAGCCATTTTAGCGTGACGGAGAAATCTACATACAAAAATATAAATACTTTCGCATTTATAATAAGTAGTCTGAACAGTCCGAAAACGAATCTGCATATCCTTAAAAGTATTATATTGCAATAAAAAACTAACCGTACGCCGGAAGTTCATTAAACACATTACAAACACATCTCATACAACATTAGTCACACAGCGCTCGTCAAATAGCTGGAGTCTCCAGTAAATAGTACGGGAGTACAACATTAGTACGCGAGTGACTTCATCAGTCTCAATTATTACAATCGACTCTACTTCAAAGAAACATTACGCATGAAAGATCGAAGCCCTTAAGATATCTCAGCTCGTTACTTTATAAAATCAATTCGATCAGATGATTCATGGCGTTTATAAAAAGAGAACTTCGGTCCGGTACATCGGAATACAATATAAGCGGTAGTGTCCATAAAGCCGCCGCCGCCCGCGAACACGAGGGACATCGATTAAGTGCGCGGCGAGGGCTTAGGATGGGGTGTCTACTATTCCCGTATTTGTGGGGAAAAACATTATAAAAAAGATTTTATCCAACTATCTGAAATATTCTTTAGAGCTAGCTTTGAAGTTTAAGCAATACATATACATATTTTAAAACTCAATAAAAAATAATTACCAAAAAAATCTTTACCACAAGAACCAGTGAGATACTTATATTAGCTCCCATTATATACTGCTAACTACTGTTCTTTTAATTTTTAAAGGTTAAATAAATAAAAATATGTTATACAATAAATATATTAGAATATGTGATTATTTCTAAAAAAAACTGTCTAATTTTAATTTCATTTTGTGTAAAGCTTTTATCGAGTGTGTGTTAACTTTAAAATCCTTAATCAACTTTATAGAGTCCTGTAATTTACGAAATTCTGGTAAATATATTTATGAGGCAAGGCGACACGCTGCATTAGCGGGCGTCGAGCGTAATGCGGTGCGGGCGCGGGCGCCAGCGCTGGCGCCTTAGGACGGGTCACACTGATGGCTGCTCCCAAACGTGCCATGAAATGTATATGTAGCACTTAAAAAGTAGATACAATACTTAACGCAGGACTAAATTTGGAAACATCTACAGATAACGTTGATAAATCTATGCTGAGACCAGTTTTAGTTTTTTTCCTAGTTTTGTCTCTACATTACGAATAGAAAAAGTCTTAAGATATGTAGAAACGAACAATAAGGCCTTAATTATTATTGGAGGTTTTAAAGCTATATTTTTTACAATATATGAGAAAGGATTTGCATATTTGTAATTACAACTTAATTCTAAAAGCAATCACAAGGTGCATCATCAATTCTCTACATTCCAGTAGCCAGTGTGCCCCAAGACTAACTCTACGTAGCCTCTGAAACGCCGCCTCAAAAGCCTTTCCGTGTTCCGCGGCATCGCCCCCCTCGCGCCCCCACCCCGCATCGGCCTACCCCCCTCCCTTCCCCCCTGGTCCTCAGCACAATTAAAGCACCGATGAATTACAATCCTACCTACTTATTGACGTTTTAGTCGGGAAAGTATGTAAATTGTGTGACGGTAGAGTTGAGTACCGCAATAACATAACACTGGCTAAAGCTGGGCTGAGCAGTAAGTGTTGCATGCTATATATTATAAGAGTGTTTTTGTTGTTCGTTTCCTTAATTATTAATGAGCCATTAAATATTTAAATGTTTGTAAATTCTGAGTAATCCTAACAGCTGTTTAAAAACCGAAAAAAAATCCGTACCAGTTTTTAATGTATTATAAATGAAGCTCTACATAGAGGTACAGTCCATAATATTAATGTCAGAATATAAAATAGGTGAATGAAATGTGGTGGCCAACTATAATTCGCGTCGCTAATTAAACGTGTAACGTCAATAAAACTAATATAAAATCCATGTCTAGGGGAGTAGTGGTATAACGTTTAATGAACTCTAATGGAGAGCGCCGGCTCTTACAAGTCCTACTAATTGCGTCCGAGGAGCGTTGTCACCAAATTTTTTTGACTCCAACCCGACACTCACCGGGAATGCTTTTATACCGGCGACGGCGAACCTGTTAATGTGTTAATCCACTTCGTTTGCCTTGTTTTTCTGTTATTAATAGCTAAACAACGGCGGCGGCCGTCTCGCTCGCTCGCGGGCCGCACGCCACCTGTGCGAGAGGGACGGGCGAAAGATTTCACGTAATGCAGATATAATATTTAAATGATGAATTCTCAGCGAACCGGCGCAGGCGAGGCGGGGCCGAGGAGTAGATTAGCCGAGGACAGTAATTACCCGCTCGGTCATCCTTATCGCGACACCTCCAGGAGTCATTTGTAGCCTTATCTACTAAACTGATGAAATCTTGACGTGACAATACGGCTGATGTTTCAGACACAGCGTGATTGTTTTCTACATTTTAAAATGTTTTCATGGCCATCACAGTACAGCTATACAGTTTCACTTCTAAGATTTGTTTCACTTCTAAGATTTGTTACTACAAAGTATCATACCGCTAATTAGTCTGATATATACAATTTAACTAGTACATAAGTTGGTTGAACAAAATTCGATTTCATTAATGCATATTAATAATGCTTTTATGTCGAGATGTACAAGAGTATTTTCTTTTGTTTAATTTAATGAAAAATTACATATTTATATACGTACGTATACATACATTTACAATTACATGTATGTACGTATATAGAAAACGTGTAAAGTTAGAATACAATAAAAAGTAAACGTGTTGAATTCAATCCATAATAACGCAATACAAAGCCTTGTACTCGATTATCAAAAATCAACAATTAGACGCGTACGAAACGGAAGGACACGAATACATCTATCTGTTCCCAAAGGGCCCGCCCTAATTAATTACCTTCCACACATCGACTGACAAAAAAACGCGAGCCTTGTTGCGGCTAAGAGCGGCGGCGCCACTCGAGGGGCCTGGGGGCAGGGGACGGGGGCCGGGGTAGGGGGGACGCGAGGGGAGGCCACTAATGCAGGCACCGATAAGCAGACGCATGGGAAAGTATCCCGGCCAATATCGTAGTCGATAGTATAATTCCTGTGCTTCAACATTTTCATGTGTGTTGATCAGCTTATGAGTCGCTTTTGGACACGCTTTTTGAATATGTGATAGCGTTTTATGAGGACGGAAGTTAGGTTATCTCCGCCACCTAATCAAAGGGGTAGTTAGTTAACTTTGTATTGTAGTTACTCTGCTGTTGCTATTACTCTGCCGTTGTAGAAGACTCGTGAAACACTCTTTCAAATGTTCCGAAACGTTCTTGATAGATAAATATGAGATTCGATAAGAAATTATAAGAAAAATTTGATCTGTATGTTTTTCATACAATATGCATAATGCTAAAGCAGTATATTTAAAATGTAATCATTTTACTATAATTTAACTCTATGATACTACTACATTTTTTTATAATTAAAGTCTGCTCAGTGCTTACCTTGCCGTGACTATTTTGGGTATAAATAAAGTATAGGTACGATAAATAAAAATATTTATTAAATTTCTGAATTTATCTAATAAGTAATAACTAATTAGCGGTTCCCCGCGGATTTGTCTGCGAAATTTACTTATTTAAATTGTTTCGCTACTAAGGATCATAGCATAATATTTGATAACCTTTTTTGATAAATCTATACATATAAAAAAATTCTAAATTAGTCTAATCTGTACATAAATTTTTTTTTTTTTTGGAAAATCTTATTGAAATGGTAATTATTAGTGATACAGATGCCGAATGTATAGTTTTCAAAAAAAAAATCTGTCTGTCTATCTGTCTATTTGTCTGTCTGTCTGGGAAAGTATCACAAGAAAACCACTGGACAGATTTTTATGATATTTGGTATGACGATAACTGGTTATCCGAATCAACATATAGGATACTTTTTACTGCGGGAAAATATCTCATCTTTGAGAAATCTATACTAAACGTTAAAAAGTAGGCTATAAATGCAAAAAGCACGTTTAACAAACGTCCGTATATACTTTTTTATTTATAACATTGTTTTCATTCCTATTTAATTTTGACTGCACAATCTAAAACAATGTTGCACAGCTTTCAGCTTTACCCATATTTATTACTTATTTATGTAAATAATATAATTTCTTAATAATATGGGAAGTTTATTTTATATGATTCCAAGTTGCAGATTAATTTAAGCATTACACGAATAAAGTATATGATTTGATCACCTCCGCGGCCAGCACATGCTTTTAGACTGTTAGTAGTTCAGTAAATACGTTCATTAAAGTATGTATTTAATAATAAAGATGCCTAAGGCACTACGTTAGATACATACAATGTAATGTTAGTAAGCCTTTTGTCACTGACTTCTTTAATTATAAATGCATCATGAGTATACTCTTGCTAGTTCCTGCGTACTATAAACCTGCAGTGTTGGCTGCAATAGGTCGGTTTTTAGAAATTATATTGTTATATTTAACTTTCTTAGATTTACACGAATATTTGACATTTAAATTTAAAATAAAACTATATCTTTTCGAATTAACTTTGATTTTTGGTTACCAACGTCATGATTGCTGCAAAGCACTCGAAGCGTCGGGAACTAAAAATAAAAAAAAAACCGAAAAGATAGTTTTATTTAAAATATTTTATTATTTTGACACAAATGTTCAATATAACAACAAAAACTAGACCTGGGTCAGATCCACGATATTGAATATTACGGTGGTTCGACTCGAGGTCAAGTAGTTTGTGTGGTTGTACAGAACCCTCGATGCGCAAATGCGACTAAGATTTGACCATTTTTATTTTTAATTTCAAATAATAATTTAGAATATATCCAGCACGTAATACAGTATTGCAACAGAACCTTGAGCTTAAGGTGCCTTACAAGGTGCTTTTAGTTAATTATATTGCATATTTGATACGTCGGCTGCAATTTGCAAATATCTTTGCGCATAACAAGCTACTTTTAACAGAACTTTTAAATAAAATTGATATGTAATAGTGTATTAAAATTTGTGCGATAACATATTTTAAATTCTCTTTCTCTCTAGAATAATTACACTACGGGACTCGACGCGTGAATTCGTAAGTGGCTATACCTATACCTTGTTCCCGACGTTTCGACTGGATAGCACCAGCCGCGACTCTCTCTCTGTTCTCTCTCTCTCTCTACTTTTGTTAACGTACAAAATATGAGTATAGAAAGATGAATGAATACTTAATCTATTTCGATAACCTTATTACTTATTTATTAAAATATCTTATTTGTTGTATACAAATTATTCTTCGATGGCTTATAATTATTTAAAGTTACTTTTTAAAATAATCACTTGCTTATAATATAAAACAATAATATCTTCGTATTATGATTTCGATGACACGTTTGGATTACTTTGTAGTGACCCTACTTGCCAGCGGTCGCGGGTTCTAGTCGATGTCGATGAGCACGAATTTTTGTACTCCAGTCATGGGTGTTTATATTCATAATATGTATGTATTTAAAGTTTATATATGTGAAATGTATCAACTATCTGGTATCCATAACACAAGCCTCGTAGCTTACCATGGAACTAGACGATGCTGTGTGTTAATGTCCCAACATATTTATATTTATATAAATAATTATTTAGTGTATTTACTTCGTATATCTCGAAAAAGACTTGGATCTTTTATTAAGTAATATTTATTATATAAGGTTTTCCTTTTTAAGTTTATTTATTGTTCTAATAAAAGCGATTTTTGATCTTTTACAAAAAAAATGCCGGTCGCGCAAGCACTAGAATACAACACAAAATAAGCCTATTCAGAAAAAAGGCATTAAAATTGGTTAAAATCTAACGTACCTACTTAGATTTTCATACAATTTTAAATTTTCATTCAATAACATCAATTTCTTTCTGATTTCTGTTATAATCCAAAGTGGTTTTTGAAGTTATACTTCGTTGGAGACGTTTGGAAAAAAATATGAGAGTAAACATTTGCGAAGCGCGCGCACCCCGACAGCCAAAAAGTGACATGATGAAGTTAGCTGAATTCCTTTTACAAACAGAGAGTTGTGACATACGGGATAAAATCTTTAGCTATTTTTGTTCTTTTACGCCAAAGTAGTATAACTTTTTACGTGCGTACATAAGTACACACACACGCGTTTTTAGTAAGTAACGATAGTTTTGTTGTAAGTAACGATATTGGTATGCTCTACTGTGTCTCTATATATGTATATCAGATACAGGTCTCAGTACGCCGCACACGTGTCGCGGCCGCCGGAACACCGTGTACAGATGTCCGACAAGTCCCGAACATGTCCGTGCGCATTTACATTTCATTCCATCGTATTTTCCAACTCACTCGATATTATTATGCACCGCGACAACTCAAGCCACGTACACTTATTACACATTCATATAAATTCCCTCCAAAGATAAAGCAGTGTACGTATTTCCATACTCTAGTATCAGGCTTGCTCAGTTAGAGCAACTAATTGCTTTAAAGTACCTTCATGACACAGCGTTCGAGTCTCTTTAGTGCTAATACTTATCTCCTGTATCCCTCTTTTAATTATATGGAAAGAAAACTTTTTTTGCTGGAAGTTTTATATGCAGGTTACTGCTTACGTAACGATCACTGAATATCTTTAAGTCTTAGAACCAAACAACGGCTAAAAGTGTGTCTCTTTATTTTATCATACTAAATTAGTATGAATATAATAGATTCTTTAGTTTTAGTCTCTAATACAATATTAGTAAATATATATATATATATATATATATATATATATATATATATATATATATATATATATATATATATACCTATCTATAAAAAACTGATGACACAGAATTAGACTTACTTAGATTTTTTAAACATATTCTAATAGAAAATAAATTACTCTCAAAAAAAATTGTACACTTTGTGCCTGGATGTACGCACTTACATACACTGTAAGTGCGTACATCCAGGCAATGACCAATGAAAAGATATATTATTACCTGATCATTTGTATCTATAGAAATAGAGACTAAAATGACTAAAATCTTTCACTAAAACCCATCACCAGAAGCTCATTGAAATATACACAAAAATTTCATCTAAATCGATCTAGCCCTTTAGGAGGAGTAGGTTAACAAACAGAAGAATTGTATATATTAAGATATGAATATTTAAAGTATTTACACTGAGATCTTTTAGAATTTAAGGAGGGACCTCATAGTCCATTTGCACATCGCATGCCCTCTACAGTATACAATAACAACTAGAAGAGACCAGAGTTTCCAAGCCGATACAATTTGCGTGCGTCACTTCTCGCTATCGGTCAGTCTACGACGCGTTCGTGATGTCAGGGCCCTTACACGCTACTGTACTGTTATTTCTTTATTGTTTCACATACACAGGATTTGAATTCATTACGCGGCTAATCTTCTGTTTGTAGGTTTATAAATTAACTGTTGAATAATGTGGACGAAATACGAGGAAAGAAATGTACAATGTGCGATTAGATTTGTTTGTGACTCGTATGTGGTCGAAGCGCCTCCACTCAGTACTTACTGCTACAGTAGAAATGCGACGAATTACTCACAATGTAGAAAAGAGCCCCTTCTGTGAACGGTAAAATAAATTGATATTTTTATCTTTATTGTGCCTGCTTTTCGAGTATATTATTCCAATTGATTTTCAATTATTGTTATGATTTTTTAAAATATATATTTTTAAACTTAAATGT
Organism: Brenthis hecate; assembly: GCA_951806755.1. Classification (NCBI taxonomy): domain Eukaryota; kingdom Metazoa; phylum Arthropoda; class Insecta; order Lepidoptera; family Nymphalidae; genus Brenthis; species Brenthis hecate. The sequence goes on along the minus strand of OX638271.1, from coordinate 7,732,632 downwards.
TTTATATTTAGGACGTGAAAAAATAAATTAAGCGTTAGATTTAGATATTAAATTAATATAATAATGCGTTTTTAAATACAAATAATGCACCTATATGCACCTATCCGACTGCTGTTATACATAATTGTAAACGTTTGTATATGTGTATATGTTTGTTTCTCCTTCAGGCCGGAATTGCTGGATGGATTTAGATGAAATTTTATATACTAATAGAGATAATAGACTTACAGATACATGGAGTAGCAAATAGTTTGATTTATAAATTATAGCATTTAAAGCACCCAAGTGAGAATACGTCACCAGCATACCTAATATAACGGCAAACGTGATTCTAAGAAAAATTATCATCCTAGTAAATAAAGTACTTTAGCTTTTAGAATATACACAATTAAATAATATTTTGACTCAAAAATTAAAACATCATTAGCAACAGTTTTATGTAACAAAAATTACAAATTATAAAACTGCTTAAATTTTAATAGCATGACATTAAAACTCATTCGTCTACTAAGATAATGAGATATTTAGATTATTTTTAAGAAATAATAAAAGGCACTTCGCATATAATACTACTTCGTGATTAATTTGTAAACTTTTTTTATATAGTGTAGTACATTTATATATATAATAAAAGTCAGAACACCGGTACCGCTGTTCGCTGTAGCGGCAGCACTCGTAAAAGCGCCGACGTACGATGTAGCCTCATTATCTAAACAATCGTACGATATATATTTAATTGACTGCCTTTTCTCAGACTCAATTAATTTTAAATTTGAATGATGACTCAGAGTATGATTTGTTAGAAGTATTAGTATTACACTAGCACCGGCGCAGCTTTATAATGTTTAATTTGCGCTAAACAAAGGATAATTATAACAAATTTGTGGCAAATTAAAAAAATATTTCTAATAAGTTGTTTGTATGTATCATGTATGTACATAATACAGAATGTATCTTTCAGTAAATGTTTTAACTGAACGTAAATTGCTCCACGCTTATAGATAAAAATGATTGACTGACATTTATATTTGAAAAATATTTATAATTTATTTATAGCGGTAATGATAAATGCATCTTTTATAAAAATATTAGTTTGGATTTCTTCATCACTATTATGTATTTGTATAAAAGCAAAAATTAACAAGTGTCGTGGTCAATTGGACCCAGTTATGCAAAAAACAGCCATGTGCGTAAAAGTACCCACAGAGTTATAAGCATTTTTCTGTCGATAGTTGCACTTGGATTATGTTTTGTTTTTCTGGTTATTTTAAATTTGAACAATATTTATATAAGTATTGTTTATTTTTTACAATTATTTTATTTTTTATAATAAAATTCATATAACTCTGTTGGTACTTTTACGCACATGGCTGTTTTTTGCATAACTGGGTCCAATTTAAAGAGACTTTTAAAAGAATTAGTTAAGTAACTGAAACCAAAAAAAAATGTAGAAAGCCGCTAGACATGTCTGTATGAAATGGTCGGAGAGTGAATCAAAATACCGGTTACACGCACCACGACAACAACAGTCTGTATCGCGAGCACACACGCGTAAATATATCGTTCATTTAAATACCAGGGTAACTATGATCATATACGTAAATTAAATTTACTAGGAAAATATATATGTCTAAATGTTGAGATTTTAGATGCAGATGTTCAGAGATGCATGTATCCTAAAAACGTCTAAGTAAAATTATGTTTATCCGAAGAAAAAACAGTAAAAGGGTATAGGAAAATAGCACAAAGGTATAGGAAAAGCAAATAAGATAGTATTTATTTAAATTTGCGTTATTACTTAATCCGTATTATTCGTATTTTTAATATAATAAATGTGAAAGTTTGTGAGGATGTATGGATGTTTGTTACTCTTTCACACCAGAACGACTGAACGGATCTGGATGAAATTTGGCACAGAGATAGATTATAGTCTGGAATAACACATAGGATATTTTTACACATACTTTTTATACAGGAAAAATGTACGGTTCTCGTGGGAAAGGTTTATTTTTGGTTTGCTAGAGGCGAACCCGAGCGAAGGGAGGGTGAGCCACTAGTATTATATAATCGATTACTTACAAATATGTCCTTAACCACCTATGTATGCACAAACAGCTACATGGATTGTGATGTAAGTACACATCATTAATTATATATAATATAGCTATTTCATTTGACGCAAAAAAATCTCATAAGAAATAATCACTCTGGCTCTGAAAATTTCTTCACTAATAGAAAGCATCATTTCAAAGTTACAGAGTGAAACTTTTTATCGCTTTCTATTGAATATTAATTATTATAATGCTAATAATTTCTGAAAGAATTCCGAGAGTGGCAGCCGAAAGGCCTACATGCAGAGCTGATTGCTTGTAAAAATTTAAAAATCTTAAATAAATGACATATAACATTTCCAGCCAACAATGCTTAAAATATTTAAAAATATTAATAGAGCTCTTTGAGCTCGCTTTAGGTACATTTGTAATGTCGCGTGTAAGCGTTATAAGTTTGTTCTTCTTGGAAAGATTAAATGAGATTGACGTGTGCGATTAGAAACTATCAAAGATATAGATATACTGTACTCTTTTTAGCAATTACAAAAAAATAGATATTTGATCTGCATGAAGGAAAACCATGGGAATGCTTGATACTAGCAAGCAAAACGTCAACTTCCTGACGTGACACGTGACAATTAAAAATAAATCACACTCGCCTCTTATTATTAATTAGCAATTACGGTGTATTAATTATTCACATCCATTTTATATAAGTAACACAGTGCGTCGAGAACGAGATAAGGTTTTCTTCTTCAGTGGCCACTATCGGTTAGAATAATATTTAATTTTATATACTTATGTCATTTTTATTTGATTATACATACATATTTCGCGAATAGGGTGTGCTAGCTACTACTACTAGTTCCTCCAACATTTATCCATAAATAAAAATAATAATTATTCAAACGATTGTATATAAAAGTAGGGTCGCGTGGTCACCCTCGTCTTACAATAACTTATGACAATAGCGGGCCTTCCATTAATCGTGAAGGCTGTAGGGGCGGGGCGAGCGGTGGGCGGGTCTAAAAGAGGCGGGGCCACCTCCGACTCTACGTCTACCGGGACTCTACCACGGAGTTTAATACTTATTTTACACTAAGGCTCTATTTTTATTGCATCCCTACATTATATTTTAGTTGTTCAAATGTACAAATGGCAGATGTTTGTAATTTGTTATTGTAATAATCTATCTGATAATAAGAGCTTTTTAAAAAAATGAAAAAATGTAATTTCCATGGAATAAATGGTTTCATTAGAAGCAAAAATGAAAGTTTACTAGCATTTGCAGACACGTCGCGTGCTTTAAGCTGTAAACAATGATAAGTTAGATAGTTTCATAGCGCAAGGCGTTATTTTATTATTTTAAATAATCATGTTTGTTTGCACATTTTAATCATGATATTTGTTTTCGTTTTAGGAACGAACACCTTGAAAACCAGCAATCTTCATAAGTAAGTTGTCCAAAAGATTTTGTTTGTATAGTTTTAAACAAACATTTTTACACGTAGCAAATAAAACCTACTTATTAGTGAGTATTAGATATAGAAACCTAATTAAAAGTTAGGTAATAAACTCGAGATTAAGAATTAATATAGACAGATAGTCATAGAACTATACATGAAGCCAAACAATGTTTTAAAAGAGTGTACAAATACGCGAATATTTGACATTTTGTCTCGCTGAACTTGCTTGAAAATTTGAACTTGAAGAAACCCGATATCGCCCTAGAATGATTCGAGAAGCCATACAAATTAAAAAACATCCAAATTTCAATAGGGAAGATGCCTGGGTACTACCATCGTCATGGGATCCTGTTATTAATATAATAAAATCTTATAATAAATCTTATAATAAATCTAAACATAACAGACAAGTAGATGTAGTAAGTTCTTACTGTGTGGATCAAAATGACAGCATTTCAGATTAACATTTTTCATTTGTAAAAGTATGTAGTAATAGTGTTGCTTAGTAATTAGTCTTTTTAAATAATAGCAAACTAAATTAAAATTATAATCCTTAATTAATTTTAACTTTTTTAAATTACACATAGGACTATTATATGGCTTAAATAATTAATATTATATTTTTTTTTATGGTTATATATATTATAATGGCAACACTAAATTTAGATTACTAATTAATATTTTAAAATTGTAATAATTATAATAATAACAGGAAAAATTAAATAAATAATATTCCATATTCAATTATAAAACTAATTAAAATTATATAAATGTTTAAAGTTAAAAAATGTTGTAAGGTAATTGGTGCAATTTTCATTTTGTTATTTGTGGGTAGGCTGTCTCTAACAACTATACCTTCGAGACATCTAACACTTCGGTCTCTCCCGTGACCATGATTGCTGTAAAGCATTCGAAACGTCGCGTCGGGAACCAAAAATCCAAATAAATCCGCGAAAAAGTCCGTAAAGATAGTTTTATTTAAAAAGAGTGTACAAATATTACTATCATCAGCTTGTAAGTAAACAAATGTTAATAAATAAAAATAGTTAACGGATTTTATTATAATATAGAAATATGTTTCTAAACGCAATTCCAATATTACGCTATATCTTTTTCAAAGGGAAGAGAACTAGTGTTTAAAAACGTTAAAAAAACCGACTTCAAAAATAGCATATACCTATCTAATAACTGATTGGTAGGTAGTTTTTATTTACTATAGATAGCTAATCAGATATTTTCGAAGTCGGTGTGCTTTGATTTCTATCGGCTGAAAATATTTGATTAGGAAAGGAAAACTACCAATCAGTTATTTTTTTTACTTTTTAGTGTCTTTTTTGAAGTCGGTTTTTAAGAAAAAGAATTTTTTTCCCGTTTTAGTGTAGACATAGTAATTAGCAAGGTAACAAGATTTTTTGTTTTTAAATTTAAATGAGACCAAATTGAAAGTATAGGTACACGTTCAAACAAAACAAAAATGGTCCAAATTGATTAATAAATGACGGTGTTCTGAGGTAACAAACATTTAAAAAAATACAGCCAAATTGAGAACCTCCTCCTTTTTGAAGAAGTCGGTTGAAAATACAAAATAATGCAAACATTGTTATTATTCATTATAATCTATATTTTCTTCTCAAAAATTATAAATCAACGCCAAATACGTAATATATAAAATTACCCCTATTCTTTATAAAAAGTAGCGATCTGTACGGCAAAATCGAGAATAGTATCATAAATAGCAAAATCACGCTATTATTTTTGACTTTGATATTTTTTGGCAGACTCCATCTTCATTCTTTAGTCTGAGGTAATAAATGAGGAAGTAAAAAGTGTCTAAAACGTTTGGTTAAAACCCCAAGTTTTTGTTACTAAAACTTCATTTTATATTATTACAAATATGAATATTCTTTTTTAATTATAAAATTAACTTTTAAGTGAATTTCAACACTTCTATACTAATCTTTTTAAATTCATTACAAACACAATATAATATAGTATAATATAATATATAATTAACCATAAAATATATCATCTAAACTTACAAATAAAATAATTATTTCGCCTAAATTTTTTAAATAGTCGGTGCCTGACATTAAAAATGCCGACCGTGTAGACACCTAATTATATACATTATAACAATGTTAACATTGTTTAAAACCATCGAATAGAACAATACGTAACGTGGAAGCCGCCCGCAGCGTAGTCTGCGCGGGCGCATCTCTACGAGACTACTAGATAAGCTAACAAATAAAATATACAAATAAAAATTTTAAGCGATTGACTGACTTTTATGAACAGCCGCTATTTGCATACTAATTCTATTCTTATCACGGATACTTTCTCTATCTGTGTCATAAAGATTATTTGTTAATTATTAATAATTTGATAGTAATGGGTCGGGAGTGTCCGCCGTAAATCAAAGCGGTGTCATAAAGCAACCACGATAAATGGCCGCGGTTAACGATAGGTTCAAATTAACAGACTGAAAAATTAACTTCACTTAATCTTTAATGTTAAGTTTTTTCGTTTATACTAAATCATACTCGAGTTTGTGGCGGAACAATGTGAGTTCTAAGTAATTCGTTGTTAAAATGGCAAGGTAACTATGCTTTAATCGTCAGAATATTCAAATATAAATGAACATAATTTTTACATACTTTTGCAATTTATTTATCATCTAATTATAAATCGCACAGTTCTTTAATATTTTAAAACTGTTTTATAAAAAGATATCGCTACTAGAAGTTGTATTCGAATAACACAAAAATACAATTATATTCAAAACTGCTTGAATAATTTGAAATTTCCATCGCTTATTCGTCCCTTTGATTTGCTTACAACAAAGCAAACTAAAGGCTTATAAATTGTCATTTCATTTATGTTTATTTTTTATTCTGACTGACTTAGATAATATTTTTCGTTAACTGTGGTATAATTTGGTAATTTTAATTAGACAGTAGCGGTCGTAAACCTTTCATCATGTGGAGTTATCTCAAATTGTAAAATTTTAAGACCAGTAGTCGGCAGCGAGGAGCCCGCTTGTAGCGTTACAGCTGTTGCTGTAAATGAATTAGCTAATACGCAGTAAAATAATAAAGATTTTAAGCTAACTTTAATTAGTTTATTAGGGATATTATATTCGTAATGAAATCATAGAAGGGTCTGTCCATATATTTAATTTCTTTTTCAAAAAAAAAAATTAAGACATGCAGTATGATAACATTAATCTAAATATTAAGCGGTTAAATATGCTACTACACAATTTTACTGAACAGCACTTTCTAAAAAATTAATAAATTTATTTTTGTAACTTTACAGCTTTCAATCTTTAAATCAAATAGTAAGCTAGTATTTTTATATAAGCATTAGCAGAGACCTGGCTGCATTCAAAAAGTCCCATTTTGCCTTCAAGCTTACAAAAGATTATACCTATACCTACATATCTTCTTGAGACACAAGTTATCCAATGTGCAGTAAAAATGGTGGTTTGTTTAACTAATTGTAACGAACCGAATGAGTTAACCATTTTATAGTTGGCCAATTGATCAATCGTTTTATGATTTGATTGCCGTCCGTGTAGGAGCCGCGGCCGCCGTCCACAGCGCGCTGTACGTCGTCATGTCTCTAATTTGTTTTATGAGCATATATAAATAGATAAGGTGATGTGTACTGATGGTACAAATGTATTGGGAAATAGAACTCTTGTTGTTTTTACATTTGTTTGAAGACGAGCTTCGGCTTCGGCCAGTTTTAAGGTATTTCATACTTATTAAATTTAACGTCTTATACTTAATTATACATTTTTAAAGAAGTACGAGATTTTATGTACATAATCAATAGTGGTCTCGGTGTGAAAACATTTTAATACAAGCATTCCACATATATATATATATATATATATATATATATATATATATATATATATATATATATATATATATATATATATACGAATATACATATAATTAAGTATAATTTATAGATTTCTACAATTTTTACTTGTTTCGGCAGGAAGCAGTTTCTCTTAACCCTAATTTTTAAATATGAAATATTGTTGACAGTTAGTTATCGCTAGGTTTCATACCTTGGTATCAACTTACAGACACACGGACATGTGTCGAAATTTGTTACTATTAATATACACCGTGTCGTCTGCTACGAGCCTGCGCGCAAAAACAAGCACACGTGTACAACTTAGAGGCATTGACGTCAGACGTCGCTAGTTCTGTGATTTTATCAAATTAATTCATGACATTTCAAATAGTAAAGTATTATAAGAAAGTATTATAATTTATGACATTTTATTTCATAATGGTTTCATGTAATTCTATCCAATATTATGATCGAGAATAGGTTTAATATTATAATTATAACAGTTTTTAGTTCTAAGGAGGATCAGACCACAGTCCGCCTTATTGACCAAACTCGTGTGAACACTTTACGAAAACTGTTTAGATTCTTTCAAACATACAGTTTTTTTTATCTTCATATTGTTAGTAAATGATCATGTTGCAAACGAACTTAATGCATGAAAATCTCTAAAGTGCGAGAGCTAGGATGTGAAACCACTTCTCTTAATGGTTCAAATGAGCAATTCCTATAGACTACTATTAAATACCTGCGATACCACGAATGCCGAATTCATAACATTTCGACTTTTTAAATTTCGGTTTCAGTAAAGAACGTCACCGTTTGGGAACAACTACATTCATAACTGACTCCAAATTGTAATATCGAAATAGCTTAAGATATAAATCACACAAGGGCCGAAATAGAACCATATTAGTTGAAAACTTGTGTAAGCGGGGTGTTAACAAATATTTATGGGCAGTAAATCTCGTATCCAACACGATGGAATCCGCGCCACCCCCACCCTACCCCTTGCATTAATGGCATTCCTTTCTCATCCCGACAACTCACCTAGCTTACGAACTCATTAAGACTTTCTTAAATTTACGCGAATATTTGACATTTTAAATAAAACTTTCTTTTCGGATATATATAATACTACCAATGCCCGCGGCTCCGCCCGCGTTCAGATTACCAAAAAACAAATTCTTAGGTCTTACATATGTATTAGTATACTCTTACTATGCAGTTTTTGCATTTTTTCTCCGAAATGAGACGTTTTCCCGCGGCAAAAAGTATCCTACATGTTGACCTTACACGTTGAAAATTTCATCGAAATCCCTGAAGAAATTCTGTGATGCGGGGATAGACAGACAGACAAATATTCTAAAAACTATAGAATCCGCCTCTGTATCATAATGTCTATTTCAATAAGATTTTCCAACAAATATTTAATGTACAGATTTGACTCAGTTAGAATTTTATTATATGTGTAGATTTCGCGGAATTATTTTGATTTTTGGTTTTATTTAAAGCTCATTAAAAGTGTAAATTTACCGTAGATCACATTATACACTAAAATATATAAAACAACAAAAGTTTGTGGGCGCGTTTGTTATTGTTACATCTTGACGCTGATCAGCTTAACAATTTTGAGTGAAACTTAGAAAATATTTTGATTTGAGTTTTTTGTCAAGTAATGCACGAGCGGAGATGTGGACAAGAACTAGTTAAACGTCAATTCTAAATTCAAATAACCTTTTTAAAAAAGTAGGTTTAGTTTTATTGCTAAATTAATGCATATTATACTTTCATTTGACATTCAATATATAAATTATATTTTTTGTAATATAAAATTAAAATATGTAATTGATACATATTCTATATGCATATTAGGTATAAAAAAAATATTATTCTTAGATATATTCATTTAGATTAGAATGTTTAATAGTAGATAGGTATAACGAATTTTTTTTGTTCGTACAGAAAATAAAAGTTATAATTTCATATAATATATTCCATTTGCGAAGGAGAAAATTACTTTAAATTCGCCATCTGCTGATAGTCTTTATAAGTAGGTATAGTAAATACTTATATACCTATTTCTTTTAATATAGACAAAGGTTATATAACCAGAAGGTCCTGGTTTCGAGTCCCGGGTCGAATCAAGTTTAGTTATTGAGTTTTTTCTGTTAAGGAAGTCTCAATAATACTCCGGAATTGGGAAGTAAATAGTGTTTAACCCCCCGTGCCTCAGAGAGCACGTAAAGCCTCTCGCTGGTCATGACGAGCTGTCGTTCCACTGGAGTATGAGAGTGACGGGAATGTGAGTTATGTCTGCGCGTACACTTACTTGCATAATGCATATAATACACTACAATATGCTGCGCATCTGGCTAGCCTCAGTCTGAATTGACTAAGCTTTACTAGACTTATTGTTAATAATAATATTTTAGCCATATTCACGTAGGTAATACGTATAGGTACGTTTACACAAACTTTGGACCAAGTATACTAAGAACACAGTATAGATGGTAATAGCACAGTGCAAATATAATATACACTCTTTATTACATCACTCTGATTGGACGACAAATCGGTACAACCAGAAGTTATCAGGCACGAAAGTGATATATTTATGTGTTTCATCAATACAAGGGTTCCTTCCGCTGCTACTGAAATTTTTTTGACAAAAAACCTCAATAACTCTTTTAGTATATTATTGTATAAGCAAGCTATCTAAGAAAACATATGTATGTATGTACATACATACATAACACGTATACAACTGTCCACTGTCCCTCGGCCCGGCCCGCGCCAGAGCACACAAATCCGTCGCACTACAATTGTAGCCGTAATAATAATCTCGTGTGCAGATAACAACGTGCCTATGAATATGTTAGGATACTTTATTACCAATCTTGGGTGGATTGAAGTGTAATGCGATAAACAAAACTGCTGCTTTCCGCACTGCAACATTGTACAGGAATTTGAAATAGATTTTGTTAAAGCAAGTTACATTGTATGATATACGCGATGTACCTGTGCGGTACTTTATAGTGGGCTAGAGTGTATTTTATTAAATATATCTATACTTATAATAAAATTGTAACTATGCCGAATCTGTACATTCAATATTTTTTGGAAAATCTTATTGAAATAGGCATTAATAAATAATAAATAATAATCTTTATTGTCCAAAAAGTTTAGTTTACAATATATTTCATACCTGAGGGTAACTCACACTAGGCAAAGCCTGTATCGTGAGTACCACAATTTGATTAACAAATAAAATATTGTTGCTCGGTTAACAATGCTAGTAAAAGTTATTATTATGACAAAGAGATATGTAAAAACTATAAAAATAAAAATATTGCTTGTTTCATTTTGCATTTACAATAAGTGCATTAAAAAAGAAAAAACAAAAGCTTAATTAATATGAACATAATATATATCTACACAGTTGCACAGTTTAGATAATTGAAGAAGCCCATTATGATATATCATAAATAATTTTTTCTGTAGCATCATACGTTAAAGTAGCGAGCCATGACACCACTTTGGTCTTAGCTTTCTTAACTGAGCAATATTTAATATCACAAAAACCGACAACTCTGTTATATATTAATGTGTCAATATATGGACCAAAACGTTTAGCAAAACACGACCTTACATTCGGTAAAGGAATCTTAAAAACTCGACGGGCTAGTAAATTCTTGTATACCGGGGACAGAATAACGCTTTTACGAACTTTGAGAGTCACATGTAATATAAACAATTGGCGCACACTTAATACTTTACTGTCCTTGTAAATTTGAGATGTAGGATACATAAAAGGTACTTTGAGCATTGTCTTAAGAACGGATCTTTGGGCTCTTTCTAACTGTATCATATGTGATTTTGCAGCACCACCCCAAGCCGTCAATCCATATGTTATGATGGATTGGCACAATGCAAAATACACAGATCGTAAGAGGTCTACTGATGCTGTGTTACGAAGTAATCTCATGACGTGAATGATCTTGTGCACTCTGTTTGATAATGATTTTATATGTTCTTTAAAAGTCATATGTTGATCGATAAGAATTCCTAAGTATTTCACTGTATCATCTTATTATCGATACAGAGGCCGAATCTATAGTTTTTAAAATTTTGGTCTGTCTGTCTGTCTCTCTGTCTGTCTGTCTGTTACCGCATCACATAAAAACCACTGGACGGATTTTGATGGGTATGGCGATAGCTGGTGATCCGGGTCAACATATAGGATTTTATCTCGAGAAAATATCTCGTTTCCGAGAAAAAATATAAAAACTGCAGTGTAAGAGTATACTAATATGTAAAACCTAAAAATTTGTTTTTTTGTTATCTGAACGCGGGCGGACCGGTGGGTAATGCTAGTATGTATATAATACTTGAAATCACTTTATATGTTAAAAGTAGAGTACGTAAACACAAACTTCGGAGACATACATATGTATGTATGTTTTATACTAGCTTTAAGTTTTGTTTCGTGAATTGTATATTTCCGACTGCATAATACTATATTCCTTCGTCAATTTGTTTTCATCTTTTTAGTTTGCTTAATTTTCGATACATAAAATTAAAAAAAAATACCTACTCCATGATCTAACATCATTTATATAAATAAATTTTTGTTTAGAGCACTAAGATTTAATTGTTTTTGAGAATGAATCGTTTTACTTTGTTATATATCAGTGTTTTTATTTAGCGCCTAACATCGGCGCGGGTCCGACTCCGGGCCGAGGCCGCACTCAGCTCTAGGTAGGATTTATGCGGTGCATTAGCGCCCGCCCGCGATTTATGCGATCCGAAATTATTATGCATTCGCCTATATAATATAACCAAATACACCACAACGAATGGACAGTCCCACTTCTAGATACCTCGCTCTCATTGTTTTGATTTGTTTGCTACAAAAACGTTTTGTTTATTGTTATTTTACAAAAACGTTTTGTTTATTGTAACTGGTATGTTGAAACATATATAATAATAGATTAAGATAGTTGATTAATTTTAAAGTAAAATTGGTGTATAATTTTGTTATTGCTGGGCCGAATGTATTACAGTTTGATCTCCAAATCTTCATCGTGGCAAGCTAATATTTGCATTATCCATAAACCGAATCTATCTGCTTTGAAATCGATAAAAGCAGGATAATTCACATAATGCATATGTTACATACAGATATATGTAACATGTCCATGCTTTCATAAATTATATTTTATAAAAGCTAGTGTTATTTGATTACTTGCAACTCGCCCTCGCCTCGCTCGGGTTTATCATTGAGTCCGTTTTAACGGTTAGTATGAAATAGGTAGAAAATATATTATATGATATATGGCCTTCCTCAATAAACGGACTATCAAAGGGAAAAAGTATTTTTTAATCGGATTAGGTAGTAGATCCTGAGATTAGCACGTTAAAACATACAAACAAACAAACTCTACCATTTTTAATATTTGTTATATTAGATGGAAATATTAGCAAAGTGAACCAAGAACAGTGTCCCCTGAAGTACTGCGAGCTGGTCACATGCACGGCGGGGAGGGCGGGGAGCCGCACGTCATTTTGTATTCCTACATAACGGATCATCGGCCGATATTTAGAGCTTCGTTTACATTTTTATTACCCGTGCTATACACTGTAGTAAAATGTACGTAATATACCTGTTTCATGCGTTTCCCTCCTGCATCTTTTGAAATAACTGACTTTATAATAATAAAGGAAGGTACTTCCTCCAGCTTGCTGCTTGTTTATATAAAACTCCAATCCGAACACAAAATATTTTGTCAAATTAGTCTTAGAATAAGCACTTTATACCTTAAACACAACCATAAGCACCACTCTATACCAGTATAGGACGATGAAGTGTGAAAAGTGTAATCTATACGAGTAGATCACACGACAATCTGAGTTACCTGTTTTAACACAGGCATTAAGCTGCAAAATGAAAAATATTATTAAAGTGTACGAAGTCATTAACAGACAACCATTTTTAAAATGTTTAAAATATAAACGTCTTCTACATCCCCAATATATGCAATTAAATAAAAAAGTTCAATAAAATATTTAAATTTGACGTAACTACTTTATTATTTAGAGATTATTCTTGGTGTAGTGCAATTTCTATGGGTAGGACATAACAATACGATTTTATCTAAATAACTTTATTAATACAGTCAGATATTTAACTTTTTATTGTCCATATGTTAACGTAAGAAAAATTGAAATATACTTTATCCAGTTAAACTAGTACAAGCACGCATAATAGCAACACGCTACACTGTCGTATAGAGCACAAAACAATCACGTACGTATTGTAGAGCAGCTAAAACCAATAATATTCATCATATTAACTCGTATTGTAGAGTATATTAATAGAGCTAGATCAGTAGTTCCCTTTGATGAGAACCAAACGCAGGCAAGTGTCCAAGGTGTAATTGAGTCGATAAGTGGTGTATTGCTTTCGGTTACTAATAGTGTAGTCTGACCTAGGGCAAGGCACCGCTTTTAAAGCACTTGAGTCGTCTGGCGGCGGCGCCGGCGCAGCACTCAGCCGCGCGCCCCGCGCAGGGATGGCGACCCGGCGCTCGCTGCATTAACTTACATGGTAAAATTTATGAAGCTATAAAATGTATCAAGATTAGGGCCAACATTATTCGAAACTTTAAAACATTTTAATTTATTATCTTTACGTGTAATTCTTATCAAAAGTAACCGAATATTTGAGTAATAAAGTTATCGAAAGCGAAAAAACACTGTCTATCAGTAAATTTTGTCAAACAATACTTTCCTTACAAAATTTAATCGCAGAAATTACAAAAGAAAAAATATCATAACGTAATATAAACAAATGTGGGGACCTCACACACTGCGCTTATTTCTGCCGATACCATTCATCGTTATATAAATAATAAGTAATTCGATTTTATTTTAATGTCACTAATACCTCTGTTATACTCGTAAAAATACTTCGGTTTACAAATTATTCTAATGCTAATGTTGTAACGTAATGTATTATTAGATTTGATCTTTTATGGCTTAGCTTTCACAAGACATAGTATAAACCTAAGCATTTTTTATGTTGAGCTATAAGCCTCTTGAAGCAAGAAGCATTATTATAGAATTTTTAAAATTTATTTAAAAAAAATGAATAATTTAAAGCGTGTACTTTATAATTAGACATTAGATTTGAACTACTAATCAGTTTCTCATATTAGTTTAGCATAAAAGCTAAGATAATAACAATAATTATTCATGTCTCGTGTAGTGTGACTACTGTGTTGTGGTGGCCAGCCCTGGCGCGGGGTGACGTGATGCGGTATCTGCGTATCGACGCGATGATCAATCACTGCTCACTCGCAGCATCTCTGATCTATTTGAGATCATACACCATACTGAACTACTTGCATGTGTTCTTCGCGAAAGATATTTTAAACGTATTGATCAGATATACACGTAATATAATGCGTAAATGATTATAATTTAATCTAAGCAACTTTAGATATTAAGATTAATAATATATTATAGATTAAATGATAAATAGAGTAATAATTTTATATTTTTAACGAACTAAACCCGATCACGTTTAGCTGTAGCTTTGTTAAGACAAAGCTACAGCTAAACGTGATCGGGTCGTGATCGTGATATTGTTATTAGGGGACTCAATAACACATTTTTGCGATATTGAACAAATGAGTATTAAATTTTTATATCCCTTGATTTTTTGAAAACAGATAATATAATCAATTTTACGATATTTTAAATAATAATAAATAATATATATTACACATAAATTAACTTGACACAGTGACACTTATTATCTGTAATCTGTAAACTATACATATAATAAAAATCTGAGACGAATCTGTTCAATAAATATTTTTTGAAAAACCTTATTGAAATAGTCATTATTATCGATATAGAAGCCAAATCTATAGTTTTTAGATTTTTTTTCTGTCTGTGACCGCATCACGAGAAAACCACTAGACAAATTTTGATGAAGTTATCCGGGTCAACATATAGGTTACATTTTACCGCGGGAAAATATCTCATTTCTGAGAAAAAATACAAAAACTGCAATGTAAGAGTATACTAATATGTAAAACCTAAGAATTTAGTTTTTGGTTATCTGAACGCGGGCAATTCTAGTCTATACATATAATAAAATTGTATCTAAGCCGAATCTGTAAATTAAAGATTTTTTAGAAAATCTTATTGAAATAAATATTTTTATCGATACACAGGCCAAATCTATAGTTTTTAGATTATTTTTCTGTCTGCCTGTTACCGTGTCACAGAAAAACCACTGAAGGGATTTTGATGAAATTTGGTATGTTGATAGCTGGTTATCGGGGTCAACAAATAGAATACTTTTTACCGCGAGAAAATGTCTCATTTTTGAGAAAAAATACAAAAACTGCAATGTAAGAGTATAATAATATGTAAAACCTAAGGATTTGGTCTTGGTCATCTGAACGCGGGCGTAGCCGCGGGCAATACTAGTTCATAAATAAATTTAAAATTTTGAATTAATTGAACTTCGGGATACAAAGTATGTATGTGTAAACACTCTTGAGTAAAAATGCAACGACCTGCAAAAAATTCAAGTCAATCTATCAACTACTTTTCGAGATTTATGATTTTAAACAAACAAACATTAAATTTTAATCTATATAGATGATACAAATACGTAAACTTGAAGCCGAATAATGAAAAATGAATCATGTTTTCTGTAGTTTTCGGTGGTATACCTACATATTTAAATGACACTACCTATGTAAGTACATACTTATATAAAATTAATAATGTCATTATACTAAAACTAAAAGCAATGACCATATACCATGCATACTAAAACCTTAAACTGCGAATATTTAATAATAAATATATAGCAATCCATTTCACTTGAGCCCTAACCACACTCATAACTCATAAGTGACTTAAAATGTCACTAACATTCCATCGAAACCAAAATTGGCTGAAGTAATAGGTAGAACCTACATCACTCTTCAACCCATAAAGTACCTTAAAAAAATATTCCTTAGGCCATAACTCTATACAATGACAAAACTAACTATTGAACAGTTTTTTTGTAATATGAGTACAGATTACATTATGTAAAAGAAATTGATCAAGTGGGAGTCGAATTCGCACACGAAGGGTTCCGTACCATCGTAGATGTACTTTTTATTAACATAACTTTTACTCTATGTATGTAGTATATTAACTTCGATGATCGAATACGAATGTAAAAAAAAGTGTTTCTTATATTTTTATATTATTTTTTGTTATAGCGGCAATAGAAATACATACTCTGTGAAAATTTCAAGTCTCTACCTATTACGGTTGATGAGTTATAGTCTTCTGACACACGGACGGACGGACATCGGAGGCTTAGTAATAGAGTTTAGTTGGCACTTTTCGGGTACGGAACCGTAATAAAAAACTAACATTTTAACATTTTGTACAAGCCAAAGTAGTAACCGAATTATTATACTCTTGAGTTGATCTACGACGCGTTATTTGTCACAGTGAGGTTATTTGCTGAATGGGTTCTGCGTGACTATTTACATCGTAATGCCACGCTTCGGTTTTTCAATATCCATTAGCTATAGGTAATTGTATGGGTCACACAATTCATTAGCTACCGAAGCTATATTGGAGCATTAAACTAAGTTAAACTAAAAGGAATTTCAACGTAATTCGTAAGTACATGGTCAAAATTCTATACATAAATAAATATATTGTGACATTAACACAGAGCACCATCTAGTTTCATGGTAGGCTACGTGGCTTGTGTTATGGATACCAGATAGTTAATACACAACATATATATAACATTAAATACATACATATTATAAATATAAATACCCATGACTGGAGTACAAACATTTGTACTCATCACACGAATGCACCCAGCCGGATTTGAACCCGCGACCGTTGGCACAGTATTACAAACTGAGCCAAACATGTCGTCTAAAATCCTATATATAAATAAAAATATGTATAAATTAATGATTTAAAGTAAAAACGTATGTAATTATAGTGAACATCGAGCACTCTATCTACCTATCATATCGTAGGTATCGTGATAATATTCACTTTCATCGTTGTATCGCGGCGAGAAACTAATAAAGCATACTTTTACTTTTTGATACATATAAGATAAATTTGCAACTTTGATTAATGAGCACATTTCAATTCGCAATTTTACGAGATTAGATTTACTTAATCTAAACGAGCACTAGGCTCTACTATACATTTGTTTATAATTTGTTTTCTGTTCATATATAGAGAAAGAATGCAATACATTTTGATGATTCGATTACACTACTCGATATAATACTTAGCTGATGTCAGCTGTTCGTGTGTCTCTGTAAATACAAGTAAATCCAGCTAATATAACTGTCACTAAAAAAAATCATATAATGGATAAGCTAATTTTAATGTACATGGTAACACGAGTGGAGCCGCGGGTGAAAAGTAGTTTATAGTTAAAGTTTTTTTTTACTAGTATCATATGAAATACCTACCTGTAAACAAAATGTATCATTTTTTTCTATTAGTGAATCTTTCCATATTATGAAACAACGATTATCTCTCTCTTTGTGCACTTGCAACTCGATAATGATTTGTCTTTATTTGATTCCTTTTTAGGGTGATCAAATGTTATCATGCATGGTTAAGTGAATACATATATATTTGTCTACAATATATTTTAACAAATAATTTCATTTCTTAGGAAGCAAAGTACAAAAAGAGAGCGAACGCTAGTACTTATACAAATATATTACGATTTAAAAATCGCACAAATATGGTTTAACGGTACATTCTAGTTTCACACGACAAAAAACTGTGTTTTTTTTCTCATTTTTTTTCAAACTATTCGTTTTATTTATGAGTTTGAATGACTCCTCACATGTGGTATCAAGTGGCCGCTCGCAGCAGCGCTGGGACACAGGTGCATACTCTTCACCCACGCACTCCAGTTTTTGCTCGAACTAACCTTTACACGATTGCATTTCGAATACGAACAAGCTTTTTACATCCATACAAAATGCATTAGCATATTGACATCGTCGTAAACCCATCGAAGTGACGATGTTTTATGACACCAGCGAGCAGCCTGCACAGCGCTCTAAAGTTTAGTGCTTTAATCAGTCACTATTAAAGATATATTGAAGCTACTATACATAATTTTATTTAACTACTATACATATATAGATTCGCGGAAATCTAAGAAAGTATTACTATACATATTTTACTTAACTTCTATCAGAGGTTTTAAGTAAATTAGATACAACTCCCCTTTAGGCTTCGCCACAGTCGAGTATTTTTTAGTATAACGATCTCGTAGAACAACAGCTTTCCAACTGTTGTTCGTCGAGTCGAGTAAAAAACAGAACAGAACACGCTGTGAATTCCCTCCATAAAAGAAACTAAATACAAGAATTTAATTAAATTTTAATAGACCGTTACTTTATCAAACAGTTACCTGGTCACCTACATAGTGAGTAGTGACACATCCATTTCCAGTGAGGAGTCGGAGCTGAGTTCTGATGGCAAATTGACGCTAAGTGAGGAGTGATAAGGCGATCTTATCTATATCTGGACGTAATGGCATCATTAGTAGATAGTGCAAAGAGGCGCGTGCAGCTGCTGATTAGATACAAGCGCGCCTCCCAGACCCGCTCGCCTTCCACGCCGTTAGAGGAAAACGTATTGACTCCGGGAATGGTTAGATAGGGGAGTTATTTATTATATCTTTACGTGTAGTAGTGAATGCGGATGGCAATCGATTTTGTTGTAGTTATAAAGTATTGGAGAATCCGCTACAGCTTAGTGTCCTTTAAGAAATATTTTATATTACAGCTAAAAACTGAAGTGACGCTTCGACCTTTATTCTGTAAGAATATTTATACTTGTCATTGAATTATTATGAATAAAAAATTGTGTTTCTATTATTAATTTTCATTTAAAAATATATTTTAAAATGAATACATAAAATATTAATATTTCGCAAATATTTCCTTATATTTTTTTGTTTTACGATATTTTATTGCGTTTTAGTTTACAAGGTTCTATCTGACTTGCAATTGGCTTAAATAAAACATTATATTTAAACATCTACTTATTTCAATTTTGACGAAATATTGAAGAATTTATGTCTAAAATTAAAAATAATAAAGCTTATTACACTATCACAGAATACTTTGTAGATATCAATGTGTGGGACTAATGTCTGGTTGGGTCTCGCGTAGGATAAGTAAATAATAATTATTGTATTATTGTACTGCAATATAGCAAACAAATATTTTTTTAAAAGAGCAACTGTTGAGTTTCTCGCCGGCTCTTCTCAGCAGAACTGCCTTCCGAGCCGGTGGTAGAGTTCCTCACGGACTTACATACTCTAACGGACTAACGGACGAACATTTAATTTAAATTTTGGACATAAAAAAGTGACGATTCATAAGTGCTTCTAAAAGTCTATTTAAATAAAATATAAATGTACTTTATTCAGAAATCTAAATTGATTATTTGATTGAAGATTTACCTGAAGAAATAACAAAATCTAAACTCTACATTTCTTTCATTATTCACTTACCTACTTGTGTTAAAAATGACTATTTCAATTATTTTTATTTTAAGTTTACCTTTTGTTGCACTCCGTATCAATTTCTTCCTTATAGTGCTGACGGCAGTCTCCGAGAAAAATGGATGTTAGATATTAATGAACACACGGATAAATAGAAGTAAATTGACGATTGGTTTTTGCCATTTGTTTACGGAACTCTGAAAAACATCTACGTAATATAAATGTTTTGTAACGGTCTGTGCAGCGATGGGAGACTAATTACAATTTATAGCTAAATAACTTCACTATACATCCTACTAATATAAATGCGAAAGTTTGTGAGGGTGTCTGGATGCATACATGTATGGATGTTTGTTACTTTTGCACGGAAAAAACTACTGAATGGATTTTAATGAAACTGTACAGTAATATATCTCATCCATCAGAATAAAATATAGGATACTTTTATCCCGGAAAATGTACGGTTTCCGTGGGATAGATTTATAGATTGAATATTATATATTTGTATATATATCCAATATGTATTTCTTGTAAAGTTTATAAAGTTAGTTAACTTCAAATGCAGAAAGTTACCAGTTTTGTAAATCGGACAAAAGTATAATGTTATTTTACAATGAAACCTCCTAAGTCTAGATCCAGAATATACATAAACACTTTAACATACAAATATAAGTACCTATTGCGTACACACGTACAGGGTACACGTAAGGAGACATTACATGTACCTACTACGTGTTACATGAATTATGTATTACATATATAATTACTACATAATATACATGTGCACATGACGTAAGTAACTAAATCTTGATGACATTTCGTGTTTTATGTAAATAATTAATCTAAACGACGGCGGCATCGAGCACGTATCGTACGTAGGCAATACTTAGAATAAGCTACAAGATAGTAATTAGAACAATTGGTTAATTATTAAATATGCAAGGCACTTGTCGCAACGATACGATTTCAGTGAGGCGATATGAGGTAACTGAGTCACTGTGGCAAGACATTCAAACAAACATACAAGTACACGCACAAAATTATATACTTAAGCAACATGGCTCTTAATTCAACAACATAAGGTGTTTATTGACATGGTATTGGTTATTGCATCTCTACATTCGGTGGTAGAGCCACGCGTGCTCTATCTCGGACTGCGCATGCGCAACTATCGGTAACGTGTGATAGTTTGCATTATCTATGGTTCGTTATAGTGAACTAAACACCTCACGGAAAATAATAATATACGATTTATCATTCAGTATAATTCATAACAAACATATGTATGCAGTATGTAAATGCGTTCTGTTTATTAAACGGCACTAACAAGGTAAACGATATAATCAATAACTAAATGCTAAAAAAGCTTTTGCTCACGCATGCCACACTGACACTCTATTTTGAACTTAAGTCAGTTGGTACAATTGTAGCTCACATTAGTCTCAGTACCTGGGCTACCGCTCGCTCGGAGTTTTTGGCCTTCAATACAATATTCTTTTTTTTTTAATAAAAACTAAAAACTTACGAATAAATATTAAAAAAAAAACAAAAATAAAAACTTTGTATCCGACCGGGATACGAACCCAGACACCTGTGGTTGTCAAACTTGCGCCTTGGCCGCTTGACCACGATGCTTATGTCCTAGCGTGCGAATTAGCGACCATATTTTGCGTGGAATAATGCGAAACAAAACCGCATGAAAACTCGAAAAGACGCGTTTTCCCAGACATAAAATTAATCTAGATAGATTTATCGCCCCCGAAACCCCTTGTGTACTAAATTTCATGAAAATCGTTGAAGCCGTTTCCGAAATTCATGCATATATATAATTAAGACACGTTTTGTTCAGTTTGTAATGACCCTACTTGCTGTGGCAATAATAGCGGGTTCGAGTCTTGCTTGATTTGTGTGATGAGCACGAATGTTTTTACTCCAGTCATAGGTATTTATATTTATAATATGTATGTTTTTAATATGTATATTTATTTCATAAAGTTGTGTATATGTGTAGTGTAAAAATTATCTGCTATACATAATACAAGCCTCGTAACTTATGGATTTAGATGGTGCTATGTGTTAATGTGCCAACATAAAAAAGAAACATCATAACAGAGCTACTATACGGCTATAAGCTCGTGTAATTATTAATTATTGTAGATACTGTGTGTCTGTGGCATACTTCGGTTATTTTATTTTACTTAAAAAAATATTTAAATTCAAACGTTATTGAAAAAATAATTGGTACATATTTAGTACACAGCTAAATTGAATAAAATGGAAACAATTTTTTTACGTGTTTTACTGCGTCTGCCATTAAGAGATGTATAATTAAAATTATTGATAGTAAAAGTGTTCTAAGAGTACGTTTTCTCTTTTTTCCAGTGGGTACATGCTTTTAAACGACTATTAACCTCCATCGAATAAAAACCAATTTGATGTTAATATGTATTTCATTATCTACATTTATTCTATACTAGCTAGAAAAATGCTAATAGAGATCTATTAGTTCCCACGGGAACCGTTCATTTTTTCGGGATGAAAAGTAACCTGTTGTTTGACCGGCAATATAAGGTATCAGAATGTTAAATTTTTCTAAAATAGATGCATAAGTTGTTGTGTACTAAGCTGTATAAGTTACTATAGTTCTTTAACTATCCCCACGGGAACTCTTTAATTTTCCGGAATGAAAAGTATCTTACATGTTGACCGAGGATATAAGGTACGACCATGCAAAATTTCATTTAAATCGGTCCAATAGTAAACTATCTCCTAAAGGAGATTAGCCCGTACAAACAGACAAACAAACAGAGAAACAAAAAAATTGAAAAAATCTGGATTTGTTCTATTTTTCTTAGTACGATGTAAGAAGATAGCTGAGTCGGTTTTTAGCATTTTTTTTCTATGTAGAGATATTCGACCTCTACAGTTTTATTATATTTATAGATAGAATAATTAACGTATAATAAAACAGTAATATATTTATAATAATGAAAATAGTTATAGCGAGTGTACCTTAGGAGTTAGGAGATAGATATATACTATTGAGAACTTTTCTATCAACCTTTTTAAGACTTACAATTTTCTTGTACAATATTTTGATCTATCTCTTAAGGTTGAGCCAGCGGTAGCCATATAAATTTCTAAGGACAATTCGATGGAGCCAGTTATTGTGTTTTCCCGTGGGAATGAATAATTGGCATGTCGTAAAAGGTATCCTAAATGTTGAATCGAGTAATAAGTTATCACTTCACCAAGTTTCGTTGAAATCGGTTCATTACTCTTCGTCTGAAACGCGCATACAAAATCAGTCAAACAGTCATACAGGCAAACGGACAAACAGCCAATATTTTTAATAACTATTGTTTTGGAGTCTATGTTGTGTACATAATACGTTACAAATAAACTAAACATCTCTCCCGAGGGAACCGTACATTTTTCCGGGATAAAAAGTAACTTATTTGTTATTCTGATGTATGACCTATATTATTGTAAAGTTTCATCAAAATCCAATCATTAGTTTTTGTGTACTAAGCTGTATAAGTTACTATAGTTTTTTGACTGACCCACGGGAACCCTTTAATTTTCCGGGATGAAAAGTAGCTAATTTGTTATTGTCATGCATGAACTATATTATTGTAAAGTTTTATTAAAATCCAATTAGTAGTTTTTGTGTACTAAGCTGTACCTAAAAGTTATTATAGTTATTTAACTATCTCACGGGAACTATTTAATTTTCTGGGATATAAAGTATCTAAGATGTTGCCCGGGGATATATGGTACCACCATGCAAAATTTCATTTAAATCGGTTCAATAGATTCGGAGATTAGCTCGTACAAACAGACAAACAGACAGAGAAAAAAAAATTGAAAAAATCTGGATTTGTTCTATTTGTCTTCTTACATCCCCCTGACTCGGTTTTTAGCATTGTTTCGCTATGTACAGACATTCGACCTCTACTGTTTTATTTATAGTATAGATCAGTTTTCTTCTTGGGTTCTTATGTCAAACAATTCTTATCTATCATTTGTTCTCTTCGCCGACTTTTATCGTGTTATGTTTTTAAAACTATTTTTATATGCACATATTAGTATTATTAGCGACTTGCCAATCGTTACCTTAGTTGTTTAACAGTACACTGGAGTACGATATGGTATAGATAGTCTATCTGTGTCTTTTCATTGAAAATTTCCATCAAAATCCATCAAAATCATCCATTTAAGCGCGAAGGAGTAACAAACATACACAGTTTCGCATTGATAATACTCGTAGTAGTGTAATTAAAAACCATTATTTCTTTACAGGTATTTGCATTTAGACGCATAATGATCGCTTGAAGCGTATTAGAGCCGACGTATCTCAAGCAAGCATGTTCGGGGGCAACGGCGGGTCGTACGGCGGCGAGTGCGGCGAGGGCTACGGGCTGGGCTACGTGGCGGGCGGCGGCCGTCTGCAGCAGTACGCGCACTTCGCGCCGCACCAGACCTGGCACCACCACGCACATCACGACACTTACGGTAACCACTACTGTTAAAAATAACTTGCGACTTAACTCGCTTTCCCTAAGTGTCCTTTTGTCATATTTTATTGCTTAATCAAACTTAGCTAAAACAGCGCACACTAAAACAAATCACCTGCTAGAATTACTCCGCCTTCTGTTGAAGGTTCTGACAGTAAACACCTTTTTATTAAAAAACTTGGCACTTGGCGGTAATGTAGCTTCCTACTAGTGAAGGATTTTTTAGAATCGCGTCTGTAGTTTGAGAGATTACTTCCTACGTACAAACTTACATACTCTTTATAATATTAACTAGCGACTCGCTCTTCCTCCGCTTGAGTTCATTACCAGTTACGATTTAACGTTTTATATAGATTTCACAGAGATGAAATATTTTCCCGCAGTAAAAAGTATCCTATATGTTGACCCGAATAACCAGCTACCATCATACCAAATTTCATCAAAATCCCTCCAGTGGTTTCTCCGTGATGCGGTAACAGACAGACAGACAAAAATTCTTAAAACTATAGATTCGGCCTCTGCATCGATTAAAATGATTATTTCAATAAGATTTTCCAAAAAATATTTTATGTACAGATTCGACTTAGTTAATTTTATTATATGTAGGTATAAGTGTAGATAAGTAGAGAAACATTTATATGAGTTTATTTAAAATACTTTGATTAATTTAATTTAGGAAATGAGGATATAAGTTAAATGTATTTATGGATGACATATTTAAAAAACATATCGTGCCATTTCATAAAAGCTATTATGTAATTCTACAACTGAATACGCGGTAATACTTCAAATATTTTATATGAAGTGCATTCGCGAATTCAGTTACGTAAAATATCTTACAGGATAGTAGGTACTGCAGGACGATCGCTTCAAATAAAGTGGCATGTGTCATCTGTATCTAATATTGAGGGCACATTGACGATATATCGCAAGCAAACGTCAAAACTGTACATATTTAACTTTATTTAGTTTATGAAACGCTCTATTCTATCTATACGTACAATAAATTTCTGAGTCAAATCTATACATTTAATATTTTTTGGAAAATCTTATTGAAATAGTCATTATTATCGATACAGAGTTTTTGTCTGTCTGTCTGTGACCGCATCACAAGAAAACTACTGGACAGATTTTGATGAAATTTGGTATAATTAGAGCTGGTTACGCGGGTGAATATATAGGATTTTACTGTGGGAAAATATCTCATCTCTGAGAAATCTATACTAAGCGTTAGATCGTAACTAGGGAAGAACCCGAGCGGAGCGAGGGTGAGTCACTAATAACATTATAAGTGCGATATTTTGTGAATGTAGGTGAATTTGTATATCTGTTACTGTAACACGGTATCGGCTTAATCCGTTGAGGATTTCATACGAAATTCGGAAAAGCTGTTATTTTAGATAAATATTTTTATAGACATTTCTACAACCAAGCTGAGGTTAAAAACTATATATAGACTAACTAAAGTCTCATAGAACATAAAATAATTAGCTCAACCAACCGTCTGCCTGAAGAATTGATATCGAGTGATACTTAAAATTATTCATTGAGCGCGCGCGTCACATCCACATGTCGACGAAAAGTTATTGAAAACAGGAAAACCCATCAAAACTATGATTCAAATTTTAATTTACGATTAATAATAACATAATTGTACTGAGGAAGTGAGAAATGTGCAGCGAACGTATAGTAAATACCATCACCGGTATTCCCTATTTCATTAAATTTGGGAGCTTTCGTTTTAAATCCATACGTAAGCAGAGAAAACATATTGATTATAATTCCGGTACATTTGAGTGGTGGTGTCAAAAATAACTAATCATATTATATACCTACTGTTTTTTTTTTATCAAATTTTGTCAGAACTGGCAAAGTGACGGTCTTTGACCTTATGGTTTGAAGAGGATCTTGACATTAAAAAATGCATTACTGCTTTGCAGCTGAATTAAGATATATTTAATGTTTGATTTGAATGACCAGTAAGACAGAATCAAAAGTGCACACTCAATTATAAAAAACGACTACTGTAATTAATTTATTTAATTTTCTTGAATAAATTATAAGCTATGTTAAATCAGCTTTTTATTTATAATGTCTACGCTTAAGCTGCATTAGCCAATGAAATAAACATAGTGTTTAGTTACATGATGTTATAGTTTTAGTAGTTCCAAAGTTGTTATTTGTGGGTAGGCTGTCTGTAACAACTATACCTTCGAGACATGAACGAATAAGTCACTGGACCAGACATATAAGCGGACGTACCTTTATCTGTCTTATTAGTAGCCAGGAAATTTCAGCCTTTGTCGTTTGTTTTTTGCGTCAGTCTCAAGCATTTACTTGTCAACAAACAATCTGCCAAAAATGACTAAATGTTCTGTTAAATGGTGTAAAAACTGTAGCGGCGGAAGCAGCACTGTTTCTTTTCACTTGTAAATACATTATTTTATTACATTTATTGTTATTTATCACACAATTTAATAAAATTGTAAAATAAAATGTCATATTATCCAACTATGTTAAATATAGTCGATATTTCTATGTATTGTTGACATCTGACAACCATCATAAAATCCCTGGATTATACCATTCAGAACAAATGACTAAACTGTCGAGTGAGTCCATTTGACATCGACTAGTGCTTGACAATGTCGAAAAATATATCGATATTTGACGAAATAACTGAACGAATTGTGTTATTTGTACAGTACAATAACATAAAATACTTTTATCACAGTATCCTACAATCTGATGACAATAAATTTATAAAAAATATTTTCTAAGTCACATAAAAATATAAATGCAAAAATTATAATTAGTATGTGTACTTAATTTTTTTTTATTTTATACACATTTATATACTTTGGAATATTATTCCATTGTAATAATAATAAAGATCATTTTATTTCAAACACATAAAATTACACAAAATCAAACAATAATGTTTTAGCACTAACTTCTGGGTTGGCGATTTGTAATAAAACACTTTACCCACTTGCACTAATTATTTACTTTCACGATCCAACACTCACTTTTTCACAATTTGCAATCACTTTTTCTTTTTCCTAATTTCACAAAATGTTTATTAAGAACAGCAATATTAGGACAGTGTCACATTTTTATAAGCTACCCGAGACAATCAATTGCCAATTAAAATAATTCAATAACAGAATCAACAAAATCACTTTATTTTAATTAAATTAGCTTAATATTTTTTTTAATCTTTAAAAAATAATTTTTATTATATATTAATGGAATATACACCCGATATTCATTTGTTCATTAACATTATTATAGACCAACAGAATGCTGCCATCAATGCCATCGTATTTATATAAATCAAATTAAAAAATAATTATTATTTGACACATTATTATTGCCTCTTTAATTCATTTATTTTAATTTATTATAATAAATACAGATATTTTAAATTAAAAGATGTAAAATATGATGACTATGCTAACCAATGTCTAAAATGTCATTAATTGGTTCATCGATATATGTATTTTATCGATTACGTTCAAGCACTAGAAATATTGTATTGTGTACCTGCGTGTATAATAATGTAATAAAATCGTTGTGTGCGTTATGCGTCTTTTGGTTGAACGAGTTTTCATACATTTGTATTTTATGTCTCGTCCAGTGGTTTATTCGTTCATGCTTCGAGACATCTAACACCTCAGTCTCTCCCGTGACCATGATTGCTGTAAAGCATTCGAAACGTCGGGAAACAAAATTGCAAATAAATCCGCGACAAAATCCGAAAAGATAGTTTTATTTAAAATGTCAAATATTCGCGTAAATCTAAGAAAGTATTATGTGAGTTCCAAAGATTATCGCTAACACACACTTAAAACGAAATAAGTACATACTAATAACATCATTTAATCAATTTTACTCTAGTTTGGATATCACGATAGGCCGTGTGTTCGTTGTTCTCCGAAACGGTTTAGCCAATTTTGAATATCTATACTAATAAAATAATAATATTATAGAGAGACAGATTTTTTTTGTTTGTTTGCACGCGCTAATCTCAAGCACTACTTATCCGATTTGAAGAATTCTTCTTGCATTAGAAAGCCCGTTTATAGAGGAAGGCTATAGGCTATATCATCTATATATAAAAGAAAGTCGTGTTAGTTACACTATTTATAACTCAACAACGGCTGAACCGATTTGGCTGAAAATTGGTGGGGAAGTAGTTTAGACCCAGGAGACGGACATGGGATACTTTTTATCCCGTTCGATTGCGTTCCCGTGTGACGTGACATAAAACTCAAGAACGGCTGGACCAATTTTTATGATATTTGAATTTTTGGATTTCTCTTAGTCCGGAATAGGATAATAAGTGTTAAAACATCAGAAAAATTAACAAAAAAAAATTCCTAGCGACGAACCCGAGCGAAGCGAGGGTGAGCCGCTAGTATAATATAGTAATAGTCTATCTATACTATATTAACCGTTAAAACGCACTCAAGAACGAACCCGAGCGAAGCGAAGGTGAGCCGCTAGCTTTGTATAATTATGAAGTCCCTCATCTGGATTGTTCTCAGCTATAATTAGGTATAAGGTAGGATAGGTAAGATTGTTGCCGACATGATTTTTTTTATTTCTCGACAAAACGAGGTTTGTGGCAGAACGTCTGCCGACCGTACCGAGCTCTCTAGTTAATATTTAAAAACAATTTCATATTTTTGACTTTTCAATATCTTTTGTTCTTAATGATTAACCCAAGGTTAAATATTGACTCTGACCTAAACTGCAAGTGATTCATCATAATTAACTTGTTTGTACCTAAATTTAACTTAAATGAAAATTATATAAACTACGAGTATTATTGCTTTTTCAAAATTACTTATATTATGTTGTTGTTTATTTGTTTTATTTTAAATAAAAACAATACACAGCAATTATCACAAACACGTGTTCGTCACAATACATCCTCACTGTTAATAATATAAGCGAATATTTATCTTTTGATCCATCTTCAACATAGTATGGTTTCCTGCGTAAATAAAGCAGAAGCTTAATAAGCTTAATACGCTATGTGTATACCGTAACATCTACATAAAAAATCCAGAGGACCCTTTGGAGTAATATAATAAATGAATATGTTGTGACATTAACACACAGCACGCAAGTTTCGAGGCTTGTATTATAGATACCAGATAGTTGATACACTACACATATATGTATAACTTTAAATATATACATATTATAAATGTAAGCACCCATAACTGTAGTACAAACATTCAAAGCGGGACTCGAATCCGCAACCGCTGACAAAGCAAGTACGTAGTACGTACAAACTGAGCCAAAAGTGTCGTCAAAAAAAATAATCTGAATCAAAGACATACAAATAGTTATTATCTTTCGGTACCTCGACGATCTAGCGGCTAACATATACGGCTGCCGATCCGGAGGTCCTGGGTTCGCATCTCGGGTCGGGTTATGTTTAGTTACTGAGTTTTTCTGTTTAAAAATTTTCTGTGACCAGAGTGCCAGTTTCCAGAGTGGCAAGTTAGCAGTTAGCATAAAGGTTGACCTCTTACTGTCGAATTGTCATCTCACCGCAGTATGAGAATTGAAGGTACACTTATGTCTGTGCGTACACTTGTACCTACACTATAATCTTAGATTATTTATATGTAATCTAAGACTATAATATCTCCTGCGCAAATGGCTAGTCTCAGTGAGACTCATCGTGAAGTATCTTTTTATCCAGACAAAGTTTACAAGTGTGTGGACCAGTTTTGAAACTTTCTTTCATGTACAATGTACTTAGTAGTAAAATTATTTGATTTAATTTTACACTAGCAAATAGAGATAGAATTTGTTTCTTACTTTAAAAGTTGACTCTACTTATTACATAATAGAATTACACACAAAGCAATATGTAAGTAATTATGATTACGCAAATGTAACTCTATTTATTGACGATGGCATAATTTAATTTTATACAATACTTCGAAATGAAAAATACTTAGACCTCTAATTATACTCGACGTCTTTCAGCACCTTTTTATATAAAACGCAATATAATGCAAACAAAGCAAATACTTAAATGCAAAATAAGAAAAATAAAGGTTCATTTTTCTTATTTTTACTTATCAAAAGTGACAAAATAAGTCGATCACATGGAAATCTCTATTCAAATTTAATAAAAAATATTCAGTATTGATATATGGTAATAATTATTCCTTGAAAATCCTAACATGATTTTACAAAAAACCAGATAGCCCTCAAAAAAATGGACAGTTTTTTTTCTAAACTTGAGGAAACTTTCTTTCATATAACGAATCACATTGAAATCGGTCCATCTGTTTATGATCTGACATGTCACAAATGGGTAGACAAATATACAGTAATAGAGGTCAATCTTATAAAACCCACTCTAATGCACTTAAGTCGAGTCTTAAGAAGTAGGCTACTTTGTTCTCCAGTCCAAATTATGTCTATACCAAATACCACGTCAAAATACCAAACTAACAAACTGTTATTATTAAACTTACTTGTAATATTATATTGAGGATAATGATGAACATATATAAACTGCTCTCATTTTCCACTAACATCGCAGACGGAATCTAATAGTTTTTCGCTACTAAAGTGTAACCGATGGGCATTCAAGTATTATATATAATTGTATACCTATATGTAACTAGGAAGCTTTCCGTTGCATGATTTGACGATACGTTTGGCTCGGTTTATGGTGACCCTACTTGCACATTTGTGTGATGAGCACGCGTGTTTATGCTCCAGTCATGGGTGTTTATATTTATAATATGTATATATTTAAAGTTATATATGTGTAGTGTATCAACTATCTGGTATCCATAACACAGGCCTCGTTGCTTACTATGGAACTGGATGGTGATGTGTGTTAATGTCCCAACATATTTATTTATTTACTAGCATTGCCCGCGGCTCCGCCCGCGTTCAGATGACCAAAAACTAAATTCTTAGGTGTTACATATTAGTATACTCTTACATTGCAGTTTTTGTATTTTTCCTCAGAAATAAGATATTTTCCCGCGGTAAAAAGTATCCTAGGATCGCGCGCTACATCGCCCGGTTTATATAGCTTGAGCAGGCGGTCGAGCGATGCGGGGCAGAGGGGATGGACTCGCCGTAGGCATCTCAATGCTCGCCAAGCATTAAAAATGTTTCGCTACTAATTACTTCTAACAACGATATCTCAAAAACTATTCATCTGATTGATTTAGTGTAAAGAGCAATTTTAATCTGCATTAAATGACTAAGCTAACTAAAATATTCATTTGGATAAGGATTAATACCGAACTAAAGAAAATAACTTTGAAAATAACGTAATGTTTTTAATTAAAAATGTTAACATAAAAGTGGTTATTGTAAGTCAACCGTAAGAGATAGAGATATGCTATCGCGGACTTTTTTGTAGCATTTTTATAGATTTTGAATTCTCTAGTACATTACTTAACTGTATCTTTGCTAGTTTACGCGGCGTTCGCGTGGAAAGTTCCCATTTGGCGAGATTTTTTGCGACCTCTTCAACATTTGTCGCCGTATTTCAGCTAATTTACATAAAAGCATAATAAATTATATACCTAAACCTTCCTCAAGAATTACTCTTTCTATTGTTGAAAACCGTATAAAAATCCGTTCAGTAGTTTTCGAGTTTATCGCGTTCAGACAGACAGGAGGACAGAAAGACGCGGCCGGGGGACTTATTTTTATAATAAGTATAGATAATGAAGATGTATGTACATTGTATGGGTACTGAGCTTTCTGCCTCATTCGTCACAAAGTGAAAACAATTTTAAAATATTCGTACACTAACGTACATATTACTAATTGTAATATTAAAAGGATAACAAAACTGTGCTAATCACAAAGTAGAGCAAGTCCTGTAACGAGCGAGAAGCCAACACTATCTTCGACGTACACAGACGACCGCAACGACGACGCCATGAATCAAATCTATCGAGCGTCATTCCCAGAACGATATGATTTCCCCTAACACAGGATAATGCTTTGTTTTCGACATATCTGTTTTAATGTACGCCTTATAATTACCTGTTTACACGTATAGAAGATGCGCGATTCTTACTTACTTAGATCGGATGTCATTTAAAGTAAATATGAGAAAACTCTTTTATGTTATTACCATTTTTAAGTTTTCTATTTGAATGTAGGAAGAAATAAGTACATATATATTATGCTGAAAATATGTAGGTAAATAAACATAATATGTAAAAGACACAAATGGTGCCACGAGCAGAGCCGGGGGAGCCACTAGTCATGTAACTAGCAAAAGCTCTACAGCTACACCGAAGACAACAGATTAGTTCCAAGCACGTCACGTAAAACGGCAGAGCGCCGAGCGTAACAATAGTTAATGAATCAGGCGATAAGCAAGCGAGCCGCCGTCAGTTCGCGCGCTGACCTCTGACCGCGGAGTCGTACCTTTTGTCACACTTCATATATTTACTTGTACTTTTGTACTTTGCAAAAATATTTACTTTTTTGTACTCCTTGTCCTTTACCCCGATATGGACAACCCTCTCGCGTCGGCGCACTGGCTGCAGAACTTCGCGCTGCTGGGTGAGCACTGAGCAGTCGTTACTTACTTATATTGATATCTCCGCGTCGGATTGTTCGCTATCTGCCAACGTTAAACTGTTATTAGTTGCTTATCTCTTATGTACATATTAACAATATAACTAAGTTTATTTTGTATTTAATACTTTGTTATGTTCTGTTAATTAATTTTATAATAAGTAAAGCTTGTGTGCAAATTTTTTTTATGTTTTAATACGTTTTATGCCTCTAACTTGTTTTTACTATTGAAGTATACTCGTTTTATCATTAAAAAAGAGTCTTTCAAAACTACCCATTTTTTAAAGCTACAATCTAAATAGACAGCAAATGATCCTAAGCCGCAAATTCAATAGTAGAATCCACCATCCATCTGTAAATCCCTTATTACCAATCTCATTAGTCACATCATGTATTGCTAATCTTCTGTAAGTTGTAACAATTATTTTTAACAACAGAATAACATTTTCATGTTGTGTGCAACAGCAAGTAGCAGCGGCGTGGGCGCGGTGGGCGGCGTGGGCTCGGTGGCGGGCGGGCTGTATGGGCAGAACATGGTGATGGGCTCGTGGTGCGCGCCCTACGACGCGCTGCAGCGTCCGCCTGCGTACGGTAAATATTACTCTACATATGTTACCTAGATGTGTATATAGAAAAATCAATGTATGTATATTCGTCGTCTGTTTTTAATTTATGCATTTCTATAGCATAAACTTATCTGATTATGATGAAACTTTGGTGTACAGTTATGACAATCCCATGTATTTAAAGTTCCTCATCAAGATTCTACAGGTGGCGTGCAAGTTGTATCAGTTACTTTGAGATTTCAATGTAAATACAATAATAAAACCAATAATTGCCGTAAATATGTAGGTATATACTCGTATCTATTATGTATATTTACATATCACTTTATACCTAAGGGGCTTACTAGTTAAATACAGAAAATGTTATTTTTAATAAAGCAATCGAAATTATTTGTTGTAGATGAGGCTTTACCTTATACACTGAAAAAAACGGGTTCGATACCCGGGTGAAACACGAGTGTTGTAGAGTAATGACTAAGGTTGAACAAAACTATGGTTGAATTTGACTAACGTACTATCTTTTGGATCTAGCTTGCATTAAATTGCGTGAATCTGTACAAAATTCCGCTAAATTTACATGACCAATGTTCTAACATATGTATATTTTACACCAACAACGATATGTATAGTGTATAATTTGTAAGGTAGTTAGTGGTTTTAAAATTGCAGATATAAATTACGACGGAAACAGGTTATAATATTTGAATCAGGATAATGTAGATACAAACGTACTTTAAAAAACCACAGTTAGCAGATTCCCAACTAGCCACGTGCAAAACTAAACTTTGACCGATAATCTACTATTGAAGTGTACATCAAGATATCCATACTACCATAGACATTAAACTTATTAGTACTTACCTAGTTTTACTGGTATTAGACTGGTATTATAAACTTTCATTGTCAATAACTAACAAAACATTATAAATCATATAAATTCACTTGAAAATTGTTAAAAATTGCCTATTCTTGATCATGCATGCGCAAACAATGAAAATACATATATTTGTATATAAAGATTTAATCAAAGTACACTTGTACAAATAACGCATTATTTCTAAATAAAATCAATGAATCAGCTGCTATCTCGCGGTTTGGTTGACGTCAAATTTGTATGGATTCTATATACATCACACATACCTACTTGTAGGTACAGATATAACGAAATGAATAACATAATTGATTTTATGAACACTTGCAATTACCTACCTATGAATATATCTACATATATATTTTATATATGTTCTTACATAAAAACAAATAATTATGCTGATAGCTGCTCTACATTATGGTAATTATTAAAACTTCTCATAATTCAAAATATATGTATATAAGGCAAAATGTTATAGTTTTTGTACATATAGGACATATTAATAAATATTCGTAATTAAATAATCGTTCCATGACGCGTTGTATGGCAAATGAAAATTAACTTTATCTATACATAAAATTCTAACTGAATCGAAAATTAAATATTTTTTGGAAAATCTTATTGAAATAGTCGATATAATATTATCGATACAAAGCTGAGACCGAATCTATAGATTTTAGAATTTTTGTCTGTATTGCAACGCATCACGAAAAATCCACTGGACAGAATTCCATGAAATTTGGTAGCTGGTGGTTGGTAGCGGGTTATCCGAGTCAACATATATGATACTTTTTACTGCGAGGACAGAGAAATCTTAAATCTTCTTTGAAAAACCGTTAAAACGTACGTACGGACGAACCCGAGCGGAGTGGGTAATATATAAAAAAATATTATATTTTTATAGGTATGTCCATAGATTATTCTGTAGACGGTCCAGCCTAATACTGTATCAAAAATATTGGAATTGAATATGCGTCCAACCTTGCCATTTTATCAATAATGCTTCAAATATAAGATATTTATTTTGACATTTCATATAGTTCATGTCGCGACGAATTATTGATTTGTACAAATGATGTCAAATTACAAGTTATCCAATGCCAAGCAATTATGCATATATTTTTATTATTTAGGTACCTATATGTAATAATTTTATATGTGTAGACAAATCAATCTGCCAAACGTCAAAGTGTTTTTGATACATTTAATGGTTTGTTTAGATTTTCTCATCATACGAGTAGGTACAAGTAAAAGTTCAATTAAAAATATAGCAAGGTTTCATATCAATCAGTTAAGCATATCGAAAGACAGTCACTTAAACGTTCTATTCACATAGAGCGAGCGTTGTCTTTAGTAGTATTTAGGTACACCAAGTAAAGCTAACAATAGTTTGCAAACCTGCTAATCTCAATCATATTATAAATGTAAAATTTGGGAGTGCGTGTGTTTGTTACATCTTAACGCTGTAATGAATTAACGGATTTCAGTGTTTGTATTAGAGGTAGCTTATATCTTGGATCAACACGTAGGCCTTTATCGATGTATGTACGTCCTACGTGAAAACCAGTAGAATCTTAACTAATAAACTAAACGGTGTTTTAAAGCAGACAAAGCGATCGAGCACTTCTAAATATTATTTACGATTGTGCCGCCGCTTATCTCGCGAGTTGCATACCCTTTATTATTTCAACCGACAGATAAGATTTTAAATTAAAATGAATCATTGTCCAAATAAGCGATACACGGTCGTACCTACAATGTTATCTGGATACCTACTTGGTACAATTATTGATACAATAGGCATAATCGCACCGTTTGATAGCTCCAGCTATACCTTAGTTTATCTATCTCCGAAGTTAGTTGTACATGCTTTATTATTATTATTATTCTTACCACACATGTACATACTACTTTGTATTTTAAAAACTAAACTTTAAGTAAAAATATTATTGTAAATTAATATTAATAATTTAACTTATATTTTGGAAAGTCCCTGCAATCAAATGCGCAATCAGTCAACCCTTCAAAATAAAATATAAAAATATCCTTAGCAAATCTCTTAACCAAGTGTTTAAAATTGTACTAACAAATTTTGCGTGAACAAACACCTGACATAGCACTTATATTTTTTAATTCTTCGTGTAAAAAAATATACCTAACTTAAAACATTGATATAGTTGATGTAAAACGTAATTAGTTCTTCCAGTAGCAATAATATCAGTCCCTATGGATTTGTCAGCGTAAATCCCCGACCGCACGACGCGCGATAACGCGCTGATCGTGGATGGTTATCCCGCGCACTCTATCCTTAATTTTGTTTGTCTCACTTGGCAATATACATATCTATGTACGTATTAATGTTCAATATAGATTAAACAAATAAGATTTTTTTATATATATAAATAATAATTCAAAATAGAGCTCTTGTTACAAAGTAGTTATGTAAAACAATGTATCGCGTGACACGATACATTTTAAAACCAGAGTCTAGACAGCATTAAGGCCCCTATAATAATAAAAAAAACAACGTTTTAAATATATGTATTTAGTATTGTGGTACGAAACACCTATTTTGTATATATCAAGTGCAATACATTAGATACGATAAGGAGTTTTAATTCCGGTTTTGGAACAATATTACACAGTATTTAGTAGAGACGCTAAATGCTGGTACCTACTTAGTTACAATTAATGATAATAACACAAATTAATGAATTTGGGTTAGGTTGTTTGAACAGATGCCTGTTATCGATGGCGATAGCGAGTACCGTTTTGTTATTGTTTCAAACC
This sequence comes from Brenthis hecate, assembly GCA_951806755.1. Classification (NCBI taxonomy): domain Eukaryota; kingdom Metazoa; phylum Arthropoda; class Insecta; order Lepidoptera; family Nymphalidae; genus Brenthis; species Brenthis hecate. Next base: position 7,695,311 of record OX638271.1, on the reverse strand, counting down.
TTCTAGGAAGTGATAAGAGTAAAGAGATCATAACATTGTAGTCTCTGCTTGTAAGCAAAATTGAATTCAGATTATACTTATGTAGGTATATGTATATCGATACATACTAATTTTATCATTATATTATTCATTTAAATCAATATTTAAAATGGAGAAAATACGTTATACTCCTTGGTAGTAATCTTATCTTACTACTATTATATATAAATGCGAAAGTTTGGATGGATGGATATTTGTTACTCAAGCACGCCAAAACGGCTGAACGGATTTGTTTGAAATTTAGCACAGAGATAGATTATAGTCTGAAATAGTATATAGGCTACTTTTTATTCCGAAAAAATGCACGATTCCCGTGGGATAGGTTTGTTTTTGTTTTTCACTGGGGACAAACACAAGCGAAGCGAGGGTGAGCCGCTAGTAGACTGATAAAAATTAGAAATAGCTATACCTACTATTTTATCAAATTATTTGGTACATATCAATTCTTTGTTTAATCCCAGTTAAGGAGTTTATAGTAAAATTAATGTAAGTCAGTAGTTATGTTAGAAGTTGCTATAAATGGTAAAGGGTAGTATTTTAAGAGGCAAGACGACGTGATGATGACAGATGGCGTGCTGGAGGCGTACGAGGAGGGGCGCGAGTGCGTGAACTGCGGCGCCAACAACACGCCGCTGTGGCGCCGCGACGCCACCGGCCACTACCTGTGCAACGCGTGCGGGCTGTACCACAAGATCAACGGCGTCAACCGCCCGCTCGTCAAGCCGAGCAAACGGCTGGTCAGTCTCTCAGTCTATATCCTAAAGCTCTACCTTTGCGACAGGTGCCGACGCGGAACTGCTCACGCGCTTCTATAAGGACGGCTCCGTGCAGAGGTGGATGAGTGTCGAGGGCATGGCCAGGGGCATGAAGAAGGTGAGTCGGTGGCGTGTAGACTAGTGCATGCTTAACCCTTACACTTAGCACGACTCTTTCTATAACCCCTCCGTCCCCGCGTTCGCTTCCGACTAGGGAACTACACGCTACCGCTCCCCACTTTGATCGGTTTTCGAGCACTTCGTCTTCTGACCGATCTCTTGGCTATGTTCCCAGTACCGAATTAAAATACCGAGATAGCTCATTGGGCGACGCGCCTCAAAGGTGTCGCTCACCGGCGCTACTTAGCAAAGTAGTCTCGGGCGCTTACAGTCGCTCTGCGAACAGTTAGAGGTCGCGCGCGGTGCGCGGCGCCGCCGGGCCGGGGCAATCTGGGTCTAGCGCCGGTGGGAATAAGACGCGATGCGCTATCTCGAGGACACCGAGCATGCATTATGTATCGCGGGCAGGTAGCATCGTCCAATGGTGGCGTGGCTCCGCCCGCCGCACCCTGCGCGCACCCCCCCCCCTCGCCTCCCCCGCGCGACCATTATTATTGGACAATGATACCGCACAGTAGAACTCAGTATATATCTTTTATCGCTCGATTGATAATAGTTAATATGGTGAAGGGAAGCTAGACCGCATACTAGTACGATTCTCAGATTTTATAGTAATTCATAGTGATAGCTTATGCTGTTTTATAGCTTCATTTGCATATTTACTATAAGATAATGCTTTCTATAAATTTTAAAATGTAAATAAACCTTATGGATTTTCTTCTGAACTCCCTTTTTATTAACTGCCCTTTCACTTAATCTAATATTTTATACACGATGCATGCTTTTATTATTGTTAATATAAATATTTAATGTAAGATTCATTTGGTTTGTTGCATACCAAAATTAAATGAGGCTTGTAGTTTTAGTTATTTGAAGACAGACCTCCAATTATTGCATGGCGTTGTCACAGTATAAAAATCCATACAGGGCCGAGCGCCTGAACACAACCCCGCTAAATGCAATGTTTCAGTAAATTTCCCGATTTTCATGGTGAACGTCTTCGATCTCGTAGCAAGTTACAGTTCTACCCGTCAACTCTAAGTGATCCCGAGTGTCATATAAAAGAACGTATGACAGTCAGGAATGCCTCACTTGCCCTATTTAAATGCCTTCGTTAGACTACTGTATGGATTAGTAGACTGTGGCATTTGTAGCGATCCAATTGCACGGTGGAGGCACGGTCTAGGCGGTGTAGTGTCCACAATGACAGCACGTCCGGTTTCAGTCGGCGGCGCGGCGCCACGGCCAGTGCTGCACCAACTGCGGGTCGCGCAACACCACGCTGTGGCGACGCAACAACGACGGCGAGCCCGTCTGCAACGCCTGCGGACTCTACTACAAGCTGCACGGCATTAACAGGTACCTACGTACAACTTCAGTTTATTAACTCGTTTGTACTCCTATGCTCTATCATCTCGCTCAGAGGACTGGAACAGATAAAAAATATTTTTTTAATCATTATTATTAATCGTTATAATTGGTTAAACATTTATACCGAATAGAAAAGAAGACATATTAATATTATATTGAATTAGTGAAAATTCGAAACACAAAGTTGAAATATTATCCTAACATTTTCCGTCGAATCCTGTAGACTGCAATTTTTTCTTTAACTATTCATTTTTTCATACAAAGGTACTGGGTAGGTATATCTTTATTATTGTTTGATTTTTATTGAAAATATTTAACTATTATAATTTACAGACCGTTGGCGATGCGAAAAGATGGAATACAGACGAGAAAACGAAAACCGAAGAAGTCTTCAAATGGGGTGAAGCCTCCACAAGAAACTCCCAAGAAAGATGGCCAAAACTCTCCTGGCATAGACGGTATGGAGTATTTTTAATATATACATACTGGCCATACATACCTATACCTTTTTAAGAGAAATAGTTACATATTGTTATATTTAAAAAAAGATTATTATTAAAAATAAGCTTTTTTATTAATTTTAACGCACCTTCTTTTATAAATACCGTAATTAACTGTATTCTTTGCATGCGCTGCACATTATAGATTAAGTATAATCCTTTGAGACCTCCTTGACGACCTAAATTGATAAATAAAAAACCTAAGGTTATGTTTTAGTAACCCAATGTATGTATATTACATTTCAGAAACCAAACCTAGTATAGCCGAAGTGCCTCTACCATTGACTGCGTCCATGTCGGGCCACTCGAACAAGCCGGTGCGCGAGGGTCCCACGCCTTCCCCACACACGCACGCCCACGCGCACGCCCACGCCCACGCTCACGCACACGCGCAGAACTCGCAGTACCCCGCGCTGGGCATCCCCTCCACCCCCGCCTTCCTCTCCAACCCCTCGTTATTCAACATCAAGAGCGAACCGAACTCAGCCACGGGCTACGAGAGCTACGGGACGCATTCCAGCTCGAACGGCCCCTACCACTCGCAGCAACATTACTTACACGCCTTGCAACATGTAAGTTTTTATATAATTCCAACTATTTTAATTATAGTTCAATTAAATATTTAGAAAATTAAAATAAGCACAACATCACTTTACAATGTTTGTAGCATTAACCAATAAGTTATAACTCACTTATAAATATGGTTTAAAAAAGTTACGTCTTAAATAAAACTATCTTTTCGGATTATTTCGGAAGAGACCGACTGTCTCTCCGGTGACCATGATTGCTGTAAAGCATTCGAAACGTCGAGAATCAAAAATCCGAATAAATCCGCGAAGTAATCCGAATAGATAGTTTTATTTAAAATGTCAAATATTCGCGTAAATCTAAGAAAGTATTAAGTTACATATCGTAGGTTAAATTGTTTTTTTTTTCTCTTAAACTTTTTTCTTATTTTCTTCTAAGTAAATAACTAATTAATATTATGTACCTATTTCTCAGTATGGACTGAGCAATGGCGAAGAAGAAGAGGGTAGCGGGTTCCTCCACCAGCGCAACGTGACCGCGCACGCCAAGCTCATGGCCTCTACGTAGCACTACCCATAACACATCGTACACACGTCTGGACAATCAAACTCCAGTATCCTAAACAAATGAATTTATACTACGGAAATTTCATATAAAACTGGGAATGAAAATTTATGATTTTTCTCAAAACTAACACGCTGCGTGTGCGAGTTGATAGAGTCCTTGGTTGTATATTTTACTTAGATAATTTAGTGTAAAAAGACTCGATGAAGACTAGTCGTTTCTCCAGTCCACTGTCAAGTCCGTGAGTCTATTGTAAATTATAGGGTAGGCGAAGTAATTAAGGAGAGTAGTTGTATTTAGCATGTAAATATCGTTAAGGGTTTTCGACTGAGTAGTCACATGTATTTATACGGCATTACGTTATTGCCTCGTTGCGCTCTCGCCATCCGATTCGAATAAAACGAGACGTTAATTATTCATTAAGCGATCTAAAGTAGAGCCTCTAAGAGTTCCTTCGCCTCATCGATACACGCTGACGCTAGTCTTGCTGTATTTTTAAAGCATAGAAATATTTTTAATTATGAATAACAATTAAAACCTTCAAGACGCCTGTATCGATTAAGATAAAACTTGTTGATAAATGTAAAGTGTTTTATGTTTAAACAGACTAAACCAACGTGCATAACTTATTGTAAAACCAACCTGAAGACTTCACGTCGGTTTCACATTATCGCAGTCCCTATCTATATCGAGTATTTACATATCATAAGTATTATGTGCCTAATAAAATTTAATAAATAGGTATCAGTGATATCTAATTGAATTGACATTTGTTTTAAATAAAGGCTCACGATATTAAAAAAATGATGCGTCATATATTCGCCTATGATATGTCCGATGTCCTTAACAATATTGTGTATTCGATGTATGTATATAGGCAAAACTGCAGGTATACACTAGTATTAAATATAGACAGTATTCTAATTATACATATGCCCATGTTCCCGCACCTCACCAACCGTCTTGAGCCTCCTCACAGTAGCAAAACGACAGAGTAGATCTAAGTTAAATGGCATTTATTGTTAGCTGTAAATAGTAAATAAAAACTTAGTGCATTTCGCAAGTCTATTTAAACGATCTTCTAAATTTATAATGGATCTCTGTAGATGTAAAGTCCATTCAATGTACAATATACATATACATAATAAATAATGATGCACTTGAAGTTTGGTTTTATTTAACTTATTTTTAATATTTTATACTTATATAAATCCCCCTTGAAGTGGGCCTGTGCCCAGCGGGGGCTTTGAAAGAGTTGAGCTTTATGTGAACTTGATGTGTCCGTCTGCCATTTAACACTAATCTCAGTCACCTGGATGAACTTTCATAAGCAAATAAGGAGGCATAGCAAGGGGACAATCCTCCGGCTTGTAAACAACATCTGTTCATAAGTTTTAACATGAAAATAGATTACCCTGGATGGAACACAATTCGGCTGCAGTTTAGTATATGGGACGCGGCCTCTGGAGGAGTCGGTGGTATTTTTGAATAGGGATGGCGATAGGGAGTAGAAATATATAAATTTTGTTTTGAGGAAACGAAAGAGTCAAATGTTATTGAGAGGTAAAATTATAACATTTAAATATGTACATTCTATTGACACTTGGAAATGTCGAAATGTCATTTCCAAGTGCCAAAATGATCTTCAAGGAGTCAGATCTATCACCGAATTTTAATTAATATAAAGCACTAATGGTAGCAGGAGCCCTGGGTTTGAAATAAAAAAAATACGTAACGAGAAGGCTAAGGCGGGAGCCACACTACGCTTCGCTCCCGCCTTAGCGTTCTCAACCTACGTTATCCAAGTCGGACTGCCACTTAATCGAAAATAAATAATAAACTTAGATTAAAAAATAGTCTACTTACGTTTTTAAACTGCACGAGTACACTTAAAACACTAAGAACATTTAAAACTATAGTAATAATATTAAAACAAAAGACTAGAAACGAACATAAGTATACGAAAACTAACAAAATTAATTTTAATATATTTGAACTCCCTATACCTCTATACCTCCTCTATCCAAAAATACCACTCACTTTTCCAGGGGCCGCATCCCATATACTAAACTTGTGCCCACAATACTTTTATTGATATACCTACCATGCATGTGTGCGCAGAGCCTTGGGCATATACTAGTATTTTCATAAAATTTTGTATTGTACTAGCATTGCCCGCGGCTCCGCCCGCGTTTAGATTACCAAAAACCAAATTCTTAGGTTTTACATTTTAATATACTCTTATATTGCAGTTTTTGTATTTTTTCTCAGAAATGAGATATTTTTCCGCGGTAAAAAGTATCCTATATGTTGAACCCGAAAACCAGCCATCATCATACCAAATTTCATCAATATCCCTCCAGTGGTTTTTCCGTGACGTGGTAACAGACAGACAGATAATAATTCTAAAAACTATAGATTCGGCCTCTGTATCGATAATAGTGTCTATTTCAATAAGATTTTCCAAAAAGTATTTAATGTACAGATTCAGCTTAGTTAGAATTTTATTATATGTATAGATATCATAAATCTACACTATTACAAAGAGGAATGATTTGTATTTTTGTATGTTTGTAATGAATAAACTTAATAACTACTGGACTGATTTAGATGAAATATGGTAAGAAGATAGTTTAGAGACCCTGGGAATACGATCTTGCATTATTAATAGAAATAAAATTCTATTAATAATGAAGAAAGTAACTGAAAATGGGTCATTTCACCGCTATTCATATTTATAAATAATTTCAATATACAAATCCACTTGTTAAAAAAAATATATTAACATCTCTCACTTCTTTAAAGGCTTGAATAGAAAAGAATAATCATTAAACAAAAATGTATTAGAACAAAAAAGTACATAACAAAACATCTTAAAAATAAAATTATTGTTCACTTGCATAGGGCATCACAAGTTAAAACAAAATCAAGAGAGCTAAGAAATAATTTTAACTCTACTTCAAATCTCCTGCCTGATCTGCTGTGACTGCCAAAGCTTCCCCGGTAAGACGATAATAACACCATTCCTCAGATTTAGTCAAGTTAAGAGCACCCTTGCCTTCATAAAATGACCTGGCATCATTCCACTCTAACACATGAAAGTCTAATCTGGAACTACCTGACAACTTGGCTTCCTAAAACAATTTTGTATATTAGTTATACATAGGTATAATTAAGTATCACTTAATAAGTACTTTTGTTAATGGCAACGACCACTAAGCCCGATAGACGCCTAATTTACGTACTTCTGCATCCAAAGTCCAAACTTGTCAGTCAAGACTCAAGTCTGAGGTAAGCGTTACGGGGGAGGCGGGTTGAAATGCACGCTGATTGGTTAATTCAATACAAACAGTGATGGGAACCAGAAGTTTTATATCGTATCGTAGTCGATCGTCGTAATTTTCTGTGTTATAGAATATTTTTAATTCAGACAAGTTTTCTTTACTATAATGAAATAATAATAGAATACTTAATATTATTTATACAGGTTTATTCAAGGTTTATTTACAGGTATATCCATGGTTAAAGTTTTCGGAAAACCGTCCCTTACACTCTGTATAACTAAACTACTACTTATTTACATGAACTTATTATTTATAAAAAAAAATACATTAGGTACTTATTACAATTATTTATTCTTTACATTTAGTGTAAATAAATATTCATGAATATAAAGTACAAAAATAATAATTATTATTATAGATAAATGTCATAATACAAAAGAAATTGATAATAATACGTAATAATAAGAAGTAAAATTAAAATCATCATTATAAACAAAAAAAAATTACAATAATAACTTATTTCTAAAAATTTTATAGTTTAACTGGTACAGCGCTAGTTACGCGTGCCGGTAATTAAAAAAAAGTATAGCAACAATGAACTGCATTGAAAAGAAAGGGATGCATAGTCCAAGAATGTCCGAAGATGACCGAATACATCAACACGAGTTGCGTTGTGACCAATATAACTTGAGCTCTGATTTAATTACATTTAATGAGTTTGGAAATTAAAATTCACTTACCTATGAAAATTGATGCCATTTTTTTTAAAATTACACGTTTGGCTACTATTTCCACACCATTTTATCGTACAGGGAGCCATGTTACGCGTCTGTTGTTTTTTGTGTCGGAAATTCACGAGTCTCAAGCAGTGTTCGCGGGTCACGGATGTGGTCGTTACTGAAGTAAATCGCGCGATCGTTTTCTCAAGTCAGACGTATTTGTCTAACGTGTTGACTGAAAGTGTTCGCCTTGCGTGCGGTGTCTATTGGGCTGAGTGGTCGTTGGTTAATGGTTTAACATTATGATTTACACCTAATATATAATAGTCTGAAGGATAGTGAAACTAATTCTATTTAAATCACTGGATTTTTCATGACTATAGTAATAAAAGCCTTAGCAAAGTTAAGACAGATCAATAGACTTTTGTATATTATATATAACAGACTTATATTGTATTAGGCTTCCTGCATGTTATCCATATTTACTTACTTTTGCTACAGCATTAAATAATTTATGCCCAACTCCACGTCTTCTCTCACTGGTCCGCACATACAAATCTTCTAACATCATAGACCGACCTTGCCAAGTAGAATATGTTGGAAAATATAGAGCATAACCCACTATGATCTTATCCTTTGTAAGCTCTGCAACTAAGCAGTTGAATGCTGCGGGCTGAGACTCAAAGCCATCACGTTGCAAATCTGTTTCATATTGTTATAATAAATTAAAAGTTTGTTTCTTTATAAGATTCTTTAGGAGTAAAGTTATTTTGAATATGAGGTTATAATCTATCAAAACTAGACGTTAAAAATATCGATACGTACAAACCTTTTACAGATAGTTGCGGCCCAGTAGGCATTTTTTCGAAATCGGCAAGTTCCTGAAATGTATTTTATGTTATTTAATTTATTATTAAAGTCCGTTTTATGCCGGGCAATATGGTGTTGAAGTCTCACTTGGATCATTTCTGCGACCGCGATCATGTCTTCCTTTTTAGCCCGACGAATAATTACCTCGCTATCATTATATTTATAACCCATTTTAATCAGACACTAATTATTATGAATATATTAAAAATAGTATGTACAATGAAATAGAAATGAAATTCTTTTCAACAATATTATCTTATCAGTAATGTCATTCTTAATTCTTATTTTGAAATTTGACTGGCACGTGGCGAAGTTGCCATATCACAATTATTGCTAAGTCTCCAATCTCCATTTTTATAAAATTATTCCAACATGAAAATAATTATATATTGTTAATTATTTTAGTAACAATTTAAATTATTTATGAATATTTTAGACATCAATAAAATATTATTTTGTGTTGGATAAGTCGTAACAGATATTTTTATCTAAGGGTAGTTAGAATTAAAGAAATTTAATGGATATGCACTTTAAATAAATAATATGTTGGGACATTAACATTATTTAACACACAGAACCATCTAGTTACATGGTAAGCTACGAGCCCTGTGTTATGACTTATAGATACCAGATAATTGATACACTACACACATATAACTTTAAATACATGTATGTATGTATACCTACATATTATAAATATATCCATGACTGGAGTACAAACATTCGTGCTTAACACAAATGAATGCTCCCAGCGGGACTCGAACCCGCGACCGCTGGTACAGCAAGTAACCCTACTTGCTGTGGCAGCGGTCGCGGGTTCACTACAAACTGAGCCAAACGAAATTCAAATAAAATTTATTAGGTAGGTACACAAACTATATAGAAATGCTACGCCTTTTAGGTATTAGGTATAACCAATTTTTTATTCATGTTTAAAAAAAATAACACTGTATGAGTACATCTCAAAAGTACACAATAAAAAAACTCGGTCAAAGGAAAACGATATAATGACATCGTAAATCAAGTTTTGATAATTTTAAAACTATACAAACCTGAAAAACCAGCATGGTTTCGTACGGTGTTTTCTTAGATAGTGCTGCATACTATTTCTAAGTTATTTATATATATGTACATATAATGATCATGATAACAAAAATGTTTTATTTTTATTTTTTACCTTTAGCTCTATATTTCTCTTTTTTTTTCTTAATTTATCTTCCATCTATTTACGCCTTTTATGTAATGTAAGGCGATCCGGTTTCATTATATCGCCATCATCACAGTAAACTACAATGTACAATTTACAATAATATTTTTTAATAATTCTAATTATCTTAATAATTCTAAATATCTGCCGATTATTCTCACAGCCTACAAGTCCAAACTTTTATGAATGTGTTAAATAACGAACAGAGATTTATTGCGATATTTTTATTTAGTACATTATATTTGTATGTATGTTACATGCTTAGAGATATTGTCCTACAATTTACAGATCATTCAGCGCGTTGTTAACATTTCATGTTCAAAACATTTTGTTCTTTATTATTAGTATTATATAACTTCTCAAAGAACAAGACGATAAAAGTTGGAAGACTCAAAGAGTTTCAAAATAGGTTTGAAATCTGTGCAGTGTACAGAACTAAAAACATAATAAGGAAAATATAGATTCAAAGTAAAAATAAGTGTTCGAAATAATTTTATAGAACCTTTAAAACAAGTCTGTGACTAATGATTTATAAATGAAAATAAAAATACACTCTTTACATTATAACGGAAATAATAATCAATATAAATTGACATGCAGAATGTTAACACAACACTATATTCACTACTCAGACTAAAGAAACATAATAGAGATGGAGCCTGCCAAAATAAATGTCAGTCATATAAAGTAGCTCGATTTGCTGTAAATGATTTTGCCATATAGATCATTTACTTTCTATAAAAAAATATATTTTTAAAGAATTCTATATACGTAATAACAAAATTAATATACAATTTTTGAGAATAGCAAATAAACAATAAAAATAATAATGCATTCTTTTGTATTTTTTCCTTAGTCCTATTCCCACTGAGAGAGAGAGATGGCATAATAGCTTATTATTTTTTTTAAATAATAAAATACATTAACTAGTTTTACTTATTAACATTTATCAACATATCACTCAGTATGTAAATTGTAACTTGATATCCTATTTTAAAACAATACATATTATTTTAAAATATTATTGTTTGGCTTCGTGGTTTAGTGACACTCTATCTATATTATTCCTTAGTCTGAGGACTACAAATAGATGTTCTTATATATACAGGACATGGTAGAAAAATATTCCTAGCCTTCTTTAAAATTAGACCTTACTTCAGATATAAGGTAGTCTATTTACTTATACATACTATGTACATTTAATATGTGTTAAATAAAATAATATAGCTTGCTCATTTTGGGCACTTTCTTATAAAAATAAAAAGAAAAAAATATACAAGTTAAATATTTTTTATATAATAAAGAATGTTTTTCTTAATGTATAGCACTATGAATCAGGCCGTCAGTTAAAAAGGGGCCTAACGAAAAAAATATAATTTTTTATAACATAATCATAGCTTATATTATGTAATCTTTAACATGAAAATACCATTTTTGTTTGATCCATATACTCATGTAATATTTGTAGAAACATTACATGTCCAAATGTCCAATTTTTTATAAGAAATCTTGAATTTAGTCCACTTTAACTCTGGTAGCCTCAATGAGAAATTATTCAACACAGTGCAGAATCACGTTTCATGTTCACATTTGGTATATACTGCGTCGAATTACTATTAAACATTAATAAACAACATATTTAAAAAATAAATATTTGTTCTAAATTTTAGACTAATACCATGATCTGTTATGGTTTTATTCTGTCTATGTCTATCGTTTTATCATGTCCTATAAATGACATGTAAATTAATCACTAAAATGCTTATGCATGCATGGAAATAAAATTAAAAACAAAGTATTGCACTGAAAATGCTAATGCACTACAATCAGTGGGTGGCGACGCACTAACAACACTAATGTATACTGCACATTGTAATAATTATAAAAAGAACATAAATTATTCATTATGTAATTATCGCTGCTGTGTCTTGTCATTTCCATCGAGAAGCAAGTAATGTTTTATAAAATGTTAGCATTGTAGTGCATTTTTATTTTTGCTTCTAATTTGTTAATTTCAAATAATATCAAATAATATTGCAGAAATAGTAAGCAGTTCCACTTTAAAAAATCCACAGCAGTGCTTATCAGCGCGTGCAAATTGATGTTTCAGTACAGAGATTTAAATGGATGTTCTAAACAGGGTCTAAATATTATAATCACGTTTTTATTTATGCGTTACCATGGTAACTTTAGTAGAAACATAAAACAATGAACTCTCTCTAGCGTATGTGACATTACAGTATAAGAACAAGTGTTACGGTATGGGTAAGCTCACTCATGTCAAAATAGCTTTATACAACCCTACAACGTAAAGTACGCTACTACATTCATATTAATATTTTTATGTGAAAATAACTCTGTCTGTCTGTTACTTTTCACGCTTAATTCACTGAACCGATTTAGAAAATGGAGATAGTTTGAGGAAGGACATATGATAGTTTTTATCCCTCAAGGGGCGGAAGGGGGTTTCGTTAAAGGGCTGCTCGTACGTGAGCTCTATAGTGAGGTCGTGTCACGCACACACCGCCACGACGTGTAGCAGTTTCCTCTTTATTGCGCGATCACATATAGCTCGTCTATGTGTGGATATTTACTAATGTATTGTTTCCGTCAATGAGGTAGGTGTTACCAACGCACGTGTCTCTCGATAGGTGAGTGAGTGCATGAGTGAGTATCGGAGTGAGTGGGCGCAGTGCCGGGGCTCAGTGCGGGTAGTCGGCGCGCAGGCCGAACTCGGCGGCGTACACGCCGGCCCACGAGCCCGCCGCGAGCAGCTCGCTCGTCGCCGCTGCAACGGGATATATACGTATACAGTGCTATACACTCATCTCATTTTAAATACACCTATGCTTTCGGATTTTTTTGCGGATTAATTTTGATTTTTGGTCCCCGACCTTTCAAATACTTTACAGCGATCATGAGCATGGCAAAGAAAGACCCGACTGACTGTGATCATGATTGCTGTAGAGCATTCCAAACGTGAAGAAATAAGAATCAAAATAAAACCGCCATAAAGTCCGAAAAGATAGTTTTATTTAAAATATCAAATATTCGCGTAAATCTAAAAGAATATTAAGAAAGTATGTATATGCAACTCATTTTATTTCAAGGTCAAAATCATTTTTATATTTACTCTTTTTTATTTCCAATCTAAAACTACTCTTAGATAAAATGTCTATATAAAATATTAGAGGGATTACTGCTACAGACAATTTTACTTAAAATAAGTATTTGCTAGACACAACGACCACTCAGCCCAATAGACACCTCACGCAAGGCGAACACTTTCAGTCAACACGTTAGACAAATACGTCTGACTTGAGAAAACGATCGCGCGATTTACTTCAGTAACGACCACATCCGTGACCCGCGAACACTGCTTGAATTTCCGACACAAAAAACAACAGACGCGTAACATGGCTCCCTGTACGATAAAATGGTGTGGAAATAGTAGCCAAACGTGTAATTTAAAAAAAATGGCATCAATTTTCATAGGTAAGTGAATTTTAATTTCCACTCATTAAATGTAATTAAATCAGAGCTCAAGTTATATTGGTCACAACGCAACTTGCGTTGATGTATTCGGACATCTTCGGACATTCTCGGACTATGCATCCCTTTCTTTTCAATGCACTTCATAGTTGCTATACTTTTCTTTAATTATCGGCACGCGTAACTAGCGCTGTACCAGTTAAACTATAAATTTTTTTGAAATAAGTTATTATTGTAATTTTTTTTGTTTATATTGATGATGTTAATTTTACTTCTTATTATTATGTATTATTATCAATTTCTTTTGTATTATGACATTTATCTATAATAATAATTATTATTTTTGTACTTTATATTCATGAATATTTATATACACTAAATGTAAAGAATAAATAATTGTAATAAGTACCTAATGTATTTTTTTTTATAAATAATAAGTTCATGTAAATAAGTAGTAGTTTAGTTATACAGAGTGTAAGGGACGGTTTTCCGAAAACTTTAACCATGGATATACCTGTAAATAAACCTTGAATAAACCTGTATAAATAATATTAAGTATTCTATTATTATTTCATTATAGTAAAGAAAACTTGTCTGAATTAAAAATATTCTATAACACAGAAAATTACGACGATCGACTACGATACGATATAAAACTTCTGGTTCCCATCACTGTTTGTATTGAATTAACCAATCAGCGTGCATTTCAACCCGCCTCCCCCGTAACGCTTACCTCAGACTTGAGTCTTGACTGACAAGTTTGGACTTTGGATGCAGAAGTACGTAAATTAGGCGTCTATCGGGCTTAGTGGTCGTTGGCTAGACATTTAAAAAAATATATAGTTCAGTTAATATCTTACTCAGCTGTGAAAGGTGTTTGTGCGAGTGTGATGTCTGGGAAGATGCTGAAGAGGTCCTGGTTTCTGGACTGCGGTTGATCTTCACATCTCCATCTGTAAATCAATTTTACATTTTTAAGACTTATTTTATTTTTCCATAATTATCTAACTTTTTTTTAATGGCATTATCAAATGGGGTAACACATCATGTGTTTTTTTTATTGGGTTTAATTTCTAACAGTCTAATAATTCTGTTTTATTTGTTATTAAAATCTGACTCCCTAACTTTTTCTAACATTTTTCATCACCTTTTGTAGTTAGAAATTTTACATCCAGACCTATTTAAAAATTCACTTCATTAAATATACATACATATATGTATCAATTATTTTATCGGTTTAGTATATGGTCGAAGCAGTAGGTTACGAAAGACTGACCGGGCGCGGGCGCGTGGGCGGGCGCGTGGGCGGGCGCGAGGGCGGGCGGCGGCGCGTCGCGGCGCTGCGCCTGCGCCTTGAGCAGCTTGCTCATGGTGTTGCGCGGCGTGGGCGGCGGGCGCTCCAGCGCGCGGCCGTGCGCCGCGCCCGCGTGGCGCTCCAGCAGCGCGCGCCGCTCGAAGCGCTCGGGGCAGAAGGAGCAGCGGAAGAGCTTGCGGCGCACGCCCGCGCCGGCGGCGGCGCCCGCGCCGTCGCCCGCGGCGTGCGCGCGCGCGTGCGCCGCCAGGTTGTAGCGCTCGGAGAAGCGCTTGCCGCAGACGGCGCACTCGTGGCGCTTCTCGCCGGAGTGCACGCGCTTGTGGCGCTTGAGGTGCGAGCGCGTCATGAGCGCCAGCCCGCACACGTCGCACGCGTGCGGCTTCACGCCCGAGTGCGACAGCTTGTGCATCTTGAACGACGACGTGTGGATGAACGACTTGCCGCACAGGTCGCACTGCAACACGCACACACACACACACGTACTAACTACAGTATCAGCATTGAAAAAAATATATTATCAATAAAATAACTTTAGAACATAAATTTATTTTTATACTTTTTTTTACCTGACTTACGTTCAAAGCGTTATGTTGACTATATTATGCATATCTAATAACAATCATTTTATTTTCAAGAAAGAATCGCTAATCGCCATATTGCATAATATATACTAAAACCTTAAAACCTTATTACCTGATAATTAAGTTTTCCCGTGTGTATATTATTGTGCCTCTGTAAGGCACCTTTGGACGGGAACAGCTTATTGCACTCTTCGCACTTCCAATCACTTATACCTGCAAAAAAAAAACAAATTTATATAACGCAAAATCAATTAATAAACAAATAAAACTAGTGTTCTTAATAAACTCTTCTTATTACTTTAAAAATTAAAAACATATGACTAATAATTAAGATTCATTGTCATATATAAATATTTACATCACTCACACTCTCATTGCTATATTTAAAACAATCACATGTATGCAGACCATAAGTGATCTAAGAAACAGAACATTACAGAGAGTGAAACACACAGAGAGTGAGAAAGTGTTACAGTGAGGGAGTAAGAATGAGAAACAGCGTGAGATTGAGAGAGAGAGAGTATAGTGGTAGTACCCTTGTGCATGGCGACGTGTATGTCGCAGGCGCGCTTGTGCTTGTAGTGCGCGCCGCACACCTCGCAGATGTACGGCGGCTTCGAGTCCTCGTGCTTCTGCTTGTGGTGCTCCAGCCTCACTGTCCAACACAACACAATACAACCTCGTTCATTTAGTTTTACTTTTCACCATCATACACTTTATTTTTAAGAAAGAGAGATGACAGAAATAATTTAGAAAATGTTTTGCCCAGAATATATGTATTTTCAACAATTTTGTAAATATTATAAACTGAGTAGTGACATGAACAAACAAAAATATGAACAATTGATTGAATGAAAAAGATTATTTTTATTAATGAATAATTAGTGAGTTGTCTTTGTTGCACTATACCATACCCGTACCAATAAAATTAATTCAATAATTTCTCTTATCTCTACAAGTAATGTAAAAACAGATATAAGCTGATTGACTATAAGAAATATTTTAGAATTTGTTTAGGGTTTAAAATCACTTCAAAACCATATGAGCTGTATATGGGAAAACTTTTGGTATTAACAAACAAATATTATAAATGCAAATGACACTTAATACTATGTCCTAATACTATGCCCATACTATATTTATTTGTGTAGCCAGTAATATAAATAATTGTACTGATTAAGAATTATACTTAGAACTTAACAATTAACATAGCGCAGAAACAGTTAGCCGGCTACCTTAACATTAACTTTAATTAATCCACTCACCAAGTGAAGTATATTTGGCATTACACTGATCACACTGATGAATAACTTTTGGATCTTTTTTTTTCTTCACTGTGCTTGACTTACGAGATTTTCTTTCACTTCGAACCAAAAGCTTACTTCGTTTATGTTTACCATTGCTCAATTCTTCAGGCATGTAACTAGAACTCTCATCATCATCATCATCAAAACCTTCTGCTTCAATTTTAAATGCATCGTCATAACCATTTAAATCAGGACTTTGGACTCTGGAAACATCAAAACACAAATTAAATTACTATGCATTAGTAATATAAGATAAATATGGATATATAAACATAGATACATATTTCCTAACAAATATCTATTCAAAAAGTGGTGTTGGTATGTGACATTAAGTCAAACCAACCAAAGAATAAAAGAATAAAATTCAAACTAGAGAGTTCTAATTATCTAAGCACAAATTCAAACTTACGCACATCACTTAAAGTACTACTAAACAAAACAACAAGTGTTTTAATTTTGTCATATGAAAAGCAATAAAAAAAAGATTTGATAAAGGCACAATTCAATTTTGAAATATGCCCTTTTTTTGAGAACACTTGAAACACTATGTATCTCAAGTTTTTGTATATTAATGCTAAAACCATAGTTATTAAAATATAGAAATACCTGTCTGGTGATTCTTCTTTCTTTATATGTTCAATTTGTAAAGTTGTGGATAAAGTATGTGATAGCAGCATATGATTTGTGAGTGCCTCAACCCCTCCACTCTCCCCTCTAGCATTACATTCTGCGCACTCCCATCTGAATATGTTATGATTAAATTTAACTATAATATTAATATCAACAAGAAAAATATTTCTTTGTTAAATTATTTATTATATTGCTTTCAAATATTTTATTAAAGTTATGGACATCTAGTTAAAAGAAATATACTTTAAAATGCCTTCTTTTTTTAAATACACAAAAATATACAAAAACAAAAGCTAAATCAGAGAAAACATGGAAAAGTCATCAAGGAATTTTTAATCTACAGAATATATCTATCATTTATTTCTATTTTATGTACATAATAGCAAAATACTAAAGCAAAATGTTCTGTATTAATAATTCCTAATAATCTTATGCTACTAATTTTTAACACCTTTATTATTAAAGGACTGTACAGTAAATCAATGAATTCTTAGCTTACTTATCATTAGAAACATTGGGATGCTCTTTGCGTTTAATTTCTGTTACAGATTTCTTTTTCCTTTTATCAACTTTTCTATATCGCTTCTTTTTAGTGAGTGAAAGCGGTTCATCTTCAGAATCATCATTTAATTTATTATCAGCATATAATTCTGATTTTTCATTTTTAACTGATTCAAGAGTAACAGAGTTTTGTACATTTTGTGATTCAAATAATGGATTCTTGTTGATCACAGATTGAAATTCCTCCTTTATTTTAAAATATTCTATTTCTGCATGTTCTAAAATATTAACTAGGTTTAGGCACGTTTTACATATAAATCTGTTACTATTTGTTGATTTAGTTAGATCAGTCTGAGTAAATTTGCAGAGATAATCATGCAATGCTGTGCCTGCGGCGGTTGTTGTAGTGTTTAGGTCACAGTGCTCGGTGGTCCGACCTAGACAAACTAAGCACTCCACGAATTCCTGCTTAACAATTACATCTTCCTCTTCTTTAACACCCAACACACTATTATCAACTGGCAAACATTTATTCTCATCTGTATTGCAATTCGCTTGGCATGCTTCGGTCATTTTGCTGATACTTAAACAACTTCAATAGAAACATTACATACAACAACTACGAAGTATAATATTATTATGACAAATCTATTGGTACAATAATTGGTTTCGCAGAAAGAAGAAAAACAAAAATTGGCGACTTGATAACTTCGTATGACATTACAATAAAATGACATTTCTAGTCAAATGTTACCATTATCACAGCGCTACAAACAGACTATATAAACATAGGTGACATTTTTCGAACATGCATTTACAATATTATGTTTTGAAGATTAACTTCGCATTAACTTATGAATGAATGCTTTTTGTTAGTTTGTAAATAGCACCAATTTATGATTTAAGATTTTAAGTAGGTTACAACTGAATAAACATCTCATTAAGTGTACTTTTAAAGCTAAGTTTAATTAGCTTTACCTAGAGCCAAACACACACAACTTCTAACATATTTGATATTTAAATCAAATCAAACATTTAGATGTAATTGGTCCGTATTCGTAATAATTCTCATATATTTAGTTAATGAACGTCAATCAGTACAATTTTTAAATTTCAATACAAATTTCAGTTAAGATTATGATGCAAGTAGCTTTTAATTATTATCTATAATTAAAATACACGCATTTAACAATGTTTTTAAAGTTATAAACATAATAAAGATTTAAAAAAAATCGTCAACATTAGTTGTGAAGTTTTTATTTTTTTGCGAACCTTTTACCGGACAGTTGTATTATTTCATATTTGTATTTTATACTTCATATGGCTATGTCCGTCGTTGCCGTTAGTACTTTACTACTTACATTTAGTGTTCGAACCGCATGGTTAGTGTAGAGTAGGGTCGTCTGTTGCTCGTAAATTTGTTTTGCCGCGACAATCTTAACTAAGAAATAGTTTTTACAATCGAAATTTAAAAGTGATATTCGAATAACATAAAGGATATTTGATTTTTTGTGTTCTGTTTTTTACTGATTACAGTTATCTATAAAAAATTTACGAGTTAAGTGCATTCATTTATACAGAAAAATTGAAATATTGGATTTACTTTTTACAATAATTTCCTACATGTAAGTAGTTTCATCCCTAATTATTTATTTATTATTAATATGTGTAATAATTCAAATTATATTTTATTACTAGCTGACCAATGACCCGACAGGCGATGTCCTATCCAAATATGAAATAAGTACATATATACGTATTTTTTGTGGTGATCGAAATTCGAAATGAAACTCGAACTGCCAAGCCCAATAAATAAAACAAAAGCGTCAAACCAATATCATTTTTAAAATTTTATATATAGATAGAGTCGCAAAAGTACTGATCAACAGCACTTGTTCGCGCATAACTATATTTCATTTTGTTACTTTTTATATTATTACATATTAGCAATATTGTTATAATACGAATGTATTTCTTAACCGGTATTTCCTATATTATATTTAATAAATATAATTAACGTAATCACGATGTTAAGTAATTTATTCAGTTGAGTTTATTAACTGAAATTTCCCGGTAATCTCGATATGTTTACAGGATAAAAATTATCTTTAAACCATCTCAGGGATTCAATGCATAATAGTACCAAGTTTCATCAAATTGGTCACTCAGTGACTACAGTGACCGTCACTGTAGTTTTGGTGGTTATCGCACACATAGGGACCGATAGATATTTTTGTACTTGAATTATATTTTTGAAACCTGTATCGATCACTTATCAATCCCTTATAGTTTGTTTAAAGTTTTTTTTTAAATATTCTGTAGTTTTTTTAGAACTCTTAAGCCTAAGCAATGAAATGAAGTATCTACTTAATCTAACCTCTACCAAAGGGATAACAATAATATTTTCATTCAAAATTTTGATTAGAATTCAGTAGGTATATGCAAAGTCGCAAAGGCAAAGATCTTTGTTTACGCTCGAGTGCATTCGGCAGCGAACGCCACCATTGCAAAAGTTGTATTTCACACTATGACTGCACACGTTACGTTGTAAGAAAAACACAAAATTGTTATTCTTATAAACTTACGGTTTTTCATAGGATGTCATCTCAATAAGCTACAATAATTTATTCTAATTTCCATTTTTTATAATATTTTATAAACAATCTGTAATATCTATCTTTTTACCAAAATTCAAAAAAGGAGAGCGTAATTAATTTGCCAATTTATTTAGCTAAAAAATAGATTCAAAATCGCTTTTAAAGTAATTAAGGGTAGATCGGACGTATTCACTAGTCATTAAAAAAAAATCATCCCAATTAGAATAGGATCGTTTAGCATTCTCAATTTTTAAATTAGGTCAAACATTACGAGAACTCAATACCTATTAAACAACTATAATATCCAAATATCATATCTTCGTAATAATAAAGATTTCATTTGCAGGACCATCGGATTTGCAATTTGTAACAGCCAATTAAATAAAAAAATATATTCTATTATGTTTATGATATTCTTAAACAAATTCGTCACATATTTATCTATACATATAATAAAATTGTAACTAAGTCGAATCTGTACATTAAATATTTTTTGGAAAATTTTATTGAAATAGACATTACTATCGATACAGAGGCCGAATCTATAGTTTTTAGATTTTTTTGTCTGTCTGTGTGTTTGTTTGTTACCGCATCACGGAAAACTACTGGAGGAATTTTGATGAAATTTGGTATGATGATAGCTGGTTATCCGGGTCAACATATATACTTTTTACCGCGGGAAAATATCTCATTTCTGAGAAAAACTACAAAAACTGCAATGTAAGAGTCTAATAATATGTAAAACCTAAGAATTTGGTTTTTGGTCATCTGAACGCGGGCGGAGCCGCGAGCAATTCTACTAATGTATATAAAGCTCACAACATTTAATTAGTTGAAAATATCATCATACAATACATATAGAAACTTTTAATTTAAGCTTTAAAGAAAGTAAATAAAAACACATTGAATTAAAATTCCTTGGGGGCGGCTACACAGACGCCATAGAAAAGCACATCTGTGCCTTTGTCACGTCTTTGCACTGATGATGATATAAAGATAAGTGAACGAACATACAACCTTCTTTTTTCGTGTGAGGTAAAAAAAATATCTTTTGATATATTTTTTTATCTTTACATATTATTACAGATAAATCATATATATCTATTTGTGTAATTAACGCATAAATTACTTAAGTAGAGTAAAAAAGTTTCACCATGGCGTGTGTAGTGTGTAACCGCTTCCATTATTTTCTCCGAGCATGGTGCGGCTGAGTAATGTAGTGCATGGTGTTGAGCCGCCACGCGTGACGGCAACGGACAGACCTAGTTACGCTAACATGACATATGGGACCAAGGAAAATGCTTTTTGAAATTCTAATAAGTATACTCTTCGGCACTTTAATCGCTTTCCTTAGTCACATTATGTTAGTAACTTATTATTCTTCCTACTATCCTACTAATATTATAAATGTGAAAGTTTACATGTTTACGGCTGAACAGATTTGGTTGAAATTTGGCACAGAGATAGATTATAGCCTGGAGTAGCACATAGGCTATTTTTATTCCAGAAAAATGTACGGTTCCTGTGGGATATATGGAATAAACTCGCAAATTAAATTATCATGTGAAGTGCGAACGTTTCGTAGCAAGAATATTCGCTTTAGAGTTTTATCGAGCTAAAAGGTAATGATTTATTTTCTAACTGTCGTTTTGCAATAGGTAAATTATATAAACAAGCTCGTAATATTTTAACGATTTCACTTTAAATTATTAATTGCCGAATTGTCGAAGCGTAAGAAAAACCGCATAATTTCCCTCTAAAGCGAAACAAAAAGACAATATTTCAATATTTATTTTTTGAATTGCCTATTATACTACTTTATATTATAATAAATTGTAAAAAATGCGTGGAAAAGAGAGAGTTCTTACTTACAATTTAAACTTTTGTATCAAACAAAAGATTCAAAATCGATACGTGTCATGCAAGCTTTAATGACATACGAGTAAATACATATTTTGTTAAGTAGTTGTTTTATAAAAATCCATGCATCGGTTTCCATATAGGTACGTATAGATAGATGCATACTATATTCACGAAGTTTTAAAAATTCATTTTATTGTTCCAAATCGAACCCATCTTAATGAAACATGCGGGGGAAAACCTTTTTCATTCCTTTGTCTACATTCATATGAATCAATTATAGTTTTTTTTAAAGATTATCCATGACAGAGAAACAGAAAACTATCATTAGCATTTTGTGACTTGCGAATAATAATCTATACTAATATTATAAAAAGGTAAAGTTTGTGAGTTTGTGACGTTATAGGGGGTAATCTCTGAATCTAGTAGGTATCTACTGAACCGATTTAGGTGAAATTTGGTTAGAAGATAGTTTGAGACTGGGAAAGACATAGGATACTTTTTATCCCCGAAACCATCCCTTATGGGCGTGAAAATGGGGATGAAAGTTTGTATGGGGAATCAAGCTAGGGACGAACCCGAGCTAAGCGAAGGTGACTCGTTAGTAATTATATAAGATTATTGCTAAGAAATGATAGTGAAACTTCAGACGGTCACTTTAATTTTGTATAAAATAATTAATTATATTTGTATGATGTACGTACAATGTACATCGAAGTCCGTTAAGAGGTGACTCTCCCCAAGTCTAAAGGAAGTGGAACCTGTCGCACACCACACATGAGTGGGCCGCGCCGGGTTTCGAGGGTCGTCACGGATGCGTGTCAGTGGTTTCACTAAAATATGTAGCTGTTACTATAAAAAGCAATTTCTTTGTAAAAGTTGACATTTTCTAAATTATTTTTAAGGATTGCCAATGTTCAATAAAATGGTTTATAAATGACAAACATATGTAATGCTTTTTTTTTTCATTTAATTTTCCGATTCTAATATTAGTAAATTTTTAAAAACATAAATCTATTATTTTGTACTAAATCACTATTAAAATTTTCTTATTTGCTATATTTATTGAACTACAAAGATCGATTTTTTAACTTCACTTAAAAGCGACGCCCCGAGACCGGGAACTGCAGCCCGTTTGTCCGCGGAAATCCGACTTTGCAATTATCTATGATAAAACGAGGTAAAGTTGTTGTTTTGTAGTTGTTGTGTTGTTGTTGTAAGTTTGTGAGTTTATTTGTAGGAAGCAATCTCTGCAACTACTGAACTGATTTAGATAAAATTTTTATCCCGGAAATCATTCTTTAAGGGAGTGAAAATGGAGATGAAAGTTTGTATGGGGAATCAACGCTAGTAGGTACATTGTAATTACAGACATTAGTATCTTTTGTAATGATTTAATGCCACATATGTGTATTATTATATACTATGTATATGTACATATATAATATGAACGTGTGATGTGATGAAATCGGCATCTGCTGAGGTAAGCGCGAGCGGTGACCGCGTTGCGCGCTCCGCCGCTACCTCAACTGGCTCGGAACCGCTTCACTGTTATTTGTGCAGCCATCTTCCTGGCTGCCTCATGCCAATCACATATACTTTTATATTTATAAAGTTAAATGACAAATCTTATTATATCTCTATATAAAGGCAAATAATAAAAAAGCTACTTGATATTTTAAAATAAATGAAACGTTTAAATAATGATAGCTTACAACATAAATCAATGGTTAGACTGTAGTTAAATATCCATAGTCAAATATTACCTATTGCCTCTATAGTGGTGTAAAAGCTCGAGTCGCGTGCAGGCGCTGTACTGTCAAAACAGTAGCGTACAGACAAGGTCGACTCTTCACTCGAGTTACGGTGCTCAAACAATGCTACATGTAAATGTTGGAAAGAAAGCGAAATTAGCAGCGCTGTGATTTTGATATTCTTTCCGCTTTCTAAATATGCGAATATTCCTCGAGCTTAGGAAGGTTTGATGCTATACCTATTATATATTTGTACAGTGTCGCGAAATCGCGAAAATAATCTTTTAGTAATGACTAGGTACTCTTATGACAATCCCTTTTTTGGATGTACTAGTACTTTGCAATAAATAAAAGTATCTTATGGGATTTTTTCGCGGCTTCATTTTGATTTTTGGTTCCCAGTTTCATGGGTGACCTTTGAGACGTCTAAAACCTCAGTCTCTCCCGTGACCTATATTGCTGTAAAGACCAAAAATCAAAATCAATCTGCGAAAAAAATTCGAAAAGTATTACTTTTCATTTAGTTAAAAATTCTTCCATGCATATGCAAAGCTAGATAATGTATATCTGTTATACCACGGAAATATTACATTACATTACCGTGGTTATACTATGACCTCAGTTTATTATCAGAATGATCATCTCCAATAATCTGGACACTGGTGATTAATAACAAATATATCAAAAAATATCTAACTTTTAATTGATAAAAGCAATGATACCTTCTTAGATTTACGCGAATATTTGACATTTTAAATGAAACTAGCGACTCGGCCTCGCTCCGCTCCGGTTTGTTTCTAGTTACGTTTAAACGTTTAGTATAGATTTCTCAGAGATGAGATATTTTACCGCAGTAAAAAGTACTCTATATGTTGACCCGCATAACCAGCTATCATCATACCAAATTTCATCAAAATCTGTCCAGTGGTTTTCTCGTGACGCGGTACAGACAGATAGACAAACAAAAATACTAAAAACCATAGATTCGGCCTCTGTATCGATAATAATGACTATTTCAATAAGATTTTCCAAAAAATATTCAATGTACAGATTCGGCTTAGTTACAATTTTATTATATGTATAGATGATAAAAACAATAGTATCTACGTAGGCATATTTTTTATATTTGTAATCGATAGCAACAACAATATTAAGCTATATTTCATTTTATATGTCGAAATAAAACATACGTGCACGGTACATATATTTAGAAGTTATGAGAGTCGACAGCTATGGAAACTGTACAATTAAATTAATATCTCGTAAGTTATCGGTTTTAATCTCATGTATGCACTTTATTGCGGAAAAGTAGCGACTCTACTAAGATTACACTTGAGATAACTAAACATCCAACAATGCATCTAAGAACATTTATTATGCAAACATTTCGCAAAATACCGTTGTAAGAGTTGACGCTTCTTTATTAACAACAACACGCTAACAGTATTTTGTACTTGGTAGTTATTAAAAAGTTATCAACTATGCTAAATGGTTTGATTTATAGCTTATTTGATGGTGGTTATAATTACGCTTTTTAAAACCTACCTAAGGATAAAAATGTCTTCTAAGATTTGATTACGTATCTCGTTAGCAAAACATACTATAAAAAAACTTTTTAACAAAAAAATAAAAACCGACTTCAAACAAAAGCACTAAAAAGTGAAAAATAACTGATTGGTAGTTTTCATTTACTATACATAACTAATCAAATATTTTCGAAGTCGGTGTGCTTTGGCTAAGTAATTAAAGCCTACCTATTAAATACATACCTAATCAAATATTTTTGAAATCTGTCCCAGCCCATACAAAGCAAGTGCGGGTTGGCGGACTTCACATGTCTTTTGAAAACTTACTATGTTCTCTCAGACATGCAGGTTTCCTCACGATGTTTTCCTTCACCGTTAAGACAAGTGGTAATCATGTTGGAAATGATTCGCACATGAAAATATCAGAAGTGCGAGACCTGGGATTTAAACTCGCTTCACTCGGTATCCCAAGTGAGCACGTCACCACTGGGTTACCACTGCCTTTATTACGTTATTATTAGTACATTGCATTAATGACATTACAATGATATGGCAACCTAGACCTAATGCTATAGCGTCATCTGGAATCTGCAAGATACTCAACTCTCTCTAAAATACTGCCGGGATATCGTGTTTAGGCCCTTTGAAATAGCTTCAATGGTTATTGTGTTAGGATTTTTCTATTTAATTAAATTAGTTAATGCTATCTGCAATATCTCAACATGATGAAAAGTTGGTTTTTTCAATTTCCATTATCCAATTTTTCTCATAAAATAGTTTTTGTTTCAGCGCGTGCGGTCGTCACGAGAGTGCAGCACCCCCACCGGCGAGCCCCGGCGGCCGGCGCAGACGGCATGCGCGCGCGGTAGGCAGCATGGCCGCGCCGCTGCTGTGGCTGGCGGCGCTCGCGCTCTCTGCGACGCCGGCGTTCCTGCAAGGTAACCTCTAACAACATCATTATACAGCTACTGACCCGGAAATTGTCTAAACACTATAATGCTATACAAGTCATACCGAGATTTTACACCAAGATCGCGGAAAATACTTTTTTGTATGTAAAATACTCACTTATCATGTAAATTATCTAAATACAACAACGCTCCACACGTTACACCGGAATATATCTTCAGATTGCTTAAAATTAATTTTATGAATAATATAAATTAAATATTTGTTGCGAGCGGGACTTGAAGCTGTGGCTTTCGACGTATATAATCAGACCGTCTTAGAACTTCGATACAGTATTGTATTATGTTACGAATGGTAAAGGTATAATATAAAAATGATGATTAACTCTCATTCGAAAACAATTGAAAACAAAACAAAAGCAGCAGAGTTTAGGGAAGATCGATATGTAAACGGCCCGTTAACAGACAGCCGGACGATGTAATGGACTATTTGTTAGCGATCCATTGTTCTCAGCGCTCCGTGCTGGTGCTAGCATGGTAGCTGAATGATAGAAGTTTGTGTCTTACAAAGGCATCATAATCAAAATTTACCTTAATATTTATATGTACCTTAAAAAGAAAATGTGTATATTTTTTTAGTATTTGCACTGTTTATTTCCTATTCATAATAATTTTAAACTTCATAATCTGCTTTAACATATTTTATATATCTTTATCATTCACTAGCAGTACCCGCGGCTTCACCCGCGTTCAAACTGCCGATATAAACATCAGTTTTACAATATTGTATGGAAGTTTATCCGATTTGTTGACATTTATGGTTAGTAGTTATTACTTACTACTGCTTCGCTCCCATGCTCTTATATATCATCATGCTACCCTTAGGTAATAAAGCCTATAGCCTTCCTCAATAAACGGGCTATCTAATGCAAAAAAAAGTAAAATTGCAAAAATATATTTTTAAATCGGATTAGAGTTTCTGAGATTAACGCGTTTGACGAACAAACACACAAACTCTGCCTCTTTATAATATTTGTATAGATATGTCTACGAATTATTTGTAGATAAACATGGGGTTAATTTTAATGTAAAAATGATTTTAATGTAGAGCTTTTATCCATTTTCTCTATGAGTTCCACAAATCTTGCACAATAATTACAGACTAAATACATGTATGTGTACCTAATATATGTAGCTTCGTTCCCTCTACATTCATTATCATACTTTACCTGGTTATAATCGGAAAAAACTAAAATCCGACCATTAGCATGTAGGTCGCAATCACGGCTATCGCCCTCACCCCCGGGGTGTCGGCCGTTCACTCCATGCAACGAGGTCAACTCGGCATTTCAATGCCGGTACTTCTTATTGAGTTACGTTTACTTAAGGATTTGAAGAAATGCATTTTTTATGGTTTTACAAGTACATATTTTCATTGTGTTCCGTATTATATGTAACTAGCATTGCCCGCGGCTCCGCCCGCGTTTAGATGACCATAAACCAAATTCTTAGGTTTTATATATTAAGTATAGTCTTACATTGCAGTTTTGTATATTTTCTCAGAAATGAGATATTTTCCCGCGATAAAAAGTATCCTATATGTTGACCCGGATAACCAGCTATCACCATACTAAATTTCATCAAAATCCCTCCAGTGGTTTTTCTGTGATGCGGTAACAGATAGACAGACAAAATTTCCTAAAACTATAGATTCGGCCTCTGTATCGATAATAATGTCTATTTCAATAAGATTTTCCGAAAAAATATTTAAAGTGCAGATTCGGCTTAGTTTTAATTTTATTATATGTATAGATATCGGTGGGTATATACTAATTACTATATGAAGGTGAAACTCCTATGTTTGTTTGTATAAAAACCACACTATCACAGGTCAAAATTTAATGAATACAACCACGCGGTAGGACTAGACATTGTGTATAATGTACATAATATAATTAATTAGTGAAGTATTTACCAATCAACAACATTTTGTTTCATCAACGACAACAACAATGTGAAAAATTGCGAATTTCATTACGGGAAGTTTATAATTAAATTTGGCCTTTACATGCCAATTTTCTTGAATATGATTTTAATTCCGTATGAAAACGTCTTGGAAAATGGTATTTAAACATTATAAAAAGCACAAGGACTAAAAACGTAAACTCAAGCCATAATGTACGCCACTGCATTACGGTGTATGCAGTACAATGTACTGAAAAACCACTGTACTTATTTCATTTTCTTGATAAAAATGCCCGTGTTTCTTTATGAAATTTTGAGAATTTTTATGAGGAAGCTCTAGTTTTGGGCATAAATAAATAAGTCTATAGCAATATCACACAACCTAGATAAATAATAATAAATAAATAATAATAAGTTTGAAATATATTAATATAATATGTTGGGACATTAACACACAGCACCATCTATGTAGTTCCATGGTAAGCTACGAGGCTTGTGTTATAGATACCAAATAGTTGATACACTACACATATATAACTTTAAATACGTACATATTATAAATATAAACACCCATGACTGGAGCCACCACATGAATGCCAGCGGAACTCGAACCCGTGACCACTGGCACAGCAAGGGTCACTACAAACTGAGCCC
The DNA here is from genome assembly GCA_951806755.1 of Brenthis hecate. Taxonomy (NCBI): domain Eukaryota; kingdom Metazoa; phylum Arthropoda; class Insecta; order Lepidoptera; family Nymphalidae; genus Brenthis; species Brenthis hecate. Next base: position 7,666,264 of record OX638271.1, on the reverse strand, counting down.
CACGTGTCGTCAAACTTTCAAGGGTATTCCTCAAGCGTTTGTTTATTGTGTAAAATAATATTACTATCCAACGTGTAATAGCGATTCGCGGAAATATTAAAATAGAAAACGTAACTACACACGTATCCGCTAATCATTGTACTATAAATCAATTATACTTACGTCTCGTACTGGAGGGGCTTGACTTGCTAATTGAACTGCTTTTAAAAGGTTAACAGTGATGTTACAAACGATGTACATAATGAGATTGTCTTAACGGTGTCATGAAAGCGACAACACCCTTGTACTTAATGTTTCTTAACAATAAACCAATTAACATAAAAATGATTTATCTAATAGGGAATATGCATATTATTTAAATAAAGGTGATTTTTTTATAACCTTTATTGCTTTTGAATTAAGCCTTTATCAATATTTTTTATGAATTTCGTTTTGATTAAGAAAATAATTATTAAAAAGAGCAAATATAGGTAAGAAATTCAAAGTAGTTGAAACGCACCCCATTGGTCAGACCGAATATGACGTCAGAGTATATCAACAGAGCGCTTAGCGATTTTGTCGTAACAAAGTTGTAATTTTTCTATGTACGATACTTTGACGTCACGTCAAATGCGCGAAATGGCGGGCGTTTAAATACGTATATCGATATAATATTTAAAAAAAATACTTACGATAAACTGGTATTTATTGTAGTTCTCATTGAATATTGGTAAGCATATTGTAAAAAGGAAGTATTGGCTGTAGTTAGAGCCTATAAGGATAGCGCTTACAGCGAAGCAGATATAAATCGTTGTTTTTTTTTGAGTGCGAAAAGACTTGTGTGCGTTATGCAAAATTTGTCGATCTCTCTAGTTATCAATAAGGCCATAGTACCATATAAAGGTACAATATAAGGAAATGACTATTATGCTGTTTAATATTTTCGATGATTTCATATTAGGCATTATTACATAGCGGTCGAAACTCGCACAATTAATTGCAGTAACATAGGACGTTGCGCCAGAACCGATAATGATTGTCACCGGTCGGCGGCGCCTGGGCTGCGCGTGATCTGCTCCGCTAGCCATTGTTGCAACTGCCTTCGTCGAACACTGCCTTCTGTTAAAGTGTAAAACAAAGTTAAATTATTATAGAGTTTCGCGATACATCCCTAGCGGGGTGGAACCATCACGTCTTTGTGAGTGTCTTAGATTGTTCAGGAGTAGATACTTGAAAAGTAAAATTAATGATGTATCTTTCATAACAAATGTAACATTTTTTGCAGAAAATCTCTATCGTGGCAGTCACAAATTCAATTCATAATAATAATTATGTTAAAATTGCAAATAATAATTTACAATACTAATATTATAAATGTGAAAGTTTTTGAGTATGGGTGTTTGTTACTCTTTCACGGCAGAACGGCTGAGCGAATCTGGAAGAAATTTGGCACAGAGATAGATTATAGTCTGGAATAACACATAGGCTACTTTTTATCCCGGAAAAATATACGGTTCCCGTAGGATAGGTTTGTTTTTGTCTTCCTAGAGGCGAACCCTACCGAAGCGAAGGTTAGCCGCTAGTTTAATATAAATGTTAAAAACTAGCTTCTTACCCTCACATGGCTCGTGTTCGCTTCGGTTTATTACTTTATTTTTTCAAAACGTTGAGGGACGCCGATAGAGCAACCTAACAGCGAGTTTTTCCCGACTTCAATTAAAGTTATTATGATGATAAAAAATAGCCAATAATAGTTGGCGGTAATGTAGCTTTCTATTAATAAAATATTTTTTAGAATCGCATCAGTAGTTTTAGAGATTACCCCTACATACTAACGCAAAAACTTTACCTCTTTACAATTATTATGTATTATTGTAGACTAGCGGACTCACCCTCGCTCCGCTGGGGTTCACCCCTAGTTACGTTTTAACGTTTAGTATAGATGTCTCAGAGATTATTTTCCCGCAGTAAAAAGTACCCTATATGTTGACCCGGATAACCAGCTATTATCATACCAAATTTCATCAAAATTTGTCTAGTAGATTTCTCGTGACGCGTCCCAGACAGACAGACAGAAATTCTAAAAACTATAGATTCGGCCTCTGTATCGACAATAATGAATATTTCAATAAGATTTCCCAAAAAATATTTAATGTACAGATTCGACTCAATTAGAATTTTATTATATTTACCTATAGATTAGTGAGATATTTTTAATTCTGTTCTAAAAGTAATTTAGTATAACGATTTTCCAATGAATACTTAGCATATTGATATCGAATATGAATAAAATATCACCAAATTATACATTTTTTAAGATTTCCTCGACTAGCATTAATTACGCTAGCGATTAAACGCCGGAAATGCATTGTTCGAAGGATGTGAGCCATCAAGCATAGCTAGCATACAGCTGTGTACTGTGTAGCTTACACTGTACTCTGTAGTACGCGAAGTTTCCTCTTAGAAATATAAATAAGCATCTCCAAGGTTTATACTCGTATGTAATAGATACCACTTAAATTATTTATTGCCATAATCCACTATTTATAAAGTGTTTTATAAAGTTTTCAGACAATAGACACTTTTTAGGCTATAGATAATTTTTATTCAATTTTTTGTTGTTGCTTCACGGGGTAGTGTTATTGAAAAAGTATGTAGGTTACAGTGTCGTAAGGCGAAAATAAAACATTTTATCGGTAAAATATATCTATACATAGTTATAATAAAGTAGTAAGAAAGCGAAGTCCATATCGTTGTCTATGTTATAGACTAAATGCTACCATGAAAAAAAATCATATTGACAGAAACTATGAAGTATGAATATTTATTTTAATCAAATTATCCAACAAAAACGTTTGGCCACAGTGTATATTGCATTAATAAAAAAATATAAAACTAATTTATTCATTTGGATTCGCTCTGATATACACATTGGTTCCATTATGATTAAATTTTAATTTACGATTGCATCAAGCCCTGATTATGCCGCAACTAAATCGCGAGAAAACAATTTCGGATTGTTTAAATTGGCCTTTTGCTTTCGTAATTTTGTTCCAACGCAATAAAACACTTTCTAATGACATCATAAAATATTTAGAAAAATACATCACAGTATATGAATTATTAATTATGTTGTTTATATTATATATTTTTATTTCATCTGCACTTACCTTTCTAGTCAGTGAAATCTTACTCACTAAAGTACTTGTGAGACCCTTTTTTTTTAATGTTGGGAAATAAATTTACGCATACCTGCCACAGGTGGTTATGTGGGACTCATTGTCTAGAAAAGCCAGTACTACCAACTAAAACCCAACAAAACCTTCGCCGTCTTAATGGGGTGTCGCAGGATCACTTACGCACTCAACCACGACGCCCCGATGGCAGGTCTGATGAATCAGACCACGACAGTCATGGGGTTGCTCCAATGGTCTACTCTGCTATCAAAGAAGTACCAGGAGCAACCCAAAAGTAGTAAGACATATTTCACATAGTGCAAAGATGGGTCCTTATCTTGATTCAGCTTTACAAATAAAAAGAGTGTAGCGTCCTTGTACTTTGAAATAATTGCAAAGTACTTAATAGCAATTTTGTTTATATGTACACTAATAAGATGGGTTGTAAAACAAACGCATAATACTTTCTTCTATTTATGTGAGAATTTGTCATTTTAAATAAATATATCTTTTTGGACCGATTTCAGATCTTCCAAAGGCATTATATACTTGTTACAGAGCCTTTGAGACGTCTAAAACCTTAATCTCTTCCGTGACCATGATTGCTGTAAAGCATTCGAAACGTCGAGAACCAAAAATCAAAATAAATCCGTGAAAAAGATACGAAATTAATCAAGATTAAAAATAAGCTACCAAAGCTTGTTTTAACAGAAGATAATACAATATCAAGGTAGAATAAAGTGCCCGGGTCAGCGCGGCGGTGACGGCGGCGGAAGCACGCTCCGTGGCTCGCGACCCCGCAGCGCTTTCCATGTCCTTTGGTCATCGCTGCAACCCCAACTTGTTGTCTTTAAATTAAAACAATAAACACAAAACATTATGCTTTAAATTATCAACTCGTGTTACATGGTACCACAAATCATATACCTAATACTGATACAATAATATATTTCTATTGGCATTCACATCTAAATGAACGAAGAAAGTATGATGATATCTTATTGAGCGATCGTAATACTTGATCGATCAATGTGCCTGTATCAATTTATACGTATACTAATTACATACCCACTAGTCTATGATTTTAACACGGATGTCCATCGACGTACAAAATTATAGCATTTGTTCCACGATCAAGCGATAACTACGAATAGATCGGAAGTTACGTCCACCAGTAATTGGATAATAAAATGAGACAAAGTGTAAAATATAAAAAAAATAATCTAGAATAGCTGCCTTTATAGACAGCTCTACAATTACTAATAGATTACTAGTCAAAAAAAGTTGATTATTTGATCTCGATAGACGTGAATGATTCGTCAAACTTCAAAGTTGTCCATTATGTATTACATAAAAGACTAGATTGTGTCCGCGGTTCCTCCCGCGTATCTAATGTACATATTTATATTACCAAAAATCCTTTTATCGCCAATGTTTAATGCAAGTAATAGTAATATAAATAATATAAAGAGAGTTCATTTCAATGTCTATGTTTCTTATTTATTAAAAAGAAGAAATTTTACATCGTCTCCAATATTTCATCCTCAGAGTATGTACTATCTAAAACTTTGAATTTAATTAACAAGACTATTGCCCGATTTCACCAACAGCCCATAAGCTACCACCACGTATGGGATCCCTAGCTTAAAAGTCCCCTAATCTAGCCTCTAAATTAAATTTCGTTTTACCATCGTCTTCAAGCCCATATTTCGAGCACCTAAATTTAGGGGGCTTTTATTTTAAGGAGCCTTTATATTTAGGTGACCCCTAACTGTCGGTGAAACAGAAACTGTCCCCTAACAGCCCCCTAACCATGCTTAGGGGATCCCTTAAACTTACGTGACGTTGGTGAAATCGGGCATATGTATTTCGAATTCTGGTCACTGTAACTTTAAAAGCAACGGATTTTCATACAAACTTCGAACCAATTTTTTACTATTCAAGGCATTTCAATTTCGAAAATCCTTTCTTAGAATTTAGACTTTCTGAGATCGTACTTAATCAGTAAGTATTTCGTTTTTATACCTATAAAGGTGATGTAAGTTTTAGCTTACTCAATACTACGCGAACTTTTTTAGGTCGTTAGGGCAGTATCAATTGATACATCTCAATAAATGTTAGTTCTTTAATATGCCTACAATATTGCTGCTTCTTATATATTTTACAGCGTCAGCGTAAAGAGATTGCTAAAAAGTAAAACATGACTAAATTAATGGGTTTAGTTCCGCTAGCATAGTTCCATAGTTCACCGTCAAGCCGTGTTTTTCCATAATTAATTCCACTTATACCGTAGCTTTTATTACAGTACTTTGATTTACGTTACAATATCTATTAAGCTTGCTCATAATATTACATTAAATATTTAACTATTATATGAATGTTAACTGAAAATAAAATTTTCCTATAAAAATATTTAACAATTTTTAAAATGGATGATGGTCATTTTTTATTGACAAGTCTTATTTGTCGACAAATTGTAGTTGGAACAAGCTTCTACAAAAGTTAATATGCATATCTAATTACCGTAAACAAATTTACTAAAAAGATCTCATTCATCTACGTACCTACTTCTATTTAACAGTAACAGTAACAGCTTTGACGAAGAAAATAATAGTGGTATTGTGTATTCGTTATGAGATATAAAAATTACATGAAAGCATGGCAGGGTGGCACTTATTTCCATTTAGCGCATCTATTGACTGTTATATCCCATAAAAATACACGCCATTTTGAATTTGAAATCGGTCGGAAGTTGCGAGGGGAGTTTATGGCGATACCATCGTCCGCCGTCCGGTGCCCCACTTGTCCAATGTCCACGCACCTGCCGTTAGATAGGTGCATTTGAATAAAGTTTTTACCTCGTTCTCAAAAAAGTTATAGGTACCTACCTACTAATTAAAACTACTTAATAGTTAATAGCAACCTAAACTGATTTCGTTATAACAATAACGATATACTTCATGAGCTTTTAATTTGTTATTTAGATTTCTAACAGCTTTGGTGGTCTAGTGGCTGGCATGTACGGCTTTAGATACGGAGGTCCCGGGTTCGAGTCCCGGATCGATTCACCATTAGTCATTTAGTCTTTCTGTGAATAAAGTCTTCAGTAACAGCTCGGAGTTGCTTGGACTTGTCTGTCCTGCGTCTGATCCCTGATTAGTCGTTTCAAGTTGTCGTCCACAGTATGAGAGTAACAGGAATAGAGACTTGTGTCTGCGCGTACACTTGTGCACTATAATATCTCATCCGTATCTAGCTAGTCTCGTTATGACTGGCCATGTACAAAATCGGTGAGGACATCATAATCATCAATTCTATTTAATTTGATCACTGAAATATTTCTAATATTTAATATGCATAATGGGCTTATATTAGGAAATCACATCAACTGAGGTAGAAATTATGTACGAGCATATGTCTCGACCGCATCCGTTACGTACGTATCTTTGATTGACGTTAAAGCGTCAAGAGGTAACAAACAAATAGATTCACTTTCAAAATCATACTAATAATATTACGTAATGAAACTAAACATAAAATACACTTGCAGCATCTTGTTTTTTTACGTAATTATAATACCATTAGCTTATTAGATGTCCGTTTGTTTTTATGTTCATCATATTCTAATAATTTCATTTATAATGTACATTTGATATCAGTTACTTATTTTGAGTTGGATAGTAATAATGATGATATACAGGATCGACCCCGCCACCAGCGCTCGCTGCAATAGCGCTCTCCATACGTTCTCGGGGTGAGTAGCGTCAGTAAGATCACAGCACGGTAATATCGTATATGTAATGATGATGCATGATCACTATCACGAATGTTTAGCTCACTCAAAATGTTCATAACTTTATTTCATTAGTAGTGTTCTCTCAGTTGTAATTTATAAAATTAATAAAAAAAATATACAAAAATTAGCATAAAATAACAATACATTAACTTCCTGCATTTCTTGAGAATTTGCCTAATTTAAATTTAGATTTTTCGCGAATGATATTAATAATGTCAGATCATTCTTAGCGTGTGAACAAAGCTAAAGATCACCAAATTGGCCGACGCCTCCATAGGTCACGGGAAAGTAAATTACATCTATTACGCTAATAATAGTGGGTTAACCGCGATTTACTTTCTTGTTTCGATCATTTACCATGTAATAAGTAAATTATTTCCCAATTGGACCCAGTTATGCAAAAAACAGCCATGTGCGTAAAAGTACCAACAGAGTTATAAGCATTTTATTATAAAAAATAAAATAATTATAAAAAATAAACAATACTTATATAAATATTGTTCAATTTTAAAATAACCAGAAAAGCAAAACATAACCCAAGTGCAACTATCGACGGAAAAATGCTTATAACTCTGTTGGTACTTTTACGCACATGGCTGTTTTTTGCTTAAATGGGTCCAATTATCCCCGGGATAACTGATACTTAATATTAAGTCAGCTATTTTATAACATAGTATGTGAAATAATACACATAACATGACTTTTAAATATACGGAATAGCTTTACTCTACATACAAACATGGAGTTGTTTTATAGAGAAAATATAAGTTTATGTAACGTAAATATTTAATTTTATAAAGAAAACATTGCAGAACAAACATAAGGAAATGTTATTAAACTACAATAGAATCACGCACGTGTGCCATTTTTCTTAATTAACGCTGTGGTGCCAATGTTTCAATTAAACGCACCAGTTTTTGCCCAATTATAATTTTTTATGCTCTGAAAGCGACACGCGGGCACATTCAATATGTCACACGAGATTGTGCTATTGATTGCGTACGAATGATATGTTAGTTTTGTTGCTAATGGCAGATTTTGAGCAAATTATTGTCGTATTAGTAGGTACTAAATACAAACTTTTTTTTTACCTTCATATCAAGTTAATTTACGTATTGTTTTTCGGAACTTAACGTAATCTTAAAAGTTTCCTTAAGATCGTAGGTTCATAGCGCGATCCATCATTCTTATTTGTTTGTTAATCAAAAATCTTAACCAAACGTCTTGCATTGCACAGTTGCTATTGTATTCGCCAGATCAAGATCTCGTCATTTATACCTTGTTAGCGTCTTAAGTGTCTAACTGTCCATTATTTGAGAATTCTCATAATTATTATATACTTAATTCTAATATAACTATAGCTTAAATTTATTATATTATAAACTGTGGACAGCTGCATTATTATGACACTACCTACATAACATTAGTATGATCAAGTCTGAGGCTTTAGAAAAAAGAAAAAAAGAAAGAGTGATTTTTTTAAAATCAAATGTAACCTCATTTGTCTTTTTTATGTGATATACTATATTGAATAACCTTAATTATCTATTGTTGGTATATGGGACATCAATGTAGCATTTTCTATCATTTCAGTACAGAATTATTTTCATTATTTTAACCCATTAGGCATTAGATATTGGCCTGCTTTCGAAAGCATTGGATTTATTTACGGCTGTTTCTGCTATTCACATTACAATTATTATAATATGATTGATATCGTGACTCGCACATATATCGGTTTCAATATTAATTTCTTTTTTTGTTCTTGCCCCAAATTTTTAGTTTTTATTTTATTCTAGTTGCTTATTGACACGAACAAGTTGCCATGTAAGATGTAGATTGCAATTTCACTTAATAATAGTTCCCCGTCCAGCATTCTGCACAAAATGCAGTGTCATACAGTGTTGCTATCACGATATTGTATTATATGCTATTGCCCATAATATGTGCTTTTGTTTAGTAGACATTTATATTATTTCCAGCTATCCAAGATAGTCGATGCTATTTGATGAACGGTGGAGCAGTGGAGAGCTTCTTCATAAGTGAAGATACACCAGTCGGCAGTATAATAGGTATAATTTTGTTTTTTGTAGGCGAGGTTCACATCATGTAACGAACAATCACAGTATGGATTTCGCGTAGTGACCGTCAATATTTTTGCTCTAACGCGTTGTGACTAGCAAGAAATGCCACAACGCGTTTTGAACATACATATTTCTCAAAGTACTAATTTCCTTCTGGTACCTACTATTCACATTTTTATAATATATACTAGCATTGCCCGCGGCTTCGCCCGCGTTCAGATGAACAAAAACCTAATTCTTAGTTTTTACATATTAGTATACTCTTCATTACAGTTTTTGTATTTTTTCTCAGAAATGAGATATTTTTCCGCGGTAAAAAGTATCCTATATGTTGACCCGGATAATCAGCTATTATAATACCAAATTTCATCAAAATCTGTCCAGTGGATTTCTCGTGATGCGGTAACAGACAGACAAAAATTCTAAAAACTATAGATTCAGACTCAGTATCGATAATAATGTCTATTTCAATAAGATTTTCCAAAAAATATTTGATGTACAGATTCGACTTAGTTACAATTTTATTATATGTATAGTATAGATATAACATAAAGAGTTTAATCCTACTCAGCGAGGATTTCTGTTAGCCATCAAGGTCTTTATCCATTTTTACAAAAGAAAACAGTTGCATATTTAAAAAATAATTAGCCAACAATCGGCGACTAAACTTATTTAAAAAAAAATATTATATTATTCAAATTTTGGTATAATTAACCAAAGGTACACTTAGCGTAAATGGAGACCCAAATGAACTCAGCGGCGATATATTGTTGAGTATTCAAGAGAAGAACCCAGCCGTGGCGTTGGTGGCGGGCTCTAAGAACATGACGTTGACGCGCGCCCTGGACAGGGAGGAGCAAACAGGGCCCTCCAGTGTGTACGTCAACGTGCGATGTGATAGAAGGCATACTTCTGATCCGGTAAGAATGATTAAATCTTACATTGAAATGAAGTAAAAAAATTAAAGTAATAACTTTCTTTTAGCCGAACATTTTGTTTAATCGCCTCGATTAATTATAATAAAATTTGGCTACACGTAGTTTATGGCATATTTTATTCCACTGAGTATTCATCATTGTTAAATTATGTATGTATATGTCTTATGTTTATCTGCATGAGAAAATAAAAGCTAAAAGCCTTAGTAAAGCTACCAAAACCAGTCTTTAATTAATTATTTATTGCATACCTACTTTTAATTAATCCACACAGTCGTCTCATGTTGTGCTTTGATTTGTATCGGCTGGCATCGACTTCGAAAATATCTGATTAGGTAAATGAAAACTACTAATCAGCAATTTTTACTTTTTAGTATTTTTTGAAGTCGGTTTTTGAAGTCGATTAGTGTAGACATAGTAATAGCAAAATAATAAGAAAGAATTTCAAAAATTCAGTAGGTGAAAAATTAATTATCCCTTATTATAAAAAAAGTTTTGTAAATCCGTCTGTATATGATGGAGTTATGCCCGAAAATACATTGAAAAAAAATGAACATTCTAATTGAGAACCTCCTCCTTTTTTGAAGTCAGTTAAAAATGAAGGTATATAGATTTATGTGTATTACTCTTCCAATCAAAAACTAGGTATTGCACAGGTTTTGATGGAATTTAATAATAATAGATGGTTGTATAACCGGAAGTAACGGTAGTAAGATATAAAAGCGTGACAATAGGTGTTGTGTATGTACATAGAGCTTCGTGATCCCGGTGTCGGTGCGCGTGTGGGACGTGAACGACAACGCGCCGGCGTGGCGCGGCGCGCCGTACCGCGCGCGCGTGTCGGAGCTGGCGGCGGTGGGCGCGCGCGTGGTGGCCGCGCCCGCCGCCGACCCCGACCAGGCGGGCCCGCACGCCACCGTGCACTACGCCGTGCTGCCCGGCCCCGACAGCGTACGTACACGCACACACTGCACTACACGCTTTGCCCGCTATAATATATATGCTATAGTTTATTTGGTACCCCATATTGGACCTAAAGGATTTGTTGTTCTTAGAGTTCCGTACCTCAAAAGATAAAAAAGGAACCCTTATGAGATCACTCTCTTGTCTGTCTATCCGTGTGTCACCACCGATTTTCTCAGGAACGGGTGGATCTAGCAAGTTAAAATCTATACCAGATATGTACTGAGGTCTAACAAAATCAAGGTCCTCAGTCAACACAATAAAAGCTACGGGCAAATTTAGATTTTTGCCAAAACTCGTAAGTACCAAAATATACCTTAAATTTGATTTTTTTTTATTTTCCGGAATTTTCCCTTTACTTGTGCTGTAAGACCTTGCTTTTAACCAAAATTGACAGTCACACTATAGGTTTTGGGTCAAAAATCTATACGGTAGTTCCCGTCGACTTAGAACCACGAAATTTGGCAAAAAGCAAGGTCTTTCTTGTCGCGGAGCGGCCGCCGTGACATAACGTGTACGTGTACGCGCGGTCGGTGCAGGAGTACGTGCGGTTCGCGAGCGCGCTGGACAGCACGGTGGTGGTGGCGCGGCCGCTGGACTACGAGGCGCGCCGCAACTTCACGGTGCGCCTGCGCGCGCGCGACGCCGGCCGCCCGCCGCGCCACAGCGACGCCACGCTCACCGTCGAGGTGCTCGACGCCGACGACCAGAACCCCAAGTTCGACCACGACCACTACACCGCCCTGGTGCCCGACGACGTGCACGACGTTAGTCACGCTCTTATATCTATATCTCCAGGGTTAATCTGTGAACTCATCGATGATACCTTCGCTTCTTTCAAAATTTCATTCGGATCCATCGAGCAGTTTCATAATAAAGAAATGATTTATTTAAGTTTTTGATGTGTCTTTACAATATTCATTAGCTGGCATTAAATAAGATAATAGATAAAAAAGAAAAAATCATCATTGGTCAATATTAGCATTTATTATTGCCATACACTTAAATTTTATGGCATATACTCTTTAGAGAACGGGAGGCGTATTGTGAAGAGGGCAACATTAAAATGACCACGATCAGTCAGCCAAGACTGAAAAGAGTAGAAAAAAGATACGCATAGGTAGAGTGTATACGACCTCCTTATCACTTATGCCCCCCTGGTACAAGTGCTGAGTTCAAATAGGATACTCATAATAAATAACAAAAAGTATCGTGACGGTCGCAATAATACTGCTTGTTTCTGTCTAGCTCTTTAATGCCCGATTTTACCAACGTCACCTAAGTTTAAGGGATCCCCTAAGCATGGTTAAGGGGCTGTTAGGGGACAGTTTCTGTTTCACCGACAGTTAGGGGTCACCTAAACATTAAAAGACCCCCTTAGGTGCTCGAAATATGGGCTTAAAGACGATCGTAAAACGAAATTAAATTTAGGGGCTAGTTTAGGGGACTTTTAAGTTAGGGATCCCATACGTAGGTGGTAGCTTATGGGTTGTTGGTGAAATCGGGCATAAGTGTGCCGAATAAAACGTGTGGTTAGGAACTTCATCCCAATAAAGTCAGTGTTACCATTGCTCACTATCAGCTTGAGGCCCTTCTCCCATTACGAATACTAGCCACTACCCATACTAGCTGGATACTTGTACTGAAACTCGACGTTCGCACATTACGCTACTGAAAAATAACAAAATGCATCATTTGTTTTGTGCTTTTTTTAATGAACGGACGATTTTTTTCGAGTCGCGTACGAAACACGGCGACCTGTCGCGGACGCGTACGACACCATACCGGTAGCGTAATGTGCGAACGAGCGATATAAATGTACGTGCGAATTGCGATACACCGCGGCGATCGGTCTCCGGGACTCGCGAGATACTAGAATCGCCTAGGCGTATCGTAATGGCAGAAGGGCCGAAGCCTCATATAACGGCCGCGCGTGCGCGTGCGCAGGGCACGCCGCTGGAGACGCGGCCGGCGCCGGTGCGCGCGCGCGACCAGGACGCCGGCATCGACGCGCCCGTGACGTACGCGGCCAGCGGCGCCGGCGCCGCGCTGCTGCGCGTGGCGCCCGCGTCCGCCGCGCTCGCCGCCGCCGCCGCGCTGCGCGCCGCCGACCTGCCGCTCACCCTCGTGCTGAAGGTGCGCGCGCACGCTCATACTCACACACTATATGCTATAGTATAAGGCTTGTTGTACTCGTAACGATGATATATACAATGGATATTCGAAGGGCGGGTCTCGCGATATGTGCGATCCGCCGACCCACACTTAGCCGACGTGGTGGTCTTTAGGCCTGCTCATAAATGAATAAACTTTAAATAGTAACAAACTAATTTCAAGAAAAAAATCTACGCTTAATAATAAAATAATTTATATTTACTTATAGAAATTAAAAAAGTTGTTTTATAATGAAATATCTTTTATAGTACCGGCGAATACTTTTATACAGTTTAGTAATCTAAACGGTCGTTTATGAAAATGTCTAATCGTAACAATAAATCATACTCGTACATGCGAAGTGAAATGCACTCCCGACTGTCGCACTCACTTTTATACAACGGTCGTGACACAGCTTTAAGATTGACGGGTAGAACTGTAATTTACTAAGAAATTAATTGCTATGAAAATTGGCATTATTGAGACAACCGTCGCTTTCGACAGCATTTCAATTAAAATCTATATGTATTTTTTTTATATTATAATATACTAGCATTGCCTGCGGCTCCGCCCGCGTTCAGGTGACCCAAAACCAAATTCTTAGGTTTTACATAATGTTAGTATACTCTTACATTGCAGTTTCTGTATTTTTCCTCAGAAATGAGATATTTTCCCATGGTAAAAAGTATTGTTGACTCGGATAACCAGCTATCATCATACCAAATTTCTTCAAAATTCCTCCAGTGGTTTTCTATGATGCGGTAACAGACAGACAGACAAAAATTCTAAAAACTATAGATTCGGCCTCTGTATCGATAATAATGTTTATTTCAATAAGATTTTCCAAAAAATATTTAATGTACAGATTATAATATATACATGGTTATTCTATACGCAGGCTACACAAGTTGACAACCCGGACCGCTACGCGCTGGCCACGCTGACGCTGCAGCGCGCGGGCGCGGGGGCGGGCGGTGGCGGCGCGGGGGCGGGCGGGGCGAGGGCGGGCGGCGCGGGGGCGGTGCGGTTCGCGCGGCGCGCCTACAGCGCCGCCGTGGCGGAGACGGCGCCGCCCGGCACCGTGGTGCTCGCGCTCTCCGCCACCGCTCCCTCCGGTCAGGTACCACCATACTCGACCCTTTTTTTTTTATGTAGGGCTTTTTTTTTATGCATTAACATATACCACCTGTAAACAAACAGGCGGTTACGTGGGGGTCATCGGTGGACAAGCCAGTATTAATAAAGAACCACACTCGACCCTGCACTCACTTTTGTTAATTGAAGTTTTGGTTATATACTCAAAAATAAATTATTACAATGCCTCTAGCCTCAGACCGGTCAAGTTGAATTGCTCAATTATGTATACGTATAATGTATTTATGTTTAAACCCTTAACATACAATATAACCTGTCCGTGGTGTGCGCGCCAGCCGCTGCAGTACTACGTGTCGGAGCGCGGGTTCCTGGAGCAGTTCGCCATCAGCGGCGCCGGCGACGTGGTGCTGCGCCGCGCGCTGCCGCGCGCCGCCATCGCTGCCGCCGCCGCCGCCTACCGCTACCAGGTCATGGCCACCGACGGGATCACGGTATGCGTTACGCTTGCCGCTGTTTGAGAAAAGAATAGCGCGAGTAAAAGCTGCCTCGTGCGAGATAGGTCGTCTGCTAGTATAGTATTATATTATACTGTAGTATTGATATTAATAATGCGATATTGGTATTAGTACCGTAAACAATATAATACTATACATTTTAGCCCGTATGAGATGGGGCATTTAACGATTGCCCCATTTCACACAGGGCTTAATTCGGGATATTCTTTTCTCAAATAGGCGATAGATGGCGTTATTTTGTACACTGTCAAATTATTTTAACATAATTTTTGTTTTGTATTTAATAAAATAAATTAAAGTGATCAAATGCTATTATCTATAGCGAGAACTAAAAACAATTTATAAAATGTAAACAAAATCATCATAAAAATCACCAATGATAAAAAAATATATTTTAAACCTTATTTCATTTTCCTTCACCTAGAGTAGTTTCCAGAATAAAGTTTTTGTGTTCTAAAAACGTCTTTCTTTTAATAATTTTACTCTTTCAATAACAACTCGATAAATATAACGTCATCTATTTTTATTTAATTATACTATTTTTTTGTTCATATCGAGATCATGTCATCGAAATATACTCATAATGGAGTTCGAGCAAATTCCATATTAAACTGACACGTTCCCATCGGCGTCGTTGTCCGCAGAACGACACGGCGTCCATCAACATCACGGTGCAGCGCGTCAACGAGTGGGAGCCGCGCTTCCGCCACGCGCACTACGAGTTCCTGCTGGCGCCGGGCGCGGGCGCGGGCGCGGGCGCGGGCGCGGGCGAGGCCGTGCGCGTGGGCCGCCTGCACGTGTTCGACGGCGACCCCGAGGACAACGTCACGCTGCACCTCTCCGGCCCCGACGCCAGGTGCGCTCTCTCTCTCTCTCTCTCTCTCTCTCTCTCTCTCTCTCTCTCTCTCTCTCTCTCTCTCTCTCTCTCTCTCTCTTTTTGTTACTTTAGGTATTTAAAAGATACTAAAAATCGAGACGTTCGGTTCCATCTTGCGGAGTTTGGGTTTTTTTGTGAACCAAAGCTAGGTGAATAAAAATGTAACATTTTTACCGTCACGACACTTTATTATTTACTTTATTATTTACTTGGAGCACCTATGCGACGTCAGCACAAGTATTACTGTTCGACGAGGCCCTACATATATAACGAGCACTCCTTGAGATCCGTGGTCCCCTAGTATTCATGATAAAAGTACCAGGCGAGCATAAGTGTCGAGGAGTGTTGAACCAAAGCAGAAAGCGAAAGAGTTTATTAAAGATTATTGTGTAAGGTAAAAGTGTGAGGTAAATGATGTGGTGCACTCGGGCAGGCTGCTGTCGGTGAACGCGGCGGGCGAGGTGTTCGTGCGGCGCGCGGCGCTGGCGGCGGCCGCGGCCGAGCTGCACGTGGTGGCCACCGCCGTGGACTCGGGCGACCCGCCGCGGCAGGTGATCACCTAAACTTGCTTTTATACATAAAAACTAGCATTGCCCGCGGCTCCGTCCGCGTTCATTTCACCAAAAACTTAATTCTTAGGTTTATCATATTAGTATACTCTTACAATGCAGTTTTTGTATTTTTTCTCAGAAATGAGATATTTTCCCGCGGTAAAATGTAACCTATATATTGATACGGATAACCAGCTATCACCGTACCAAATTTCATCAAAATCCCTTCAGTGGTTTTTCTGTGATGCGGTAACAGACAGACAGACAAAAATTCTAAAAATTATAGATTCGGCCTCTGTATCGATGATAACCTTTGTTTCAATAAGATTTTCTAAAAAACATTTAATTTACAGATTGGGCTTCGTTACAATTTTATTATATGTATAGATCGTTCGTTATAAATTGTTTTTAATTTTATTCTTATTGATATTTAAATGCGCGTTAAGTTAATATTTAGAATTATTTGTATTTAAAATATTTTTTAAGTATAAGGCTTATGAAGGAGTCTTATATAATCCTGTTTTGCATATTTTTAAAAATACACCCATACATGTAACTCGTACGGTGACAGACGTCGGTGCCGGTGGTGGTGCGCGTGGCGCCCGCAGCGGCGCGGCGCGCGGCGGGCGCGCCGCTGCTGGCCGCCTTCACGGCCGCGCTGGCGCTGCTGGCGCTGCTGGTGGCCGCGCTGCTGCTCTACCTCTGCCGCCTCAAGTGAGGACGCCTGTACTGTATACTCACACCGCACTCCGATCCAAACGGAGAATACTGACGAAAGCGTCTAATATTTATTTATATCACACTCTACTAACCTGTACACTAGTCTAAAGAACATGTCTAGTGCGGGAGGGAAGTAGAGTCACTCCCGTCTGTCATACGCACATGTCGCACTTTTATGCGATAACCGAAAACAAATTTAAGATTGACAGACAGATTGAAAACATAGTCCACGGATTTGCGGACTTCATATATTTTTCGAAAACTTACTAGACCCTTTGAATCGTGCAGTATCCCTCACGATATTCTTCTTCACCTTATTAGTAGGTGATAACCATATGGGAAATGATTCGCACATGAAAATACCACAGGTTACCAAATACCCAAAATTTGAATATGCTTTAATTGGTTTTCGAAAGAAACGCGTAACGACTGGATCATCATACTTCAGTTTCATAATTAAAATTATTTTGTTATTTACAAATAAAATATACTAGTGACCAATATTCCTGAATACCATTCGCATCTATAACATTACGAAAATGCCCAAATGGACAATTCGTTTTTGACACAACAACTGTAATACCAGAAGCAAATCAAGCAGGTAATCTAGACCAGGGTCGATAATTTTTAAAACCAAAAAAAATAATAGTAGGATGAAACCCATTAGAAAAGGAGGAGTATATTACAAAAATGAAAGAAAAAATAATTTACGTGCGATCTGAGGTCGGGAAGGGGATGGGGGTGAGGTTTTAAGGGTAAAAAACGGTTTTTCTCGATTTCCGGCAAAACTAAAAGTCCTATCGAAAAAAGTCAAATGGCAAAGTTGTAGGTAATAAAAAGATCTAAAACTTTTGTATTTACACCTTTTTCACATAACCTCAAAATTTATGTGAAAAATTCAAAAAGCCAAGTTTTTGGTTTTTTATTTTTATCTTTTACAAAAAAAATTTTGTTTTAACGAAATTTGATGAAAACTTACCTTTTTATGTCCCAAATACGCTGTAATTTATTTGATTAAAAATATTTATTTTTTCACCTTATTTTGAATTAATATCGAAAAAGCACCCTAATTTTCAATCGAAAATTCACCCGTCAAAATATCAGCTTTTTTCAAAAAGTTGGTATGTTTTCTGTTCGTTGAAATCTCTACTTTCCGATGGTGAAAAATAAATATATGTTACTATAGTAAATCTTCTGAGAAAATGCAAAAAACAAAAAACCTTTTTTATTTCATACACTTGCTTATCATCTGCCTTATTGCAGATGATACAAACAGATTCATCCATACTGATAATCTGAAAAGACAAAATCGAATTAATAATGCCTAAACCAAAAACTTGGTTTTTTGAATTTTTCACATAAATTTTGAGGTTATGTGAAAAAAGTGTAAATATAAAGTTTTAGATCTTTTTATTACCTACAACTTTGCCATTTGACTTTTTTCGATAGGACTTTTATTTTTGGCGGAAATCGAGAAAAACCGTTTTTTACCCTTAAAACCTCACCCCCATCCCCTTCCCGACCTCAGATCGCCCGTAAATTATTTTTCCTTTCATTTTTATAATATTCTCCTTTTCTAACGGGTTGCATCCTACTATAATTTTTTTTCACTTTTTATTATTTTTAAAGGCTTCTCTAACCTGGTCTAATCCGTCTATCTATTGGTGAAAACCGTATAACCGTACTTGCCGAGTCTAGGTGGAACAAATACAATATTACATTTTGTCTCGTAATCACTATTACAGGATAAGATAAGAAATAATAAAAAAATAACAACTTATAAATACTCCATTATAATTTTTTGATTCGTAATTTACTATGTCGCGTTCTCGAACGTCACTATTAAATTTAGATAGGCGCTAACTGTATACTATGCTTCGCAGACGCAAGCGGCAGGTGAAGGACGGCGGCGGCGGCGGCGGGGCGGCGGCGGGCGGCGGGGCGGGCGCGGGCGAGAAGCCGGCCGCGCTCAGCAGCACGCTGTCCACGGCCACCAGCGCCTCGCTGCAGAGCGTGTCGGCCGGCGCCAGCAGCATCCTCGCCGCCTCCACCACCAGCCTCGAGCGCGCCCCGCCCGCGCGGCACCCCCCCGCGCCCCGGCACAGCGCCGCCGCCGACACCGCCGTCGGCGTCAACGGCGACGTCGGTGAGTACCGCACTTATACCGTATGTTGCTTCAATTTTTAAACGTTTCGATGCAAAAATATACAAATATATGTGTTCCGAGAAAAGTGTATGATGCCTAATTAAAGTTCGAATTAAATTTCGTATTAAATTTAATGAGGTATTTCATAATTAACTTACGTATTGCTCAAAAATCTCTATAAACAAATCGCTATATTACGTGATTATCTACTTAGCGTTGTATACAAGCGTGCATATCTCGCCTCTGTACATAGCCGCACTGTGTGCCGACAGGGAGCGCGGGCGCGGGTGCGACGGGTGCGGGTGTGACGGGCGCGAGTGTGACGGGTGCGACGGGTGCGACGGGTGCGGCGGGTGCAGGCGCGTTGAGCGACCACCTGCAGGCTGGCGCGGGGCGTTCGGGCGTGGCGTGGCCGAGCGCCACCATCCCGGCGCGCGTCAAGCGCCTCAGCTGGGACGACGCGCAGGTATTGCGCTTATGCATTTAAAAAAAAATCAATTTTGAACTTAATTTTAACTTATTTATATTACTAGCGGCTCACCCTCGCTTCGCTCGGGTTCGTCGCTAGGTACGTTTTAAATAGAGATAAATAGTTATTAGCCAGCGCTAGCCATATAATTTTTTTTCGTTAATTTTTCTAATGTTTTAATACCTATTATCCTATTCCGGACTAAGAGAAATCCAAAAATTCAAATATCATAAAAATTGGTCCAGCCGTTCTTGAGTTTTATGTCACGTCACACGGGAACGCAATCGAACGGGATAAAAAGTATCCCATGTCCGTCTCCTGGGTCTAAACTACTTCCCCACCAATTTTCAGCCAAATCGGTTCAGCCGTTGTTGAGTTATAAATAGTGTAACTAACACGACTTTCTTTTATATATTATATATAGATTTTGATGCTAAGGGAGTAAGATCATTTTAATAATTTGATACTTTCGAGCTGATCTAGTGATGGAATGACGATGTGGACCGTGGAATTTTTCTATTCGAACTCGAGGGAGGTTAAATGGGAACTAAATTTTGTATGAGGAAGCAACCTAGAGACGAACCCGAGCGAAATGAGTGTGAGTCGCGAGTAAATAATAAAGTGTCGTGACGGTCGCAATATCCCACTCGTGTCCATCTATCTCTCATTTACGATAAGGAACTTCGTACCAAATGTAATGCTAGAAGAAAATGATTGTATTTAGTATTTTTATCTCTATAAGATAACATAATATAACGTGTAACATAATGCGCGCCGCAGCCGGGGCCGGGGCCGGGGCCGGGGCCGGAGCGCCGCGCGCCGGCGGAGGCCACCAACGCGAGCGTGGCCGACCACATGAACCTCACCGTGTACTTCTGAGCGCGCCCCTGTACGTCGTGCTGCAGCCTTTACGTATACACTCTAAAGGCCACTAATACTAAATTGTTTACTTCATTTAAACATTCAAATATGTTACTAACATCAGTTTTATTTAATACCTTTAAAACATACACAAGGCCATCGCTCAAAAAAGTACTAGATACACAATCGGCTACAACAAATGTAATCACTCAAGTAGCGCTCGTTTGAGTGTGCTTTTAATATTTTTTTTAGTGAAAACTTTTAATATTGCATTTAAGGTTCAATTTACATTGTATATTTATTTCAACTACAATTACCTAAACACAATTGGTGACAGTTCTAAGAGAACTTTTGCATGGGATTGTGTACTTTTTTGATCGATGTTCAATATACACAAATATGTATATTACAATAAGAAATTTGGTGCAAGTCCTAAGTTAAAACACTGTTTATGTGACGAGTAAATTGCAGATTAGGCATAGTTACCTTATCCCAAAAGTGATTTTTAGTCTATTTTAATTTTTAAAAATGTGGATAAATATATTATTTAAAAATGTTCATATTCATAAAATTATCACAACTTTCATTTTTATATTTAAATGATTAAAAAAATATTTTACTTTCTCTTCGTAATTTAACGAGTATCATTTCCATAAAGTAAGTTAATGTACATAATGTTAATTTAATTTTATAACTTAGATCGTAAGTTTTATACGTTAGTATTAAGAAACTATGTATAACTTTGATGTAAATTATAAATAAATATTTGAAAACTCAAGTTCAAATCAATAACGGACCACACATACTTTATTGTAATAATTTGAGTGTAATTTATTTTGTAAAAAAATTGTTTTTTTTTTATGTAAAATTCATAAAACAAGTTTAATATTTATTTTTTAAAACAATATAGACTTTAATTAATATTTAATATAGATATAAAATTTTAATTAGTTATATAACCCAACTAAAATATTATTTTTCTTAGTTTATTGATTTAAAACACGTTTGGCTCAGTTTGTAGTGACTTTTGACCTTGCTGTGCCAGCGGTCGCGGGTTCGAGTCCCGCTGGAGGCATTCATTTGTGTGATGAGCACGAGTGCTTGTACTCCAGTCATACGTGTTTATATTTATAATATGTATGTATTAATACTTTAACATGAGTATTGTACCCAGGCCACAGGCCTCGTAGCTTACCGTGGAACTAGATGGCGCTGTGTACTCTCAACATATTTATTTATATATCATTTATGTTAAAACAAATGTTAATAAAATTATTGTGAACATTTCATTTATTTTAATTAAGTGTCCCTGTGAATACTAAGCATAAAGTAATTAGTATATAAGCTGTAAATGTTTGTTTGTATACTTACGAATTATTTAATATTTGTTATGTCGGAGGTCCGGCGGCGCCACTTGCCAGAGACTATGTCAGTGATTGTTATTAAACATTTGTTATTATTCTGTATTTTATTTTTAACCCACGACATGGATTTGATAGAGTCTCGTAAGGAATAATATTGTAGGCAGTGGTAGCCTAGTGGTAACGCGCTCGCTTGAGAAACCGAGTGAAACTGGTTCAAATCCCAGATCTCGCACCTTTGATATTTTCATGTGCGAATCATTTCTAACATGATTACCACTTGCCTTACGGTAAAGGAAAACATCGTGAGGAAACCTGCATGTCTGAGAGAACTTAGCAAGTTTTCGAAAGACATGTGAAATCCGCCAACCCGCACTTGGCCAGCGTGGTGGACTATGGCCTGATTCCCCTCGTACTAAAGGGAGGCCCGCGCCCAGCAGTGGGACGATAAAAATGGCTGTATACATAAGGAATAAAGAAAAAGTATTATTGTGATTTAAAACGAAATATTTACCATGTTCAGCACTTAGTTCTAATAATAATAATAATACTACTTGTAAGTTAAAATAAAATAAATGAAATGAAATAAAATTTATTCAATTAGACTTATTACAAGTACTTTTGAATCGTCGATTTAATTTCAGCGTCAGTGTAGTCAGTCCGTGAGGAAGCAGTTCTGCTGAGAAGGGCCCAAGAGAAGCTCAACAGTTGCTCTTTTAAATATCGAAGTTATATTGGTTTATTTTATTAACATAACAATATAGGTAGCCCGCAGATGATTTAATATTTCTAAATTCCACACATTTCCATCAACAAGAAACTCTTGATGGAAAGTTACTCTTGATTTCCCATAAACAATATACCCCTCGACCATGGTGCTTGTAACAGTGCCAAAATATGGGGTACTTTCAAAAGTAAGTGCTAAACATGCTTAATAGTAAATGCCCCGTTTTACATCACAATAATATTGTCCGTAACCATGAATAGACTTACATAAAGGATTAGTTCCACAAAATGTCAATAGATGGTGTGTTTTATATATATATATATTATATATATATATATATTATATATATATATATATATATATATATATATATATATATATATATAGCTTGTTTAATAAAAGAAAAAAATGTGTATGTGTAGTTATGTACGCACGTAAGAAGTAATACTTCTTTAGCGTAACAGAACAAAAATAGCTAAAGATTTCATCTCGTATGTCACAACTCTTTGTTTGTAAAAGGAATGTAGCTAACTTCATCATGTCGCTTTTTGGGTGTCGGTTTGCGCGCGCATCGTAAAAAAATTACTCATTTTTTTCCAAACGTGCCAAAAGAAATATAACTTCAAAAATAAATTTCAATAAGGTATATTATGGTTTTAAAAAACTCTTAAGTAAATATGCCTCTCAAATCCAATTTTATATTTTACTTTTTTATTGAAGAATTAAAACAAAATCATAGATGGCGCTGTTTACATTTTCTGAATTTCTACTATTATCTATTTAAGTAAATAAAAAGCCGGAATAATTATTAGTTATAACTTATAAGGACCGACCGATCTTTGTATTGTCGATGCCACGATAAAGATAGTACATATATTAATTTTTAGTTAAAACATTTCACGATTGTACAATACTATGCCCCCTAAATAATTGGTAATAACAAAGTAGAATTATAGATAATTATAAAATTTTAGTAGTTGGTAGGTAGATATCGATATTTTATATTACAAATACCTATTTATAAAACAACATTTTAATGTTTCTTGCTACGGAACCAGCTCTGTGTGCGTCAAGCTCGCGCTAGCTCGATTTTATACTTTCTTATTTTTATCAATTAAATTTAAATTATATATTCATTTTAAATAAAACTATCTTTTCGGATTATTTCGCGGATTTATTTTGATTTTTGGTTCCCGACGTTTCGAATGCTTTACAGCAATCATGGTCACGGGAGAGACTGAGGTTATAGACGTCTCAAACACATAGGTACTTGTTACAGACAGTGCCAAGTTTACTGCCTAGTTTTATTAAAAATGTCAAATATTCGCGTAAATCTAAGAAAGTATTATATATTCATCTTATTTTTATTTACGACACAAGTTTCACTTTCCGAGATTTTAAAACTTTAATTTAGATCATTTTGATATACATACCTATATTAAATAATTTGTATGTTAGGTACTTATATTATATCTTTATACTTTGACTTATTTGTTAAAAAGTTTCAAAACCGCGAGCTTTCTCCGCACGCTGCGGGCCTCTCGCGAAAGCGACATCTTGTTACACACATTCACTTATTCAAATTATATTCACTTATTATAATCTATTATCGACTCATTTCATTAAACGAAGGATCAAATGCGTCCACAGTGCATTCATTGAAAAGAAGAGTAATAAGTAAGTAATTTATTTAGATAAATAAAGTAGGTAATTCGTTAAGTCGCAGTAAAAATATCGCCGTCATGTAAGTAATTATTGTCTGCATTAACTGCCTCAGTGGTGTAGTGGCTAGCATGTACGGCGGCACACCCGGAGGTCCTGGGTTCGAGTCCCGGGTCGGGCCAAGTTTAGTTATTGAGTCTTTCTATATAGTAAGTAAGCTTCAGTAATAGCCCGGAGTTGGAAAGTTGGCGGCGTTTCACTCCCGTGCCTTGGAGAGCACGTAGAGCCGTCAATCCTGCGCCTTAACTTTCACTGGTCGCGTCGAATGGTCGTCCCACCAGAGTATGAGAGTGACTAGAGAGTGCACTTGTGTCTGCGCGTACACGCGCTGTACTATATATGTATATCTCCTGCGCAGTTGGCTAGTCTCAATGAGATAAGCCGCCGTGGCCGGAATCGGCCAAGAGAACATCATCATCATTCATGATTATTTATTATTATCTGAACTGTTCCCGCGTTGGGACCAGGGAGGAGCTGTATGCGGCCATGTGTGGGTTAGTGGACTCTATATATTATGTTTCGTAAACATGCTAGTTTCTCTCTAGGTAGCCGGTTTGTTAACGATGATTTCCTTTACCGTATTCGCAAATGAAACCAACATACAAAAAACTAACCAGATATTTTAGTAAATAGGCGTAATCTATTGTAGAAGAAATATTTATAAAATACAAAAATATCCCGTGCGAGAACCTAACCCGCTATTTCTGTCCAAGAGGCCAGAGTCGCTACCACTGACCACATCTACGTCTCTTTGAGTCAAGTGTGAACTATTTAACTATTATTGCTATATACTTAGTGGTAGGGAAGATAATTTGTTTATATTAGGTGAGTGGAGGATCCATTGATCGCGGCAGTGGGTGTCAGTGAGTGTTGGTCACGCGAAGTTGTCGAGCGTGTTGAGACTGAGTGCGCTTACGCAGTAAAAGTGCACATTATACGAGAGAGTTACGTGCGACGCGACGCTTTGGCTTTGGTTGATACGAGGTAAGTAATTACGTTTTAATCTTCGTGTTAAATATTTTTAATTAAAGAAAAAATAAGAAAGTTACCGGTTTAGCGATTAAAATAAAAAAAAATATTATTAGTTTCACTTAACTCTATGGAATGTGTTGTTTCGCGCTTCTTTTACTTTGATATATATACATACTTACGAGTACAGACTTCTGTTCAGTGAGGCGTCATATTTTAATTTATACTTATGTATTCGTAATTTTAACTTTAAATTATTCTGAATAAAATGTAAAAATTTTAATTCGATTTAAGATAAAAATATTTGCTTCTTTTAAAAGTCCATTTGTGTGAAGTAAATTTTGAGTGGGGCCCTAAGAAGTTAAAAGCTTAAACTAAGAGCTAATAAAATGACTAAAAAGTTGTAATGTGTGCTAAAAATATAAAAAGTCATCCTCTCAAAGCTTGTAATTGAACTTTTAGAATTTTCGTTTTCTTATTTATTAGGTGTACCTACAATATCATAAATGTAAAATAAACAACTAATGCAAACAAGAAATAAAATCCCTTAAAAATATGCATTAGCCTTCGAAAAATTGCGAGGGAAAGTAATTCCTATGCTGCAATAAATATTCACCAAGCTATCGATTATTCTGATCATTTTAACTATACGAGTAAATTTCTCGATCTATCTAAAACCTAGAAGTTCTAGAAACCTTTATTCAGAAAAAGAATAATTATAAATTATTAAAAGTGGCGTCATCGCGAAAGCAGCATCCTGTAGGCGGCGGTCCCCGGAGCTCCTGTCAGTAGACGGATGTAAGAAATCGCGTTCTTGTTTACGTCCGACCACTTTCTCCGTTACGTAAGTCGAGCCGTGACCGCGCGACCCCCGGGGGCGGGCCACGCGGCCTCGCGTAAACATTACGGTGGGCCAGGTCCTCTGTGAACAACATCACGACCTGTTGACGGCGCTGTTGTCTGTTTATTTCATTTATCCTAATTATAAAAGGTTATTTGGTTAGCAATTACATGTAAATATCTAACACGAAGATGCTTCGCATCTTACTAACTTGCTCTTTACTCCTCACTTCATACCTATTCAAAAATTTAAAGATAAATAATTAAAAATATTTTATTGAGCAAAGCGTATTAATATACTGTTCAAGAGTTTCTTTGAATTGAGTGATATTGACTCATATGCAGGCTATCTATAATGGTATGTTAATAAAATAAATGTAACCTCTATATTTAAAAGAGCAACTGTAGAGTTTCTCGCCGGTTCTTCTCAGCAGAACTGCTTTCCGAGCCGGAGGTAGCTTCCTCACGGACTGACAACACTGACGCTTATTGACGATTCAAAAGCACTTGTAATAAGACTAATTGGATAAAGTTTATTTCATTCATTCATTCACTACAGTTTGGTGGGTTAGATGACGTTTATAGCAGGGCCGGATTTAAAAATGTGAAAGCCCGGAGCACTGAAACCGGGAAAGCTCCTGATAATATTACAAAGAAATAAAACAAGCTCTTCTGGTGTTTCGTCAGTTGGCAAAATTTAAGGAATCACAAAAATAGTTGATTGTTTTACTTACAAAAAGAACACCTAAAAATTTATATTGTGGGCGAACTACTCACGGGGCCAGGTTACCTTCTCGTAATACTCTCACCTCTCGTAGTCCTGCGACGTCCCATTACGACGAGGGAGGTCCTGTTGTGTTTTAGTGGATAGTGCTGGCTAGCTAGTGAGTCCCACCACCTGTATGTATGTATGCAGGTGGTATGCGTAAATGCATTTCTTCTCGTGTTAAATTAAAAAGTAGGTAGCATCTTATTACCTATAAGGTATCAAAACAACAAAATACTTTCTAAAATCCCTTTTTTTAAATAATGAGACATTATTTATGCATAGACCAAGTCTATTGCCATTGTTTATTACAACACAGACCTTACGTAACATATAGATCCGTAAGCCGTAGGTATAGTCAGAGCGACGTGCCGCGAATGATTCATTATTATGAAACCGCCGGTTGAATGACTGTAGTAAACCGTAAAGTAGTCCAAGAACAAACTATTGTTTTTGGCACGTTTGTATGAATACCTCTTCCTTTTTAAAGTAGGTCAATAATTAGGCATACAGTTAGCCTGTATCAGGTATACATTACATAGATAACGTATTATTAATGCGATTTGAACAAAACTAAGCTAACGAGTTACATAATTATGTAAATACCCGCTTACAAATGTAACTCAGGAAAAAAATTCTTTACTTATACTCGTACAAGGAAAATATTTTACATATTCACTATATCTCTTTACTCTAGCAAGGCCCTAACCTACCCGCTTGTTTCATAGCTTAGGTACATAGACTGTTAGACATTTATAGTAATAACTAGCGCTTCAACCTCTCTCTGTTCGTGTTCGTCCCTGTTACGTTTTCACGTTTAGTATAGTTTAAAAAACGTATCCTACATATTAACCCGGATAACCAGCTATCATCATACCAAATTTCATCAAAATCTATCCAGTGGTTTTTTCGTGATGCATTCCCAGATAGACAGTCAAAAATTCTAAAAACTATAGATTTGGCCTCTGTATCGATAATAATGATTATTAATTATAGATGTATGTTTACAATAGAATTAAATTGGGTATTCTCTGTACAGCTTTTGAGGATTTAACTAAAATACATACGTAACAAACTTAAACTTTATTTAAAAAAAAATTGTTTAAGTATTTCTTGACTATTGTCCCAATTATAATATTTATTATTTGATTACTATTAATAACATGATTCTTTACTCTAGATGGCGCTGTGGTGTATTGGAATAATTTTGCTATTGGGTAGTGTGAATTCAGAAAATTCCACGTTATCCGAAACAGACACATGTGACGCGCCAGGCGTCGGCCCCTGGAGTCTCGCGCTGGAGAACTGGGCGGTGTCCACGCCGTCTGGTAGGCATGGTGAGTACACTACTTTTCAAACTATTCAAACAAATGTAATATTATGTACATAGGTACAAGGTTTGCGAACCCTGTCTAACAAAATTAGTTTAATAATTCAATTCAGTGCTTTGTTATGTGGATTTTTGGTGTGCCAGTTGGGCACAGATTGCAAATAATTGTATGATCTGGACCTACATCAACCAAGACATCGCAGTACAGTAGGTATATATAGTATATATATATATATATATATATATATATATATATATATATATATATATATATTATATATATATATATATATATATATATATATATATATATATATATATATATATAAAAGATAAATATACACATAAAACCAATTGTTAGTATTTATTAATTAAATATTTTACAGTAATTTATATTTATTTCTCTTAATTTTTACTTTTGATATATTTACAAACAAAATACAAATCTACAAAATGAACTGATCACCAACATTAACAAACAATTAACATTAATGGAACGAGGGACTTTAAAGAGGCAGAATAACTGAAAAGGATGTGGGATAAATTACCTATGTCAAGACCACATTTTGGTTAAACAAATCAAATCAAACACTTTAATAAACAATAAAATATTGGAAATTGTCATGCTTCAACATTTCTAAAAAGCAAATGCAATTTTCTCTATATTTCATTACAGGTCGAATCATGGTGCTTCCACCGTCAAAAGGCTACTACGTAACAGAACGCATAGACACTCCCTACCTAACTCCTCCCCCACCACCCCCATCACCACATTTCACACCTTCATTGTTCCATAGCGCAAACGACCAAATCTCTAATCAGATCCACAACACAACTAAAGTAGATCAAAAGCTCTCCAGGTTAGGACTTGCACCAAGTCAAGAGCAAAACCCTACAAGTATAGAACAAAACGAGAAATTAACATTAAATTTACAAGAAGTTAACTCTGTAAGCCATGGTCGTATATCGCAATACCCGGGGTACAGTCCGTACGGAGGCCCGCCGCCGCACGCGGCCCAGGGCTACAGGGAGTGGGAGGCACACTCTCCCCCCGGCCTGAGCAAGATTGTGAATCGTCCCCCGAGCCCATATAAGGACAAGCACAAGCCTAACTACGTGAGTATTTATACTTCATCCCGTATGTCACAACTTTCTGTTTGTAAAAGGAACACAGCTAACTTCATCATGTCGCTTTTTTGCTGTCGGTGTGCGCACGCATAGTAAAAATCTTACTCTCATAATTTTTTGCAAACATGCCAAAGAAGTTTACTTCAATAAATAAATAGCGACTATGCACTTTTGATATGACAAGCCACGATTATGTTTTATTGTATGTATTTACGTAAAGTTAATAGTAAGTCATTTGTTCCACAGCCGGCCAACCAGTCCCCCGGGCGGCCCGCCGGCATCGACCGCGTGGACGAGCCGCCGCGCAAGCAGGTGTCGGAGACCGACCTGCACCTGCTGAGCGCCATCGAGAAGCTGGTGTACCGCGCCGACCTCATGGAGAAGCGCCTGCGCAAGGTGGAGGAGGGCCTGCACCGCCTCGTCGTCGGCATCGAGACCAAGCCTGGTTAGAACTACACTTACACGGTTGCTGAACGGCTTACTTACCTTAATTTTCATTGTTATTTGCTAGCCGTTAAATTCTTTTTTAATTTACAAAAAGTATCTATATTGATTTCTTAATTCTTCCATACTTTGGGGCGTAAAGTGGTATTTCAAATCAAATAACAAAGTAAACTTTGTGGAATAGCACGAGAGGCGTTCTGGATAGTTAACAGTTTCTAAGCAGTGAGATAGCTGTGAGTACCTAAATAATGAGTATGTCGTTCAGATCCGTGCCCCGCCAACTACACGCGCGTGGGCGGCGCGTGCTACTGGTACGCGGCGGAGGCGCGCGACTGGAAGGGCGCGGCCACGCAGTGCCGCCAGCGCGGCGCCGCGCTGCTCGAGCTGCTGGACGCGGCGCAGGCGCGCGTGCTCAAGGCCGCGCTGCTCGCCGACGGTGACCTGCGGGGTGCGTGTCTTTTAATTATAATTTATTCGAGCTTTTATTTGTTATGATTAATATTTTAAAATATTATGATATCTATGCAATCTAACTTGTCGTAGGAGGTTTTTAAGAAACTAGAACAAAAGTCAACTATAGTGTGGCTAACACATATTCGATAGTTTTTTAAGATTTTACTCTTTAAAATGAAAGTATGCCTATCCTAGATCTAGCGACTAGCGTACAAATGATTTATAATAAATAAATAAAATGTGTTAACTATTTCGTTGGCGTTTATCACGTTGTACAGTAGTAATAAAGATAAACATTATTTATGATAACAAAATAGTTACCAAGTCAGGCCGAATCCATTTAAAAAAATCTCTTTTAAAATATATACGACCACTCCGACCAGGCCACGACTTCTGGACGGGCGGTCTGAACCCGGGCCTGCTGTGGATCTGGTCGCACTCGGCGAAGCCTGTGGAGGCCAACACCACCAGCGACGCCAGCGGCACCGGCGGCGCCAGCGACATCCCCGGCGAGGGCCGCTGCCTGGCGCTGGCGGCGGACGCGGCGCGCGGCGCGCACGGCTACCGCGGCCGCGACTGCGCGCAGCCGCTGCGCTACATCTGCCAGAAGGAGGAGGACAAGCTGGCGCTCAGCAACGAGATCGAGCGCGCGTCGCGGATGCTGACCGAGAGGCGCAAGGCGAAGCTGCTCTGGGATGATATCGTATGATTTGTATTTATGAGTAAAATGTGTATAGATATGCTATTTAAAAATATTTAAAGTATTGCGACTCTTCAGAAACGATGAAAAATTATTTCTTATAAATGTTAATAGATGGCGCTGCATTTATCAATTTGTAATATTTGTGTAAAATAAAAAAATATATATTTCATAAAGCTACTTACATTTAAAAGACATTACGTAAAGGAAAATATCTGTAATTTTAATTTAATTAAATATCTGTAATTTTATTGTTCATTGATAAATCAGACGTTAGCTAATGAGTTTGTACTCCGAGACCCGCGTTCACAGATGGCGCTGTTTAAATTAAATGAATTGTGTACTACGAATAGTCAGTTTCTTTTTATTTAATGTAAATTTTTATTATGCTATTCTTTGTATGTATATGTATGTACAGTACATATACTAATTTTCATGAAATAAAATATTTAAAGTTTGCGGATCAACGCCATCTATCGTCTATTCAAGCAAATAAAATTAAATACAATTTCTTAGTATCAGATAAGATATCCGTATTCCGTACTAGTGTGGTATTTTAATATGTCTCGCGTCATCTAAAAAAAACGCTGGAAGAAAGTGCAGAGGGTATGTTTGCGCATGGGTATACTCGCGCACAAAAGTACTAAGCCTATTATTTTATTTTTCATAGCATTTCGCTCGCGGCTTCATATATTAGTTATTGGTAGGGACATTTAAAAATATATTAGATAGAATATCATTAAATAGAATTCTATTCATTATTAAAATATGTTTGATTCAGTGCAGAATGTTTAATCTACTTACAAAAAATTAAATAATACGTTTAATACATTTTTTATTATTATTACTCTCTCTTTGTATAACAATATACGTCAAAAATATTTTTTCTCTTTTCTATATATAAAACCATTTCGTAATTAAAAACTTTTGTGTGCGCGATGGTATTTCGAACTGACGAACCAATAGCGCGCCGGCAAGCATGCGGCGCGCGCCCGCCCCCCGCGCCGCCTCGCGCCCGCTTCATACCACCAATTTGACCGATAAATCGCTTCTGCGCAGCTCGATAGCCAGCGTTCATTTTAGATGACGCGAGTTATACTTGAGATTGTGTCATAGATGAAATAAATAATTGTAGATCCTCAATAAATATCATGGAAACCCTGACGACCATATTCTTCGCATACTTTCTAAATATAAGACTGTATTATGTGTAATTAAGACTGATTGCTAAATAAATGACAAAATAAAAGACAAAATATCGTAAATTCTTATAATTCTATAATATTTACAATGTTGGGTTTAAATCACAACAAAATAACTTAAAATAAATATGTATAAACAAACAGACCGCGTCATATCCATACTATGACCGGTCCTGGCAATTTCTCACTTTATAAAAAGGCCAACACTCGGCCCACCGTCCGCGCCGAGCACAGAAGTTCATACAAATATATCTACAATGATATAAAGTGAAAAATTGTGTACAAAATTCCAAAAACATGATCGCGTCGCATCTAACCTACGGGAGCAGTCTATCAACTCGATGCAAAGATGTTGTTTGGAAATCGAGAAAATCATTAAAAACGGTGCCTTCGAAACAAAACTATGTACAACACATAAATTTTGGCACAAAAATAATAGTTTTATTATGACAAATTTGAATGAATTTAAGAACGGAAAAACTGACCAACAATTTCTGGCCAATATTCAATACCTTGAAAGGCTTCAGAAATTTTAATGGTTATTTAAGTATGGGATAAAAAAATATTTAAATATATGTATATTCAATTAAAATCTGTTTAAACGATTATTAACAAACCGAAGAACAAAATTATTACTTTATTAAAAATGTATTTATTATTTATTGTATTAAATAAATATCTGTTATTTAATCTGTATAATTTAAGACTAGTTGTGAGTGAGGCTGGCAACAATTGTAAGGCAAATAAATATTACTAGCTATATATAATCTGTAATTTCATACCTGTTCCACTCGTACACATAGAGAATGGACTGAGTGTATCTTTGCCAGCTGTCAGCTATAAATGGCGGAAAGGCGCGACAGAGACAAAACGTATGTGCCACAAGTCAATACTAAACAACCACAAGTAATACAAAAGTATTAATTGAAGAACAATAAATAAAGATAGATATTTAAAACCATTTTATATTCCATTATAATTTGTTTACATTCCATTTAACATTCAAATCGGAATAAAATTGTATTGACCGCACAGTCGTTGTCTCTCTTTCTAGAGAGTGGTCAATTTCATGAGAGTATCACTCAGAACATTCTCTACATCTATTGGTTTACTGCAATATAATATGTAACTATTTATATAATTTGTGATCAAGTAGTGAATATAAATAAAACCTCCTTTAAGGAATTACCAGTTATTGATAAATTATTTCTTTGTACTTAGAAAAAACAGTTATTATGATTAGTAAAAACAACTTTCCAATAAAATTTATTATTATGGCAATTTGCTTTAAAGCAATACATGAGGAGTTTGTAGCGCCGTGTTGTTAGAGGAGCTTCAGTTATTTATGTAATTCATCAAACATATATATTTTTAACGCGAGAAACACAGCAAGGACTTTTTTCTAATTTGACAAAAGTAATAAAATAATAGTAATATATTATTAGAATTTATCAAAAACTTTGATTTTCGATTAAGAAAGGTATAACAAATAGAACTTTTGAAACTTCGATAAAATATCGGAAATTTTGATGTTTATTAAGTACGGGTTGACAAAAAATATTGATCGACTTTGGGACCAAGATATTGACAAAAATACTGTCGTATAAAACGAAATAATAAAACCCCTAGTGATATCGTTTATCATAACAATGGAGGCAACATCCATATAACAACACAATAACGGCTCGAGTGGCGACATGTTCCGTTCCTATAATACATTATAAAGGTATACTATGTGTACCGATTACATAAAAAAAGGCATTCAAAATGTATTGCATTAGTTCCATTTGTATTACAAAATGTGTTTACTTAATATAAACCTAACTGGAGGTTCGTGCGTTTCCATCGGTCACCTGTCCGAGTCACCGCGCACTGTCCGCGGGCTAGTTGAAGTGGAACTTGAACTGGAAGGGCGAGCCGTGCTGGAAGTGGTGGAAGGGCGAGCCGTGGAAGGGCTGCGCGCGGCCCGCCTCGGGGTCCAGCGGGTCGTTGCCGGCGTCGAACTGCGCGCGCTTCTCGGGGTCCGTCAGCACCTGACACACACACACACACACACACACAAATATTACGTATGAGTTAGTATATGAACATAGGAGAGTGCGTGGAATATATATGTATGTAAATAATTCAGTAGTATATGAATATAGGCATTTACATATTTTCTCAGTACGATTTTAATAGATACGGAGGAAATATGGATTATTTTTTATTTACATTTTAATTTTTAAGTAAGATATGTATTTTAAGAAAATAATTACTTGTTTTACTAGAAAAGGCGATTCACTTTAGGATAATTTGAAATAATTATTATACCTTTACATCAGTAAATTATTTTCAATATAAAATAATTTAAAAAAAAAATTTGAAACAAAAAAACAATCATCAAACAGCATACGCTCACAAAAAGAAACAATCGAATTAAATACCTCATCTTTGAAGCTGATCTAAAATAGGGAACACCTGTATGATATGCACATTATCTAGCTTCCCATATATACATCTGTCTGTGTGTGTGTCTGTGCGTGCGCGTACCTCCTTGGCGGCGGCGACGTCGATGAACTTCTTCTCCGCGAGCTTCTTCTCGTCGCCGTGGAAGTTGTCGGGGTGCCAGCGCTGCGCCGCGCGCCGGTACGCCTTCACGATCTCCTGCTTGCTCGCCGTCCTGCAACACGACATTCTCCATTCATTATTCGTATTATTAAACTAGTTCAACAGACGACGAACTAACTTGTCGAAATTTCAGTAAATATTATTATAACTTTTGAAGTCATATAATTTGTACATAAAAAAATATACCCAATCAGTCCACCCGTTTTCAAGCTATGCATTTAACAAAGAACATTTCACTACATGCATACATCAATCAAAAAAGGATTAGATACACAATTAGCTGCGAAAATGTCCACTTTCAATTAACAATGGCAACTTTAACAATTAAATAATCCATATTCATACTTATATTATAAATGTGAATGTATGTTTGTTTATCCCTCTTTCACATCAAAACAAAGTGACGGATTGGTGCGATTTTTCATATGAAAATAGTTGGAAGGCTGGAGAGTTCCATAGGCTACTTTTACAGCTGGATATTATGTCATTCTCAGGGGAAAACACGTTATAATACAACCCACAACAACTCTTCATACCTATATATATATATAATATATAGATATATTATATATATATATATATATATATATATATATATATATATATATATATATATATATATAATATATAATATATATATATATATATATATATATATATATATATTATATATATATATATATATATATATATATATATATATATATATATATATATATCTATATATCTATATATATATAATATATCTAAGAAAAAGGTAGGAAAATGTCATTAGTACTTAAATATAAGCAATGACTAACCTCTTAACCCCTAATATCTTGTAGTAGTCCCTCTGCTCGGACTGCTTCTGCAGTTTCTGTGCGCGGTTGAGCCCGTCCTGCGCGCGCTGCAGCCCCTCCTCCAGCTCCAGCGCCTGCTTGTATGACTGGATGGCTGTAGAGGACAATATCATACACATTAACAGAAAGTACAATAACATATTATTATACATATGTATACGAGGCAGTGGTAGCCCAGTGGTAACGCGCTCGCTTGGGAAACCGAGTGAAGAGAATTCAAATCTGGGGTCTCGTACCTCTGATGATTTCATATGCGGATAAAAAATTGATTAAACTATTAAGTATTAATTTAAATTTGAGTTTTATGAAATTGCATATGAATATTTTTTTTTTATAAATTATTTACAAAAGGTGATAATAGTTAAACAAAGAGAGAGAGAGAGAGAGAGAGAGAAGTAGAGAGAGAGAGAAGTAGAGAGAGAGAGGAGTAGAGTAAGGAGGGTGCGTGTGGGTACCGTCGTCGAACATGTCGAGCGCGAGCAGCGCGTCGGCGCGGTCGCACAGCACGCGCGCGTCGCGCCGCAGCGCCAGCGCCGCGCCGCACGCCGCCAGCGCCTCCGTGTGCAGCTCCTCCTGCACGCACACACACACACACTTTAATAAAAACTAATTATACACCAACACATTGAAAAGACAAATGAATACATGGTCCTTATTGGAACGAAGTTCCTCATGGGACGATTCGGGCACAAAAAACATCCGCAACGAAAATACGTAGACAAAAAACCTCCGTAACGAAAATACGTGGAGTGAGATTTTTATGTATAGTTGATGGGTGTTCCCTGTACAGTGTCTAATGTGTAGTCTACGTGATGACTGTTATTATTACATATTTTTATGAATCATTGTGAATAAAATAAGTGTTAAGATAATTCTGTTAAGTAGTTTTTAATTTTTACCAATAAACAATCATAACAATAGAATTATACCTGAATAATTATTTTCCTTTTACCTCGATTAGAACTTGTAAATTAATATCTATGTAATAAAGAACTTCATTCCTATCTGGTGTTCCACGACACCATTTAATATTTTTTTCTATTACAAATTTTACTATTAAATAGGTCCATTTATATGAATTAATTGAGTTATTATCAAATAAAAACTAGTTAGTGTCGTGAAACGCCCGGTATATCGCTTGTCAGACAATAACAACGGTTACCATGGCAACAAATAGTTAACTAGTGCGCTACCTCTCTTTCACTTTGATCTATCTTTGTAGTGCACAACGGCAGCTATCACTTTTCAAGATTTCTACGTATATTTCTGTGAAGTGGAGTATAATTAATTTTAATAACAAATGCATCGTTTTTGTTCCAAAAAGTCAATTATTATTTATCTATAAAACATACTAGCGCGCACATTTGAATAGGCACCCCGGTCAAAATATATTGTCCCTTTTATTATTGTATATAAAAAATTGATTTTGATTAAATACACTATGAACGTAGCAACCTCGCAGCCGGATCTCGATCCATAAAGACCTTTGCTCTATCACGCACATGAAGACAAATAGATCCTAAACCATTTCTTTTTCAAATATTTAGCGAACCGCCGCCGCCGGGCGCCCACCTTGGCGTAGCAGCTGCACAGCCAGCGCCGCGCCTCGAACACCACCAGCGTGACGTCCCGCTCCGCCGCCAGCGCGCGCTCGGCGCTGGCGATGCAGCCCGCGAAGTCCCGCGCCTCGCTCATCTCCTCGCAGGTCAGGAGCAGTTTGTCGATCTTCTTCAGCTTCTTGTAGAACGGGAAGCACTTCTTGTGCTCCGGATCTAATTTCAGACATTCTCTGATTTCCTGGTGATTGAGAATATATAACGTTTATTACTAAATATGTTGGTGATGTCAATTTACTCGTGCCCCAAAAGATAGGTGCGTGCTTTTTCAACTGATTATAATCTGATTTAAATTATTATTTTTTGTACATAAACCATCCTTTGAAAAATGCCTTGTACCTCTTTACCTGCCGATTTTCCTCTACTAAAGAAAAAATTTAAAAAAATTTATGAGAGAATAGAATTTGCCCCATAAATAACTATATCATACGTTACATAAACAATATTTGCCAATTTGCCAATTATTACTATGAGGGGTTTGAATACTATGCTTTAAAGGGACAAATAAATGTCTTCAAAATGAAGAATAAAATAACCAAATTCTAGAAATATTTCTGTATTAAGAATGGAATAAAAGTAAAATAACAATGCGCCGTCTCAGTGCTTATTTATTCTAACGACCGATTTACCGAAGATATATTTAATACAAAATTATTGATTTTTAAATATCAACTCTATTGGTATTAAATATACGTGCTACTTTAATAAAGTCGAAAAAATGTATTTTATCTATTTAGACTATATATGTTTACAAACCATAGAAATAAAACTTTGTTTTTAAAATAGAGGAACCCTATTGTAAAGTACAACATATATAGGCCGGTTGAACAAATAAAAATTAAGCCGACGAATGGTTATCACCTAATATTTGAAAAGTATCCAAATCCTGACATAATGGGAAAAGTTTATCATCAGTTTTCAATAAGACACAACACATCTATCTATATATAGAGAAAATTAAATGTGTGTTTGTATATAATGGCAGCACCGACCTTGAGCGCGTCGCTGACGTGGCCGAGCTGGTACAGCAGCTCGGCGAGGCGGTAGTAGCCGTCCGTGGAGTCCTGCTGCAGCCGGTTCACCGACCGGATGTCCGACACCGCTGAGAACAGGTCGTTCTGCGAATTGTTACACACATATGTAAAACACTAGCTCATGCCCACGGTTCCGCTCGCATCACAAATCAGGGCTCGGAAACCGGATCAATTTTTAAACCGGTTTTGGCCATTAACCCCAAACCGAAAGGGTTTTCGGTTTAAGGTTACGGTTACGTTCCTTAAGCGATTAAAACTCGGAACATGGTTTGTGACAAATTTAGGTTACATGATCGCAATTATTAGATAAGAATGAGTTTTTGTGCGTTTCCTTTTGGCGAGTCTTTGCTATGGGTGAATTGCTTAGTAGAAGGACACATGTAGGTATTTATGTAAAGTTTTCAGGTATGTAATGAAAATAATCTGAATATAATTTTTTACCATGTTTTCAAGTTCTATAATCTAGATCGATTTAAATGAGAATTCTTACACCTTAGGCAATAGTAAAAGCAAACTTATTACAATTTCAATTGACTGAGATACAGTTCAAGCTTTCCGCTCTACATACTTCCATATAAAGTATTTCAATAAGCATAAATCGATCGACATCGTGGGTCTAACCACTAGTGGCCAGCATATGCATGGCATAAATGGCAAGCTTGAGCTATCTTGAGATGTGCCGCTGTGACCAAAAACGTCTCGACTACAAATTGAATACAAAAAGTCGACTTTTTGTAAAGGTTTTGCGTAACAGTTGTTGAAAAAAAAAACATTAGAGGCCATGCGGAGTCGCAGGCTGTAACTAGTTTACATATTTGTTCCTAGAAAGAATCGAATTTGCATCTTATTAGCAGAACCACTGCGCCATATAAATATGTTTTCTAGTATGAATTACTAATTAAGAAATGGTAATTATTTATTTTAACAATTACTTTTCTCACTTAGAGCGAGACGAATAACTGTTCATGATAATTAAAATATATGTAGGATAATGTTATATAGCTGAAGAGTTCATTTGTTTGTTTCATCTTGCTAATTCGAAATTTAAAAAAAAAATGACTATTAACGCATTTTACAACCTAATCCCTTATTGAGGGAGGCTACAACCCTCAATACGCAAACTAACCCACGGGAAATCTAGTAACTAACCAAACATAAACAAAACACAAAAAAAATAATATATCGAAAATATGTATTCTCATAATATAACTTTGAAAACATTAGTTAGATTGTCCTTCGTTATGGTGCAACGAGTTCAGACGACATATCCCATCGATAAATAAAATACTAGATACACAATCAGCGACAAAAAATCTCCTCACCGAATGGGCACTCATTTGAACATTTGAGCATGCTTTTATTTTTTTTTGTAAAAAAACAACTTTAAACCTTGCATTTAAGGTTCAATTTGCATTGTTGTTAATTTACTTCAACTAGAATAATTACCTAAACACAATTGGTGACAGTTTTAAGAGAACTTTTGCATGGGATTGTGTGTCTAGTACTTTTTTGATCAATGTAGAATCCTAAATATCTGTCGTCTTGTGTCCTTCTATGCTAAACAGCATCGTATAAAATAATGGGAATAACGGTAGTACAACCCATTGAAATGTTTATATTAACACAGCCGCCACGCTTTCTAATTTACCATGTATTTTTAAGGACTCTTGCTTCCAAGAAATCAACCCATATCATTATTTAGAAACCATACAAATGTGTCTTAGAATTTAGAATTGTATTTCTTTGAATCTAATCGACCGTGTTTAGTAGTAAAGTTTTTAAGTTTATTGTATACTAGCTATTTTTTCGGTTTGATCGCTTTCGCGAACGTTTTTGTGTGTGGACTGTAAATCCATAGATCGCTGGTTCAGATCCGGCTCGAAGGACCAAAAAATGTAGGGGACGCGACCTACCACTAAATGCTTGATAAATTAAATACAGTTTGAGATCGTTGAACAGTTTATTGATTTAATTATATGCTATACTAATGATTGATGCTAATTAATGATGCTAATAAATGAT
The DNA here is from genome assembly GCA_951806755.1 of Brenthis hecate. NCBI lineage: Eukaryota > Metazoa > Arthropoda > Insecta > Lepidoptera > Nymphalidae > Brenthis > Brenthis hecate. Next base: position 7,626,180 of record OX638271.1, on the reverse strand, counting down.
AATGAATGCAGCCGGTTTGATTGCTGTCCGAACACGCACTGCCTTTTTTGGGCGTGTTACGATGTATTTATAACACACCTACTAAGCATTATTGCTTAGGTGTTCGGTACAAACCTGGACCGAACAGTTAAGAAGGTCCCAGTAATATTCCAGAGTGGTGGGGAAGTTGGTGATGTTTCACCTCCGTGCCTCGGCGAGCACGTGGCGCGTCGGTTCTGCATTTTAACTCTCACCGGTTGTGTCGAATAGTCGTTCCACCGGTGTATGAGAGGGACAGGAATTGAGAGTGTACTTGTGTTTTTGCAAGTACATGCGCTACTCTATAATATCTCCTGAGCGGTTCAGTGAGATCCGAACTCACCATCGCGACGTGGACAGCACGCAGTAATCTTACCGGTAAAGACAGAAGTCGAGGCATATGTAGAGGTGTACACAGAGGCGTATGTAGAGGTATGTAGGGACACTCACCATCTCGATGTAGCAGTCGGCGCGCAGCTGGCGGAGCGGCGCGGCCCAGGGCGAGGCCTCCAGCAGGCGCGAGGCCAGGTCGGCGGCGGCGCGCGGCTCGCCGGCGCGCGCGTAGGCCTGCGCCCGCCGCAGCTGCTCCGCCAGCTCGTCCACGCGCATGTACATGTTGGCCGCCTCCTCGTTGTACGGCTCGCTGTACGCCTGCGAGCAAATGTGGCGTATTCCAAAACAAATAATCACCAATTCTAATACCAACAACAAGATTACATTTTCGTACTATCCTAACTCTTGAGACCATCTAAAACATGAAGGTATGAGTTTTAGAATTTGTTGAAATGTATTGTATGTACATAATATAGCCTACAACTGGTAAAAGTTATTATAATATCAATAATGACTATTGGTTGACGACGAATACTGATGAATGACTAAGCTTTGTTACACAAAACAAGGTATTTAGTATCGGCACCTAACCTGTCCAGTGGTAACGCACTCGCGTGGAAGACTGAGTATAGCGGGTTCAAATCCCGAGACTGATATGCGCGAATCATTTCCATAATAATTAACAACTTGTCTTACAGTAAAGGAAAACATTGTTTGACATGTAAAATCTATCAACATGCACTTGGCCAATGGAAAACGATGGCCTAATCCCCTTAGTATTGAAGGAAGGCCTTTACATAGCGATATGATATTAAAAAGATCTGAATACAATATCTAACTAATGCCTTACCCTCACTTGTGTGCATGCTTTAGGTACTCTTTTTTAAAGTAAACACTATTTATTGGAATAAAAAATAGGTTATGATAAGGGTATTGGGTGTTTATATAGCTTCTTATTAGTGAAAGAAATTTCAAAATCCTATCAGTAGTTACAGAGTTTACCCACTACATACAAACTTACAAACATTATCTCTATATAATATTACAAAAAATATATATTCGTAAATTCCTAAATACTTTTATAGTGTCCTTCACATTTGTTATTTTAAGTATGTATATAATGACATTGAGAATAAGTACTTCCACACACACAATTTAACCATATCAAAATCAATTTAGAAGCATGAAATTTATTTCATGTTTAAATAGAAATATAATTTTGATACTTTTTTATAAAAAATGTATACTAATGAATTGTGATTAAATCATTTTGAGTTTTATAAATAGTGTTGTAATTTAATTTACTAAAAATTCTTAAGAAAGTTATCCATACAAACTTTCATCCCCATTCTCACCCCCTTAAGGGATTACTATTTCACTCACTCACTTTTCATATCATGAGATTTAAAAAAAAATAATTTGGAATTTTTTCCTCTAATTTTTTCTATACAAAACTTATCCTGACAATAAAGAACACAAAAAAAAATCCAATTTGGTGTTTCATTTTTATTTATATAGAAAAAGAAGATAAAAGATAATTTAAAAGAGAATTACTGCCTCATACTTTTGAAGTCTATAATGGAAGCACTCAATATGTCAGACTCTTATCTGCCTTCAAACAATAACATCAAGTCACAGTTGCTGTTCATATCTACATTATTACATCATTGTTCATTTACTTTAAATATCTACATAGAGGCTATTGTTCATTTTATGAGAGTGGTAAAAGATAAAAATGTATCAATTGGATCTTTTAGTTTGTTAATAATAAAGTTTTATTACGGTTGCTACAATGTATAATTTACATAGCAAGAACAGAATGAAATATATTAACAATATACTATAAGAAAGTTTACTTTTTTATTTTGATAGATATAAATTTGAAATTGAGGATTTAAAATGTTTATATTGTTTATACAATTAATAAAATTTAAGCAAATCATCATTAACATTATGTATGGTGTTTCCTTATCAATTTCTGTTTTCCTTAATGTTTGTTTTAATATAAAGGAAATAGAAATATACTTACAACTTGTAAATAATCTTCTTTGGCCTCAGGGTACTGAGCTAGTTTGAGGTAGACATTGGCTCTGTGCATCCTTGCGGCAGTGAAGTCTGCCTTCAACTCTAGAACCTAAAAAAAAACAAATTTATTAGGTGTATTTCTAAATAAAAATATCTTTTCGGATTTTTTCGAAGATTTATTTGGATTTTTGGTCATAAATCTGCGAAAAAATCCAAAGATAGTTTTATTTAAAATGTCAAATATTCGCATAAATCTAAGAAAGTATTAGGTGTATTTCTCTTAAAGGTAATAAAGTGAATTTAAAGATAAATAATGTATTTACTTATTATTACTAATTTTAGAAGTTTCAATAATACAAAATACTCCTTTCTAATAACTAAAGTATGCATATTAAGCTTTATTACGATTAACTGAAGTTTATAAGAATGTAATAAATAAAAACTACAACTTATTTGGTAAAAAAAAATTGTAAAATGAATACCTTGGTAAAGTCCTGTAAAGCAAATTTTGCTTTACCCAATGCATAGTACACAGTGCCTCTTTTAAAATAGGTGAGGTAGTTGTGTGGATCACCCTCTACAATACAAATAAAAAGAAATAGTTAGATTCCAGTGTACCTAGTTATTATTATTATTATTCACAAAACTGAAATGTCACATGTTGAATCTATAATATACATAATAAACAAACATATGCTAATAGTTATTGTCATTGACAAATAGATCGAATACAGTTGCCAATTATAATTTTATAATGACAGTGAATATAAATATCTAAAGTTTGAATCACATTAATATTTTAAATTTAAATTATAGTAAATTTATTATTTGAAAACTATAACGTTTGAATTGTTTAACAAACAACTTTCAACCAAGGGTTAAACATACCAACAGCCGCATGATAGTGTGTCAACGCGTCGGACAGCTGACCACGAGCGAGGAAATCACGGCCCAGTTCCAAGTGTTTATTCACCTCCGCCTGCGATGTACAATCTGAAACTGTTCCACAAGCCCTTAGCATCTACACTTCACTGACAAAACATCATATTAACAACAAATGTTTAGAAAGAAACCTAGAAGACCCAATGCTCCACTTACAATCTAATAAAACTTCTAAAACTAACAACACTAAACATGGTGTGACTTTGTTCCAGTTTACATTCGTTAGATAATCCATTGTTGTAAATTCATTTATAATAGAAGACTTAATTATGATTAAAGCAGTACAGTTTCGATATAAACTAAATACTAATTATTTGACAGAGCCACAATCCATCTTTCCTTCGTCTCTTTTCGTGGTCTGTTCTGATTGGTCCAAATCAGAACTCAGACAATTTCGAATGACGCCCCCCCCAGGCCTCAGATATGACAAAATAATTGTAAATTAGCTGTCATATTGATAAGCTAAATTCAAAAACTACCACATACTTATATAAAATTCAAAACTTAAAATTAGTGATGAATTAAATTTCAAAATATGAATTACCATCATATAGTTGTGAAGTATAATACTGTAATTACTTTACTTTAACGAACTTACACATTTCTGAACTGTTATTTGGTATTGCCAATATTAGTATTTATTTGATAAAAAAAACAAATTATTGTAATAAATAATAGTTTTTAACGTATTTTTATTAGATATAATGGGCATTTAAAATAAAATAATGTACATTAAATCTCTAATAGCTCGCGTAAAATACTATTTAACTGAAAAGATTCTTGCTATTTAAGTCTGGCATACCTTTCAGACTAGTATGGCAACACTGTCTTTCTTTCACTTCAACTTATAAAATAGTGTCCGGTTAGTTTTTTAAAATTGTTATTTTTGAGTTAAAATATGATATGAAATCTAAAATAAACAATAATTTATACATTAAATTCTTTCTAGATTAGTTAATTTTATTTTAAAGTGTCGGATTGGTGATTTTGATTGAGATATTTTGAGATTACTTCTACTGTACTTGTAGAGATGTCAACATAACCTCAACAACTTATGTCTCAAATGTTGGTTTTAAGGAATGGCAGACGCTGCGCCATCGACAGCGCCTAAGGCGAAGGCGCCAAAAACCAAGGCTCCCAAAGAGAAGGCTGCCAAGGCGGCTCCAGCGGCTCCTGCTGAGCCCCCGAAGGCAGTGCGCAAAGTTTCTTCCAAGCCTCGTCATGGAAGGCTGTACGCTAAGGCAGTATTCACAGGATACAGACGTGGTCTCCGTAACCAACACGAGAACACTGCCCTTTTGAAGGTATCAAGAACTTTGTTTATACATTAGGTTATATTCAAATGTGCTAAAAAGGAATTGTTTTCTTTACTGTTAAAATGTTAAATAATGACGTAAATGTATTGATACATTACTAAGTATCTTCAACAATCATACGTAGAATCAAAAAAAACATTAAAAAGCTGTCTTATGACTATGTTTCTATTGGAGAAGCTATCAACTGCTGCAAAGCTTAAAAATACCCTCTAAATGATGCTTATGACATTTGAAACCTGAATTACCATGTGGTCAAAATTTTAACTGATTTTTTGAGAGTTGTTGTTAATATTTTTCCATAAATATAAGTATATAACAAAGAAATTAAAAATTTCAGATCGAAGGTGCCAAAGGCCGTGAAGACGCGATATTCTATGCTGGCAAGAAATGCGTGTATGTATACAGAGCCAAGAAAAGGACCCCAATTCCCGGAGGTCCCCGTGGAAAGAAGACCAAGTTGAGGGCGATCTGGGGCAAAGTAACCCGTCCCCATGGTAACAATGGCAGTGTGCGTGCCAGGTTCAAGTCTAACCTGCCAGCACAAGCTATGGGACACAGGATACGAGTGGTGAGTGTAGTTTTCTCAAACTTTCATATAATATACAATAATTATTTGTGTACTAACTACTTACTCTTGCTCCGCTCGGGTTCGTCCCTACTTAAATTTTAACATATAATATAGATTTTTCAGAGATGAGATATTTTCTTGCAGTAAAAAGTATCCTATATGTTGACCCGGCTATCATCATACTAATTTACATCAAAATCTGTCCTGTGGTTTTCTTGTGAAGCATTTTCAGACAGACAGAAAAATTCTTAAAACTATAGATTCGGCCTCCGTATCAATATAGAATAATGACTTTCATAAGATTTTCCAAAAACTATTTGATGTACAGATTCAACTCAGAATTTTACTATATGTACAGATAAATTTATGAAATCTTTAAACTATGGACTTAATTATAAAAAATATGGCAATTATTGCCATTCACAAAAGTCAATAGTCAAATATCTGATCTTATTAAGATCCTTCAATTTTATAAATGAGAATTTACACAATTATCTTGAATACACTTTTTGTTCATTGAATTATCAATATTCTTTAAAGCTAATTAACATCCATAAGTCATAACTGTAACTTTTGTAGCCTTATGCATGACAGATTTTGCTTATAATAATCATTATTAGGATGAGTTTAGCTGGACTATGAGTTGATCGGTTGGAAAAAACCCACTAATCAGATGACTAGGCAGTATCTGCATCTAGGTTATATTAATAATTAATACATAGTACATAAATATGACCAGATAGTCTGCTTTTCTGACTAATTGGTCACTACTTGGTACCTCTCTAATGATTATGCATAATGAATTTAACTAAAACTTACCCATAAAATTTTGTTGATTTTTCTATTTGTCTCGTATGTGTATAATGTCCATGCTCACATTTGTCTGCTTTTGTTTCAGATGTTGTATCCATCAAGGATCTAAGAACCTTTGTAATATAAGACTAAAATAAAACAAAACCCAAAATATTGCAGTTTTATTTTTGATATAATTAAAATAATTCAGAAGTAGTGGTAGCTCAGTGGTAATGCACTTGCTTGGGAAACCAAATAATGTGGGTTCAAATCCCAGGTGTCATCGTTGATATTTTCATGTACAAAACATTTCCAACATGATTACTGTTTGTATTACTGTCAAGGAAATATCGTGGGGAAACCTGCATGTCTGAGAGAAGCTAGCAGGTTTTCGAAAGACATGCTCAGTCCGCCTGCATTTGGCATGGTCTCCCTCATATTGAAGGGAGGCCTGTGCCCAGCAGTGGAACGATAAAAAGGGCTGAATATATAAATTATATTTGAACTAAAATAATTATGGATTTAAGTTCCACAAATAGTTTAATGTTGATGTATATTATGCTAATAATATGTCTATGTGCTATAATGCTATTGCTAATGTTAATAATATAATATTCAAATGTTAATTTTTTCACATTTAGCTTATGTTTATCATCATTTCTAATAAATACTATTTTTAACCAACTTCCAAAAAGTATTAGGTTCTATGTTCATCTGTATGTATTTTTATATAATGGATAGGGCAACATATGTATATTCCATTGTAAGGTTAATATGAATACTCATCCAAAGATAATATCTACACACTTTATCCCTTGCAGGGTATCCAAAGGAAAAGAATATCGACTACAAGCATATAGTGCACTAGCGACTCACCCTCACTCCGCTCGGGTTCGTCCCTAGTTACGTTTTAACGTTTAGTATAGATTTCTCAGAGATAACATTTTCCCGCAGTAAAAAGTATCCAATATGTTGACTCGAATAACCAGCTATCATCATACCGAATTTCATAAAAATCCATCCCGTGGTTTACTTGTGATGCGTTCCCAGACAGATGGGCAACAAGTCTAAAAACTATAGATTCAGCCTCTATATAGATAATAATGACTTTTATTCAATAAGAATTTCCAAAATTCGACTCCGAATTTTATTATAATTGTATAGAATATAGATTATCCTTGATCAAGCTGCAATGCCATTTTTACCTATATGAACACTTGTGACTATAATTTCAGAAGGCTTAGCCTTAGTCTGTTCATGTTATGCACTAGCGACTCGCCCTGCCTTCGCTCGGGTTCGTCCCTAGGTGATTTATGAACTCATTGAAATAAAAAAAACCTTAATGTTAAATGAAGCCACACAATATATTAGTCAAAACCGCACCCAAATCGATTTAGCCGTTTCTGAGATTAGCGCGCACAAACGCACAAACACAAAAAATCTAAAAATTATTATTTTGGGTTTTATTGCGTTAATAAAGACCCCCAATAATATTTTTTTAAATATCTTCCATGTACAGCGATCAGTTACAATTTGTAAGTTTGTAAAGATTATGTGGGAGTATTTTTTCCATATTCATGATTTAAATTTTAATGTAATTGAAAGCCGTATCTATAGGTATCTATACACCAAATAAATACTGTATCAAATATAATGAATGAATACCAGTAAAGCAAGGTTTTAGAAGAGTGCGATATGTTGACCTTACCTACAATATAAAAACTGTAACTTGCGTATAGGATAAATAAGTTTAGCTAATAAGTGATTAGCCGAATATAAGATAACTTGTATGTAAAAACTAGCCAAGTCAAATCTTGAATTTCAATTTATCCTAAGTCATCTACTCTGTGTAAATAATTAGACTGTTCAAATTTAAGAAGTTCTATTTTTAAAAAGCAAATTCGACTCAGAATTTTATTATATGTATAGATAATAGTTATTTATAATTTAATATTATGCATCAATTTGTAATGTTTAGAATAGTGATTTTAATCGATTACGGCGGCAGACACTTCAAAAATATCTGATTGTAGTACCTTGAAGTCGGTTTTTGAAAAAGATTTTTGGTACATGTTTGTAAAAACAATGGTATTATCAAATATTTAGAGCTAAGTCTGTGGGTTCTACAGTCACATAATGTGGACTTGATACCATCGGGACAGTGTGCAGATTTGTTTCACTTATTGCAATTTGAAATAATAATATTTTCGTCCATACTATTTATTTGGGTTCCGCTTAGCCTTGACCTTTTATAATTCACCAGCGTACCTAGGTATATGCAAGGTTGTGCGTGACAGGATTTACAAGTTAGTTCCTTGAGGATATTCGGCTACTTTTCCGCCGAAGACCTATACCATGGTTATGTATAAATAGAGGTAAAATTGATTGATGTTATCATTGTCCTGTGGTTCCTACGCCGCCTATCAAGTACCTGGTCACCAAAATGTTTAAATACGTAAGTATCTACACACCTATATTTCTTAATAAATAAATTCTATATAATTTAATGTGGTTATCAATTTCTTTTATTATAGTTTTATCATATTCATTTGGTTTTCGGTAGTGAAATTAAAATTGTAAAAGAATCTTAAATTTTATTTATACAATATATATATATATATATATATATATATATATATATATATATATATATATATATATATATATATATATATATATATATATATATATATACAAGTTTTTAAATTCACCGAAGACTTTCCAGGTCAAATGGTAACTTCATATTAAAAGTAGAAAGAGTAAACATATTATATACCTCAATTATAACAAATATTCTGATTAACAAATTAGCCCCAAATAATCCCTTATACATACAATATACAGTGTTTTCAAACTAAACCTTATAGTAAAAAAATAATTATCTACTAAATATTTTACTTTGCAGATGTTATTCGCCGCTCTTTTAGCTTTCGCCGCAGCTAAGCCTCTAGTAGTGGAATACCCAGCCATAGCTTACTCTGCCCCAGTAGCTGTGGACTATACTGCCCCATTCTACTATCCTGGTTACGCGACTGCATATGACTACGCTGCTTATTCCTACCCTTACAGCTATGAATACTTCGTACGTTGAATTGTTATAAATACATGATAAATATATTTATTCCCACCTACATCTGTTTTTTTATAACCTAAATATTATTAATAAATAGGTAAAAATGAAATATAAATACATGAAGAAGGCATACAGTTGATGGATAACGTTACACTCGGTTTTCATGATTTGCTATGATGATAAATTTCGCATTTCGAAGTTTAAAATTCCAAGAATAGCACAAAATTAAAACAAATGGGTTTTATCGATCAATCTCCCTCGTGTCTTCTTCATTTGGCGAGATATTGGCGAAGTAATCTATAGTGGTCTACTGGCACGCTTTGAAGCTTTAACAAGAGAATTGAATTGACATACATACATACATAATATGTAGTTACTAATTACAAACTACCCCCCATTTTGCAGCCTTCTCATATGCATTTAAGGGCTATAATATAGATCTATTGTTTTTAAATTTTCATGAATCATTTTTTCGTCAGCGATTTTTTTATTTCTTCGTAAGTAAATAATCCAATGAGGTTATCATCTAACTTTCAATTTATTCATTATAAATATGACATTAATTTTATGACTACGAGATTACTATATGGTGGTCATATCTTTTATCTTTTAATAAAACAGCCCGCCGGCTCCGGAACTGCCTCGCGTTACGTTTTTCATTATCTTTCCAACGTAAATCAGTGGGAAGTCTTTCATTTTGAAGTTAATGATGACTTGTTTTTTAATTAAAAAGTTATGTGAGTCTGACATACGCAGTGGAGGCCCAATTAACTACGAAAGTCGAGATTTTATTGACCACAGTATTGGAGTAATTTATTTTTGCTTTTCGTGCATAACAATGTTTATCTAAAATATTTTAATTTTTCACTTTCTACATCATGGAGACATTGCTGGTTAGGTATTCAACCCTGTTTAACGTTCCGCCGCTGGGCACGGGCCTTCCTTCAGTAGGATCAGGCCATATCCCATCATGCTGAACAAATGCGGGTTGATGGGTACATGCCCTTCGAAAACTTGCTAGGTTCGCTCAGACTTGTAGGTCTCGCTTCACTCGGTCTTCCACGCGAGCGCGTTACCACTGGACAGGCTAGGTGCCGATACTAAATAGGTACCTAGTTTTGTCTAACAAAGCCTAGTCATTCATCCGTATTCGTTGACCACCAATAATCGTTGTATTGATATTATAATATTTTTTACCGGCCGTACGATATAGATATTTATGTACATTCAATACATTTCAATAAATTCTAAAACCTGTAACTTCATGTTTTAGAATTTAGATGGTCAATACAGTTATCTGATACGAAAGTGCCATCTTGTTGTTGCTATTAGAATTGGTGATTATTTCTTTTGAAATATGCCACAGCCCACAGCCACAAAGAACAATCAATTATCGTCTGTATAAAAAATCAAAGAATGTGAAGCCGATATTCAGCGTGTCAGCGTTAAAACAGCCATCGTCATGTGAATATTAGGCAGGTGCTAAAATATTTTTTTATTTATATTAATATATATTTTTAAGTCTTAAGAATGAGGCGTAAAAACTTTTTAAGAAAAAATAAAATAAAAACTGACTTCAATTTTTTTTATTAAATTAAGTAAAATATAACTGACTAGCAGTACCCGCGGCTTCGCTCGCGCCCAAACTTCCGTTGGGCTAATCTGAAGATTACCTGAAAATTTCATCAAAATCGCTCCAGCTGTTTTAGAGTCCATAGGAAACATACATACACACATCGATTTTTATTTTATTTAATCAAGAATTTAAATTTATTTATTGCTTGGAAAATGGAGTTTGTTTATAAAAATTTAGTGACACACCGACTTCAGCGCCATCTACCGGATCCATAGGTGGATTCAAACCTTGCAGGGACCTACTTGAATATATAAAAAATATCATTAAAATCGTCCCTGCCGTTTAGGAGATGAACAGTGACACACCGACTGCAGCGCCACCTACTGGGTCCATTTGTGTTTTCAAACCATTCAGGAGCCCATTGAAATATACACACAAAATTTCATCCAAATAGGTCCAGTCCTTTAGGAGGAGTAGGTTAACAAACACACAAGAAATAAGATTAAGATTGGTAGTTTTCATTTACTATAGATACCTAATTAGATATTTTCGAAGTAGGTGTGCTTTGTATATCAACTGGCTGTCCAAATCGATTAATTAATGACGGTGTTCTGAGGTAAAAAACATAAAAAAAAATACAACCGAATTGACAACCTCCTCCTTTTTGAACAAGTCGGTTGAAAAAGATGACCAGCTTATGCAGTTTCCTAACATGATACATACCTAACTAGAGAAAAAATATATTTAAAAACATATAGGTATTATTATTTTCAACTTAAATATTCGTGTAAACGATATTATAATAATCGTACATTATAATATGCTCATTAATCCTACAAAGTATCACATTACCGGCCAAATCGTTGAAACGAAGCTTCTAGAACATATTGTCTTTGTAATTAGGCAATTTAGGTAAATTGTTCCGCCGCCCAGCGATTACTTGACCGGACACCAGATTACACAGTACACTGAACATAAATTATAAAGTTCAAAGAATTTTTTACTATGCAATACTTAGATTTATTACTTCTTTACACTGTGTCACTAAAGACTTATTATGAAGCTAGCCACCAAAATAAATGTCAAAGTCAAAAATAATAGCGTGATTTTGCTATTTATGCTACAGTTCTCGATCTTAATAATAATAATAACTTTATTCATAAATAAGGAAATTGAACATAGAACATAGTAATTTTTACAGTAAAGGCTTGTACAAATCAATTTCATACGGTTGGGGTTAAGTACTGTACTCCTTGCTAGGTTATAAAGATAATCTGTATTAAGGAGGCCATATAATATTGTTTACTTTATTTAAAGCTTGCTTCCCCATACAAACTTTCATCCCCTTAAGGGGTGATTTTCGGGATAAAAAGTATCCTATTCTATGCCAGGGTCTCAAACTATCTTCTTACCAAATTTCATCTAAATCGGTTCAGTAGATCCAGAGATTACCCTCTACACAGTCACAAACTCACTACCTTTACCTTTTTAAACCCGGACGCAAAAAGAGGGGTGTTATAAGTTTGACGTCGATATCTGTCTGTGTGTGTGCCCGTCTGTGGCATCGTAGCTCTCAAACGAATAATCCGATTTCGATGCGGTTTTTTTCATTTGAAAGCCAGTTTCCTAGCGGTGATTACTCGATTAAGTGCTTCATGCGTGCCAGTGTAATCGTTAAATGGCAATTTGCGTGGGAGGCTTTTTAAATTTTTAATTATAATATTATAGTATAGATAATGGAAATGATTATTTAGTTATTTTTATTTATTAACATTTATTTACTTATCACTCAGTGTACAAATTAAAATCATTTGTATATTATTTTAAAACATTATTCTTTGGCTTCATGTTTATTTAATATTATAATGAGTAGGTACTACGAGTATGCAAAATCAATCGATGCCCTGATAAATAACTCGTAGCTCTAGCCGATCCCGCAGCGGGACAGCGGCCGGCGCGGACAGCTGACAGCCGTGACACGGATACCTACTTACTGTATCGATTGAATACACGTCCGGTGCATCCCCGCTGTAGCTAGCTGCTGTTGATGTAAAGTTTTCAAATATATTTTAAATGAAGCGTGTAATTGTAGTTTTTAGTGATCGACTTCAAAATGGAAGGTATTCGATCGTCAGTAATTTGTCGGGATCTTACGCCAATTGTAGGCGGTTAGCCGGTTTTCATTATTTAATTTTGTAATGCATTGCTTATAATTTAAGGGAATATATATTTTAAAAACACGGTACTGGTGTTTATGATTAGGTACATTATAAGTTTTTCTTTGGAGTAGGTACCCAGCTTCCGCTCGCAAAATATGGGATGAAAGTTTGTATGAAACCTACCTTTTTTTATAGTTTTTTTATACTTTTAGCGCGAACGAAGCCGCGGATTCTGCTAGTTAATAATAATTCGCAACACTACTTACGTGGTCCATACTTACATATATTAGTTGGTACGCTGCAACGCGCCGCTCTATTTACTCGCTTTCGCAGTGAGGCATGTACATATGTACATACATACATACATATTATATATTCATCTATACATTTTATATTCAATAGATTGGTCTAGTGTGACCATTTACATGGTGTGTTGTATTAAGAGTGCGCCATGAGACCGCTCCAATTCGGAGGAGCGAGATGACAAGATAATGTTCTATCGTAAGTGAGAAGTATAGAGCGATAAATGCTCAACGTATTTAAGCGCTAAAACAGTTTTTAATTTACTATAAATTAATTAAACAATCGAGCGATAAATGAAATTACTTCTAGGCTTCCGGACAAGACAAGAACCCTACAAAAATAGTGATGTGTTTCTGAGATAAATAGCAATAGGTATGTATGCAAAACATATTATCGAGAAAAAAATATATTATCGAGAAAATTTTCACCAATCGTGTTTACAAATTTGGCAATTAAAGATAAAAGTCCGAAGTATCATTTCCCTAAATATCAAAGTGGTAACTTTTACAGATTCTGACATAAATAACGATGTCTAGGTACAAAATTGCCATATTATGTACACTCTTAATTGAGCCTAAAAGTTGTTGTTTTTTGTCGTTGAGCGTATGTTCTACAGAAACTAATTTTTAAGAAACAAAAAATGCAAAAAGCCATTACTATAAATGTTACTTTTTATCTCGATGCAAATTCAGAACTAATGATTTTAGTGAGCATAAAAACGTACATTATCTAGATTGTAAAAAGTGCTACTTTAATGTGAAATGAATTAAAAATATATTATAGCTTAAAAAAAGTAAGCACGCAACGAGACACGATCTAATGTATCGAACTCGGCAAAAAAAATATAAGTGCTTAAATTCGAAGTCTTTACAAGCCACTTAAGACTTTCATTCCAGTAGACTATGAATCTTTTTGCTTCATCATAAGATTTCTCATCTCTCTGCACTCTTCTGATGCAGCATCCGTAACTTATAAGATCAATTTCATTTAGACACAAGTGAAGCATATAAAAGAGTGTAAATAACGATAACAGCTATTTAATTTTACAGACTTCCCTTTAAACCCCTTTCGATTTGCTAACGAATGATTGATGGTTTTTTTAATTATAATATTTTTATCATATAAAACATATCTATTGTATGTATAATATTATTACGAAATATAATACGATTATAATTTCAAAGAGCATAGAAATATTGGTTTATATATAACATCTATACATATAATAAAAAGTAACTTAGCGAAATCTATGTGCGCGTTTCAGCAAAAAGTACTGAACAGATTTTAACTAAATTTTGTGTAGTGATAACTAATTACTCGGGTCAACATTTAGGATACCTTTTAATACAGAAAAACTTTAATTCCTACGGGAAAACACAATAACTGGTTCTATCAAAACGTTCTTAAAAATTTACTTGTCTAATGCTGGCTAAACCTTAAGAGATACATCAAAACAATGTACTACAAAATTGTAGGTCTTAATAAAGCCTACACAAAAATCTGCAATAGCATAAGTCTTTCTCCTAATATACACTCGCAATAACTATTCATATCGATTTAAAACGTGCCTAGGGAGACACAACATTCAAATAAAATAAAGTCAACCGCAAAGCCGCTACGATAAATCCCAGACATCACATGTATGTATGTATGTATGTATGTATGTATGTATATTGTATATACTCCTTTTATGTTACTATTTTATGTACATATAAATGTACATTTTTATAATTTATGTATATTTATGTAATTTGCAGTAAATCATTCAGTTAACCTTTGAGTGACCTGTGATGGAACGCTGTGTTAGAACGCGCAGTTTGTTGTACAAATGCTATTAAAAAATATAAAATAAAACCATCTTTTCAGATTTTTGCGTAGGTTTATTTTCATTTACGGTTCTCGACATTTTGAATGCTTTATAGCAATCATGGTCATAGATATCCGAAAAGATTTTTATTTATTCTTTATCTAAGTCTCGAGTTTAGATGTAAAAATATTTTATGTACAGATTCGGCTTAGTTAAATTTTTATTATATGTATAGACTATATTATTGATGGGGGGAACAATAGCCGAATTCCGATCTATACTGCGAAACTCACTGATACTACGTGGTCCATTAACATGTAATACACAAGCGCATCTCTATTCCTTTACTCATACAGATCGAAACATGTCATTTTTATATATAACAGATATAACGTGCTTTTCGAGATGTTATTAATCACTAATCTCCTGGCTTGATGATAATATATTCTTGCTAGAAAAACCTAATTTGTAGGGGTTTTCTACCAATAACTTTTTATTTTCTATGGCCCGACCGGGGACTCTAATCGAGGACCTTATCTGGTATTTTCTTTTATAAAAACTCTATAACAATCAAGGCAGAAGTAACTGTCACAAGTTGACATTGAATATGTTTACTGATGCTGTTATAAGTGGTTCGTGTATGAAACGTGACTTGCCACGAGGGGACTTCCGCCTTACGCCCCGCCGCGCTGCCGGTGCATAAGCAATGAGGACAATTTAACCAATTATCCAAACAGACTAAAATAGAGGATCTGGAAGATTAATAACAGCTCCAATAATCTACTAGATCCTCTAACATAGTATCTACTAAACCAATACCATTTATTTATGAATAAAGTGTTCTAAATACAGTTTCAAAATAGTTACCTTATAAATAACTCATATGGTTGCATGATACAAAAGCACTAATAAAAAAAATGAGTCGGTATATTTGTTAATATTAAATTGCGTTAGTATGAAAAGTTCTGAAAGAAAATGCTTCAGTTGAGATGATGTAGAAGATGTGTGGAAATAGCTGGGGAAAGGAATGTAGGTACATATGTATAATTTGAATATTTAGTAAGATCAGAGTATTAAAAAGTACAAAAAAAAAACCAATATTTTTATAATTAAAATTCGTACTCTATTTGGGAGTTACGGATAAATCATATATGTACATTTGTTGCTTTTTTTTAAGAACAACATAATATCTTTTTGTTCCTAATATTAATAATTTATTTCGTATAGGCATCATGCGCATATGCATGATAGATAATAGAATTTTTTTTCTTATTTTGAGAGAAACTGTCGTAATCTTTAGGTGTTAGTCTTATTTCGTGAAAGTTTCGTTAAAATCGGTTCGGCCGTTTCAAAGATAAGCCAGTATAAATGGATACAAATCTGCTTTTGTGCAAACAATCATATGGCATACGATGGTTATTTTGAATTTTCAGATAAGTATTTGAAAATTCAAAATAATGCTTTGGCTAAGTAATTAAAGCCTACCTATTAAATACATACCTAATCAAATATTTTCGAAATCGATGCCAGCCCATACAAAGCAAAGCACACCGACTTCGAAAATATTTGATTAGGTATGTATAGTAAATCAAAAATTCCAATCAGTTATTTTTCACTTTTTAGTGCTTTTGTTTGAAGTCGGTTTTTATTTTTTTGTTAAAAAGTTTTCATTTTTTTGTTCTATTATCGTCTTACAACACTGTGGGAAGTGAAGACGTCCAAAGGAAGGACTGACTACATAGTAATGTTGCAGAAAATGTCCTTATTGCGTCAAACTCATTGTAGACTGACACGAAATATATGTAGAGGGTATTTGTACGTACAATGTAATGCATCAAGATAACTTGGCGTAGGTAGTGATAAAAACAGTGATGCTTAATAAAATACTTTTTACTGAAGACGATAACATAAGAACTTATTCACAACACAAGTTTTACCGCCAATAAGTTTTTTGACGCCATTTTGACGTGTCACTTTTTTTTGATTCGTGTTTTGGGCTTATCAGAATGTCAGAGTAAGTATTTTTCGTTGATTTTGGTCACAACGTACACGTACGTACAAACGTGAAATAGGAGAGCAATAATGTTTACAGTTTTACTTCCTAACTTGGGGTTGCTATTGCTCAATTATTTAACCAAAAATTCAATGACCCTTTTAGAACTATCCGATACGGGATGCGAACATAGACGACACGTTTGGTTCAGTTTGTAGTGTAGTGTAGTTCTACTTGCTGTGCCAGCGGTCGCGGGTCCGAGTCCTGCTACGGGCATTCATTTGTGTGATGAGCACGAATGCTTGTACTCCAATCATGGTGTTTATAGTTATAATATGCATGTATTTAAAGTTATATATGTGTAGTGTATCAATTATCTGGTATCCATAACACACGCCTCGTAGCTTACCATGGAACTAGATGGTGATGGGTATAACATATTAATAAAAAAACCTAGAATCAAGCTGGTATAGAGTAAATATTAGATCTGCTATATTATAATTATTGTTATACGAAGGTTATCTTGAAGTTCTACCAAAACGTAAAACAGCTGTTGCGTTTTTGTGCATCTGCCATTATTTATTGTAGTATAAATAACTTTAAAAGCAGACTAAGTACATAATAAATATATAAGTATAAATATTGTGATAGTTGGTGAGTGTGTTTACGTACTATGTATTGGAGCGTTTATTTTTAGACATATAATTTTATATAGCAGTTAATCTGTAGCTTGCAATTTCTGCGTCAGAGTTTGTGGAATTAATTTTAGTTTTGGGTAATTTTAGTTCTATGTTAAACCTAACCTTTCCCGTCTCATTGGTGCGTCTTAAAGTCTACCGTGAGCCACCTTAATAACCCGGGAATTTTAAATAAAACTATCTTTTTGGATTTTCCTCCGGGACACTCCTACGTATACGCAAACTCCTAAAGCATACGAAACGCCGTGGACCAAAAATCAAAATTAATCCGCGAATAATTACAAGATAGTTTTATTGAAAACTAGATAAGAAAGCTAACTAGAAAAGCACAAACAGATCTATCCCACGGGAACCATTCATTTTTCCGAGATAAAAAGTAACCTGTTGCTTGACCGACAATATAAGCTATCAGCATGCTAAATTGCCATTTTACTTAATTAGGTGCATAAGTTGTTGTGTTTTTTAACTATTCCACGGGAACTCTTTAATTTTCCGGGATGAAAAGTATCTAAAATGCTGACCGGGGATATAAGGTACCACCATGCAAATTTTCATTTAAATCGGTCCAACAGTTTCGGAGATTAATCCGTACAAACAGACAAACAGACAGTGAAACAAAAAAATTGAAAAAAAAACCGGATTTGTTCTATTTCTCTTCTTACATCCACCTATCTCGGTTTTTGCCATTTTTTTTCTATGTACAGACATTCGACCTCTACAGTTTTTGTAAAAACATGTTATAAACTAACCTAACTAATCTAGAAAGAAAAGAAAGGGTTGTTCTGAGTAAGATGTAGCTTTCGCCTTAGCCTTTTCTTCTTAGCCTTCTCAACCTACATTATCCAAGTCGAAACTGTCACGTTATCAAAAAATAAAACTTCCTACTAACCATTGTCTAACTATCCGTGTCTTCGCAATGTCCCTAAGGTTTTCCAATAATAATAACAGCAATCAATACAGTAAATCTAAGAAAGTATTATGTGAAACAGAGAGTTGCTTTTCTGGTCCACTTTGCTATCAGAGATTAAGAGCGATCTGCATGATGCACCTCCCGAGGCCTACCGAAATGGACCAACTCCCAAGTGCGAAGATGCTAATGAACCAACCACAACAAAATGAGCAACACACATCGGGGGAGCTCTGTTAATTCCCTGGACTAAGTCAAACGTAAGTTTTACTAGAATAGTTTAAAAGTATTTGCACTTTATACATATAAATCTAATATATAAATACCTCGTGTCACGGTGTTTGTGGTTGCACTCCTCCGAAACGGTTTGACTGATTTTAATGATTTTTTTGTATATTTGGTAGGTATGAGAATAGGGCGTAAAATATTTTTCACCTCCTACCCTCACCCCCAATTTTTAATCGCGATTTTAGTATTTTTGCAAGATTTTTTTTTGTAAATTGAACGCGGGCAAACCCGCGGGTTCTGTTAGTTATTTTATAATAATATGTCTAGATAATAAGTAAGTAATTATCACGTGACGTGCTACATGAACTGACACTAATATCAATTGTCATGTACATTATGGGTGTTTATTATCACAGCGTAGTCGGAGAGCGATTTGCGCACATTATTATGTTATATCGGTTGCACGATCACAACTAATTTAACGGCGCGTACGCACTAAATGATTCGCTTAGTTACTGTGTATTATTATAAGCGTGTTATATTATATTCTTAACCGACTTGAAAAATGTAATTTTTAGTAAGTTCTTCGTCATACAAAGGTCTTATTATCCAAATGTAGTGTAGTTGGTGAAGTGCCGGATTTAATCTTAGTGCCGCCCCTGGGCATAGTAAAAAATGCCGCCCTATTATTGAAATTTTGCAAATGAAAAATGCAGAAAATTAATTTATAAATGATATTAATTTTTCGAAAAATGTACCTACTAGTTAACCTTTTTTTCTTTTTTGTAAAATAAAAAAGCATTTTGATAACGCGAAGAAAATTTTTCTCCCGCCTTCCGAATTTTGCCGCCCCTAAAAATTTGCCGCCCTGGGCACTAGCCCCGAGTACCCCTAGTGTAGATCCAGCGCTGAGTTGGTGGACTTTACACTTCAAAAACTAGTGAGGACTTTTCAAATATTTACAAACACGAAAACGAGATCCACGTATAAGAATATGAATGCGAGATTCAGAGTTTGAAACCGCTTCACTTGAATTTTCAAGAAAGTGCGTTACCACTGGACTATAACATCATAGGCATAACCTATTGGGTACACTGTATTGATGAAAACCAGTGACCTAGGTCGGTTCACTAGTTGTAGTATAAATAGATCTCTATAAATCCTATGTAGACGTAACTACGCCAATTGGTTTCGTGTCTGTAGTTACTTACTTAGTGTCGCTTCACTCACAGATATCAGCTTGGGATATATTGTTAGCACCTTTTCTTAGTTTCTTATTACTAGGTATACTTTTTAGTGTATGAGATACTATTTTTTCGTAATGAAATTCTACTGGTGGCTGAAATCGGCTAATATTATAAGATTTATGCTAATACAGTTATGTATTATGAAGGTATTATGATTGTGTTGTATTTTGACTTTTGTTCTTATATTTTGTCTATACATATAATAAAATTGTAACTAAGTCGAATCTGTACATTAAATATTTTTTTGAAAATCTTATTGAAATTGACATTATTATCGATACAGAGGCCGAATCTATAGCATATATAGATATTATTCAGTAATAATTTTTATAATATAAATACTTTGATTAAGAAATTAGAGTGATTTGATTAAATTGAGAATTTAATTTGCGTGTAGATGATTTACGCAAACCACTCTCACCGGGTTAGATACGCTACGATGTCTGAGTTTGACATGCAAGGTCAATTGTAAATTATAGTAATATGAAAGTGGCTTTCTTCATGTCTATATTAAAGTAAATAAGTTAGATAAAAAACTTATCAGTAGGTTCAATGTATTAGTAAAATAGTTACTTAATGTCACTTCACACGGGTGCATTCTTTGGTGTAGTACTTACTGTACATATATATTGTGTATACTATATACATATTCTTTTTTTTAACGTTGGGAAATGCGAGGTGTGGGACTCACCGGCAAAGCCAGTATTACCCACTAAAACTATACTATATACATTCCTAGTATAAGCACACACACACACACACACACACACACACACACACACACACACACACACACACACACACACACACACACACACACACACACGCACGCACGCGTGCACGCAGGCACGCACACATGCACGCACGTACTCACGAACACACGCACACACACACGCACACTTTTAACATAAATATTAGGTACATGAATAGCTCCTAAACATAAATAATAACAAATGGCAAAATAAACGCGATCATAAAATATATGAATAAAACAATGTGAAAAATAACTAGTAAAGGACATTTCTTAACAAATAAACAATAAGTCATAAAAATATTTTATTTTCCCCATGCTGTATGTAGGTAAATATAGTAATGTCGAATGGTCTCGATCCTGAATGAGAGTTGTGGCTATTTCTGTCCGCGTGGGCGGCTGAGTCCACGTTTGTAGGGAGAGGTCAATCTTATTACTCGCTAAACGGTGAGTCGGAAACTTTTAATTTTACCTAATCTCTGAATTGGGCAATTAGGTACTAAATATGCAAAAAAAAACGTGTGTGTGTGTGTACTTATGTACGCACGTAAGAAGTTATACTTCTTTGGCGTAAAAGAACAAAAATAGCTACAGATTTCATCCCGTATGTCACAACTCTCTGTTTGTAAAAGGAATTATACTCGTATATTTATAAAATAATTAAAGAAGGTATATTAGGCGTATTACAATCATATATTTAAAGAATATCATTTAAGGAAAGAATAACAAACCGACAGACAGACAGACAGACAGACAAACAGACAAAGATTTTAAAAATTGTGTTTTCTTATAAATACCGTATATAATTCCATATGCATTTAGTAAAAAGCTGTTATTTTGACATTACAAACAGACACTTCAATTTTATTTATCTTTATAGATACTTCAATTTTATTTATCTGTATGGATAATACGGATTTATTAATCACAAAAAAAACCGGTAGCACTATACTTGTAACTGAAGTTTGAAAAATTTTCATATTTTTAAGCAGGTTTCAGTGTACTTATATGTTTGTATAATATATATGAACACTTTGTTGCAGAGTTATATGCTTCTAACGTCATAAACATATCGTCCACCCAACTTTAACTTTTGAAGTACGCATCGAAAATGTCTAAAAATAATGAAATAATAGACATTCCAAAATATTTTCAACGAAAATTGTTATGTAGAAGATATGTTGAGTAGTTTTTCTGATATCTTATATGTACATATTTAGCCGCAAAACTAATTTTGTTTTCCATATTAACAATATGATGTACAAACTTATTTATACCGTCAACAAAATAATATCATCGATGGGTAAAACATATATTTAATTTAGTTACATGTAACGAAATCCTCGATGTGTGCGATTTTAATCGAGTCGAGAAGAAATCGATTATTTCAAGATCTTTGAACTGATAATGTATTCAGTCCTTTTTTAACGTCCCACGGCTGGGCACGGGCCTTTCTTCAATACGAGGGGGATCAGGCCATAGTCCACCACGCTGGCCAAGTGCGGATTGGCGGACTTCACATGTCTTTCGAAAACTTGCTAAGTTCTCTCAGACATGCAGGTTTCCTCACGATGTTTTTCCTTTACCGTAAAGCAAGTGGTAATCATGAAGAAATCAGGTCAGAAATGATTTGCACATGAAAATATCAGAGGTGCGAGAACCGGGATTTGAACAAGCTTCACTCGATTTCCCAAACAAGCGCGTTACCACTGGGCTACCACTGCCTTGAACTGATAATAATAACTGATAAAAATAAAGGTTATTTTTTTATTCACGTTTATTATACCTTGCGAAGAAGTTTGTTCTTTAATAAGGATATACAAGAGTACGATGTTCATTACTTATTTCAAACACAAAGGTTTACCTGTCACTGGATGAGTAATTACTAAGTGCGGTTTTTGAACTTTTAAACACAGTTTTTTTTGGAGGAAAATGAATCCATTGAACTTTACCTTGAAATAAACGAAAATTGACTTCACTAATGATATATTTTATAGTATGGAGAAGAAGAAAGTTACTACTTAGTCTAACCCATCAGATGGTGCACGTGGGAACACTAAATTACTTTATTGAATATTTGTATTATGAAATAGATAGGTACTTAAGAAAATTAGATAGGGCCGGTGGGATGTGAGGAATCGTTAGTCAGTCATAAGCAAAATTGAAATATTTGCCCCTGAATTTAAAAGCTCGTATTAACTTCACATTGTATTCAGCCCTTTTTAACGTCCCACTGCTGGGCACGGGCTTCCCTTCAATCGATTTTAAAGGAACTTCAAATGGCAAGTAGAGTACTTGGTTCAATGACACGGGTTTCATAATATGATAATATAAAGTATATTAGAGGTCCTATAACCCATTAACATTATATACTGAGAGGATGACATCGACCTCAATAATAATAATAATAACGGGTGTAATGGCCCTTGAACAAAGAAGTGCCAACAAATTACAAATTCACTTAGGAGATTCGATGGAAAAGTTTAGTTATCTTCATTATATATGGGGTTTGTTCCATGCTTCGCTAAGTTTTCCACTTTTTCCAAATAGTCTGTCTAATTTACTTTAAAGATGGTCTCATTGTTCTCGACTACAGGGATTTTCCAGCCAATTTATTGACATAAACAGTATTATGTCGTTACGATGTTTTGCTGCGTTTTACTTCAATTTGAAACTATTTTGAGATATTATCTTATTTGTACGTTAGATTTAAGTTCTAAATTGGTAGTTAGGAATATTTCCATAGCAAGGTATTTTTCAACTGAAGATTATATATAAAATACTACAAGGAAAATCTAAAATACCACAGACAGAGTAAATACTTATTCACTATTTATTTTATTTAATCATTTATTTCAGGCAATATTTACAAAAACTTCTTAAATATGTAAACAGAGGGCCATAGCATAATATATACCTTAAAACTAACATATATATTAATTAATTATATATTATTATAATATGTATGTATGTGAAGTTATATGTATTTGTGTAGTGTACCAACTATCTGGTGTCCATAACACAAGCTTCGTAGCTTATCATGGAACTAGATGGTGCTGTGTGTTAATGTCCCAACATATTAGGGTATTTATTATTCACAGCAATAATCGCAAAAATGTAAGAATTTTAAAATATAAAAGCAAGTCAAGCAAGTTGTAAAGCAAGTCCATTAGAAGAAAAATATTAATATTACTGAAACTAATACAAATTTTGACACTATAGTACTTACTTTACAGATGGTGGTTAGCTGAATAATAACAATATCAGCTCAAGAGCAGTATTTCATATCGTTCTCTTACTATATCCAATATCCATACTTTAATACTAATATTATAAATGTGAAAGTGTCTTTGTTTGTTTGTTTGTTTGTTTGTTTGTTTGTTTGTTTGTTTGTTTGTTTGTTTGTTTGTTTGTTTGTTTGTTTGTTTGTTTGTTTGTTTGTTTGTTTGTTTGTTTGTTTGTTTGTTTGTTTGTTTGTTTGTTTGTTTGTTTGTTTGTTTGTTTGTTTGTTTGTTTGTTTGTTTGTTTGTTTGTTTGTTTGTTTGTTTGTTTGTTGTTTGTTTGTTTGTTGTTTGTTTGTTTGTTTGTTTGTTTGTTGTTTGTTTGTTTGTTTGTTTGTTTGTTTGTTTGTTTGTTTGTTTGTTTGTTTGTTTGTTTGTTTTGTTTGTTTGTTTGTTTGTTTGTTTGTTGTTTGTTTGTTTGTTTGTTTGTTTGTTTGTTTGTTTGTTTGTTTGTTTGTTTGTTTGTTTGTTTGTTTGTTTGTTTGTTTGTTTGTTTGTTTGTTTGTTTGTTTGTCCGTCTTTCGCGTCGAAACGGATTGACTGATTAGCGTGATTTTTGTGTGGAGATAGTTGGAGGGCTGGAGAGTGACATAGGTTACTTTTTACCCCGGGTAATTATCTCTTTCCTACGGGAAAACACGTTATAATTCAATTCAAAAATTAATTATGATCAGAATTACTTGAAACTTGGTATTAATGCTCTTTTTGAAATCCATTCTATAAGGGGGTAAAATTGGGATGAGTTTTAGCCCGAGCGAAGCCTTGGGTTCTGCTAAGAATTCTAATGCGTAGTATTTGGTACATTATCCATCTTACGAATATGATAATATAAAAGTGGTGAAT
Source organism: Brenthis hecate (assembly GCA_951806755.1). NCBI lineage: Eukaryota > Metazoa > Arthropoda > Insecta > Lepidoptera > Nymphalidae > Brenthis > Brenthis hecate. Next base: position 7,601,320 of record OX638271.1, on the reverse strand, counting down.
CTAGATGATATTTTATATAATGAAATGAGCCACATTATGATAAAGACATAATTTTTTTCGCATCAAGTGGATGTTATCTTTGTTAATATTATAACTGCCTCGGTGGTGTAGTGGCTAGCATGTACGGCTGCACACCCGGAGGTCCTGGGTTCGAGTCCCGGGTCCGGCCAAGTTTAGTTATTGAGTCTTTCTGTATAGTAAGTCTCAGTAACAGCCCGGAGTTGGGAAGTTGGCGGTGTTTCACCCCCGTGCCTCGGAGAGCACGTAAAGCCGTCGGTCCTGCGCCTTAACTCTCACTGGTCGTGTCGAGCAGTCGTCCCACCGGAGTATGAGAGTGACAGGAATAGAGAGTGCACTTGTGTCTGCGCGTACACTTGTGCACTATAATATCTCCTGCGCAGTTGGCTAATCTCAATGAGATTGGCCGCCGTAGCCGGAATCGGCTAGGAGAACATCATCATAATATTATAAGAGGACAGATTTTTTTGTTTGTTTGTTTGTACTGAATAGGGTCCGAAACTACTGAACCGATTTAGATGTAATTTGGTAAGAAGATAGTTTGAAACTCTGGAAAGGACATAGGATAGTTTTTATCCCGGAAATCGCCCCTTAAGGTAATGAAAATGGAGATGAAACTCTGTATGGGGAAACAACCTAGAGACGAAGCGAGAGTGAGTCGCTAGTGAGTTATAATATCAAATAACCTTATTAAAAGATGTGAGAGATAGATGTAGATAAGATTTCTCGAGGCGAGGGCCACTAATCGGGTCACTACTTACTTGTCAACAGTTATAGGATAAAACTAATATTACAATATTACGAGTAGGTACGTACGTGTTTATTCGTAGTTATTATTAATATTATACGCAGTACAGGACAGGCGACAGATGGATCGATAACAATTTTTCCCATAAGCAACTAAAAGAACTAGTGCTGGCCGAGTGGTTGAAATTCAACTAAAACTTTCTTAGATTTACGCGAATATTTCACATTTTAAATAATTGGAGTAAATCTAAGAAAGTAATATACCTATGTAGGAGTATCTTTTAAGTCTAGCGATGAGTGTGACGTTCCCAACGCGCTTTGTGGATAACTTCGCAGTAATGTCAAAACTACGGAAGCTGGCCGTTTCGTGTCACCTTCACTTCCCGTCCTTTGATCATGAGAAGTTCCTTTAAACACATGCACATTATAACTATTTTTAGCTACATAATAAATATTGATATATAAGTACATATATTTTACTGATATAGATAAAAATTGGACCTTCTTTACGAGTTAATATTTCTAAACTATAAATGAGAGCTTTTGGATATTTTTGTTTTTCTGTCTTTTCTGATTATAAAACAATATTTTCAATTAAAAAAACGGACGACTTAAAATTGTGAAAAAAGTAATTTTACACATGTTATGTTATGATTAGTTTTCCCTTACTTTTGGCCGTAATATAGGTATAAATTTTTGACGTTGACATTTAAGGACGAGTTTGGGTTATTAGTATCATGTGTAGGTATCTCTACGTCGAAGGTTGCAGGTTCGAGCCCTTATATGTCTGTTATTTTATTTTCAAAAAATATTTTTCCAAATCACTACTAAGGCTTCACCTAATCATTTTTAAAAGGTTTTATTTAACTTGCCCTGTTTGTTTGGGTCATATTTAGTAATGAAAATTTTACACCTTTCCGGTTGACAAACTGATGTACCTAATATTTGGTATATAACCTTTATTGCTGATGACAATATAGTTGAGTATATTCAGTATCATTGTAAACTCAAGATGGCCGCCGCTACAAAATGGTGGATTACATATTTTTTCACAACCCCCTCAATATGGTATCAAATGTAAGAGTTTTACAAGTAGAACACAGAGCAGTATCTTTCCAATAAAACCGTTTAACTAAAAAAAAGTTTTACCTATTTTATATCTTTTTGTATTAAATTTATTTTGTGTATCTCGGAAAGAGCTCTAACAATTTGAATCAAATTTTGTATTTAGATAAGGTTTTGATTTTTAAGTTTACCTATAGGTGATTTTTCTCAATATAAAACCGCAATTTTCATATTTTTACTGAGAAACACGGAGTGAAGTTCGGTCACCCAGGTACTGTAATAATGAAAATTTCTTTTCTCGAATCTCAGTATGGAGTAGATATAATATGGATCTCTAATCCATCATATTTTTATAAGGATGCCTATTTATAAGTATGTATATATATATATATATATATATATATATATATATATATATATCTTATATATTTAAACGAGCTATTCTTGTATATATATATATATTATATATATATATATATATATATATATATATATGTATATATATCAATATATAATTTGAATCTCGGAAACGGCTCCAACGATTCATGCGCTCCGAGCGTTAGAGTAAACATATCCATTCTTTGTTCTGTACTTTTTAAATCTTAATTGTGCTCAAACTCACGTAACCTTTCGTAATTGTTAGTTAATTACTTAGATTTTTCATTACTGGGTGTTATTTTAACTAATACATGTGGTTAGCTGCAGTGATCATGAAGAAACAGTGTTGTAAATAAACAAAGGACAGTGACATTGAACGTCCTTTACAACCGTCTCGGTTCCTCGCACTGTCTCTAGTTGATACCAAGCAGAATTTTCATCGCTTCGTATATGTATTCCTGGCGCAGCGGTATACGGCGTAACTTTTTACGTGTGACAACCCGAGTTCAAATCCCAACAAAAAGCAAAAAAGTTAAATATTTATTTCTTGATTTTAAAATACAGCGAATATAATAATAGTCAAAATGAAGTACGCATGTTGCAAATCGACGGCAGGTGGCGCTACCGATAGCATTACTTGCACTAAATGTAATCAACATTATCATTACCAATGCCTGTACCCGTCGAAAGCTTTATTTGAACCAATGTTGAATGCGGAATCTAAGATAAGATGGACTTGTCCGGATTGTATGCTGGCTTTACCAAGACAAACTGTTAAGGATAATACGCCAGTTTCGTAGTCAGTATTCCAAGTCCAATTCTAAACCTAAGATCAACGAAAATGTAACTGTGCGTAGAGGTTGCGTCGGCATTGAGTGCGCTTTCGCCGGACAAAGATGATGACTTGAGTTGTAGTGCTTCCTTTTTAGATCAGGTTAAACACCTTATTTCTTCAGAAATCTCCTCTTTAAAAGATGAGCTTAAGTCTTCCCTTACACCTCTTCAAAATGAATTAAAATCATTGCGTGATGAACTATCATGTATGAGGGAAAGTTTAGAATTTATTCATGGTCGATATGACGATTGTAACAATAGAATTGATAAATGTGAATCAGAAATAAAACAACTATCATCGAAATGTTTAGAATTTGGGGATCTTAAATCTAAAATAGATCTATTAGAATCTGAAAATAATAACCGCGAACAATGGGCTCGTAAATCCAATATTGAAATTTATGGTATTCCTGAAAAGAACAATGAAAACTTATACTCAGTACTGCAGAATATATCCCAACTGTGTGATTACAACTTGAATATCGACACTGATATAGATTTTATTACAAGAGTCGTATCACGAGATAAAGAATGCCAAAAAGATTAAACCTATTATAGTAAGATTTTTGTGTCGATACAAAAAGGATGACTTTCTTGCCAAAGTGAGAAAACTAAAATTGAAATGCCATGACATTGGATTTCTATCAAACAACAGTTATATTTACTTCAATGACCATCTTACAAGTTCTAATAAAGCGCTTTTGCAACAAGTAAAAAAAAATTGCTAAAGAAAAGCATTATGAATACGTTTGGGTTAGAAAATGTAGCATAATGGTGCGTCGGAACAGCTCAAGTCCGGTCTTACACATTGGGAAGACAAGTGATTTAAAAAAGATTGTATAAGAGTCATTTATATTACTGTAGACTGGTGTAGTAGTTTACAATTTACTCTAATTATTTTTATACGTTTTTTGGTTCAATTCCTTTTTATATGGTTATGCTTTTTATTGTACTGGTTTTTATGTTACTGCCACTATGTATTTATTCCCTTGAAGGATTTAGGACATCTTTATTTTCCCACAGTAACATTTAATATTATTTATTTTTTTACAATAGTACTAAATATAATTGCAATTTATGAATTTATTTATTGCTCGATTTTAATGGTAATGGTCTTATGGTCTATATATTTATTATTTAATAATGTCTAATAATATAAATATCACATATCAAAATGTACGGGGCTTACGAACAAAAACCACTTCATTTTTTAGGAATATGATACAATTCGATTCAGATATTTTCTGTCTTAGTGAAACGTGGCTAAATGAATCAATAAATAGCTCCGAGTTGTTTGATTCCAGGTACACGGTCTATAGGAATGACCGGAATTATAGTGATCTAGGGAAAAGCTTGGGAGGAGGTGTTCTAATTGCGGTTAAAACACACTTAAATATTAGGTCCTCAGTTGCTCATTCCATTTCTGGAGCGGAAATTATACATGTTTCTATTGGTCTTACATCAGCTCCTCTTACGAAGTCCCTCCATTTGTATTGCTGCTACTTCCCGCATGGTAAATCACATTATGAAGCATTGTGCGATTTTTTTGAAAGTGTATCTAATTTGCTCATATATCATCCTGATGATTATTTTGTTATATTAGGTGACTTTAATATATCTTCTGCGTGTTGGTCACAATCTAGTACTGGTATGAGCCTAGACAACATTGACACAGATGATGTGTATATCAATGCACTTCACAATTTCTTGTGCTTTAATAGTCCTGAGACAGTTTAATTCTATTCCTAATAGAAATGGACGTTATCTCGATCTGATTATTGGAAATTGTGACTGTTTGGTAAATTTAAGCAGCACTTCACTAGTTCCTGAGGATCTCCATCACCCTACATTGTCGGTGTTGCCATCACTGTCATACTCTCGCACCTCTATTGAAAACCCTCGCACAATAAGGTTATATCACGAGGCAGACTATGACGAAATTAATAATGTCATCGCTAAAGTTAACTGGCTTGAATTGCTAAGTGATTGCGAAATATCTGATGCAGTTGATATTTTTTATAAAATAATCAATAAAATTATATCAGATCTTATACCAATAAAAATTGTAAAATATGTGAACAACTTTCCTTTCTGGTATTCTAAATCTTTAAAGAAAATGATAATGGAAAAACTTAAATTTCATAAAAAGTGGAAAACCTATAATAGACAAATTGACTATAATAATTTTAATTTACTTCGTGAACGGCAAAAGATCGCCCAGGCCGAATGCTATGATAACTATATTTACCATGCTGAACTCAAAATTAAAAATAACAGTAAGTTTTTCTGGACTTTTGTTAAATCCAAACATTACTCCAATATCATTCCCGATACAGTTTTTCTTTCTGATCAAATTGCTCACACAGGCAAAGATACATGTCGTCTGTTTAATGATCATTTTAATTCCGTTTATGAGCCTGCCACTTCAGACACACCTGTCAGATTGAAGACTAATTCGGTAAATCATGTAAGTATTGAGTCCATCAATATATCCATTGGTAAAGTAAAAAAATATCTGAAAACGCTTAAAGTTGATAAAGGTTCTGGTCCTGATAATTTACCTCCCATATTTTTAAAATCTTGTTGTGAGTCTTTGTCCTACCCTATTTACATTCTATTTAACGAGTCCCTTAAGTCAGGTATTTTACCTTCGATATGGAAACGTTCTTACGTTGTCCCTGTATTTAAATCTGGTAATAAATGTGATGTACGGAATTACAGACCTATTTCCAAATTATGTACCTTGGCCAAAGTTTTTGAAAAAATTATTTATGATCAGCTATTCCCTCTAGTTAGACCAATTATAATTGATAATCAGCATGGCTTTATTAGTAAAAGATCCACTGAAAACCAATGTATGTGAACTGATTCATCGTGTTTCTTCGTTTATGGATGCAGGATATCAGGTAGACGTTGTTTATACCGATTACTCGAAAGCGTTCGATAAAATATCGCACAAGATTCTACTTCGTAAGCTGGAAGTCTTTGGTATACATGGTGATCTGCTCCGCTGGCTTAGTTCGTATCTGCATAATCGAAGTCAGGCAGTTACTGTAAAGGGGCACTGTTCAACTTTTCTCCCCGTTTCATCAGGTGTGCCTCAAGGCTCCCATCTTGGCCCCCTCTTATTTAACTTGTACATCAATGATATTTGTGAAGTTATAAGGCATTCTACGGTTCTTTTATTTGCAGATGATATGAAACTATGCAGAAAAATCTCTTCTATTGCTGATTGCTCTCTTTTGCAGGAAGACCTAGATAGACTCTGTGAATATTGTAAGGATAACTCTCTACAGTTGAATGTGGAAAAATGCAGTGTTATGTCTTTCACTAGAAAAACCCACAGCGTCCTCTATGAATACCATTTGGGTGGCGATACTGTTTCCCGAGTTACTGAAGTTAGAGATTTGGGTATTTACTTGGACAGTAAGTTGACTTTTGTACCCCATATGAACCGATCTGTTGCTAAGGCTTATAAGATGCTTGGCTTCATCATGCGAATCGGGAAAGACTTTAAAAGTCCCGCTACGCTAGTTCTTCTTTATAACTCATTTGTACTTCCCATACTTGACTACGGGTCATTAGTGTGGAACCCCCATTACAAGGTCCATAGTGAAAACCTTGAGAGAGTTCAAAAGAAATTCATAAAATACTTAAACTATAGGTGCTATTCATTAGCCAACAGTCAGACACATTTTGAGTATAAATATCTATCATTGGCCAACCGTCGGTTACTGAGAGAACAGTTATTTTTGTTTAAATTAGTCAATAATATTATTGATTCCCCTTACCTATTGAGTCAAATTAATTTTAGATGTCCTAGATTATCTTCTCGAAATAAGTTGTTTTTTGATCCACAATTAACACGTACGAAATCTGCTCAAAATTCGTTTATTAATCGAGCATGTTATAATTATAATGATAAATTTAGTAACATAGATTTATTTAATTATAAAGATGTTTACATTGTTAAGAAAGTGTTTTTAAAATCTTTAATATCTTTATCATAACCTTAAGTCATTTTTAAAATTGCCTATTCATATTATGTTTTTTTTTATTATTGTTTTATTATGTACTGTTAGAGTTTAAGTTTTGCTTTTTGTGTTTTTTTTTATTTTATAATTTGTTTTTTATTTTATTTTTTGTAATTCTAACTTAGTCATTTTTATTGTTGTCATTTGTAGTGTTTTTTGCAGTAACTTTTGTTAAAATTTTATTATATAGTTTTAATGTTTAAATTATTTATGTTTACTCTACCTGTGACATATTTATAGGTGGAAACTTTGCTGGTGTGTGGACTTTTTAGTTATTAATTATTTTTAAGAATTATGTCACTGTTTGTTTCCCAAATATTAATAAATAAATAAATAAATAAATAAATAAATAAATAAACGATTTTCATGAAATTTAGCACGTAGGAGGTTTCGGGGGCGATAAATCGATCTAGATTAGTCTTATTTCTGGGAAAACGCGAGTTTTCGAATTTTCATGCGATTTTCTTTTGCATTTTTACAATTTTTGCATTGTCACTTTTGGTGGGTGGGTGGCGTCACTGTGCAACTGTCAACATCGTGTCCGTATTTACATCAAGTTTAAAAATATTTAAGTGGAAATAATCTAAAGAAAAATAGAATACATTTTTACAAATACATCGATAAAACCTATGGGCAATATGTAAACATCACCAAGTCTTGATGTGTTGAAGAACAAATGAGCTTTTAAAAATTCACCTACCAAACAAATACAAAAGTGACAAACATAACTTAAAGATACTATCAGTGCAAAACCATCTTTTCTGTGTGATGACAATAAAACAAAATAATTTGTGAAGTGAAAGCGTCAAATATTAAAACATAAGTTTATAACCTCAAAAACTAATACTCGGTATAAAATTGCAATTCAACTATTATAATTGGTGCTCTTTTTCAATCAGCTTTTCTACTTCCAACTTCACACATAAGATGGAGGACATAAAAAAGTTGCTAATAAACATGCAACAAGAAATAAGACAGCAGAAAACAGAACTGTTAGAAATGAAAGAAACCATTAAAAATAAATCAACAATAATGATTTAAACACTTAAAAATAAAAAAATTGAAGTTCTTGAGAAAAAAATCCAGGAACAAAGTACCTCAATAAATAATTTAGAAAGACATATTAGGCGCAAGAACTTGGTTATGTTCAGAGTAGAATAAGGTGAAAAATCCTATCATAGAACTAGAGGAAAAAATAGTCTTAAACAAACGCAAGGAGTTACAAGGCCAACTGAAGATAAAGAAAAAGACCTAGGCAAAACGGCTTTCTTTAAATATGACAAACTAATTATTGTGGATAATAATAAGAACGCTTCTCGCCAATACTCAAATAAAAGAAGTCTGCCTGTATCTCCAGAAACGCCTTACCTCAATTATAAACAAAAACTAACAAATAAACAACATACAAAGAAAACCATACCTGGTAATATTAAAGACTTCATATTACAAAAACCAAAATTAACTTTCAACCACACAAATGATAACCAGGAACAACTAAAATCAACACTGCAAGAAACAGTTTATTAAACACAGTAGGAACCTCCTCATCTTTATCCCCCAGTACGGCCGGTCACTGTGGGGGAGTTCGACCATAACCCTCCAAAGAAAAACAGACATACAATGAACAAAGGTATACATACCTTCACCAGAAAAACTTCTAGAATTAAAAGCAGTATTTCCTACAACAAATCAAAAGAACACAAAGATAAAATTATAAACTTGATAGGCATATCAGAAACAAATTATATATTGGAAACAAAATTTGAAAAGAAACCCTTTGCAATCATACAAGCATAATCTCCAACGGAGAGCTCTATGCAGGACTACTTTGGAGTTAACCGAGAGGGGTCTATACATGAAAAAGACATTTACTAAATAAATACATTTAAATATGAAATTAAATACCTAATTTATAACTATTGTCAGAATTAATGTATGGAAAGAAATTTTATTTATATGTATTATTGTGAAATGTTTAGTATTTTACTCGATTGAATTATTTAATTTACTGTCATTGTTTATTTATTTGTTAATGACAATTTATATATATACAATACAATTTCAAATAAAATTAAAGATTTTTAAAATAATTTAATTCCAGATTACAAAATTATTAGTTCAAAAATTGTAAGTTAATAAATAGTCACTAAATTATATAATTTTATATTTCAGCAATGTGATATAGACATTTTTTCTGATACTTTAAATTTATTTAAAAAGAAAGTGTATTTAAATATTCAGATTAGTTTTTATTTCTTCTTTTGTTTATTGTACAACTAAAATGGCTCCTTATATACTCTTAACCAAATAAAATTTTAATGGAATACTTTTATAAAAAGCTGTGCATACTTTTAAATTAAATTTATATACAAATAGGTAAAATTATAATGTTAAATAAATGTTTTTATGTAAATTCAGTTAGTAAGCCTTTATAATAAATAAATGAATAAATAAATAGAGCTTTATTATTATTATGATTCCTTTTTCATTATTTCAATAAATTAATAATTAATAATTCCATGCAAAATATTATGTTCGATAATTTCGCATGCTCAGATATAAGCATCATGGTCAAGCGGCCAATGCGCAAATTTGACAACCACAGGTGTCTGGGTTCGTATCCCGATCGGACACAAAGTTTTTAATTTTGTTTTTTTCGTAGTTATTCAAATTCTTAGTTTGTTTTTTTTAATGTTTTTTTTGGCCAAACACTCCGAGCAAGGCTCGGTCGCCCAGGTACTATATATATATATATATATATATATATATATATATATATATATATATATATATCAATTATCAGAATTACAATCTGCCTTTGAGATTTGGTAGTGATTCAAGCTTCAACCGTAAAGAGCTAGGATGATATTCGCAGTTTACAAGTAACTAGAGCGGCGTAAGAGGCAGCGTGGAACAAAAGCGAAGCCTTGTTGGGTTTTGCTATCGAAAAAGGGTTAATTGCTTTGGCTCGTCCCTTCAGAGCCTTTGTAAGTGGCTCGAGACTTATCGCTTGCTGTAGGGTTGCACCTACTTTCCACTACTATAGCTTTAAAAAAATGTATAGTTCATAAAATATAGCCGCTACGCCCCTGAGATGTCAAATAGTAGCTTTTGTTTTACTCCAGGTCAGGTCTATCTGTTTGCTAAATTCCATCCAAATCTGTCCAGCCGTTTCTGCGTGAAGGAGTAACAAAGGCACATATAAAATTTCGTATTTACATACATATAAATAGAGTACAGTAGTCTGAATAAATGTTAAATAACGTTCCCGACGTTCCGATGTTAGACAATTCTAAAGATAAAAAAATATATTATAAAAATAAAAACCCTACTCCATAAAAGCTAATTAAAAGATGAAAACAAGTTGGCGACGGAATATAGTATTGTGCAATCGGACACATACCTAGACGTTTCATCCTTGCCGCGAGGTGTGTACACATAATATGTATTTCTACCTTCATAGCTTCATAACCATATTTGATTTTAATTACGAATAATCACTTTCACAACAAAATTGCCTAAAGAAAAATTGACTTCTTTTCTAAAACGGAACTGAATGTAAATTTTGACACCAGGTACATGTGTTTTATATAAAACAATTTTTTCGGTTTTTTTCTTTTTGATTTATTTAGATTTTTGGTTTCCGACGCTTCGAATGCTTTACAGTAGCCAAGGTCACGGGAGAGTAAGGTTGTAGACGTCTCAAAGGCAATTAATTTATTATATAATTATTACAGACAGTATCTACCCACAAAGCTATACACACATTTTTAAGAAAAAGACATAAGTTAAAGAAAACATAGTTTCATTTAAAATGTCAAATATTCGTGTAAATGTAAGAAAATTATTTTAATGACTTAAATATTACTTAAATAGGGTTGCTGCTATTGTAAATCTGCTACTATGTACTTACAGTTAATAGTTTAATTTTTTACCACTACTTTTACCAGCCCTGTTTTAATCAGACTGCCACACTACGTCCTTTAGAGCACTAGTAAAAGAGATAAGAAGCATATTATGTAAGTGATGTGGATTCTCACGCATTTTAACGAAAATGGTATTTTATTTTGTTATTTTCGACTTACCCTCGCTCTATTCGGATTCGTCCTTAAGCTTGAATGGTTTAGTAACACTAAAGGCATTTTCAACCGACTTCAAAAAGGAGGAGGTTCTCAATTCGACTGTATGTTTTTTTTTTATGTTTGTTACCTCAGAACTCCGTCATTTATTAACCGATTTGGACAATTTTTGTTTTGTTTGAAAGGGTATACTTCCAGATTGGTCCCATTTAAATTTCAAAAAAAAAATACCACCCCTAAGGGTGGAAAAACAACTAATGATGAATTTAACCTACTTCTAATTGTCATATTGACTTGAAACTTTGCAAGTATTTCTATTTCCGTTGATAGTACAGTGGTTCGGTGTTGTTGACTTGATCTGATGGCAAGGCCAGAAGGTGGACAGGTGGAAGTCTTCAACGGCTAATAGTAGATACTTTGAGTTTGGGCTTATTTTGTTTGATTTGACAAGCCTAACACGTTAGAATCCTTACTTTGCTACTACTGTCTACACTAAAAAGGGAAAAATAAAAAGTTTTTAACAAAAAAATAAAAACCGACTTCAAACAAAAGCACTAAAAAGTAAAAAATAACTGATTGGTAGTTTTCATTTACTATACATACCTAATCAAATATTTTCGAAGTCGGTGTGCTTTGGCTAAGTAATTAAAGCCTACCTATTAAATACATACCTAATCAAATATTTTGAAATCGGTGCCAGCCCATACAAAGCAAAGCACACCGACTTTGAAAATATTTGATTAGGTATGTATAGTAAATGAAAACTACCAATCAGTTATTTTTCACTTTTTAGTGCTTTTGTTTGAAGTCGGTTTTTATTTTTTTGTTAAAAAGTTTTTCCACAGTTTCTTTTGTGCTAGGAGCTACCGCAGGCGTATACAGAATAACCCATCAGAGTTTCATCACAATCGGATCAATGGTTTATTTTATTATTATTATATTTCATTACGATTTTTCAAAAAATATTTAATTAAACAAATTCAATTCAGTTAGAATTTCATTATATGTATAGATAACCAGAATGTGACAATAGTAACATTTTTTTGAGAAATATATACCAAAAATTTTACAAAAAATATTTCTTTTTTAAAATGAAGCTTCAGAGGAAGTTGTCTGTGTGGGTGCTAGTGTCGCAGTATCCACATGTTTGTCTCGCATTTGTGGAAATCGTCAATTTTCGTTTACATAAAATGCGTTATCAAAGAAAGTGAAAAACAAGTAAAATAAAAATTTGCAAATATTGGTGTCATTTTTGTATAATTTTGTGGGTACTATACTATATAATGATCTTTGAGACGTCTAAGCCTTAGAATCTCCCGTAACAACCAAAATAAATCCGCTACAAATCCGAAAAGATAGTTTTATTTAAAACTAGCGACTCACCCTCGTTTCACTCGGATACTTTTTTTTTTAATTTATGAACCGATTGAAATCAAACACAGCCAAATATTAAGTGAAGCTTACCACAACACATTAGTGAAAAGCGCACCCATCGGTACAACCGTTTCTGAGATTAGCGCGCACAAACGTACGGACAAACAGATAAACAGACAAATTCTAAAAATCATTGTTTTGGGTTAATAAAGATCCATAATTATAGTTTTTCTCAAATGTCTTCCATGTTCAGACAGCGATTAGTCACAATTTTATTATATGTAGGTATGTATACTGTATAGATAGATCACAAATATTCGCGTAAATATAAGAAAGTATTATTATGTAGGTAAGCTCTTCACATATTATTTGTGTACTTTTTCATATAGATATTTAATAATAATAACAATAGGTTATAATATTTTAAAATAAAAATATAATATATTCATTTCAGGTTATTTCAGAATTAAAATATAATCCCGCTGCGTTATCTCTTTTGTAAAATGTGCTTTGAACTTAATTATGCCCGTTAATTTTATCCACGGATTTGTTGTGGAAAATTGCAGCGGTACTAAAAATTTCATGAAAAATATAAAGCAAAAGATTTAGAGCTCTCATTTAAAAAGAGGGGCTCAGTCGTGATCTTGCCGGTAGGTATGGGTTCGAATCCTCATAAGACAAATATTTACATTGATATATAATTATTGGTCAATGTTAAAAGAGAAGTACATAATATTTCCAAAGGTATTTGAAGAATAAATAGATTGAAGAAGAATAAAAAAGAAATAAGAAACGAAGAAGAAGAATCTGGAGAGCTTCCTACGTGACGGAGGTTCTCAATTCGGCTGTATTTTTTTAATAGGGTAAAACCCGGATAGTCGCCCAAGTTGGATACATGCCCCGGTTTTCAATACGCTATATTAGAGATGTCCCTGATGTTAGCGCTCTTCTGTAATTTGAATCGCCTCTTCCACAGACCTTAGGACGATGCCAATAGTAGGACTAGGTAAACGTGTTTTGTCCGTGTGAGAAAAAATCTTTCGCGGCAGGACAATGACGAGCGTTGAAATTATATTCGTGTGTATTTTCAATTGAATATTTTTTTAACAGTTGTCGATTTAGTCAACTTTTTGCTTCTATGCGTGTACTGAAGCTTAAGTTACACTACCTATTACCTTAAACTGTCGAATAACATTTATTTATTTTTCAAAATATAAGGACAAGTATCCGTATCGAAAAGGATAGTCGCCCCATATAATTTTGCGGATAGTTGCCCTAAGGACAATTAGTGTTATAGGTAGGCGAAAAACAAGATAAAGAAGAAGAAACAAACATTACAAAAAGAAATAGCATGGAGACAACGAAATAAAAAGATTTTAAGGCAGTAGAAAATAAATCATCATCAGCTGATAACGAGATGATAATTATGAAGAAAAGAGGTCGAAACGAAAGTAAAAGATCAAAAGTTATGATGATTTCTCTCGCAGTGAAACAGAATTTGAAAACATAGATTTAATTAAACAGAGTGGAGAAAGAGCGTTAAGGATGTCAAATAACAAACTTATAGCTCTGAGAGTGGAAATGAAAAAAGTATTATAAATACAAAAATAGCTAAAGAAAAAGCTACTAAAGGAGTACAAAAAAAGAAGTAAGAAATTAAAGATGATAGAGAGACTGAAAAGACAGTAAAAATTATTATCATTAATACAAAAATAAAAAAAAGCGAATGATAAAGTTTCGGTTGATGATTATTGTAAATGTTTTTAAAATTACAATAATACTAAATCCAAATCATACTTGATTGTATTTCCAGGAAACTCGTTCATCATTCAAAGAATATTGTGTGAGATGTGGAGAATTAAAAGTTATAACTCCGTAATTGATGATGATTCTTAAACTGCTTTTGGTGTTATATAATGATAACCTATCCAGTATCCACTAATTTTAATATTTGTGTCAAAGTTGATTACCATATTGTTTTTATCTTTAAAGTTAATTATTATTTATGAGAAAAAAAACCTTAAATTTTGGAGATTTTATTTGTATTTTAAAAGTTGTATTAAGTCGATTAGTAAATACCTACTACTTAATTAATTGATGTTAATAATTAGTAATGGTTGATTTAATTTACATAAATTTATTTTAATCCAAAAAAAATTGCAAAAATTTCATGATGAGTCTTATATCCCCGCATGAGGCAAGTATCCCCCAAAGCATTTTGAACATAAGGCAACTATCCGTCACAGAGGGCAACTATCCCCTTTTATTATTATTATTATTATTATTTGTTGGGTGTGGTGCCGAGGTCGACCCTAGCTACGTCGACCAGTTTTGGTCCATTGTAGCTCCCTTTATAGTGAGTTCAAAGTTCTCCGCTTAGTCCTGTTGACTCCAGGAACTTCCAGATTTTCTGAGCGGGGAGCATCTGTATCTCTTCCGGTTGCATAATATGCTGCCCTAGATAGATACTTCTGCGGTGCATGAGTGGGCCGCACGAGCAGAGGATGTGCATAGCAGTTTCCTCTGTCTCATGGCATAGTCTGCACATTGCGGTCCGACTGAGGCCGAGGGTAAACATATGTTTATTGAGTTTGCAGTGACCAGTAAGTATTCTGGTTACTGCACTGGTTTTATACTTGTTGAGTTGAAGCAACTCTTTTGTAAACTTTTTGCGATATCCCTTAATTAGCGCTTTAGAGTGTATTTGTCCAGAAGTGGATTGCCACTCTTGAAGTGCTTGGCGATTGCAGTGAATTTTGAGAATTGAATAGGCATGTTGTTTTGCAATACCACAAAATGGTTCTGGGCCACATTCAGGGGTTTCAGGGCCCCTTCTTGCCAACGCATCAGCCTTTTCATTCCCATCTATGCCTGAGTGACCCGGGACCCATCTGAGGGTAACTCTGTTGGATGTGCCCAGGACATTCAGGTTATCCATACAGTCTTTGACCAACTTAGTGTTGGTCTCAAGAGAATCTATAGCCAGAAGTGCTGCTTGGCTATCTGAGTTGATGTAGATATTTTGGTTTCTAAGCTTTCTCTCCAGGATGACTTCAGCACATTTGTTGATGGCGAAGACCTCGGCTTGGAAGATGGTGGCCTCCTTGCCCAGATTGACACTCATGTCAAATCTAGGCTTAAGGCCATAGATACCGCACCCTACATCAGATCCTTTCTTGGATCCATCTGTAAACCAAACATGACTGCCCTTTTTGTGAGACTCTTGGTTTTTTAGCCACATGTCCCGGTTGGGAAGATCTATTTGGTACTGTTTTGCGAAGTTAAACTCTGTACTCATGCCATCGACTGGCATTTTCAGAGTTTTGTGTTCGAATGTCAACTCTTTGAGTTTGTTCATATATTGCGATTGCAACTTTACATTCGATTGTGTACAGAGCCTGTAGAGGCAAGATTTAGCTTCTTTTTGCACGTGGAGATATAGCGGAGCTATGTCCAACAAAGCATTTAGAGCGTCACCTGGTGCCGAATGGAAGGCTCCCGTGATGATTAGACATGCCATCCGTTGTATGCTGTCTAGTTTACTCATAGTTGTCTTTTGTTTGGTTTTGTTACACCATACGACTGAGGCGTATGTTATGATCGGCCTTACCACGGCGGTGTACATCCAGAGAGCCATTTTGGGTTTGAGGCCCCACTTGGCTCCAGCCATTCGACAACATATCCAGAGGGCCATTTTGGCTTTTTGTATAATGTTGTTGAGGTGAGAGTTCCAGGTTAACTTTTGATCAATAGTGACTCCAAGGTACTTTACCTCATTTGATAGGTTAAGGGTTTTGCCATTGAGTCTGAGTTCAGTCAGCCTTTCAAGCTTCCTTTTCCTGGTAAATGGTACAATAACTGTTTTATCAGCGTTTATTGATAATTCATTTTCTCTGCACCATCTTGTGATGGTATTGAGAGCTCCTTGTAACCTGGTGGAAATTGTGTTCAGGCAGGGACCTCTTACTACTACAACAAGGTCATCTGCATAGACCTGTGTATCGTAGTCAAGATCTGCCATGATTACAAGTAGTAGGTCTACAGCTAGTGTCCATAATAGGGGTGAAAGCACTCCTCCTTGCGGACAGCCTCTTGTAGTGTAGAAGTTGTGCGAGTGTTCGTTTAACGTAACTTTCGCACACCGGTTGGAGAGCATATATTCCACCCATCTGGTGGTTGTGATATCAACACCTTTTGCATTTAATCCTTTCAGGATGGTTGCCGTAGGTGTGTTATCAAAGGCCCCCTCAATGTCCAAACTATCCCCTTTTGTAGAGGTCAAATAAAACAGGATTTACTGAAAAACAATATTCATTGTGTTTAAAAAAATAGGTCACAATGAAAGATTAAAGACCAATGTTTTATTATACACGGGGCATATTGTAAGTAGATACTTTTTTTTTATGTAATTGGAGATTTTCAAAAAGTAGGGCAACTATCCGGCTTTTACCCTATTTTTCTCAGAACTTTTTAACATTTATTAATCGATTTGGACAATTTTTGTTTTGTTTGAAAGTGTATACTCCCAGTTTGGTCCTATTTAAATTTTAAAAATTTAAATTAAAAAAAAAGCCACCCCCTAAGAATGGAAAAATAGCTAATGAAAATTTAACCTATTTCTAATTATTGTAATATTGATATGAAACTTAACAAGTGTTTGTATTGCTGTTGAGAGTGCAGTGGTTTGGTATCGTCGACCAGATCTGTTGGTAAGACCAGAAGGTGGATAGATGGAATTTTTAAACGGTTCATAGTATATATTTTGAGTTTGGGCTTATTTTGTTTGATTTGACAAGCCCAATACGCTCAAATTGGATTTTAGAACCAGATTATTTAGTGTTACTAATAAAAGCGATTTTTAGTTTGGTAGTCTTCATATAAAAATTAGCATCAAACTCACTTAAGCGGCTTAAGCGAATATTTTATTAAAATACTTTCTTCTTCCTTAGCTATCTACACTAAAAATGGAAAAATAAAAACTTTAAAAGGAAACTACCAATCAGTTAAAACTTTACTTTGTTGTGTTTTTTGAAATCGTTTTTTGTTTATTTTGTTATAATAACTAACTCTTTTTACGGATTTCATTCTATTATATATGTATATCTTATGAATAATATTGTATAAAAGTATCCAAGCCATTAAGTTATTTGGTATTTTCCAGAGTGTAACAAAAAGTTTACTATTGTTTTTGTTATTGGTAATCGACGGACGTGCTGTCTTTTTACAAAGTGACAAATCAAGATTAAACAGGAAAATTTGAATAAAAACTTGGTAGAGGTTAACAGTTTCAAGATTTTTAATAACCGACGGCCAGGCGTGATTCTACTTGCTGTGCCAGCGGTCGCGGGTTCGAGTCCCGCTAGAGGCATTCATTTGTGTGATGAGAACAAATGTTTGTACTCCAGCCATGGGTGTTTATAATGTGTATAATGTTATTATATTATGTATGTATTTAAAGTTATATATGTATAGTGTATAGTGTCCGACCGAAGCTTCGGCTTCGGCTTCGGCCTTGGCCACCTTCGGCCAAAAAATCCACCTTCGGCGAAACATTCGGCTTCGGCCCAAAACCCGGCTGAAGCCGAAGGTTTCGCCGAAGGTCCGAGCGACCGTCGAGATTGAACGAACTGTTACGAAAGTCATGAGGCGGCGGGGAGTCACTGTCAAAATATCACATTGCATGCATCAAAACAAGTTCGTACGTGTATTTAAACGAGTGTTTTGTTTTGAATTTGTGTTTATCAATTAAATTGTGATACATGAGTAATCTGACTGATTGGTCTAATTGTAATTTGTGAATTACATAATAAAGAAATGATTATTTTTTACCAGTAGGTAAATCACAAAATCACAAACTTTTATTTATCTCTAAACCAACCATCTCTATGATATATCATCAACTTCTATATGAGACAGTCAATATAAACCTTCAATATTGAGGTTATTTGAGGTATTGATACAAAATTAATTACTGAGTGCTGAGAGAATATAAACCTTCGGCTTCGGCTTCGGCTTCGGCCGAAGGTTGTGGCGATAGCCGATTAATCGGCTTCGGCTTCGGCTTCGGCCAAAAATAGACCTTCGGTCGGACACTAATAGTGTATCAACTATCTAGTATCCAAAATACAAGCCTCATAGCTGCCGTGGAATTAGATGGTGCTGTGTGTTAATGTCCCAACATATTTATTTATTATTTACTAGCGACTCATTCTCGTTTCGCTCGGGTTCGTCCCTAGCTTGATTCCCCATACAAACTTTCATCCCCATTTCACCCTCTTAAGGAATGATTTCCGGGATAAAAAGTATCCTATGTCCTTCCCAGAGTCAAAAACTGTCTTCTTACCAAATTTCATCTGAATCGGTTTTGTAGATCCAGAGATTACCTACCCCCTATAACGTCACAAGCTCACAAACTTTACCTCTTTATAATATTAAATATTATCTATATATATAACTAGCGGCTCACCCTCGCTTCGCTCGGGTTCACCTCTAGAAAAGCACAAACAGATCTATTCCACGGGAACAGTACATTTTTCCGGGATAAAAGGTAACCTATTTGTTAGTCTGATGTATGAACTATATTATTGTAAAATTTCATCAAAATCCAATCAATAGTTTTTGTGTACTAAGCTGTATAAGTTACTATAGTTTTTAGACTATCCCACGGAAACTCTTTAATTTTCCGGGATGAAAAGTAGCTGATTTGTTTTTGTCATGTATGAACTATATTATTGTAAAGTTTAATTAAAATCCAATTAGTAGTTTTTGTGTACCAAGCTGTATAAGTTGTTATAGTTTTTTAACTATCCCACGGGAACTGTTTAATTTTCCGGGATGAAAAGTTTTTAAGAAGTTGTTGCCCGGGGATATAAGGTACCACCATGCAAAATTTCATTTAAATCGGTTCAATAGATTCGGAAATTAGCCCGTACAAACAGGAAAACAGACAAACAGCTCGCTCGGGTTCGTCCATACCTACGAATATGTTGTATTATCTCTTTAACCATTTGTCCAAATTATATGCAGTAAAAGGAAAAAGTCTTTTGTTTTAAACATTTTAGACGATAAATTTACTTATTTTGATAAGAATTCATAATTGTTGATAATATGACCAATAAACATGACCTACCGATTTAAATTATTTTTTTAATATAAAAAACTAATTTTTGTGATTTAAATATAAAAGTTAGACGTATGCTGTCGCTGATTTTTTTGTAGGCATTATTAAGCTCTACAAATTTTCTCTAGAACATAATCATATATCTCTCATCGTTAAGGCAGCGTTCGTAAGAAACGTTTTCGTTCGACCGTTTTTTCTCCGACTTACTTTGCAAATCTGACTACCATGAAAAAGTCTTTTCATTCTTCGGGTTAATATATAATAGCCTATGACACTCAGAAAGAACGTGGCTTTCTATTGGTAAAAGATTTTGAAAATCGGTTCAGTAGATCCAGAGATTACCCCCTACAACGTCACAAACTCACAAACTCACAAGATCACAAACTTTACCTCTTTATAATATTAGTATAGATAAAATTGTAACTAAGCCGAATCTGTACATTAGATATTTTTTGAAAAATCTTATTGAAATAAACATTATTATCGATACAGACGCTGAATCTATAGTTTTTAGAATTTTTGTCTGTCTGTCTGTTACCGCATCACAAAAAAACCACTGGAGGGATTTTTATGAAATTTGGTATTGTGATAGCTAGTTATCCGGGTCAACATATAGGATAATTTTTACCGCGGAAAAATTTCATTTTTGAGAAAAAAAAACAATAACTGCAATATAAGAGTATACTAATATGTAAAACCTAAGAATTTGGTTTTTGGTCATCTTAACGCGGGCGCAGCCGCGGGCAATGCTAGTATACTATATTATTCTTCATAATATTATATAATATAGTATAGACTAGCATTGACCACAAGTCCTATAGCACCTAAATACATACGTGTACTGTATAACAATGGTTTTAGAATGCTGATGGGGCTGCCACCGCTTATGTAGTGCATCGCAGATGTTTGTCGATGGATGCAGGAGTGTTCTGCATCTGTGATGAGTAGAGTGTACGGGAGCTAAGACAGCATCCTGAAATCATTATCAGATAAATGGGAAAACCTTTTAGCCAGCAGTCAGCGGGAATGCGTGCTCCTAAAGCCCGATGAAGTGTTTAAATGAAATAGGTATCATAATTCAAGTTAATCATCTTAAGTTATAAAATAAATTAAATTATTTGCTTCGGTTAACATTATTAAATTAAATCATCTGCATTAAATTATCTGAATTATGAGAAAATAATTTTATTAAACTATGTAATTTTTTTTAATTTAATTTACAATAAGATAAATATATATAAAAAATATAATTAATAATCACGTCTTCCTACTAATATAGTCATTAAGGCCAAAGTGTTTTATTAACAAATGTTGATATAATATCTTGAAATTTATTATAATTATTATTTTAATTTATATCTTCTTTAATATATATTTTTTTTATTTGAAAAAAAAAATGTTTAAAAAATAAAAGTTCAATAAATAAAATTCTTCGTGAAGAAACCCCACGATATCACCATCATATGAAGGAGATCGAAAAATGGAGGCAATGTACATTGTACTCTGACAATTTCCTGACAGATTTAGACAAACCAATATCATAACTTCAATTTTTCTATTGTTGTAGGTTACTCGTCTAGACCGATCACTCATTTATAGTTTTAATTCCACATTAAAGTTATTAAATTTCAAAATTACCGCTCAATCTCATTCATGTCTTCCTCACAAAACGTAACACTGGCAGAATGGATTGCGTCTGTTAACGAAACTATAAGCCATTATATAAAAAAATCATAAGTTCAGGTAAATATCTGCAATAAAATTTGTGATATGTAAAATAATATCACACTTGTAATTTGTAAATTGTCCGTGAGAACTTAGAGTCTCCTCACGTTAAATAACGTGATTTCAGACGTTAGCTACGTGTAATTTAAATAATTTGGTACATTAACCAGCGTGACGTGCCGCGACGGTCCGTGTTGGAACACGTGGCCGGACTCGGCAACTTAGCTCGTATTATATGGATACATGATTATGCCAGAACGTTAATGGATATGTATGTAAGTTGAATATTTTCGTTTTGAAAAATCGAATATTTGATATTTTAAATACAACTATTTGTATTGATATTTTTAGTTTTATTTTGATTTTTTTGTTTTCGATGGATGGAGGAATAGACAAATGGTACCAAACTACCTTATAATTAAAAAAAATGAATTATTCTAATTAGGGTTGCTATTATTTAAAATTTTAATTGTGAGAAATTAAAAGAAATAAAAATTACTTTTATATTTAGGTATGTTCTTGAAATGTCGGTAAAATAAGGAAAACATGATTAAACACAAAAAATCCGTTAAAACCAGTTTTATAAACAATTATAAATCAGATATTTGGTTATTTTCACTTTTAGACTATTCTATGATACCACTCGCATAATATGATCCTGGGCGAGAGATTAATGCTATCTTATAATTATGGGAATACTTTAATTTTAATGAGTTTAAACTTTCAAAGTAAAGTATAAGTTATATTATATAATATGTAATTTAAGAAAGTATTATAAGTTATAGTTTGTATTTAGCCCATTTTAAACGTCGCACTGCTGGGCACGGGCCTCCCTTCAATACGAGGGGGGTCAGGCCATAGTCCACCCACATTGTAGGGGAGCCCATGACGCTAAATGGGGATTTACTCATGCGTCGTGGGGACCTATTAGAGAATATTACTATTAGATTTTGAAGAGTAGATGGTATAATTAAAAGAATGTTATATGAAATAAATACTCAAGCGCATAAGATATTGATAGTGTATATGCCTCACGATGATGGAGGTATGTTAATCTGCCGGATTGCAATGAAGAGGTGGCAATGGAAAGGAAAACAGAAAAATAATTATAAGATCGCGTCTGATTTTCAGAGAAACCGAAAACCCGAAAGTAGCTCTTATTCAAAAGACTGTCGATTCGGACGTGACGCAAGGACGGAAGACGTCGTGGTGGTTTTTTGAAAATGCAAAAAAATACGCTATTTTGAAATTATACATTATATTTTTTCTATCTTTATATATATAATTCTTCTGTGAGTGTGTATGTCACTGAACTTCTCTCAAACGACTGGACCGATTTTGATGAAATTTTTTGTGTGTGTTCAAGGGGATCTGGGAATGGTTTAGATTCACAATTTTGTCCAAAAAATTTGAAATTTTCAAATTAAAGACGTGTAGACAGGACAACGTCTGTCGGGTCCGCTAGTAATATATATACATGTTTTAATGTCTCGTTCGCCTAAAACCACTGGTCCTGCCTCTGATTCGTCCCTGATGTGTCAAAGCTCACATTGTGCGCATGTATTAATTGTATTCAGCCCTTTTTAACGTCCCACTGCTGGGCAGGGGCCTCCCTTCAATGCGAGGGGGATCAAGCCATAAAAGGCAGTGGTATTATTATTTATTTTATTGGGTGTGGTGCCGAGGTCGGCCCTAGCTACGTCGACCAGTTATGGTCCATTGTAGCTAATCATTGCTAAGCATTGTAGCCCAGTGGTAACGCGCGCTTGCTAAATCGAGTGAAGCGGGTCTCGCACCTCTGATATTTTCATGTGCGAATCATTTCCAACATGATTACCACTTGTCTTACGGTGAAGGAAAACATCGTGAGGAAACCTGCATGTCTGAGAGAACCTAGCAAGTTTTCGAAAGACTTTCACATTTATAATATTAAATATTATGTATGTATGTACTCTAGCAAAAGTCATTGAACTGCCTGCGTAACGATAAGAATCGTATTACTATTGTGTCGATAGAAATCAAAGTCGAAGCTAACGTGATGATCTAAGTGAAGTGTGACGTCAGAAGGCATATTTGCACCAATATGCGTACACGTGGAGAAAATAAATTCTAATAATATACTAAAGCTATAAAAACAACATGTCGGTCTGTGTTTATGTATAGGTAAACTATAAAAGTTTAGAAAGTGATGAAATGAAATCTTATCAAATTTAATACAAAAAGTTTAATCGAACTCGCAGTAGTCGTTAAATTGCGTGAAGACACGTCTATATTATTACTGTATATCTCAAAAATAAATGAACAACCGTATTAATATCACGATTAATAAAGAATTTATGAACTAAATTTCATATGGGCCTTGACTCACTTCTGTAGTTTTGGAGGTTATTAAGAATAATATGTTAAATGACGGTTCGATATTTTAACCGTTTTCAGAATAATTAAACGTATTCTACGTTTACGTGAAATTAGCTTTATGTTATAGTTCATGACCATCTTTATCTATACTAATATTATAAAGAGGTAAAGTTTGTGAGATTGTGAGTTTGTGACGTTGTAGGGGGTAATCTCTGGATCTACTGATTATACTGATACTATTTAGATGAAATTTTGTAAGAAGATAGTTTGAGACGTAGGAAAGGACATAGGATACTTTTTGTCTCGGAAATCATCCCTTAAGGGGGTGAAAATGGGGATGAAATTTATATGGGGAATCAGCCAAGGACGAACCCAAGCGAAGCGAGGGTGAGTCGCTAGTAATATAATAAATGCGACGATCCGTTTAAACCTATATTTTTCTTTCATTTAGCAGCGAAGCAAGAAATTGAAGTATGTAATAATTTTTATAGAACTCTTATTCCGGAGTGAGACCGAATTTACTTTATATTTATTTTTATCAAGTAATTCCTGATAGAAGGATATAAGCATCTTGCAAAAAATATAACAGAAGGAAAAAGCAGAAATACCTTAAGTTTGTATCGACACTGAAATCTACAACAGTTTCTACATCGCGTGGTATTCAACCTTCCAACCAATGCACTGTAACACTTAACAAATACTTATAAAAAATGTATTATGAATATTAATGTTTATGTTACCAGCAGGTACGTCTAGACGACCTCAAATTGACCTAATTTTTAGAGCAACCTGTAATGTAATAAATGCGCTATCGCTCGTTGATTTATATGATTTTTTGTGAATATATTCATAATGTAAGCAATATTTTTTATACAAATTGAGCTAATATGTTCTATTTCCTCACTCTCTCCGTTTGTGAAACAAGCACTATGGAGTGCCTGTTCCACAAACAGAGAGAATGGTCTCTCTTTAGATACTTTGCCTGCTGGATGAGGCCTTCTAGTAATTCTTATAATCCAGACTGGATCTGAGATAAACGCAAATATTGAGTTAAGGATCAAATTAGTGTATTGATCGTGGCTTAGGGCGTGATGATAACAAGTAATTTTGATAACAAGATTGGCGTCGGGACGTGACGACCCCACCGCCCGCTGGTGGGATAATCTAGTGACAGAGATTATTCCACCAGTGCAATCAGTCAACCAAACCAGTGGTAGTGCCATGCTAGTTACCTTCGGGTAGCAGCCGAATGGGCCGGCACGTCCCGTAAAGTACCACTCTCTCACAGAAGTCCGGCGTAAAGTGGCAGCTATGCTGTCGCGTTTCGTCCAGGTAAGTGAGAGTCCCGGGTGGCCCACTCTCCACCCCTCCCCCACACCACTAAATACCATGATAGTGCGAAATTCGGTAAGTCTACCCCAGGAGGGTACCACCAGCGCACACCGCGGTGGAGAATCCCTCTCTGGGCATCCATGTTCAGCTCATACACTACCTGAGCGTGGGTGCCCAGGCTGCCCTCCGAATTCTGGGGGGGGCAATTTTGCGCTCTCGTCTTCTGTTCGGGGCAAACGAAGCAAGCACCATGAGGCTACCCCTTTCACGCTTGCTGTGGACTTCTGCAACATAAGGGGGCTAAATTCCAACTTGAACGCCGTCCACTTCCACCTTGAGACGGCGAAGCCGGCCTTGCTCTTCCTAACTGAGACGCAGATATCATCCCCGGCTGACACGTCTTTCCTTTCTTACCCAGGGTATAATCTGGAGCACTCCTTTGTACCGTGGGCTGGAGTGTGCGTGTACGTCAGAGAGGACATCTGCTCTCGTCGCCTCGGCAGCCTTGAAGGGCGGGACCTATCCATCCTCTGGCTACGTGTAGACTGCGATGACCATCCGCGAATCTACGCATGCCTGTATAGGTCTCATAGCGGCAATACCGAAACTGACCGACTCGTTGAGCATATGCAAATGGCTACAGATTCCGTGCTCCAGCAGATCCCATCCGCAGAGATCGTGATTCTCGGCGACTTTAACGCCCATCATGCTGAATGGCTTAGTTCACGTACTACCGATCATGCGGGGAGATCTGTTCACGATTTCGCATTGGCATATGATCTGACACAACTGGTTACCTCGCCAACGCGAATCCCTGATGTGGAAGATCATACACCTTCCCTGTTGGACCTTCTGTTGACCTCTCATCCGGACGGCTACCTGGTCTCCGTCAATCCTCCTCTTGGTTCGTCGGACCACTGTCTTGTTCGGAGTACAGTGCCAGTTACGCGCTCAACGCGGCCTCGCTTTGCGGGCTGTCGCCGTGTATGGCATTACAGGTCAGCGGATTGGGACGGGATGCGGTCATTCTTTGCGTCCTACCCATGGGGGCAGATTTGCTTCTCGCCAGATGATCCAGACGTCGTTGCTGACTCTGTCACCGATGTGGTACTTCAGGGTATGGAATTATTTATTCCGTTCTCTGCAGTGCCCATCGGAGGCAAATCCCAGCCTTGGTTTGGTCACTCCTGCAAGACGGCATCTCGCCGAAAGCTGGAATGCTACCAAGCCTGGGCTGTCGCGTCGGCGTCTAGTGATGTAAATACCAGCGCCTTTAAAAAGGAGTATAACTTTGCCTCCAGGTCCTTCAAAAATAGTATTGCTAATGCGAAGTCGAAGCACATCGGCAGAATTGGCGAGAGATTGGGGCGTCTCCCATCAGGAACGCGTGCGTTTTGGTCTCTCTCCAAAGCTGTTTTAGGGAATTTCTGTAAGCCTTCCTTTCCACCTCTGCACACGGAGAATGACTCGCTGGCTCATACCGCGAAGGAGAAAGCCGAACTACTGGCCACTCTCTTCGCGTCAAATTCGACTCTGAATGACCAAGGAAACTCACCGCCGACAATTCCGCGGTGTGACACTACCATGCCGGAAGTTCAGTTCCGACAAAGTGCAATTCGGAAAGCACTTCTTTCCTTGGACATTCATAAGTCGAGTGGGCCCGATGGCATCCCTCCGATCGTGTTGAAGACATGTGCTCCGGAGTTGGCACCGGTCTTAACGCGTCTCTTTCCGGTACTCCTATTCATTAGGCGTAGTCCCGAAATCCTGGAAGGCCACTTTAGTGCACCCGATCCCAAAAAAAGGGCAACCGCTCGGATCCGTCCAATTACAGGCCTATAGCAATTACCTCCTTGTTCTCTAAGATAATGGAGTCCATTATCAACTGCCAGCTCCTGCGGTACCTAGAAGAGCACCGGCTGATCAGCGACCGCCAGTACGGCTTCCGTCGAGGTCGCTCAGCCGGTGATCTTCTAGTTTACCTAACACATAGATGGGCAGAAGCAGTTGAGACCAAGGGGGAGGCGCTTGCAGCCAGTCTGGACATAGCGAAGGCCTTTGATCGGGTATGGCATAAAGCGCTTCTTTCGAAGCTACCTTCCTATGGGCTCCCCGAGAAATTTTGCAACTGGATCACCAGCTTTTTGGCAGATCGGAGCATCAAGGTCGTTGTCGACGGTGCTTGCTCTGATCCTAAATATGTCAATGCTGGTGTTCCACAAGGCTGCGTACTGTCTCCTACTCTGTTCCTTCTGCATATCAATGACATGTTGCAAATTAGCAACATTCATTGCTATGCAGACGATAGCACTGTGGATGCCCTGTACACTGGCCGCGCTAATATTTCTCGGGAATACGTCGACGAGAGCCGGAACAAACTTGTGTCTGAAGTCGAATCTTTGTTAACCAAAGTCTCGGATTGGGGTCGTCTAAACTTAGTCCAATTCAACCCCAAAAAGACACAAGTTTGCGCGTTAACCGCTAAAAAATCGCCATTTATCGTAGCTCCTCAATTTGAGGACACTCCTCTGTCTGCCACAGCCAGTATCGGAATACTTGGCGTCGATATCTCGAGCAACG
This sequence comes from Brenthis hecate, assembly GCA_951806755.1. Lineage (NCBI taxonomy): Eukaryota > Metazoa > Arthropoda > Insecta > Lepidoptera > Nymphalidae > Brenthis > Brenthis hecate. Next base: position 7,573,676 of record OX638271.1, on the reverse strand, counting down.
TCCAGTTCCGTGGTCAATTGGAAGGTAAGGCCAAACTGGCCTCAAAGAAGCTTGGTGTACTCAGCAAGGCGAGACAGTACTTCACGTCGCGTCAGCGTCTTATTCTTTATAAGGCGCAAATTCGGCCCCACATGGAGTACTGTTCTCATCTTTGGGCGGGAGCTCCCCAGTACCAGCTACTTCCATTTGACCGCATTCAACGTAGGGCGGCTCGAGTTATCGACGATCAAGCTCTCTCTGATCGGCTTGATCCTTTAGCCCTGCGTAGAGATGTTGGATCACTCTGCATCTTCTACCGCATTTATCACGGGGAGTGTTCCGAGGAATTGTTCGGACTGATCCCGGCTGCTGAATTTCATCATAGGACATCGCGCCAAAACAGTAAATTCCATCCATACCACCTCGATGTCCAGCGTTCCACAACAGTGCGATTTTTAAGGCATTTTCTGCCCCGCACAACCACTCTGTGGAACCAGCTATCGCCGGCGGTCTTTCCGAACCGCTACGACCTGGCCACCTTCAAGAAGAGAGCGTATTCCTTCCTTAAAGGCCGGCAACGCATCTGCAAGCCCTGCGGTGTTGCAGATGTCCATGGGCGGCGGTGATCACTTTCCATCAGGTGAGCCTCCTGCCCGTTTGCCCCCTTAGTCCCATAAAAAAAAAAAAAAAGTAAGATTTAAAAACATGATAGTGTGTAGTGAAGTATAAAATATGTATGTCTCCGACTGAATAATAATAAATGAGCATAAATAATAAATGAGCATTTTTAGATTAAATATTAGGAAATATACCTATAACTCTTTTTATTTATGTACTAGCAATACACCCTCGCGCCGCTCGGGTTTGCCCCAGTTACGTTTAGTATAGATTTCTCCGAGATGAGGTACTTTCCTGCAGTGAAAAGTATCCTTGACCCAGGTCAAGGATACTTTTCACTGCAGGAAAGTACCTCATCTCTGAGATTTCGTATGAAGAGCTGGCTATCCAGATAGCCAGCTCTTCATACGAAATTTCATCAAAATCTGTTCAGTGGTTTTCTCGCTATGCGTCCCCAGACAGATAGACAGACAAAAATTCTAAAAATTATAAATTCGGATTCGGATAATATATAACAATAAGATTTTCCAAAAAATGTTTACTGTACAGATTCGACTCGAATTTTAATATATGTATGTATAGATAAGATTAGATGATACTTCAAAAGCTGTGAAAACGAAACGTTGACATTTAGTTGGGAAATTGAGGTGCAAGTCTTCTTGATACACTGTCGTAAAGTCTGAGCTGTTGTGTAAATATTGCTAGTGATTTAGAAGTCAGTGACCTGACGAGTAGTTCGTAAAAAGGGCAACGCTTGGAGATACATTTATTTTTCTTATACCTTATTCAAATTCGCATCCATTCGACTTTAATCATAATAAATACTCCTTTATGCTAAGGATGAATATTTTTGGAATTTTTATTTATAAACTATAGAAATCGTTATCAAATACATATTATACGACCATTACATTTATTATGTATAGGTATAGGTTAAGTATATATGTATAGGTTTAGTGGTAACCCAGTGGTAACGCGCTCGTAACGCGCTCGCTTGGGAAACCGAGTGAAGCAGGCTCAAATCCCGGGTCTCGCACCTCTGATATTTTCATTTGCGAATCATTTCAAACATCCCCACCCCCTGTGTTCGTCTGTTTCCCGTAGACGTAGGCTATTAGATTACTTTGAAAAATATAATAACAATTTAAATTTACATAGTAATTAATTTTTAACTTTTATTATTTTTAACTACTGTCTACAGTAAACGCTTATGTACACTTGTAATAGATATAAGTACATATCAGGTACTTACTTTATATTACTAATAAGATTATCGGACATGTTTTATATGTATATTGTTAGTGTGTTTTATAAATAAATAAATAAAACATGATTACCACTTGCCTTACGGTGAAGAAAACATTGTGAGGAAACCTACATTCTGAGAGAACCTAGCAAGTTTAAGAAAGACATGTGAATGAAGTCCGCCAACGCACGCCCGCACTTGGCTATGTGGTGGCCTATGGCCTGATCCCCCATCGGACCATCATATTGATGGGAGGCCCGTGTCCAGCAGTGAGACGGTAAAAAGGAATGAATATAATAATACATTTATATTTATAAAAAAATCCTTCGAAGAAAAAATATTCTTAATGTAGAGACGTTCCATTTTATTCTTTGTGGATGCTCTGCTTTTTCTCACATAACAGGTTTAAGATCAAACCACTTAGTTTTCTTTCCCTACAGTAAACATAAGTGTGAAAAATATCAATCTAATTTTCATTTTTAAATAAATATAAAAATATTGGAACATTAACACACAGCACCATCTAGTTCCACGGTAAGCTACGAGGCTTATGTTATGGATACCAGATAGTTCATACACTACACATATATAACTTTAAATACATACATATTATGAATATGAACAACCATGACTGGAGTACAAACATGTGTGTTCATCATACAAACGAACGCTTTCAGCGGGACTCGAACCCGCGACCGCTGGCACCGGAATTAGGGTTATTACAAACTGAGCCAAACGCGTCGTCTAAAAATTTTAGATTAAATGAAACTGAAATTTAGTACCTTTTCAATACCATCAACAAAGAAAATTAAAGCTTTGCTAGCGGCTAACAATTTGTATTTTACATAATTTGAATGACGCTAAAATTTGTATATTTTTTTTAACTCCGCCTCAGTGAAACGAGATAAAAGTTATCTGTACATATAATAAAATTTAGAGTCGAATCTGTATATTAAATAGTATTTTGAATCTTTAGTTTTTTAAATTTTGTTTGTATCCCTATTTGTTTGTCTGGTAACGCATCACGAGAAAACTACTGGACACATTTTGATGGAATTTGGCACGATGATAACTGGTTATGGGTTAACATATACAGTACTTATTACTGAGGAAAACATTTTATCACTGAGAAATCTATATTACACTTTAAAACGTAACGGTAGACTAGTGTCTATGCATAAAACACATAATATATAACTATAAATTAAATTTATGTATTTGATAATATTATGTAATTTCAAAATGCGATCATAAATAGAGCCCGTATTGTAGCTTGGGGCAATACCGAAGTTGGAAGTGCAGAAGATTTAGGCGTGAAGGACGTAGATAACTTTAACTTAGAAAAGGAAGTTTCCAGGCTATGGAATAAAGGGCATAAGAGGTCGCTTAATTAACTCATTTAAAAGAGCAATGTGATATAGATTACTGTTTGTCTTGGAAAAAGTTAAGGGGTGGAGCAGCATAGGGAATAGAAGTTTGTAAAAAGTACTGCTTTGCTATACTTATAAGAATATACTATGAGAAAGTAGAGATAGGATCACTCTGAATTGCTATCAAGAACTTTTCTAGTTCATTAAAAAATGAGTAAAATCAAATATCATCAAAGAATTGAATTCAACTACCAACTCTCTGAGTAAAACAAATATTAGTAAAAGCTCGATTCTTTCAGCGCTGAAACAAAAGCTTACTTCCAGAGGCTTTCAGTCGCGTGAAAGCAGGCGAGGCGAGCGCACGCCGCCGAGTGGTTCAAATTCAAGTTTGAAGAGCTTTTTGGTGAGTGCATTGCAGAAAGTACAGCTACTTGTTTATTTGAAAGTAGCAAAATGATAAACGTTAAACATCATTTAAATTAAGCTTTCAATTATTATTATATAGTTTTTTAACGTAATAAAAATATGAAAATGATGATGTGTTTCTAAAAATTCTATTCAATATCAATGCTCCTGTTTATCGTAAAATATTTTTTACTTTTGCCTCTTTAATGATTTTATACAGTATATATATAATAAATAAAAAAAAATAAAAAAAAATATATATTTTTACAGTAGATATAATGGGCACAGTTAGGTTTCAAAGTGAAATTTTATAAATATGAGGCTATAGTATATATATGAAATTTTTACTCTAATTTTGGGATACCTTACATCTATCAATAAAAATATATTTTGAACTATTTAAAAATATTTTATATCTTTTTAAACTAAGTACCTTTTCGTATATTTTTCTACTTTGAAAGATGATTAGATAGAGTTACTAGTGGCATGCTTCATCACTGTTATGACTTTTCAGAGATCACACATGTTTGCTGTAAAGCATTCAAACAAATAATCAAAAATATAACATGACGAAATCCAAAAAAAATCTTGTTCTATTAATTATTAATATATTTTAGGAAGAGTTAAAATTTTTACTAGTTAGCGCGAAGTTAACACAACGCATTGCTTAGTAGAACATAGTTTGGTATTTAGACAGAGGTCGTATGTTTGATGCTGGAATGAAGCAAATATTTGCACTACTATCTAGTGGGAAGTACAGTTGAGTCATAGCTTATAGATCTAGATGTATTTTTTTATGTATTTAATGAAAAACTGATAGAATATTAGTATTTCATATTATATGTTCAGTTACATGTTCCATTGTACATAACATGTTTCGTTTAAAACGATTAAGTAGTTTTGTCATAATAATAAATTATTCATTTCCACTTAGATGCTGTTCTTAAATAAGCCATTTAAATAATGTACTATATAAATGGAATATTGGAAAAATATAAGAATATATTAAGTTGAATAGAAATTGTAAGGTTTTAGTTTATTTGTCATAAAATACATAAAAAAATTTAAAATTCTAACACATATAGACAATAATACGTTAAGTATTATTTTAGAAGCTTTTTCATAAAAGCTTCATAGAAAGCTTTCAGTGAGTGTAGAGCAGCGATAGTAAGTACCCACCATATACTGTATTGTACAATGTACAATGCGTATATGTTATGCCTACAGTTTCTTTCACGTGGATACAAAATAGCTTTTATGTTAATCTATCATATAAGCTTTCTTAGCTGTTTAAAATTTGACTTATACATATTTGATGATCCCTTGCAGCATAAAGACGTAGTGACCATTTGACTAGCCACTTCGGTCAAGTGTACTCCAGATATAGATGATTTTTTGTTTTAAGGATATTGCGTGACAAAAGGACAAATATATTTTTAGTACAAATTAATTAGTTTTGATTTGTCATCGCGACTAAATTCTATGGTTGATAGTATGTCCCTCTCGACGTGCGTTCACTTTGTCGAAGTGGGCGTACCCCATTAAGACAGGGGAGGTTTTGTAGGTTTAGTGGCTGGGTTAGGACTGGCTTTTGCACCCGGCGAGTCCCCCTTAACCTGGTGGTATTCGTAAATGCATTTCCCAGCATTATAAATAAATCGTTAATAGCATGTAATACTCTCATTTTATACCTTTTGTGTATGTATGTATGTATGTATGTATGTATGTATGTATGTATGTATGTATGTATGTATGTATGTATGTATGTATGTATGTATGTGTTCAGCCCTTTTTAACGTCCCACTGTGGGGCATGGGCCTCCCTTCAATACGAGGGGGATCAAGCCATAGTTCACCACGCTGGCCAAGTGCGGGTTGGCGGACTTCACATATCTTTAGAAAACTAGCTAGGTTCTCTCAGACATCCAGGTTTCCTCACGATGTTTTCCTTCACCGTTAAGACAAGTGGTAATCATGTTAGAAATATTCGCACATGAAAATATCAGAGGTGCGAGACCCGGGATTTGAACGCGCTTCACTTGGTTTCCCAAGCGAGCGCGTTACCACTGGGCTACCACTGCCTTATACCTTTTAATATAAATATATTTTGATAAGTTACATAAAAACCTGTAATAAAAAATGTACATTATATTCGTATACACGCTAGCAAATATTTTTATTTCACTACAGATTTCTGTGTATTTTTTTTTTATTTTTTTTATTTCGACGACACGTTTGGCTTAGTTTGTAGTGACTTGCTGTGCCAGCGGTCACGGGTTCGAGTCCCGCTGGGGGCATTCATTTGTGTGATGAGTATGAATGTTTGGACTACAGTCAGGGGTGTTTATATTTATAATATGTATGTATGTATTTAAAGTTATGTATTATGTGTAGTTTATCAACTACATGGTATCCATAACACTAGCCTCGTAGCTTACCATTGAACTAGATGGTGATGTGTCCCAATATATTTATATTTATTTATTACTTAACTTTAATAAAGTTGAAATGTTCGTTGATGATTTAAATCAACCGTGATTTAAAGGAAAGACCTCTTATGGTTATTTACATGATACGAAAGCACAATCGGATAGCCTATAAGGGATAAAAGTTTTGTTAAATTTTTTCGGCTTTTTCTAGGACTAAGGCATTTTTTCCGAGCTTTGAAGAATGATTAGTATATTTCTGAACTTATACTAAACTTGAAGATTTTTTTTATATTTGAAATATGATTTTACTGACATAGAGTCGAAATAAAGCGCGTTCTTACGCTTATAACTCATTAATTTTAGACAATAACACCCGTATATCTGTATATAATGTATAATTATAATTATTTTATTAAATTAAAGATGAAGATAGAGTAACTTTTTCTTGTGAGCAATATGTAATAATGATTTTTAATATAATATTATTAATGAGGTTCTGATTCAAATCGATGACATTTAATTTTAGATATTGATTTATTTAGGATCTATCTTATGTCAAATAAAATCAAATGAAAATATACTTTACTAGCGACTCACCCCTGCTTCGCACCGTTTCGTCCCTTGGTACGTTTTAATGGTTAGTATAAAATAAATAGATTATATATGTATATGTAGGGTCCAGGGATGGAAATCAGTACACGTCCTTTGGTCGGATAAGTTTAATTATAAATATAACGTCTTTCTTTTTACATTTTTTCTTAGACCCTTCCACACGTCGTCCCACACACGTTCAGCCTCATCTCTCATCCATTCGCTTCACTCGTTCCCTCATTAACTTACTCACTCTGAGTGAGTGAGGCTACCTCTCTATCTCATTCCCACAATATATCTATTAGTCATGTTACTCATCCTACATATATTATTATTATCATTTTTCCGGGACAAAAAGTAGCTTATTGTGTTATTCCAGACTATAATCTATCTTTGTGTCAAACTTCATCCAGATCCGTTCAGCCGTTCTGGCGTGATTGAGGAACATTTATCCAAACATTGATATTTATAATATTATATGTATACAATACGTATATTATATTATAATTAATAGAATTAATAAAATATTTTTATTAGATATTTACAAGCACTCTTGCATATAATTTTAATATAAATTATAACTAGTACGTAGTACAACTGCCTTGGTGGTGTAGTGGCTAGCATATACGGCTGCACACTCGGAGGTCCTGGGTTTGAGTCCCGGGGCGGGCCAAGTTTAGTTATTGAGTCTTTCTGTATAGTAAGTCTCAGTAACAGCCCGGAGTTGGGAAGTTGGCGATGTTTCACCCCCGTGCCTCAGAGAGCACGTAAAGCTGTCGGTCCTGCGCCTTAACTCTCACTGGTCATGTCGAGCAGCCGTCCCACTGGAGTATGAGAGTGACAGGAATAGAGAGTGCACCTGTGTCTGCGCGTACACTTGTGCACTATAATATCTCCTGCGCAGTTGGCTAGTCTCAATGAGATTGGCCGCCGTGGCCGGAATCGGCTAGGAGAACATCATCACGTAGTACCTAGTACGTAGTAAATTAAACGTAAATGACTCTCGTAGACTACTCTGCTTGTGCTAAAACTATAAAAAATACTCTAAAAAGGTAGATTTCATACAAACTTTCGTCCCTCATTTTACCCCTTTATAGGATGAGTTTCGAAAAATGCTAAAACACGTATTTATTTAATTATATTGAAGAGCATTAATACTAAGTTTCAAGTGATTCTGATCATAAATATTTTTTGGGTTGTATTATAACGTGTTTTCCCGTGGGAATTAAATGAAGTCCCGCGGTAAAAAGTAGCCTGTGTCACTCTCCAATCCTCCAACAGTCTCCACACAAAAAAACACGCCAATCCGTCACTTTGTTTCGAAGTGAAAGAAGGACAAACAAACAATCAAACAAACAAACTTTCATATTTACAATATTAGTATGGATAAATAATCTCCTATAAATTATATTTTTGTTATATATATTAAAATTAAATTCTGTACTTCTTTTATCTCAACTGGCATATAATACTTGAGTTTTTCTCCAGCAGCTATATATAAATACACATAATATATATATATATATATATATATATATATATAAATACACATATATATATATATATATCTATATATATATATATATATATATATATATATATATATATATATATATATATATATATATATATATATATATGTACGGTTACATGTAAAAGTTTTTGCATGAAACAGAAAACGGTTGAAAATCTGTTGCATACGTACCTATCGAGAAAAAATAGTGACCTCTCTTGCGCGAAATTGTATTTCTTGGCTATAATTTTTTTCTTAGACGGAGTACGGGTCGAAAAGTGACATAATAATTACATATACCGCTTTCTGTCACACAACTGAATCTCGTGGGAAATTAATCTGAAGACTGAAAAAATATATATGTAGACTAGTGATTATTGTCGAAAACAATCGGTCAAGTGCGAGTTGAATTCGCACACGAAGGGTTTCGTACCATCGTACATGTACTTTTTATTAATATGACTTTTACTCTACATATGTAGTATATTAACTTCGATGATCGATTACGAACCTTAAAAAATGTTTCTTGTATTTTTTTATTTTTTATTTCTTTTTATTTGATGTTATAGCGACAATAGAAATACATATTCTGTGAAAATTTCAACTCTCTATTACGGTTCATGAGTTACAGCCCTGTGACAGACGGACGGACAGCGGAGGAACCCTAAAACTGAAGAATGATATGATAAAAATAGTAAACAGTATATTTGTAAAAAAGCTTAAATTATATACGGATATGTTGCGATAGGTATTCATTAGTATTCCAACAATAATGTGACAATCTAGCAATCAGCCTTCGACGCGGACAATGTCAATGCATTCGCGTGAAAACCGGCACAATAGGAGGCGCTGCGGCGGACACTTTGCGTCATTTCCCTCACTAACTATTATTGTGTTGATCTAATTATATCACGAGTAACTTATTATCTATTTAGATATAAAATAAAATTATTATTTCCGGTTGTATGTTTGCGCGGTTAGATATTTTAAAATTTAAAGCAATAAAACCATCTTAAAGGAAAAATATTTTTTCAAATTGTTATTATATATAGGTACTAATATTATAAAGAGGAATGATTTTTCGTTTGTTTGATTGTTTATCATAATAAGCTTCGAAACTACTGGGACCGATTTAGATGTTTGGTAAGAAGATAGTTTGACACCCTGGGAAGGATATAGGATAGTTTTTATCCCGGAAATCATCCATTAAGGGGGTGAAAATGGAGTTGAAAGTTTGTATGAGGAATCAACCATGCGAGAGTAAGTCGCTAGTTTTATATGAACTGATGGCCTCTTGTCATTCTGGCAAAGAGAGAGTCCTTCAAATAAAAGAGTAATTTTAATAGGTAGAGGTCACTTCACATGCAGGTGGTGATTGGGTTGAGACTGATATAGCCCATATATCTTTATTGTTTTAACACGCTAACGGACCTGTGGCTTATAATAAGGACATAAAGTTATAATAATATGCATATTATAAATATATAGATGCATAAATAATATAGATGGATCGCAATAGGCAAAGTCGGGTGATAAGTCGGGTGGTAAGTGTCGAACAAAACTGTCGAATGAATTGTATACGAATTTGCATTGACGTTATTACTCGCGAATGCTGGTATAAAATCATATTAGTTTGCATTCAAATATAGGAAGTTGTAATTGATATAACCATCAAAGAAAAAATCAAAGTTGTGAAATTTGTGCGGGATTATTTAAATGAAAGCTATTTTGTTCGTTATAGGTAAATTCTATTACATTTAAAGGAAATCCGCTTATCCGTTTTAATAAACTGGAAGGAAGGTTTATGGACATCACATAATGTAAGAGTTAACTTACATTTTTTTCATTGTGGTACAGGCCTATAAATAGAAACCCAAAACGATATATGGTGCAAGGCTTGTATAGTTTTTAATTTATCTTTTATTTTGTACCAGTTTTTCTATGCGGCCTCGTTTGGTTAATTTGCTATGATTTATTCTAAACTATAGTTTGGCTTATAAGCCAAGTCATTAAATATTAATTTAGTCTGATTTTTGGAAAAACACGTTGAGCTCGTTGAGACGATACAACATGAAGAAGTAGCACACACATTTACAATCGAAAATTATTTTGAAAATTTAAGGAAAATACAATTTAATAAAATTTTCAATAAAATTTACTTATCAACATACATAAAAAAAACTATTTCCATTTTTTTATTAACAATACTAAGGCTCGTTGAAAGCTACTCCAAAAAAAACCGCAAAAAAGCACTTAATTGTTTTGCCTTTGCCTATTAATATATCAATAGACTGATTAAATACAACCGCTGTGAAATGAAACTCTAAAGAGGACATATTATGAAACGTCGCTTCCTTATTCAAGATAAATAGTACTAGCAATAAATCTATTAATATATTTTTGTTCAAGTTTTCCTTCATGACGATGGTCGATTCCGTCTATTGTCGCTTACTATGATAGATCTACCTCATTGGTCTGAGGGCTTGCTCGCGGGGCTTCATAGCATTAGGTCCTAGTTTCTAAACTCGGATAAGGAAAAAATGTTTATATATATATATATATATATATATATATATATATATATATATATAATATATAATATATATATATATATATATATATATTATTATAGATCTTCCAAAAATATTTAATGTACAGATTCAACTCAGAATTTTATTATATTTACAATGTAATATAATGAAATTGGTAAAATCATATAAAAATAATGGCATAGTAGAAAAGTCCAATATGTTATTACGCAAATTTCGCACGTTTTAATTGATCAAAGTAGTTCAGTTATGAAGAAGGAATAAATTATGTAGATTAATCTACGAGGACTTCGTGTGGCGAATATTTCAAACGATCATGCCAGGAATACAATAAATACTGTCTAGATCGCCCTGTGAGTGCATCCATCCTTATCAATTTACATAACTAGTATATTTTAATAGAAATATTCTTTGATTTGTCGTCATAATATCGATATATGTAATATAATATCGCTATACGAATATTAATTAGGATAGTGATTTTATTCACTTAAGTATGTGTGGTGCACGTGGAACATTTAGCTATAAAATTTTGGATCTTCTTAAAACTTGGCTATGATTCTTCAAACTTTTATGTGAGCAATAAAAAATCTAATAGAATTCTTCAAAGATGTTCTGCACTGGTGTGCGATTAATATGAGAAAATAATTCAGTACTTTTAATTTACTACTGCTGGATAGAGGATACCCACCCACAGTGCTAGGGTGGACGCTGGCTAAATCTGGTCGGACTTCACAAGTCTTTCGATGAAAATTTAGATTCCTTGAAACATGCAGATTTTTTTACGCTAATTTGCCGCATTAGTAAGTGTTAAACCATTTTTTAAATGATTTGCATTAAAAATTATCACAGATGCGAGGCCAGTATCACACGTGTTTGGAAGTCATTTCAATATAAGAATATCTTTTCAAGATTTTTTGCGAATTTATTTTGATTTTTAGTTTCTGACGTTTCGAATGCTTTACACGTCACGGAGAAATTAACACTCATAGTGTGCGCGTAATCAATGATTTATTATATTTTATAATCATTTCTAAAAGGGACTACTCTTCCAAACAGTGACTACAGTGCCACACGTTCAAAACACCATGGTAATATATTATTATGGTATTTTGTTTATTAGTTATAATTCGTTTTCTTGCGATTTGTTGACCGGTTGCAGCCGCCGGCGACAGATTTACGACGTGCTATAATCTATTAGGTGGTCTCAAATTTTACCGGCTAAATAAATCTTCCCTGATATGTAGCATCTTTTAAGTGTAAAGTGTTTATAACATCATAATTCACTATTAAAACCACATTTTAAAATATTACCAATATTGTAAATGTGAAAGTTTAGATGGATGTTTGTTACTCAATCACGCCTGAACGGCTGAACGAATCTGGATGAAATTTGCCACAGAGACAGATAATAGTCTGGAATAGTACATAAATTACTTTTTATTCCGGAAAAATGTACGGTACCCGTGGGATAAATTCGTTTTTCTAGAGATGAACCCGAGCGAAGCGAGAGTGAACCGCTAGTATTGGTATAAATAAAAATAATCAGTCAAGACGGACTCTTACGCTGCACCTAACATTACGTGCTAGCATAATATATACGTAATATAACCAAAACTAGTATCCAACATGATTATGTTTTTTTTGGGTATTATTAGGAATATTTTAATATAAGGACTATACGTAAATATAACTTTGTTATTTTCTATAAATATCTATATCCATTATTTTAAAGCGGTAAATAAAATAAATAGATTTTCTAAAAAATGTTTAATACTACCTGCTGGCAGAAAGCAAGTACTGTGAGAATATGTTATAGCATTACACATTTCTAGTTACAAGAAACACATTACCAAGAGGCATCTCAGCCAATTAGTCTCATAAATACTCCGCTTTAATAAATCGTCGGTAGTTCGCTGGTCGTAAGTCCGCTATAGGGACGGCGCGCGGACAGATTTACGCACCGTCGATGTATTCATTGCTGATATACGCCAGAACAAGCGAGCTAATACTATCCTATAGAGTTACTTACAAGATGTTCGCTGGTGTTTTTTAATCCTTAATTATAAATATCGCTCGTTTTACCTTAGGAAGAATAAAAATAAATATATAAATATGTTGGGACACACAGCACCATCTAGTTCCACGGTAAGCTACGAGGCTTGTGTTATGGATACTGGATAGTTGATACACTACACATATATAATTTTAAATAAATACATATTATAAATATAAACACTCATGACTGGAGTACAAACATTCGTGCTCATCACACAAATGAATGCCCTCAATGGGACTCGAACCCGCGACTGCTGGCACAGCAAGTAGGGTCACTACAAATTGAGCCAAACGTGTCGTAGAACATTACTATTACATTGTTCTCGCACACATTTGTTGCGCTAAAATATTCACGTGTAAATAAATGGCTTGTCTCAGTGAGATTTGTTATCGTGACGTTCATTCGGTCAGAACTTGCCTTGAACAGTGAAAACCTTTGAGAAAGGTGGACAGAGAAGACACTTTGTTCTCTTTGAATACAGCAAAATGCAAAGAATGTACCTATATAATATAATAACATAACATATTTGTAACTTCAATTAATATTTTTGAAGTTGGCACCGCGTTAGGGGAAAAAATTATGACAGTGATTTTTTTACGACGCGATTTAGACTACAGCATGAAATCTACATTTAAGATATTTATTTCGGTATTTCTATATACAAAACACGTGTTTCATATCGATAAAAATAAAAAAAAATATTACAAGTTTTTTTTTAGTTTCACCTGTCCCGCTGTCTGTCTGTAATCAAATCTTGCAAGTTAAATTTGACCCATTTTCTAGTGTTTGATAGAGTTGAAATTTGGCACACACGTTTGGTTCTCGTGACTGCACGATTACCTAAATGCCGTCATTTTAAATCCAATATGGCAGACTTTACAAAATGGCGATTTATCATTATGATAATGACCCATATAATATGGGCATCAAATGAAAAGGCTTGATGAGCGAAGCACAATAAGCAAATTGACGTTATTGTAAATTCATTATGGCGGACTACGTTTTTTTGCACCCCTATGATTAGGCTATCAAATGGAAGGGTTTGCTGAGAAGAATACGAATTTTTTTTTGCGAAGAGCAAATCTTTTGCGTTTTGCACTTCTTTACATAATTTCGATACAAAAATCAATTTTCGTAAATTATGACTTAAAGTAATGCAGATATATATATATATATATATATATATATATATATATATATATATATATATATATATATATATATTAATACACAGTACCTACTTTATTAATGTAACTAATTATGTCATACTAGCGACTTACCCTCGCTTCGTTTCAGGTTCGTCCTTAGACAAAAACAAATTTATCCCTCGGGAACCATACATTTTCCTGGGGTGATATATAGCCTATATCCTTCCTCAATAAACGGGCTATCTAATACAAAAAGAACTTTTTAATAATTACAAATTTATTTATTTACACATTTCTAAAAAGTATACTTATCATATTTTTATACATGTTAATGAGATGCTGTAATACAAGTGTACAGCATTCACTATAATTAAATAAATATGTTGTTGGGATATTAACACACAGCGCCATCTAATTCCATGGTAAGCTACGAGCCGTGTGTTATGGATACCAGATAGTTGATACACTACACATATATAACTTAAAATACATACATATTATAATTATAAATACCCATGACTGGAGTACAAACATTCGTACTCATCACATAAATGAAGGTACCCAGCGGGACTCAAACCCGCGACCGCTGGCCCAAGAATTAAGGTCACTACAAACTGAGCCAAACGTATCGTCGAATTTATACTTGTAACTAAAATTTAAATTGTTAAAAGTGAATGAAACAATAATGTTAGAATATAGGCCCTTAGATATGAAACTCTAAAAAAACTTACAAAAATTATAACAACTGTGTCTTTATAATGTTATATTTATTTTTATAAAATAACAAAATATGTAAAAAAGGAAACTCAAAATATGTAATAAAGAAAATTCATGCCATAGCAGTAATCAACCACATAGTACATCCTTGATCAGCAGCAGAGTTAGGTGGAGATTTTTTTCTCAACTGATTCAGAGAAAAGCTGCACATAAAATCCCAAAAAAACAGTTTTAAATATTATTTATAAAACTTTTTTAAAGTATCTATTTTACTTTTGTGTTTGCCGAGCTGGAACATTATAATGCTACAACTTTATAATATTAAAAAAGTGTAGGTGATGATAATATTAAGTTATATTGAGTATTAAATTGAAATAATAAAAACCCAAACCCAAAATAGGCCTCTGGGCGGAGAGCCCTAAAACCAGTACCTCTCACATGTTTTAGAAAAATATTATTCTTAGATTTATAACGCTATTTATCAAAAACACAAGATAAGCTATTATTAACATAGATAAAGGCAAAAACTTTATATACTCATGTACTGAGTACATACAGTTTTATGGGAATAATTAAAATTCCATACAGAATATTATTAAATTCACCATGGAATAGGGAAGCAGTTCACGGACTCGTCTGAGGTTGAACATGTTTTCGTACTTTTCCTTCACCAAAACGTACGTGGCTAGAATTTCTGAGTAAAAAATGCTTAATAAATGTGAGGTGATTGATAAACGTAACTGTAATAACGATATCACTTCTTTAGGGGTTGTAGTTGTTCATATATTTCATCTTTCAGACATCCCTCAAACTGTGGTACCTTTATGTAGGTATATTTATTTAATGACAATAGCTATTAAAATTTCTTTTAAGCTGAAGGCTTGTGGACTTCAAAGTTACTCAAAGTACTTTAAAGGCTATTCTACCCTAGCTATTGCCACATAACTACCACTGGCCCAGTGATAGTTTTAACGGTCTCGCTTGGATGATGCGTGTTCAAACCTTAGGTCTCTCATGTTTTAATATGCGAATCAATTTTAACATGATTACCAAGTATTCTACGGTAAAGGAAAATATCAAGAGGAAATCTACCTACATGTTTGAAAGAACCTAATTAGTTTTCGAAAGACATGTGAAGTGCGTATACACGTACTTAGCCAGCGTGGTCTACGACTTGATCTCCCAAGTATTGAAGAGAGGCCCGTGCCCAGCAAGAGGACGTTAAAAAGGGTTAATTTATTAGTTTTATATTATGCTATGGGCCTCTGTTTACATATTTAAGATCCTTATGTAAATATTGCCTGAAATAAATGATTAAATAAAAAATTAAAAAAATGAAATTATTGGGAGTGGGATTTACTTTAATTTAGCACGAAATTTTTGTCAACTTACAATATAGTAACAAAAAAATCCATGAAAATCGTTTCACAACTGTATAATGTATATGCAAACAAGTTTACATTCAATTAATTACCTCTTCCTTTTTTAAAGTTGGTAAATTGGAAATCTCTTAAAATCAATAATAATAATAATGCTATCCTGATCGATTTCAGCCACTGCGACCAATCTTGTTGAGACTAGCCAACTGCGCGGGAGATATTATAGTGCAGTGCGTGTACGTGAAGACACAAGTGTACTCTCTATTCCTGTCACTCTCATACTCCGGTGGGACGACTACTCAACACAAGCAGTAAGAGTTAAGACCAGGACTGACGGGTTAACGTGCGGGATAAAACACCGTTAACTTCCCAACTCTTGGTTGTTATAGAGAATTTCTTAACAGGAAACCTCAATAACTGAACTTGACCCCACCCGGGACTTAAACCCAGATCCTCCGGATCTCGGACCGTACGTGCTAGCCAGTAGACCATCGAAGCAGTTAAAATCACTAATAGCTCGATGAGTAATAAAATAAACTTTATTCAGCAGACCGTGACCAACTTAGCGACGTCGCGGCGTCAATGGGAACAATTAAAATAAGATATTTGCTTTACTTGTTACCTTATTAGGCAAAACTAACATTAACCTCGTATTTATAAGTTTTAATAAAACTTATGAAATTTCTTGTAATATATTAGTAGGTCATGTAATCATCCTGACCGAATTTCGGTCGCCTTTTATTTACGAGTATATGGATACGTCATTCCCATGGACACGTTTTCTTGGAAATTTGATAATAGCTAATTTTTTTCTCATGTGTATCTATACATATAATAAAATTCTAACTGAGTCGAATCTGTACATTAAATATTTTTTGGAAAATCTTATTGCAATAGACATTATTATCGATACAGAGGTCGAATCTATAGCTTTTAGAATTTTTGTCTGTCTGTCTGTCTGTCTGTTACCGCATCACGGAAAAAACACTGGAGGGATTTTGATGAAATTTGGTTTGATAGTAGTTGATTATCCGGGTTATCATATAGGATACTTTTTAATGCGGGAAAATATCTCATTTCTAAGAAAAAATACAAAAACTGCAATGTAAAAATATACTAATGTATAAAACTTAAGAATTTGGTTTTAGGTCATCTGAACGCGGGTGGAGCCGCGGGCAATGCTATTCTATACGTATAATAAAATTCTGAGTTGAATATGTACATTATATATTTTTATAGAAAATTTTTATTGAAAAAGTCATTATTATCGATACAGAGGCCGAATCTATAGTTTCTATAATTTTTGTCTGTCTGTCTCGGAAGGCATCACGAGAAAACCACTGGATAGATTTTGATAAAATTTGATATGATAATAGCTGGTTATCCGGGTCAACATATAGGATACTTTTTACTGCGGGAAAATATATCATCTCTGAGAAATCTATACTTAACGTTTATATACTCGTAACTAAATAACATAATTAAGATCTAAACTTATATTTTTGTTAAGATAAAAGGAGTAGAGAACTAAAGGATTTGCCTATCCAAATGCTTGTACAATACGAGTATGTAGGCATATCACCAACAGAAATATATATTGTTTTTACTAATTACACGCATTTTTTAACTTTTTCGATTAGATTAAAAGTAAAGCTTGTAAAGAGAATGAACTGACAACATTTTTGTAATATATATTGTATAAATAAACTGTAAGCATTACCTTGGATCTGGTCGACCATCATGAGGAAAATGATTTGTATGATATTGTCATCTTTACACCGCGTCCTCACCCACAGCTCAGTAGTCGACGTACGTAATTGTCTAAAAATAACTCACGCTTCCTGTTTCCTTTTTTTTTAAATCATGACTTGAATGAAAAAAATGAAAATTATACTCGTAATAAAATTCTTACTGAGTCGAATCTGTACATTAAATATTTTTCGGAAAATCTTATTGAAATAGTCATTATTATCGATACAGAGGCCGAATTTATAGTTTTTAGAATTTTTGTCTGTCTGTCTGGGAACGCATCGCGAGAAAATCACTGGACAGATTTTAATGAAATTTGATATGATGATAGCTGGTTATTCGAGTCAATATAAAGGATTCTTTTTACTGCGGGAAAATATCTCATCTTTAACAAATCTATACTAAACGTTAAAACATATATATGTATATATATATATATATATATATATATATATATATATATATATATATATATATAATACATAATGATACATTTTTTGACTTTATTAAAGTACATAAATTGTTTATTTAATACCAGTAAAATTATATATGTTTATGTACCTATTACAAATCTTAGTAATAGAGTCAAGCTTATAAAATAGAGGGAAAAACTACTATACTGTAAAGTACAACTAGTTTTAAGGCGACTATATGTTTAAAATTTTCATGTTACAAAATTATTGTACAAAGTTACGATCAAGTACATCCACCTTTTAATTAATATAAGAATAAAGTTTGGCTCTTTGGGAATGCCCCAAAAGCAATTACCTACATCTTTAAGTGTGACCTTCGTTTTCAAAACGATAGCAAATTACAATCTAATAAAATTTCTCGACTACTCTTCTAAAATACTATTATGTAGAAGAAATTAAAAGAAATAATGAGCAATAGTAATGCATATAAATTTAGTTTTTTATTACACAGTTATGTAGTTTTGATAAGAATGTATGTACACAGATGTTTTTATTTATCCATTATCAACTCACCCTCGCTTCACTTAAGTTCGTCAAACAAAGAGACAGACAGACTGACAAATAAATAAAATATTTTAAACTAGCATTGCCCGCGTTCAGATGACCAAAAGCCAAATTTTTAGGTTTTACATATTAGTATACTGTTACGTTTCAGTTTTTAATTTTTTCTCAAAAATGAGATATTTTCCCGCGATAAAAAGTAACCTATATGTTGATCCGGATAACCAAATTTCATCAAAATCCCTCAAGTGGTTTTTCCCTGAAGCGGTAACAGACAGACAGACAGACAAAAAATCTAAAAAACTATAGATTCAGCCTCTGTATCAATAATAATGTCTATTTCAATAAGATTTTCCAAAAAATATGTAATGCACAAATCCGGCTTAGTTACAATTGTATTAGGTATATGTACTTATAGATAACCTAGTATAAAGTCATTACTTAGCCCATATTTTAGATTTATTATTTCAATTAAAATTACACTAATTATGTCCAGATTATTAATTTTCTTTAATACTTAAACTCTGTATAATATTTTAATAAATGAAATTTATCATGTGATGTGATTTAGTTCACTAAGCGAGCTACGTGACGACGAATTTGACTTTGATTTACCTGTTATAAGCTGTTTTATCAATTTGTTTTATTCACTTTTGTTTGAAATTTTTTTTGTTAAATAATTTGTGAATACCAAGGTTTAAAAGATTCTATTTTTATAATATTTATTACAAAATATACTATATCCGCAAGCGCATTAAAGGCGTAAAATACGTCCGAATTACTTCGATGAGGTCGATGAAACGATCAAATACCATATTTTTTGTTTACATGTAATTGGTTGAAATCACTATAGATAGCTATATCTAGGTATCTAATAGCTGTTTTTATAAGTAAGGCGTTTCTTAAGTTAAGGAAAATAATCATTGTTAAATGAAAAAAATGCGAATCGTTTAATATTTTGTACAAAACTGTAATTCTATTTAAATTCAATCTTGAGGGCTTAGACTGGATGTTTGTTGAACAATAAAAAAACATTGTAATGAAAATATGAATCTATGATATAAAGCTTCAGTAGGTCATCCTATTAATATTATAAATGCGTAATTTTGGTTGTATGTTTGTTACTCAATCATGCCAGAACGTCTGAACAGATTTGGACGAAATTTGACACAGAGATAGATTATAGTTTGAAATAGCACATAGGTTACTTTTTATAACGAACAAATTTACGGTTCCCGTGAGATAGATTTGTTTTTGTTTTACACTAGGGACGAACCCGAGCGAAGCGAGGCTTAGTGCAAGTTTTAATATAATTTTGTGTTGTTAATATGGTAACGTTCATTTCAAAGATTGTAGAACAACATTTGTCTAAGCTCAGTGTTAGAAATATGATTCTATCACATTCTATTCTTTTTGAAAACTATAAGAATCTTATCAAAATCTTTATTATGAAGAGGTCAACCAACCTTATTTAAGATATTTCTCAAGCCGATCTTTTTAAGGTATTTTGCAAACCGATGACGCTGAATTTGTAAATTATTATTTTTTTATATTATATATTTATTTTAAGAGATTGCTCTAAGATAACGCATTTTCCTGCTCGTGGGTGAGCCATAAAACCAGTCGTTTAACAAGTTTTATGAGGATGGATTGTTAAAGAAACGATATTATGAATATCTATTTTATAATATATATATATATATATATATATATATATATATATATATATATATATATATATATATAATTAAATATGATATAATACATTTTAACAAAAACGTTACATCGACTACAAAATTATTTAATAGCAATTATTTTCCCAATCTCGGCAACGATTTAAAAATTGTTTGTTTTTTTAATTTATATAAAAACATAATTATGTATATCGTTTCATAATTGGCAATGAAAAACTCAAAAATATAGATGAAAAAACTCACTCTTCGAAGTCGATCAAAAAACTTGTCTGAAGCTTGTCCAAACTAGTGACACTGGTTCCTAAAATACTTATTGTTATTTCGCAAAGTTGTATATACATTTTGCAACTTTAACTACCTTGATGGTTAGTGGCTAGCATATACGGCCGCATATTTTGAGGTTCTGGGTTCTAGACCAGGGTTGAGCTAACTTTAATTATTGAGTCTTTATGTTAAGGAATTCTCATTAACAGCATGGAGATGGGAAGTTTGCGGTGTCAAATTCACGTGCCTCGGAGAGCATATAAAGCCGGTTCTCCGGCTTCTCGTTGATTCTGACTGGTCGTATAGAAGTATCGGACTTTGAGAGTACACTTATACACTATAATACGTCCTACACAGATGGCTAGTCTCAGTGAGTTTGATTGCCATCACCAAAAACCTTTAGGACATCATCTATCTTGATAAAAACTGCCACTCTCCATATTAATTTCTTTCTCATTTTAGGCAGAATAGTTAATTTTAAATTAAAAAAAGTATACTTACATTAAAATTATTTTGATTATTTTAGGGAATGAAAATTTTCGTGGATATTTATATAAGAGTTCTTTCAAGGTATATCCACTCAATAAAAAAATCATTCAAACTGGTCCACAATTAAATACGCCATGTTGTGTAACATCCACACCTAAAAAGTACCCATAATGACCCCTCCTTCTTTGAAATCGGTTAAAACCATCTACAAAGTATAGCTCATTGTTCCAAAATACGTTAATAGGAAGTCTGGATAAGAAAGTATCCATTATAAGATGTTACGAAGCCACAGGCGAAAGCATTGAAAGCGTATACTTCCTCATAGACCTTCAACTGCGATTTTTATTACTGCGTAACAAAATCTCAATTCTCAGCGGGCTTAACCGCACCAGATAAATCTCATTGTCCAGTGAATATAATGCGATACGGCGATATAAAATAATGTTGATTCAAATATATTTTTTAAAGTGATATTGTAAATATAATACATAATAAACCACATAACAATAGTAATAATGCCATTAATATAAATGCGAAAGTTCGGATGGATGTTTGCTACTCAATCACGCCAGAAAGGCTGTACGGATTTCGATGAAATTTGGCACATAGGTAGATTATAATCTGGAATAGTACGTAGGTACTTTTTATTCCGGAAATATATAAATATACTTTTTATTCCGGAAATGTACATTACTCGCGAGATAGATTTTTTATGGTTTTAAATTAAATAAATAATATTCAATTTTGGTAAAACAAATAATAGATACACTCAGTTGGTCAATTTTATTCAATTATTTTATATGTACATTAGAAATAAAAAAAATTACGCATTTTTTGTGCGTTAGAGTTAATTCTTTATATTTGATCTAAATAGGACAAAGAAAACCCATGCCGAGTTGATGCTCAAGAACTTGTACTGGTATTATAATTAATATATAAGATTTATACTTGGCTTCATCTTCTTTGGCTTGTATTAGACAGTAAAATAGGAGCTATTATATATATATATATATATATATATATATATATATATATATATATTAATTTCGACCTTAAAGGAAAATTATATACATTGATATTATCTGTTATGTTGATTGATATACAAAAAACTCTATCAATGATTATACTTTTATATAACGTTTTCTTTTTAAGTTTCTTCTTTACCACCAAGACATAGCTTCCGATGTTCATGTACATTGTACATTATATAGAATTAATTAAAATTTAAAAGTCCATATAACGTAATTACCTATTTAATTTTATTTTTAATTTATTTTGGAAACATACATACATGCAGTATTACTTAGAATTAAGCTATTATATATAAAACACCAACCAGCAAAGTTTCCACTTAAAAATATTTCATAAATTAGAACAGTGACAATGAAAAAAAAAAAAACAAAATAGTTAATCATCTAAATTCTAATACAGGCTCGGCCTAGTACAGTCGGCAGTAACAAACCGATGTAAGTAACATAAATTGTAATAAGCTTTATTTTGAGCTTAGTGAAACTTTAGTATCAAAACTTATTGCTAATAAATTTTTATTATTATTATTAAAGCCACGGTGTTATATTGTCATCCGCGGGACTATGTTCAAAACATGTTTAGAGAATAAAGAGCGCACCGGTCTTTGAATAGAATTGCCTATAAGTGCCTATCTTTAGGGCGATTTTACATAAACATTAGCAAATGTGTCAACTGGAAGCATCCAGTGGAAATTATAATGCAATATACCTACCTATATTTTGTGCTGCCATTGCAATAAAATATGTAAAATAAAAAAAATAATGGTGGAAAAATAAGATGAAGCTATTGATTAATTCAAGTTAAAACTAATAATTATATCTAAATATAAAACAAACTAATAATAGAAAATATTAGGTATTAGGTATATACAAAATACCATAAACAGCCATTAATAAGATTCTAATATGCTATTTATATAGTTATAGCGCATTACATCAGTGGGCGCAAGACTAAGTAAACGTAGATCACTTGATATGTGTGTCTCGTCTTCATGAGTTACGCACGTATTTTAGTCACATGCATACTTAATGTGTAGTAGAACATATTAATTACGCATCATTGTTAAATTTAGAAGAATCTTTGCTACACTAGACAAGTAGTCTCAGGCGAGCCAGTTATATATACATATAATAGAATTGTAACTAAGCCAAATCTGTACATCAAATATGTTTTGGAAAATCTTATTGAAATAGATATTATTATCGATACAAAGGCCGAAACTATAATTTTTAGAATTTTTGTTTGTCTGTCTGTCTATCTGTCCGTCCGTCCGTCCGCCCGCCCGCTCGACCGCCCGCGAGTCGCTAGTTTTAAAATAAATAAAAAATAATTTAATAATAATTTCAATAAAAAATACTTCCGCATTAAAAATGAAATATTAAAATACGATACTTTATTATTAAAATACAATTCTTTTTTTTTTTACGCCAATATTTCACATCCTACTAATATCATGAATGAGAAAGTTTGTGAGGATGTATGATTGTCTGGATGTACAGAACTTTTTCACTCAAAAATTAAAATTACTAAATGGATTTTAATAGCTCATACATCAAAATAACACATCTACTTATTTTTATCTCGAAAAATTTACGGGTCCCGTGGGATAGATGTGTTTTTGTTTGTCTAAAGGCGAACACGAGCGAAGCGTTCCCAGACAGACACACAGATAAAAATTCAAAAAATTATAAATTGCGCGTCTGTATCGATAATAATAACTATTTCTATAAGATTTTCCAAAAAAAAATATTTTATGTACAGATTCAACTTAGAATTTTATTATATGTATAGATATATATTTAGTAGTGCCCTTTCCATTTGTGTAGTGAATTTAAATATTTACATCTAACGGAAATCGAATTTATTGATATAATTATTCGTACCTAAACAGTACAATTGGAATTGCACCATTAAACATACGCTCGTCCGAATTGTTAGATAATCCTGAGAAAAGTTAGTTGTGAATTAAAATCGTTGTCTAGTTTCACAAAAGCGAAACTTCTGACAAAATTCGGTTTTATAAATAAATATGTTGTGACATTAACACACAGCACCATCTAGTTCCATAGTAAGCTACAAGGCTTGTGTTATGGATACCAGATAGATGATACACTACACATATATAATTTTAAATACATACATATTATAAATATAAACACCCATAACTGGAGTACAAACATTCGTGCTCATCACACAAATGAATTCCTCCAGCGGGACTCGAACCCGCGACCGCTTGCAGAGCAAGTACACTCCAAACTACAACAAACTGAGCCAAACGTGTAGTCAAGTAATTTCAACGAAATCCAAATTTTTTGTCCGCAGTACCATTATTCAATAGTTTATTAGCATGCAAGCAGTGTACAAGTATTGCCTCATGACTATGCAATCGCGTAGTACTGTACGAGGATGTGTAAGAGTGCTATAGAAGTTGTTCTATGATTTATGTGGAATCGTTTGACGACATTATTTCATAAATTACCTTTGAATTTGAGAAATTTCAAGTATCTTGTTTGTTATATGTTTATATACTAGCCGCTCGTTTTGGCTTTGCTTGGTTATTTTTTGCTCATTTTCAAAATATTAATACAACTATTTTAAAAAAATTATCAAAAGTTATATTTTGTGACTTTCTTCTCCCTATAAGGATGAATTTCGATAAACTCTTGTAGTAATGTGTTTTAGTTATCAATTAAATAAATGTGTTGGGGCATTATCACACAGCACCATCTAGTTCCATGGTAAGGTGCGAGGTTTGTGTTATGGATGCTACATAGTTGATACACTATGATAAATATCATCACCCATGACTGAGGTACAAACGTTTGTACTCATCACACAAATGGATGCCCCAGCGGGACTCGAACCCGCAACCGCTGGCACAGCAAATAGTAGCAAACTGAGCCAAACATGTCGTCAAAGTCGAGATTGAATGTCAATTTGAAATAATTTTTTGGTCTTTCTTTTGAGCATCTGTCCATTATATGAATGGGATGTCAAAATATTTTGATCTTTTTAGCCAGAATCCTGTAAGAATTTATAATTGGACTATTATTGTAATGCGAAAATCTGTAAGCGAATGAAATTACATAGATAGACTGACCTGACGAGTGAAGTGAGTGATGACGACACGTTTGGCTCAGTGTGTAGTGACCCTACTTGCTGTGCTAGAGGTCGCGGGTTCGAGTTCCGCTGGGGGCATTCATTTGTGTGATGAGCACGAATGTTTGTACTCCAGTCATGGGTGTTTATATTTATAATATATATATATATATATATTATATATATATATATATATATATATATATATATATAGATGGTGCTGTGTGTTAATGTAAAAAAAAGTAACCTATGCTAGTTACTCTTGTCCCAATTGTAAAAAAAAAGCACACCTCATTTAGCCAATTTCAAAAAATATCATAATCTTTAGATATTGACTTCTATTGTACTTTAATTTGGTATAAACATTTGATAATCGCATAATATCGTTACATGCTGTTTGTTCCGTAGAAAATGACGTTCGCGTCTGTTGGAACAGATGCTATTTACATCAATTTAAAATAGACCTTCTTGCTTGCATATACGATTTAAATTTATCTGACAACGAATACATTAGCGTTAAGATAAGGATTTAGATGGATTATCAATGGCTGTTTTACAGTTTATTCAGCGCTTGCATATTTGCAAGAATTTAATTTCATAATTTATGTTTGTTTCCACGAATAGAATGCAACTTAGCAAAGCTCTTCCGCTTAATCGTTGATGGATATATGGGACAGAAATGTGTTATTTTATTTAACTCTCTGTTAATCTGCTAAACATCTAATACAAAGAGAATGGGAAAGTCTTCTCCCAGAGAGAATGAGAGAGTTCTTTTTATGGTGACCCTCCACACTCCACTTCACTAACCTATCCCTGTGCCAAATTTCATCCAGATCCGTTCAGTCGTTCTGGCGTGATTGAGTAACGAACATCCAAACATCTAAACTTTCACATTTATAATATTAGTAAGGTTACATATTTTTTTATAAGAAATTAAATAAAACAAAGTATAATTTATTATTTTCTTTTCTTAATCTTGTAAAACTATTCGCAGTTGTTATATTTATCAATGTACATAGAAACAAATGCACCACAGAATAATGATGTATACCACACATTCATCATTCCAGGCAAATCGAGTCGGTCAAATCGTTTTATTGACGTGAGTGCTTTCGAAATATAAAAGAGATTTGTTCTAGGAATAGACAAATGTTCCGTTGAATTTATTCGGTCCCATGTTCGAGTTAAAATTATTTTTGTAGATTTATGTTTGTTTTTGGTTTTTACTATTTATCTAAAAAGGGATGCTGATTTAAAAAGAAAATTTAATGTTATTATTACATAATTGTGTGAAATTTTTCTAGGAATTTATTTAGTTGGTCCCTTAACTAATTAAAATTGTACTTTATCCGTTTTTGAACTCGGTGAATGATTATAGCGGTGTCAAATATGAAAAAAAAATGTGACTTTTCAGACGTAACAAAAATATCTTAATAATAATATATTATTATTACTAGCCACTCACCCTCGTTCGCTCGGGTTCGTCCCTAAGTCCATTTTAACGGTTAGTATGGAACAGATAGACTATTTTTTTTTTTTTTTTTTTTATGGGACTAAGGGGGCAAACGGGCAGGAGGCTCACCTGATGGAAAGTGATCACCGCCGCCCATGGACATCTGCGACACCGCAGGGCTTGCAGATGCGTTGCCGGCCTTTAAGGAAAGTATACGCTCTCTTCTTGAAGGTGGCCAGGTCGTAGCGGTTCGGAAAGACCGCCGGCGATAGCTGGTTCCACACGGTGGTTGTGCGAGGCAGAAAATGCCTTAAAAATCGCACTGTTGTGGAACGCTGGACATCGAGGTGGTGTGGATGGAATTTACTATTTTGGCGCGATGTCCGATGATGAAATACAGCAGCCGGGATCAGTCCGAACAATTCCTCGGAACACTCCCCGTGATAAATGCGGTAGAAGATGCAAAGTGATCCAACATCTCTACGCAGAGCTAATGGATCAAGCCGATCGGAGAGATCTTGATCGTCGATAACTCGAGCCGCCCTACGTTGAATGCGGTCAAATGGAAGTAGCTGGTACTGGGGAGCTCCCGCCCAAAGATGAGAACAGTACTCCATGTGGGGCCGAATTTGCGCCTTATAAAGAATAAGACGCTGACGCGACGTGAAGTACTGTCTCGCCTTGCTGAGCACACCAAGCTTCTTTGAGGCCAGTTTGGCCTTACCTTCCAATTGACCACGGAACTGGACGTTGCTCGAGATGTCGACGCCAAGTATTCCGATACTGGCTGTGGGAGACAGAGGAGTGTCCTCAAATTGAGGAGCTACGATAAACGGCGACTTTTTAGCGGTTAACGCGCAAACTTGTGTCTTTTTGGGGTTAAATTGGACTAAGTTTAGTCGACCCCAATCCGAGACTTTGGTTAACAAAGATTCGACTTCAGACACAAGTTTGTTCCGGCTCTCGTCGACGAATTCCCGAGAAATATTAGCGCGGCCAGTGTACAGGGCATCCACAGTGCTGTCGTCTGCATAGCAATGAATGTTGCTGATTTGCAACATGTCATTGATATGCAGAAGAAACAGAGTAGGTGACAGTACGCAGCCTTGTGGAACACCAGCATTGACATATTTAGGATCAGAGCAAGCACCGTCGACAACGACCTTGATGCTCCGATCTGCCAAAAAGCTGGTGATCCAGTTGCAAAATTTCTCGGGGAGCCCATAGGAAGGTAGCTTCGAAAGAAGCGCTTTGTGCCATACCCGATCAAAGGCCTTCGCTATATCCAGACTGGCTGCAAGCGCCTCCCCCTTGGTCTCAACTGCTTCTGCCCATCTATGTGTCAAGTAAACTAGAAGATCACCGGCTGAGCGACCTCGACGGAAGCCGTACTGGCGGTCGCTGATCAGCCGGTGCTCTTCTAGGTACCGCAGGAGCTGGCAGTTAATAATGGATTCCATTATCTTAGAGAACAAGGAGGTAATGGCTATAGGCCTGTAATTGGACGGATCCGAGCGGTTGCCCTTTTTAGAGATCGGGTGCACTAAAGCGGCCTTCCAGGATTTCGGGACTACGCCTAGTGAATAAGAGTACCGGAAAAGACGCGTTAAGACCGGTGCCAACTCCGGAGCACATGTCTTCAACACGACCGGAGGGATGCCATCGGGCCCACTCGACTTATGAATGTCCAAGGAAAGAAGTGCTTTCCGAACTGCACTTTGCCGGAACTGAATTTCCGGCATGGTAGTATCACAACGCGGGATTGTCGGTGGTGAGTTTCCTTGGTCATTCAGAGTCGAATTGGACGCGAAGAGAGTGCCCAGTAGTTCGGCTTTCTCCTTCGCGGTATGAGCCAGCGAGTCATTCTCCGTGTGCAGAGGTGGAAAAGAAGGCTTACAGAAATTCCCTAAAACAGCTTTGGAGAGAGACCAAAACGCACGTGTTCCTGAAGGGAGACGCCCCAATCTCTCGCCAATTCTGCCGATGTGCTTCGACTTCGCATTAGCGATACTCTTTTTGAAGGACCTGGAGGCAAAGTTATACTCCTTTTTAAAGGCGCTCGTATTTACATCACTAGACGCCGATGCGCCAGCCCAGGCTTGGTAGCATTCCAGCTTTCGGCGAGATGCCGTCTTGCAGGAATGACCAAACCAAGGCTGGGATTTGCCTCCGATAGGCACTGCAGAGAACGGAATAAATAGTTCCATACCCTGAAGTACCACATCGGTGACAGAGTCAGCAACGACGTCTGGATCATCTAGCGAGAAGCAAATTTGCCCCCATGGGTAGGACGCAAAGAATGACCGCATCCCGTCCCAATCCGCTGACCTGTAATGCCATACACGGCGACAGCCCGCAAAGCGAGGCCGTGTTGAGCGCGTAACTGGCACTGTACTCCGGACAAGACAGTGGTCCGACGAACCAAGAGGGGGATCGACGGAGACCAGGTAGCCGTCCGGATGAGAGGTCAACAGAAGGTCCAACAGGGAAGGTGTATGATCTTCCACATCAGGGATTCGCGTTGGCGAGGTAACCAGTTGTGTCAGATCATATGCCAATGCGAAATCGTGAACAGATCTCCCCGCATGATCGGTAGTACGTGATCTAAGCCATTCTGTATGATGGGCGTTAAAGTCGCCGAGAATCACGATCTCTGCGGAGGGGATCTGCTGGAGCACGGAATCTGTAGCCATTTGCATGTGCTCAATGAGTCGTTCAGTTTCGGCATTGCCGCTATGAGACCTATACAGGCACGCGTAGATTCGCGGATGATCGTCGCAGTCTACACGTAGCCAGAGGATGGATAGGTCCCGCCCTTCAAGGCTGCCGAGGCGACGACAGCAGATGTCTTCCCTGACGTACACGCACACTCCAGCCCGCGGTACAAAGGAATGCTCCAAATTATATCCCGGGTAAGAGAGGAAAGAGGTGTCAGCCGGGGACGATATCTGCGTCTCAGTAAGGAAGAGCAAGGCCGGCTTCGCCATCTCAAGGTGGTAGTGGACGGCGTTCAAGTTGGAATTTAGCCCCCTTATGTTGCAGAAGTCCACAGCAAGCGTGAGAGGGGTAGCCTTATGTGGCCTGCTCCGTTTGCCCCGAGCAGAAGCCGAGAGCGCAAAATTGCCCCCCCCAGAATTCGGAGGGCAGCCTGGGCACCCACGCTCAGGTAGTGTATGAGCTGAACATGGATGCCCAGAGAGGGATTCTCCACCGCGATGTGCACTGGTGGTACCCTCCTGGGGTAGTCTGACCGAATTTCGCACTATCATGTATTAAGTGGTGTAGGGGAGGGGCGGGGAGTGGGCCTCCCGGGACTCTCACTTACCAAACGAAACGCGACAGCATAGCTGCCACTTTACGCCGGACTTCTGTG
This sequence comes from Brenthis hecate, assembly GCA_951806755.1. Classification (NCBI taxonomy): domain Eukaryota; kingdom Metazoa; phylum Arthropoda; class Insecta; order Lepidoptera; family Nymphalidae; genus Brenthis; species Brenthis hecate. Next base: position 7,543,550 of record OX638271.1, on the reverse strand, counting down.
AGAGAGTGGTGCTTTACGGGACGTGCCGGCCCATTCGGCTGCTACCCGAAGGTAACTAGCATGGCACTACCACAGTTAAGACTATTATGTGTATAGGTATGATGAGTTTATTATTTCTTACTTGAGAAATGATTGATTCACCATATAAATTTCCAGTGTCCTTTTCACCCCCTTAAAGGATAATTTCCGAGATAAAAACTATCTTATATCCCTCCCAGGGTCTCAAACTATCTCTATACCGACGATACGACATGATAATTTAGTTTATACAATTGTAGCCTGTTGCTGGAGAGGTGGGCATTAATAACTGCGACTCAGTTGTATAACTAATGCAGTTATTAACATTTAAACTGTTTATGTTATATTCTAAAATGATCTTCTTAGTATTTTTTTAAAAATTATTCAATTAATTATAATTCTTTGAAGTTTAATGCTTCCATATTATTTAATAGGTTTTATGTGTGTTTTATTTTCAAATTCCGATTATTTATAATTATATAGTGATGTTATTGTAATTTTATTTATATTTTCATTTATCAAAATTTAAAATTGTGAATTAAATTAATGCATGCTGTATCCACTTTAAAAGGTAATGCATTTAGGATTAAGTTAAATTGTGCAATAATTTAAAAATGTTTCAATGTAATTATCACTAGTGGATCCAAATAAATAAATAAATAAATAAAATAAATAGTAAATAATACCAAATTTCATCTAAATCGGTACAGCGGAGTAAGCGTGAAAAGGTGATAGACAGACAGACAGACTTACTTTGGCATGTATAATATTAAGTATGGATTTACTGTCTTCTTTAGTTGTACTTTATAACTTTATTATTCTCAAAGATTAACTATCAATTAAATTAAAAGACAATTTATTTTCTTCAAGAATATTCAAAGGATTTACTTTGTAAAGTAATGGCTTGAATTGTATATTTAATTAAGGCAGTTTTAAAGCTGAAGCTTCCCTAAGTAATACAGACACAGATATGTTACGGCTTATTTCAAACGTATGTGTTGCAAATAGCCCCGGCTTTTTGCTTCTACTAGTGATGTGGTTACGTGCTTTTTATAACATATTTCGCAAAGAACCGGTCAAAAAATAAATCCCAAAAGCACTGTGTTTATATTTTTTTTGTTTATCGTAATAAAGTTATTCGGACATTTCGGCACCATGTGGCTGATATGACGTGAAGTGTGACGCTCGTAGAGACTGATGTCCAGGATCGTAGAACTGGATCCCATGTGGGATTCCTTATAATAGACGAAATATTTATTTTTTTTGTACTTGTATACATATAATAAAATTCTAACTTTAAAGTCGAATTTTATGTTCAATATTTTTTGGAAAACCTTATTAAAATAATCATTATTATCGATACAGGAGCCCAATCTATAGTTTTTTAGTTTTTTTGTCTGCCTGTCTGTTTGTCTGTCTGGAACGCATCAGGAGAAAACTACTGGACAGATTTTGATGAAATTTGGTATGATGATAGCTGGTTATCCGTGTCAACATATAGGACACTTTTGACTGCAGGAAAATATCTCATCTCTGTGAAATCTATACTAACAGTTAAAACGTACCAAGGGACAAATCTGGGCAGAGCGAGGGTGAGTCGTTAGTGTTTTTGGAAATTTAAGGGCATGTTTTAAGCGTCGATGAAAATTAAAAAGAAAACTTATTGTGCAGTTGAATTTTATATTTTTTTAAATTTTGTTTTTTGTCATATCAATATTTTAAAAAATAAATACAATGAAATAATTAATGTACAGTAACAGATTTTTTTCCTTTTTATAGTGATAGCAGCTTTAAATATTTTATACTTATTGTTTAACTATGTTACACTATGTATATTTTTTGAGTAAAAAAACAACACATATTATTCTATAGTGTAAAAACTTCTATCATGCCGTTTGTCGGATTTTGTTTTATTCGCAATGTGTCAACAACGTGTTCTTTGTGGGAATTGAACCCAGTATACTTAACAATTGCTTAGATAGTTCTCTCACTGAACCACAACAAAATAAATTAGCTTTAGTTCTTGTTCAAGCTCTCCATTACATAGAGTTATTTTTTAAACATTTTGTTTGAAATCATCAACATCGGGAAATTGTACATTGTTAATATTATATCGAAGTTTACATACGTTTGTCGTAATCAGTTAAGTGACTTTTCAATAACTTGTAATTATAATATAAATAAATATTATACATATGTTGGGACATTAACACACAGCACCATCTAGTTCCATAGTAAGCTACAAGGCTTGTGTTATGGATACCAGATAGACGATACACTACACATATATAACTTTAAATACATACATATTATAAATATAAACACCCATGATTGGAGTACAAACATTCGTGCTCATCACACAAATGAATGCCCCCAGCCGGACTCGAACCCGCGACCGTTGGCACAGCAAGTAGGGTCACTACAAACTGAACCAAACGTGTCGTCTACTTCTACAATTTATGTACACAGACTCCATTATTATTATTATTATTATTATTATTATGTTAATTGATTAATTTAACTTAAATATGTTTTGAACTTATGTAATGTTTGCTTACGTTACAACAAGTTCGAGTAATCAAAGAATTTATTATCGATTTTTTTTTACTTTTTGTCAATAGATTTTCTAGAACTTACTACTACCTACCTGTTTGTGACCAAAAATCCTGTTTTCTGTGCGTCGTTAAATCTCCTCAAATATGCGTAACGTAGCTGAAGCAACAAAGCCAATATAGTTATATAACTTACTAAAACTAATGGTCTAGTGGCAAGCATGTATTTTGGGTTTTGCTGTTTTTGGGTTTCCCGTTAAGAAATTTTCAATCTATACCTATACCTATCTAAAAATTTATTGCCGTTTATTAGTTTCGCTAAAACTCAAAAACGGCTGAACATATTTGAACAATTCTTTTTTTTTTGTTTTGTTGGAGATGTGTCAGGGGTGGTTGAAGTACAAAAAAATAGGGAAAATGCAAAAAAAAACAGCTGGAAAATAGAAAATTTCTGGACTGTTTATTTTGTGCCCATGTATATTGTGTTACTAGTCTCAGTGAGTTTAGATGCCGTGGTCGAAATCGGTAAAGAGGACTTGTTTTAGAATATATGTATATAGTCTACGTATCGATGTAGTAACTATCGTTTTACCCAACTTCCTTATAATGATTTATGTAGCTGGTTCGTTTCCCGAATAGGGCTTTTGCCTATATACATCTGCAGAAAATCGTCAAAGCATTAAAGCATTCAAAACGTGGAGAACAAAAAATGAAAACAAAATAAAACCCCGAAATAAATCGAGCAAATGGTATTTTTTTATATGTCAAATATTCGTATAATAAGAAAGTAGTGTTGCATTTTTATGGTAGTGAGTAGTCATGGCTTAAAAATATGCCCCTGGAAAAATCGCTTAGATAAAGCTAGTTTATACATTCGCGACCTACATTTTTATCAGTTGAGGAATATTATTATGTATGAGGAAAATTATGGCATAAACAGGAAAACAATAACAGTGCTGTGAACAAAATTAAATAATGGACTGCCAGTTGAAAATATATTTTCAATTTATTGTTAGACTAGCATTGCCCGCGGCTCCGCCCGCGTTCAGATGACCAAAAACCAAATTCTTAGGTTTTACATATTAGTATATTCTTACATTGCAGTTTTTGTATTATAGAGTAAAATGATATATTTTCCCGCGGTAAAAAGTATTCTATATGTTGACCCGGATAACCAGCTATCACCGTACCAAATTTCATCAAAATCTGTCCAGTGGTTTTCTGTGATGCGGTAACAGACAGACAGATAGACAGAAAAATTCTAAAAACTATAGATTCGGCCTCTGTAGGTATCGATAATAATGTTTATTTCAATAAGATTTGCCAAAAAATATTTAATGTACAGATTCGGCTTAGTTATAATTTTATTATATGTATAGATTTATTTAATTGCACAAAAATGAAATCTGACAGACATCGTCTCCTTGACCAATTCCCAAATTACTTGGGATCGGCGCAGTAAGTCTTCGTCTTCCACTCTCCCCTATTACTCGTCATTTTATTAGCCCTTTTCTCTTGTTTAATTATATGTTTTTAATTTACTAGAAAAATAACTTAGGAAATTAATATACCTTCGTATGTATTGTCAACATACAGTTGTAATTTATTAATTTTTCTTAAAAACTTTTTAAACAAATTGAAAACCTGTTAAAATACCATACATCCCATTAAACTACTAAATAATAATTCTAATAACAATACCTGTTATGGTGGTATGTGTGTCGATTAAAGGTTAAAGTGGAGTCTTGACAATGGCCAGCAGGTGTTTTTATTTGCGACGTTGATCGGATGTAAGTATGACGTATTGCGCACCTTTAGGATTTGGTTGACTAAGAATAACAAATATTTATTTATTTTATAGAAATGGTATTAATACATTTTCCATTTACTAAAATCATTACTAATGTTAGCGAATTCAGAATTACTTAAAAATGATATTATTCTAACATTAAAAAAATATGAAAATCACTTAATAGCGAGGATATTATAGTGTAGAGTAATATACAAAGAAATCAGGACGTACCACTTCTTTTTTAAAGTCGATAAAAAATGTATGTGTGTTTATTAGTTTGCCCTACATTGTAATGGAGCAAGAGATTTTTTTCATTTAGAAAATTAATATGGACCACTGAGTGATATGGGCTAGTCTGCATTTAAATCTGTTAGTATATCAAGCAGTTCCCTAGGGATATAAGTTTCGCAAAAAAGGTAAAATAGACACTAGTTCGTATTTTATTAATATGTAATAACATTTAGTTTTTAATACATAGTGAACATTCTAGTTTGTGGCTTACCTATGTAAAACCATCAATATTTATATTTATCTATTATAATTATATATTAAACAAGATGTGTACCGTTATAATGAATTCAGGCTTTTAAACGTCCCACTGCTAGGCACAGGCCTCCTTTCAATACGAAGGCGACCAGGACATAGTCCACCACGCAGGCCAAGTGCGAGTTGGTGGACTTTACTTTGGATAGGTTTCACGATGTTTTACTATACCATGAGATAAATGGTAATCACGGTGGAAATGATTCACACATGAAAATATCAGAGGTACGAGACCCGGGATTAGAACCCGCTTGGTTAGGCAAGCGAGCGCGTTACTATTGGGCTACCACTGCCTTGGTCGGTGTACGTGCTATACATATAATAGATTTTAAATATAATAACGGCTAACTCAGGTCAGTTTCGGAATAGCATAATATTAAGTTTGGCTGCAATAAACATAATTTTTCAATAAATATACTATCTGCATTAAATTATTAAATCAATAAATTCCATATGTTTTATTTGGACTAACTACTGTTAAAAAATACCATGGCATGTATTTAGATACCTGTACTTATAACACTTGAGCCACCTCTATTTGCTTGTTCTATGATAGTTTGTGCGCATTTCTTCTATCTATTAGTCCTCCAGTCGATATTCGGTGACTGACTCATTGTTAGGTTTAGGTCAGTCGGGTTTTATTTGGTGAAGGTTTGGCTTAGAATGCGTGCATTTTTATCGACTTCAAAAAAAAGATGTTGTTTGATTTCGCTGTAAATATAATATCATAATAATAATCTTTTTCTGCTCTTTTAGATAACCCATTGCAGGACGAGGGCACAAGCCATAGTAGTCTACCACGCTGGCTGTTTTGCTGGACTATATTCGTCTTTAAAAAGCTATTATAGCTAAGTTTAAATGTGAACGTAAGTTTCAAATAAAGCGCGGTTATTAAGAATATACAAGCAGGCCAAGCTCAGGTATAAACTCTTCTGTTACAGTTGAAAAATGCATTTACATATAGCACTAGCATACATACAAGACGGAAGTGGGTTACTTACAAGTGTGTCTTTTGGCTTCTATCCCGGCTGGATTGCCAGACGCTAATGAGCCCCCCCCCCCTACCCCCGCCACGACAAGTTAGATTAAGCAATAATAAATAATACAATATAAGTTAGATTATCCCATAATATTATTTCTCACAAAAACTTACGATTACTACTTACTTTTACTCGTACGTAACATAAGCTTCCTCCTTTCATCACTTCCTTAATAAGAAAATTGAGCTTTCGTGTCGATTCTCGCCGCCGACAAGTTTATTATGTAGGCGCTAATTTGTGAAATGTCGTTGCTTTAAATGAAGGAAGTAACATTTTGTTAATGAAGTTTTTATAACGTAAATGGTTTACAAATGTTTTGTGCGGTTTTGAGATTTCTGTTTTCTGTTTTAATTTTATAATTAATTTATAATATTAGTGTAGTCTAGCGTTTCCCGTGACTCTTACCACGAAGCTGTACCGAAATAAATATGTTGGGACATTACTATCTAGTTCCATGGTAAGTTATGAGGACTGTGCTATGGATACCAGATAGTTGATACACTACACATATATAAGTTTAAAAATATACATATTCTATATAAATATCCATGACTGGAGTACACACATTCGTGCTCATCACTCAAACGAACGCCCCCCAGCGGGACTCGAACCCGCGACCGCTGGCACAACAAGTAGGTCATTTATAAACTGAGACAAACGTGCCGTCAAAATGTATGTGTCGTCAAAATGTTAGAAAGCAATGAATTTTTATTTTATAACCCCAGTAGTCAGTACCTTCACGCGCCTACGTCTTGGGCCTTAACGTGATTGGAAGTTAATAAGCTGGAATACGCAAACCGTGTAATTAGGAACCAGGGTATCTAATCTTAAACATAAATATTCATATTTATATCTTACGAAATAACTAATTTCTACACAAATTTGCACCCCAATTTATTTTTGGGGATGAATTTTCTTATCCTTCACTAAGTGACTAATAACTTTTCTTTTAGGTATATAAAACTCTGTTAGATGCTTCTGAATCCAGTACAATTATGTTTTTAGAGATGTAATAAAACATGACTTATTCTATCTATGATAGAATTTTGAAGTGAAACTTCATTGCGCGCATGAGAGTAAAATTCAAGGTCGCGTCACAAAAAACCGTCATGGTTGCCACACCGTTTGCATTAGGTTGCCATAGTAACCGTTGTAATTGTCTGAAAAATGTATAAATAATATTCTTTCCGTCGCTATATTCAAAGACTAGCGACTCACCCTCGCTTCGCTCGGGTTCGTCCCTAGGTTGATTCCCCATACAAACTTTCATCCCCATTTTCACTCCCGTAAGGGATGATTTCCGAGATAAAAAGTATCCTATATCTTTCCCAGGTCTCAAACTATTTTTCATCTAAATCGGTTCAGTAGACCCAGAGATTCAAACGTCACAAACTCACAATTCACAAACTTTACAATATTAGTATAGATTATAGAATAGACTTTATAATATTAGTATACATTAATATTTTTAAAATATGTAAAATATTTAGAACGAGCGGCTCTCCCTCGCTTCGCTCGGGTTCGTCCCTAACAATTAGAGTATATGCGATAGATGTAAAAATCTACCTAGATAGAAAGAGATAAAATACTATTCTCTCATTTTTGTGTGTTATTCGTATCAATCATATTTTTTAGTGTAATATTAAAAGTTTTTATTAATTAAATAATATTACAGATGAAGTATAAATAACCAATGAAGTTTCACTTCTTACACATTTCCATCTAAATTTGATTTTTTGAAAAGGAAACGAATGAAAAACAATCGAATATTATTATCATATGACTGTAATTCTATTGTTAAAACTAACTTGCTTTTTTTCTGTCGCGAGTATTAAATAAATAACTCTACAGAATTATACATCGTCCCACATAAGACTCTATTTTCTTCAGAAAACCCATTGCGAACAATATTGTGTGCTAGAGTTAATGAATTCTGACACTGACGGAGAACAATGGATAACTGTCATCTGAGATCTAGGCTGTGATTCTGTTCCTGCTATGTACTAGTGATGTTGGAATATTTTGTCTGAAGTAGAATGAGGAGTGTTCGTAATATTATAAAGTTTAATATGAGGAATGCCGATTATCTTCCGCTTGGCCTTCTCTAGCTATCCCGTGGAAACACTTTTTCCCCAGGAAAAGAATTTTCCGTAAGTTATTTTGCAGCATTTAAATCAGTTCAGCTGTTAGTATGAACAGATGGACTCTTTAAATGATTTTACATATGTATGTAGATTTTTGTACGGCAAATGCAAATATGTAAACCGAGTCATAAATTTTATTTATCATTGACTTTTAAATTAAGTTAAAACTACAAATGTTTGGTCATTAAGGATGTAAAGGTCTATTTAGTTAATAATCAAATGTAGAGACCAAGCTATCTTAAACGTGCTTTAAAACAGATTATATAGTAATAAATAATAATTAATCGACAAGGCTGTGGTAGCACAGTGGTAACATGCTCGCTTGGAAAGCCGAGTGAACCAAGTTCAAATCCCGGTCGCACTTCTGATATTTTCATGTGCGAATCATTGTGAGTAAACCTGCATGTTTGAGAAAACCTAGCAAGTTTTCGAAAGACATGTGCAGTCCGCCATCTTGTACTTGGCCAGCGTGGTGGACTATTGCCTGATCTCCCTCCTAATGAAGGGAGGCTCGTGCCCAGCAGGGGGATGTTAAAAAAAGGGCTAAATACATATTTACAATTTAAATGTAAACGACTCAAAAGTACTTGTAAAAGTCTATTTGAATAGAGTACATTATACTTGACATTTCGGGATAAATGAGGGAGATGGTTTTGTATTTCTCCGGCCGACAAACTATTTCTTTATAAAGAATTCACATTCGAAAACCTCTTTCTCATTTAAAATATTAGTGAAGATAGATTATTATATCTTTTATTGCACTTATAAAGAAATATAGAAATTAAAACTTACTTTGTAAAAGTCAGGTTTATTCAAAATCACATCTCAATCAGTCTATTTCTAGAGCGATCAAGACGCAATATTCTATAGGGAGGGTCTCAATCACTATGTAGTTCACGCAGAGCTGTGTCAATACTCTGGAGATATTATTCAAACAGATTTAAATATTCACACGAATCTACTACTCTATCGCAATGGAATAATGCTTAAAGTCGCATACACAATTGTTTTGGGAATGCAATACTTACAAATAAATAAAATGAACCTTAAGTTCTTATGATAAAGTTTAAAATTGATTTTATATTCAAAATATATGTTACAAAATAGGACCCATCGGATACAAAGCCAAACGTGATACGTATAAACATGATGTACGTAACAATAGTGTAAAGAAGTATTATGTGGTGACAGGTCAATTGTAAATATGTCTTAAATCGTAATACTATTGAAGTGTACTTGTTGTAGGCTAAATATAGCACGACTGTAATATATTTTAGTAGTAAATAGTCATTTATCTGTCTATACATATAATAAAATTCTAACTCAGTCGAATCTGTACATTAAATATTTTTTGGAAAATCTTATTGACAAACAAAAATTCTAAAAATAATAGATTCGGCCTCTGTATCGATAATAATGTCTATTTCAATAAGATTTTCCAAAAAATATTTAATGTACAGATTCGGCTTAGTTACAATTTTATTATCTTCTTCTTCTTCTAAGTCGTTACACTCTTGACAGAGTGGTCGTGGTCGTCACTTGAGCGCTGTGGCACGCTTGACTATTCGTCGCCACTCCTCTCTAGCAGCCGCGTTCTTCGTGCATTCGTGTAAGGGAACATTCATCGATACATATTATATCGATCGATCCTACACGAATTTTATTATATGTATAGATTATAAATACAACATGTATACATTTTTTCTGTATGTTAGCGATATTTTCGCCAACTGCAAGCTGATTTCCATATTCATTTGCATAAAAATTTTCAACTCTAAGGCTACAAGAATGGAATGGTTTTGGATGTTGATGTCTCTTTTTAGTTTGTAAGGCAATTACTATTACGATACACTAGTAAGATATACATACATAAAATAATATGTATGTATATATGTATGAATGAATGAATGTATGTATGTATGTATCTAACATGTACGTACGTATGGTGGTAACTTATTTTAACTGTTTTGCACATAACTTTTATTTAAAACTCTAATAAAATGACCGCGTTGAGATTCAAAGGGAACTATAATATTTTAATAGACATGATACAGACAATGTAGCAAAGACATGACCACAGATCATATAATACACTACACAGATAATTTAGCAAAGATTACAATTTACAAAATATGACAGCAGAGGTCACTGCTTTGTATATAGAAAGACTATTTTAGATACATTTCAACAAAAACTTATGTTATTTAATACTTAAGATTTCGATTTCACGAATATTTGACAAAAATATTATTTTAATATTTGGTTCCCGACGTCAAATCAAAATAAACTCGCGAAAAAATCCGAAAAGTAAGTTTTATTTAAAAGCTTATGTTATTATTAAAAATGTATTTTATGTACATTTACTACAATTTTTGTAGTCCACCGAAATATGTTACAATTTTTTTTTATTAAACGGAATGATCTATCCAAGATAAAGATATTTAGACAATATTGTTAAAATAAGTAGATACACAATCAGCGACAAAAAATGCCCTCGACGAATGGGCGCTCATTTGAATACTTGAGCGCACTTTTAATTTAATTTTTATTTGTGACCACACCTTTAACTATTGTATTTAACGTTCAATTTACATTGTTGTATATTTATTTCAACTAGAATACTTACCTAAACACAACTGGTGACATTTTTATGAGAACTTTTGCATGGGATTGTGTGTCTAGTACTTTTTTTTATGGATGTTAGACAAAGAGAAATTATAGTAGCTATCTTCTTTGCCTCTAAAACTGTTTCGTCACACTCATCCTTCGATAACCAATAACCTACATTTGCGATCTAAATTCAATAGTTGCGATACGAGATAGTGATAATCTGATGGGCCAAATTATAGCGAATTATCTGTTCAAAGGTCATTATAATATTTATGTTACTAGCAAATTAGAATGCCTAAATTATAATTTTTAGTCGAACTTCTTTCTTCAGTTCTTGGCTGACTGAGGCTTTATCATTTCTAGACTCATGATGTTTAGTAATGAATGGTATTTAACTCTATTTGAATTATTTCATTCAAACTTTTCACTTTATACTATTTGACGATACGTTTGGTTCAGTTTGTAGTGCCAGTGGTCGCGGGTTTGAGTCCCGCTGGGGGCATCCATTTGTGTGATGAAAACGAATGTTTGTACTCCAGTCATGGATGTTTATATTTATAATATGTAGGTATTTAAAGTTATATATGTGTAGTGTATCAACTATCTGGTATCCATAACACAAGCCTTGTAGCTTACCATGGAACTAGATGTTACTGTGTGTTAATGTTCTAGCATATTTCATTTCATTTTTATTCTATTATCTTAAAAAAGCTCCATCGTTCTCAATGATGCGGAATTATTAACTCTATTTCATTATAAACAGGCAAATAAATAATGTCACTGACACTTTAAATAAATAAAAACTTTTTAACAAAAAAATAAAACCGACTTCAAACAAAAGCACTAAAAAGTAAAAAATAACTGATTGGTAGTTTTCATTTACTATACATACCTAATCAAATATTTTCGAAGTCGGTGTGCTTTGCTTTGTATGAGCTGGTACCGATTTCGAAAATATTTGATTAGGTATGTATTTAATAGGTAGGCTTTAATTACTTAGCCAAAGCACACCGACTTCGAAAACATTTTTTTAGGTATGTATAGTAAATGAAAACTACTAATCAGTTATTTTTTACTTTTTAGTACTTTTGTTTAAAGTCGGTTTTTATTTCTTTTGTTAAAAAGTTTTTATTTTTCCCATTTTAGTGTAGACAGTAGTAGCAAAGTAAGAATTCCAACGTGTTAGGCTTGTCAAATCAAACAAAATAAGCCCAAACTCAAAATATCTACTATTAGCCGTTGAAGAGTTCCACCTTCTGGCCTTACCATCAGATCAGGTCAACAATACCGAACCACTGTACTATCAACGGAAATAGAAACACTTGCAAAGTTTCAAGTCAATATGACAATTAGAAGCAGGTTAAATTCATCATTAGCTATTTTTCCACCCTTAGGGGTGGTATTTTTTTTTAATTTAAATGGGACCAATCTGGAAATATACACTTTCAAACAACACAAAAATTGTCCAAATCGGTTAACTATGATACTAAATGACGGAGTTCTGAGGTAACAAATACAAAAAAAAATACAGCCGAATTGAGAACCTCCTCCTTTTTGAGGAAGTCGGTTGAAAAGGTACTTCATAATCACTACAAACACTTGGTTTTTTTTAAGAGACCGACTCTTTACAAAATAAAGACCAGCATTTAGGCTATCCCGGATTTCAAGTGATTGCCGTGGGATATAAGCTGTTGTAAAAGATTAGATATCAACAATACGATGTTATTAGTAATATTATGAAGCAAATTACGATACGTTATACATAAACCGTTCATTGTACTTTTATGTAAACGCTGACGTGCTGTAGTTTTATGCACACGCCACAACCTACAATTCTATATTTCTATGCAAAACAACTTCAGTTATGATATATGCGCGTGAGTGCTAATAATTAAGCGATTACAGTAAATAAGTGATCAATTAGCTGAAGTTGATTTTGCTAGAACAAAGCCAACTAAACATATTGACACCACTCATTTGACTATGTTACTATATTATATACTAGCATTGCCCGCGGCTCCGCCCGTGTTCAGATGACCAAAAACTAAATTCTTAGGTTCTACATATTAGTTTACTCTTACATTGCAGTTTTCATATTTTTTCTCAGAAATGAGATATTTTCTCGCGGTAAAAAGTATCCTATATGTTGATCCGGATAACCAGCTATCATCATACCAAATTTCATCAAAATACTTCCAGTGGGTTTTCCGTGATGCGGTAACAGACAGTCAGACAGGCAAAAATTCTAAAAACTATAGATTCGGACTCTGTATCGATAATAATGTCTATTTTTTTAATTATATATATATTTAATTAGATTTTCCAAAAAATATTTAATGTACAAATTCGACTTTGTTATAGTTTTATTATACGTATAGATGTGTATTAATAATAAAAACTAGCTCTCTCATGCGATTGCACTCGCGTAACATAACAAAACGTAATGAATTACGCTATTATAAATAAGGCGAAAGTTTGTATGTCTGTATGTTTCTTACTCCTTCATATAGAAATTGTTGGTAGTAAAATTTGCTGCCTATATATATATATAATTTAATGAATAAAAAAGAAACCCAGAGACGCACTCGGGTGAAGTGAGAATAATTCACTAGTTATCATTATTATAAGCTGGGGGTAACTGGTTTAATCACAGAGACTTTCATCATGTATGTATATTGTATAAAGATGTAGTTTTGTCTGTTTATCTAATTGTTATATTTAAAAGCAAATTATAATATAATTTTAACTTTCGTTCGACAAGCAAAATATTTTAAACATTCAGGACTCTGTTTTAAAGTGAAATTGTTTTAATAGCTGTACGCCAGCAAGGCATTTTTCATAAGAGAAAATTAAATTTTTAAAGCAATATTTTATAGTAAGGCGATAAAATTTTAAATAAACTAGTAAAATAGATCATTCGCTCTTTATATGTCTAGTAATACATAATGTCTAGTAATAAATAGACCAGTATTGTGGGTTCGATTCTTACACGGTCTCTATTTCTTCATTAACATTACAGAAATAATTAGTGCCTACATTAAGTCAATATATTGGTTAATAAATAGTATTTGAACAAAACAGCTGTTTTTTTTACAATACAATAACAAAGGTTTGATTTCATTATACTTTGTCATTATTTTTATCTATTCATCCAGTAAAGATTTTTAGAAATAATTATGGGGTTTTTATTCTTCGTCTATAGGGATTTGAACCCGCATCACTCGGATTCCCAAACGAGCGCGTTACCACTGAGCTACCATTGCCTTACTACATATAATATCATATTTTAAAAAAGATCTATTTTAAATATATACTAAAACATAAATACAGTTATAGAATTTAGACGTAATAAAATATGATTTTTATCGCATGTGTAAATAGCAGGTATTAGTTTTTATAGCTTATTCATCAACCGTGATAATAGTTGGAACGAAACAAGATGCGGCACTCGGCTTTGCTTGTTTGCTAAGCACATAGATAAAAAATATATTTACAACAATAAAATATTCGACTGCATAAAAAAAACTTAAAAGATGGCAATAACTTGATAAAGGAACATAGTATTACGCAGTCAGTAATTTTTTACATACAGATTTGTAGTTTTGTCCAGTTAGACATATTTGAAGTCTTATTTAGCTATTTCTTATCCAAAATTATTTGTAAACTTATAAGTCGCCGCTTAAAAACCTTTATTTTGATACCATGAAGATTTTTTTAAAGACCATTTTGGCGCCTGCAATGGCCATTGTGATTTATTAACTACTAGCGACTACTGATTCCCCATACAAACTTTCATCCCCATTTTCACCCTTTAGGGAATGATTTCAGAGATAAAAAGTATCCTATGTCCTTTCTAGGGTCTCAAACTATCTACTTACCAAATTTCATCCACAAAATCGATTCAGTAGATCTAGAGATTACCCCCTACAACATCACAAACTCACAAACTTTACCTCTTTATAATATTATAATAAGTAAGACAAGTGGTAATCATGTTAGAAATGGTTCGCACATGAAAATATCAGAAGTGCGAGACCCGGGATTTGAACCCGCTTCACTCGGTTTACCAAACGAGCGCGCTACCACTGGGCTACCACTGCCTTCGGTACATTTGTAATAGAAAAAAATAACTTTTATGTTATTAATGCAAAATATTCAGAAGAATTATTAAAGAAATTAGCGAGTCACCCTCGCTCCGCTCGGATTCGTCCCTGATTACGTTTTAACGTAGCTTTGTCAGAGATGAGGTATTTTTTCCTTAGTAAAAGTATCCTATATGTTAACCCGGCTAATCACCTAATCATACCAAATTTCATCAAAATTTTTCAGTGCTTTTCTCGTTATGCATTCCCAGACAGACAGACAGACAAAAATTCTAAAAACTATAAATTCGGCGTCTGTATCGATAATAATTACTATTCTTATAGATTCGACTCAGCATTTTATTATATATGTATAGATAATAATAATATTTAACTTTTAAGTTATCGAAGAAAAACTTTAATAGAATTATTAAATTGAATTATTTTTCCTTATGGCAGCTGTCCGTTCTTATTAGCCGTTTTAGATAAAAAACTTTTGGTAAAACATTAAATTTAACTAAACCACTTCTCTTTAGCTAAAATAAATCTAATACGGAACCTCCAGTTACTAAAGAACCCGAACAATTAATACAACAATCAAAATTCATTAGCGAGTGTAAATCAATCGCAGACTACTTTTCTTTATAACGTAACAATTACAACTAACAGATAAAAGCATTTTTGCTCTCGTTAGTTGAATCAAACTTGCTTGTGTTAAATCGATAGCTGTGATTGCGCGAGCGCATTATAGTATTATTATTAGTAGTACAATTTACTTAAATATGCACTTGTATTATGTCTACACTTTATATATGTACGTATTTTAAATATGTTCAAGAAGCATCAACGTTTTCATATTTTTTTTACAGGATAATGTTAAAAATTATTTTAGTTGCTTTATGAAGATTTTTATGGTTTTTAGTTTTTAATAACATAACGAGCAGGTTTTTTTTACTAAAACCTTTTTTGTTTACAGGTCATCACTGTCAGTGGATTACGAGTTGGATCATTAAAATTAAAGTCGGGTTCGACTGACCGGTTGCGCCCGCGCACTCAACGCCTCACCGCCATACCTTCTCCGCGAGTCGCGCGAAGTGCACGCGTCGTCCCTTTATAAATAATATTTTATAATTCACTTGCAATACTTTCAAAATAGAGTGCTTATAAAATTCCAATTAATACGGTTTTCTGTGAACGTTTTGTGAATAAACCGATAAGTGTTAAGTAAGTGCATTCCTAACCGGTGTCGTTGTTAATGTTATACTACTGTGTGTGTTGGCTAACTGGTTTATAGCTCTGCAACGTGAACTAGATAAATAAACAGAAATTAATGTAGAGATATGGCAGTTATTTAAATACATAATGTAAAATTTCCAATAAAAGCTAATTTTTCGTAATAAAAATGGCTCGAGGTACGCTAAGTGAAAACGAGCGCCATTGCTTAGATGCAGGCGCAAAAAGCCAGCCAGAGCGGTTGCAAGACGCGGAAAAAACATTTAGCGATTGCAAATCTAATGGACTGAGAGTTCGCTTCCTCGATGAAGAAGGGAAGACTGAACGGACGGTCAGCACTGACGCGGTCGACTGCACCGTGTCACGAGTCAAGAAAATTCACATACTAAAAAACAGGAGCTCAAGTGAAACTAGCATTCTCCTTAGGAATCCGTCACTTATCAAACGACGCTTGACGTCCGAACGTCGGTATAGTGACGGACAAACTGACACCCTAAATAATAATTCCCTTAGTGAAAATCTGAATGGGAAATCGCATACCGAAAACGCGAAGACTGGAGACCAAGCCAAAGAAAGTCAAAGCTTTAAGAAGAACTGCAACGTATATAGCGTGAATCAGGCGAAGACCTTGACTCCTCAACGTAAAAAGCTACCTTTAACAATACCTAGATTGATAGCTCATAGAGAGAACGAAGGAAAGTCTATCCTTCCAGCTGAAGTAAGTTTGGCAGATGGAGCATCTGGAAAGGACTTTACGGCTCGTGCAATCGGCAGATTGTCGCGTGGTCTAGGCAGGCTACTGCGACGTACTAACAGCGTACGCATCAGCGAACCGGACCCGGTGTACAAGGTGGCATATCTCGGGAACGTGCTCACTGGATGGGCGAGAGGTGAGTTATCATTGTTTACATTACGATAGCTAAACGTTCAAAATTAACTGTGTATGACCTATGGGGCTATCGGTACGATAGTGTTTATTTCTGTAAAACCCGACTACTTCATCCGTCTGTTTATTCTATAAAGTAACATATACATATATTGACATGTTAAATACATGAATATTGCAGTTTTAAGTCATAAATTTGTCATAAAAATTATCACTTAATTTATTGTTTCTGACTGACTTTGATGAAGCAGAAAAACTAATGGTAATTTATGTTATAGCAATAAATATACAAAGTCATTTGCACATATAAATATTACAAAGTTTTCAATAAGTTGTAAACGTAATTAATGCCTTTGTAGGAGCTCGACACGAGTGACCTACGCGAGGTCCCTGCGCGACACCTGTAATACTTGCTAGCATTTTATCGTAGAGCGTTGCAATAAAATCACGTTCTCTACCACAGCATTGATAAGTGTATTCGATTTCTAAAAATAACTATATCTGTATGTTTGTTTACACATAACTCATTCCTTTTCCTTGAAAAAATTCTTGGCTAAAACCAATAATTCTGGTATACAGTCGGTTTTATGTTATTAGTTAATCTTGTTTAGTTAGTGATTCAAAGCAAATGGTATCTTTAATTATACTATTTAATTAACAGTGCTGTAAAGGAGATAGCTTGACTAAACATAAAACGGAAATAGGGTAGTAAGGCTTTATGTAAAACTCTAGGTAGAGTTTTATATTGAAACTATTAAATTAAGGATTTATTAAGTATATTTTTCGTTGAAAATCTCATATTGTTATTTTATAATGCTTGTTCAGAAACGATATGCAAATTATGGTCTTACTCGGAAATCGAACTCTAATACCTACCTTGCTAATGCACATTTAATATTATTAAATATACTTTGGCTATGATTTAGAAATTTTGACCAATACTTGTATGAATGACTGTTTTTTTTGTTGCGAGCCATAAATATTTTAAAATTAATCTAACTATTAAAAAAATGTAGTATACTATATGAGTTGTAAAATATTTTTTCTTTTATAAGAAATATTATGTTCATTAATAAATAAAAAATAGTAGAATTCTCATTACATATGAGGATTGAATTTTATATATCTATCACTATAATAAATACATATTATGTACTTATTATAGGGATAGATATATTAAATTCAAAATTATTATGTATATGAAGAAAAAAATATATATTAGATCTATAATAATCTATGTATGTATATAAAGTTCAAAGTCCTGACTGACTGACTGATATACCAAAGCACAGCTTAAACCGCTGATCCTAGAGACATCCACTAAGAAAGGGGTTTTTGGAATTCCACCCCTAAGAGGGTGATATGGTGGGTTGAATTTTCCGTGAAACTTTTTATCCTTTGCGTCGATTGACTTGAAAATTGGTACGTATACTTTTCAATTAAACTTATGAGACACGTATATCAAAGTTTTTTCAAAATCATCCCCCAATAGAGTCAAATAGAGTTTCGAAAATCCTACACGGCATGGTAGACTGACACACGGCATGTAGGGGAGCGGGGGTGTTTCTGTATTATTTATTCATAACATAAAGTCAAATAATTTGCTACTAATACATTACTCATTTTATTCATGTGTGTATGTTTTTCTCAAATACTTAACACAGTATAATCTCTAGCACTGGGCGAATAGTTGTTTTAATAATTATGTTTTAACTTAAAAAGCTATCTTAAAAATCACTTTAAAAGAAATTTATCATCAGGGGTGGCTTTTTTTTAAATATAACACATCCTTGAGGTACCTACATACGTTTATTAAAATTATGAAAATTGGTTAACAGTTGGCCTAAATACAGCGTTACATGTACACAAACAAACATACATCTAATATAAGTAGTCCTCATTATTTGAAATTGGTAAATGTATTCAAATCGAAGTTTTAAGAAAGCTGTAAATTTTGTGAAACCTTCACGAGTAGAGGGTTTAAGTAGAGGCCGCGATGCGTAAGTAGTTCAAGGTGTTGTGCGAGTTGAGTTTTGGATGTTAATGAATTGTTTTTTAATATCGAACCAATTTGTTAATAAAAAGAAATATTTTTTTTGTCTGTATATCCGTCTTTTACGCAGCTACAGAGCAAAATGACCAATGTGATAAACAAACACACTATAACTAAATTACACCATAGTTAGTACTACACTGATATTTTTTTTAATTATTAAATGAAATTCTTATATTTTTTGCATCATAAATAATTTAAAAGATGTTTATTATTAAGGAAAACCTAGCATCTACTCATATTAATTACCTAGTAACAAATGAAAATTTTGGGATTATTCATAGTTTAATGTTTTACGCCATTCTACAATATTAAATTATTTTAAACTAGCTTCTCACTCTCGCTTCACTCGGATTCACTTTAAGAAAAACAAATAACAAAGCTATCCCTCGGGAATCTTCCATTTTTCCGGGATAAAAGATTACGTGTTATTCTGATATATGAGCTATATTATTGTAAAGTTTCATACAAATCCATTCAGGAGTTTTTGAATGAAAGAGTAACAAACATCCATACATCTATTCATCCATACATCCTCATAAACTTTCGCATTTATAATATTAACTAGCACTGCCCGCGCTTCGCTCGCGTTCAGATAACCAAAAACCAAATTCTTAGGTTTTACATATTAGTATACTCTTACATAGCGGTTTTTGTATTTTTTCTCAGAGATCAGATATTTTCTCGCAGTAAAAAGTATCCTATATGTTGACCCGGATAACCAGCTATCATCACACCAAATTTCATCAAAATCCCTCCAGTGGTTTTACGTGATGCGGTAACAGATAGACAGATAGACAGACAGACAAAAATACTAAAAACTATAGATTCGGCCTCTGTATCCATAATAATAGCTATTTCAATAAGATTTTCCAAAAAAATATTTAATGTACAGATTCGGTTTAGTTACAATTTTATTATATGTATAGATAATATTAGTAGGATTACGAGTAGTATGATGTAGCCTTAATTACTCTCTGTGAGAATTGAATCATATATTAACATGGTTCTGAGTGAAATGACAACATTCCACCGACTTTCATCGCATCCGTCACGCTATTATCATTAGCTTAATCGAATTCTAGAAATTTTATGTCAACAGTTTTTATGTATAATTAGTCAGAAGAAATTAAATTAATTTATTGTTAAAAAGTTTATATAGAGTATATAAATATTTAGTTCGACATACCATTGTATGAAAGTTTATTTATTGATGTTTATTTTTCTTTATACTATAACTAGAGACTCATCCTCGATTCACTCGGGTTTGTCCCTAGGTATGTTTTAACGATTAGTATGGAATAGATGGACTATATATAATAATAATAATAATAATAATTTATTTATTTAAGACTCAGTCCACTTGTTAGTTTCATTTAAAAACTTACAACTATGTTAGTAAAACTTATTGTGTAATAATATAATATACCTACTAAACAAAATAAAAATAAATAAATAAATAAATAAATAAATTCCTTGGCTTCCGAGGAGACTCCTGTGCTAAAGATTATATATATATATTTATATATATATATATAATATAAACTACTTATATATATATATATATATATATATATATATATATATATATATATATATATATATATATATATATATATATATAAGTAGTTGTTCGTGGTTGTATTATACGTGTTTTAACCTGGGAAAACACGCCAATTCATCATTTTGTTTCGGTGTGGGAGAAGCACAAACAAACACTCTTTCATTTCGATTTTGATAACGTTTGCCTGAAGTTCTGCTCGCGTAATTTGTAAATATATTATAGTTGTTTTGCTTCTAAAGGTCATAGCGTATGTTAGATAGCCTTCCTCAATAAATAGTTCGACAGATTAACGCGTTCAAACGAACTATAAAATAAACAATCTCTTTAAAATTCATAATAATAACATAGAAAAAATATTAATTATTATATAGTAATTTCAGAGTGATAAAGCGAAACACTAAATAGCCACCCATCTAGTTAGTGCTACTTCCGAAGAAACATCCAAATAATGACGATCATTTCGCTCCGTTTTGGGAACCCGCTACCTCTGACATTGTAGTCAATGCCATTGTTTTATCATAATTTGCAATTATTTAGACTATACGGTAGTTCTCACGTAACGTTTACAATTTACAAAATAACACATAGCCTACATAGTGAAAAATATGAAATATTTACTCACATTTATCTTTTGATATGAATGAGTGTTTCATCTCTATTCTTAGATTTTATCTTATGCAGCTTCTAAAGTACGATAGGGCTTTTGTGTGTGTGTATATATATATATATATATATATATATATATATATATATATATATATATATATATATATATATATATAAAACTAATATTGACATGGATGTCTGTTTGTTGAATTATCAGAATAGTATAATAGAGAAGTGGGATGCGTCCCTAGATTGTGCGTCGGCCAGTCGGCCACGGCGGCCAATCTTACTGAGACTAGTCAACTGCGCAGGAGATATTATAGTGCAGCGCGTGTACGTGAAGAACAAGTGTACTCTAACTTCCCAAATCCGAGCTGTTACTGGGACTATTAATAGAAAGACTCAATAACTAAAATTGGCAAGATCCGGGACTCGAATCCAGGACCTCCGGACGTGCCGTACATACTAGCCACTACACCACCGAAGCAGTTAATTAACAGGACTGACCTATGTGTTTCTCCAGGCCATAGTGTATTTCCCACCTCGGTGTACCGTAGGCGCAACCCCATGGTTGTTATGGTCTGCTTCGGCAAACCTGCCATCGGGGTGTTATAGTTGGGTACGTAAGAAATCCTGCGAACCCCATGAAGACGGGGAAGGTTTTGTTGGGTTTTAGTTGGTAGTAATGGCGATGCCAGTGAGTCCCACATAACCTACATGCATTGCAGGTGATATGCGTAAATGCATTTCCCAATGTTAAAAAAAAGATCATAGTGTATAGTTATACTAATACTATAATATAAGCTACTTTTTGTCCCGATGAAATATAAATTGTAAAAGTATTACTTAGAAGAAGCACACTTCGGTATTAGAGCGAGTACGTTCACTTATAATAAAATATTTAGGTTGAAAAAAATATTAAACTTAATTCTGTCATTGTTATTACATACAATTACTTTCTATAAAATGACCACAAATTGCTACAGTTACGTGAATTTAATTTCCTAGAATATTATTCTAGTGACTCGTATGATGTATATAAATTAATTCACTACTAAACTTAATGACTTGAGGCCACCAGTGTTATAATATATAATTAGTTTTATATTGCACACGGCTCTGCTTGCGTTATAAGAATATTATAAATTGGCCTATATGTCAAATTTTATTCATGATACTAGCGGCTCACCCTAGCTTCGCTCGGGTTCGCCTCTAGAAAAACAAAAACAAATCTATCCCACAGGAACCGTACATTTTTCCGGGATGAAAAGTAGCCTATTTGTCATTCTGATGTATGAACTATATTATTGTAAAGTTTAATTAAAATCCAATGAGTAGTTTTTTGTGTACTAAGCTGTATAAGTTATCATAGTTTTTTAACTATCCCACGGGAATTCTTTAATTTTTCGGGATGAAAAATATTTATAATGTTGATCGGGGATATAAGGTACCACCATGCAAAATTTGATTTAAATTAGTCCAACAGTTCAGAGAGTCGGAGATTAGCCCTTACAAACAGACCAACGGACAAACAGACAGAGAAACAAAAAAAACAGGATTTGTTCTATTTCTCTTATTACATTCCCCTGACTCGGTTTTTAGCATTTTTTTTTCTATGTACAGACATTCGACCTCTACAGTTTTATTATATATAGATAGATAGATAAGCGATTCTCATTCTTAGTGACACTCCAACACGTTAGTTTTTACAGCATACTTACAACACTCAGTCGCTACTATCTTAAAACGTACTTTTAAAAAAAAACCATCTCTTTCTTAAAATCAGTTGTAAGATATAATTCATCTTAATTGACTTACTTACTGTTTAAATTATTTATTTATTCTTACGTACTTACTATGTTTTATATTAACCTATACAAAAGACGGAAACTTCAATGATAGTAGTAAGAAATTGTTTTTTTACATACTCGATATCGAATATCGACGATGGTAACGATAGTGTGGTTATCCTCAATCGATGGGTCAAGCGATAGTGAAAGCCAAATGGTCAACATCATGATAAATATTACGTATGTAGTTCAAGAAGATCCAAATAAATTATATTTTAATAGAAAATTGTTATATTTTTATTACTTTGTACCACTTTATTTTTCTGCACGTTTCTAAAAAGCTTTAGTGTCGTAAGTGTATCGTAATGATATGCCAGCCTTTGTTTCAATATCTATTCGTTTTTTTTAATGTAAGTATGTATGTTTGTTACTACTATATACTGAACTGGCTGGACAGATTTTGAATGAAATTTAGTACAAAAATAGGCTAAAATCCGAGAGAAGCGATAAGTACATAGCTTACCTTCACTGTTTATAACATAAACGTATATCAATGTTGGAACATTAACGCACCATCAAAGCACCATAGTTATATGGTAAGCTACGAGGCCTGTGTTATGGATACCAGATAGTTGATACACTATACATATCTAAATTTAAATATAAATACCCATGACTGGAGTACAAACAATTTCCCCCAGCAGGACTCGAATCCGCGACCGCTGGCACAGGAAGTAGGGTTACTAAAAACTGAGTCAAACGTGTCGTTGTCGTACATTGTTTTTTGTTCCTAAGTTGATTTTAATAAAGTATAAATGGAGTTGTTATGTGAAAGGACGTTAAATACAGTGTTTTTGTTTCTACAAGTACAGTTCATAATTTTCAAATAACTCGAGATATAGTAGTGACTCAGTAACATTTTATATATGAAATATAATATACATATAAAAGTCTCAGTGATTTTTATATACATATAATGTATATTATACTTTCATTTTGAACTCTAATATTGTTTGAAATAGGTCCATCTAGTAACAAAGAGGATCGACTATAAAGTTAATTGAAATTTAGCCTGTAGTTAGTGTTATCTTTAGTGCTGGCAATCAAATCAAATTGATTTCAGATTCTAACAGAATAAAGTGAATATTTAAAATCAATTAATCATAAAACACTTGTCTCTATCTGATATGTCTACACTATTAAGTCACCATCGCTTCACTCGGGTTCGTCTCTATGTGTGTATATATATATAATAAATTATAATGTATGGATGTCTGCCCGATTTGTTGACATTTATGATGACAGCTCCCTTTCCTTTGGTAGTAGCATGATGATATATAGCGTATAGCCTTCCTCAATAAACGGGTTATCGAATGCAAATAGAATTTCAAAAATCGGATCAGTAGTTCCTGAGCTTAGCGCGTTCAAACAAACAAACTCTGCCTTTTTATAATATTAGTATATGTAGATAATACATATATTCGAAGGAAGGTTCGGATGCGTTTCTATTGATATTCATTGATGTTGGTAGTAGAAAATTATAAACAAAATTGAAACACGTGTTTCAGAATATGAATTAGCGAATAAATATGTTGTTGTGTTTTTGCAAAAGCCAAAAACTGTCTATTATAATTCCATTACGTTTGGTAGGTAAATATATATATTTAAATAACAATTTATAATGCGCAAACTACAAAGGAAATCGAATAAACTATAACCGGTTTCGATTTAATTTTGACATTCAATCAATTTTTAAACGTCGATTTCAATGAGGAAGTAAACCTACTCATATATACCTACTCATATATTTAACGACACGTTTGGCTTAGTTTGTAGTGACACTACTTGCTGTGCAAACTGTCACGGGTTCGAGTCCCGCTGAGGCACTCATTTGTGTGATGAACACGAATGTTTGTACTCCAGACTCCAGTCATGGGTGTTTACATAAAGTTATATACATATTGTAGTGTATCAACTATCTGGTATCTTAACACAAGTCTCGTAGCTTACCATGGATCTAGATGGTGCTCTGTGTTAATGTTCCAAAATATTTATTTACATAATATAATGAAGTATCAAATTATTTAATTAACTCAACTCAAATTGTATATTAGACATTTCCTTTTTAGCGTGTTGGGTGAAACCACCAATCCTAATATTTGAGACGATTTCACACGAGATAAGCACTAACAGCGGCATGTCGCATTTTAGCAATGAGTAATTATTTTTATCTCGACATTTGTGTGCAGATATTAAGTTTAATACCGAAGATCAAGATCAACATGCGTCACTGCCATAGCTTAGATAACATTGTTTGACCAAAATATTTGTATACTTCACGTGATTAGCCAATCTCAGCGAGTTATTAAGCTATTTGTCAAATATATTTTGGTGATCGTTATCTGTTAATTTAATCACAGCTACAACACCAGCTCTGCTTTTCGTGTCTCTCTCGCACAGTTACTTGATTTAGTAGTTCAAAATGACTTGTAAAATAATTATTTCAATATATATTTTTTTAATTTGAGTGTGACCTGTGAGATGCATATTCCTTAAGTAAATGTAAGCGTGTTATTAAATCAATGTTTGTACACGCGCAAGAAGTGAGACTTTTGTAGGTTATCGGAACTATTTATGAAGTTCAATTCATGTTTTAAATAATTAGGATAGGAGAGATACAAATATATATATTATTTACATAAAAATAAATGAAAAAAGTATTTTTTTTTATAAATTTATTCTTTGAAATTATTTAATTTATTCTTTGAAATATTTTTTTTAATAGTAATAAAAAAAACATATGGAATTATATACGGTGCTTATAAGAAAAACACATTTTTTTAAATTCTTGTCTGTCTGTTTGTTTCGGATAATCTCTGAAACGGCTGCACTGATTTTAACGGGACTTTCACCGGAGGATAGCTGATGTTATAGGGAGTAACATAGGCTACTTTTATTTTAGAAAAAGAATTAGGGTTCCGCTCAAAAAAATATAAAACGTAGCTAGCTAGATAGCTCATCAATATTAAAGCCCCATATTTGAGGAGCATAGGCCTCTTTAAAGTTGCGTCGTCATTCTTTACTCTTTGCTCTACCTATCCAGTAAGTTGCAGCATTCCTTTAAGATCGATAGAAGATAAGGAAGCAGAGTATCAATAATAGCTGTCTATGTAAAGTAGGAATTGAGTGCATCACGTTCGTACTGAGAGGATGTTGAGTTTGCGCAACTAATTAGTACCTGATGCTGTTATAATTTACTCTAGAATTAGCGAGACAAATTTGAAAAAATATCATTACCATTCTTCGTAACTTTTTATTTTGATGACAAAATATTTGCTTTAAATACGTAGCGTCGTAGGCATTCTTTTCCTGGAACATTTGCGATTTGTAAGTAATAATATATGTCTTATTTTTATGATAATTCAGCCATTTTAGTTGTTTTAGTTATATAAAAAAAAAATTATTATTCTATTCATTAGTGCAAAAGAATATGATATAAAAATATTATAAAACAATATTACATCAAATTTCATCAAAATCTGTCTAGGGGTTTTCTCGTGATGAGTTCCCAGACAGACAGGCAAAAATTCTAAAAACTAGAGATTCAGCCTCTGTATCGATAATAATGACTATTTCAATAAGATTTTCTTAAGATGATTAATAAAACCATATAAATATTATTGTATAGAGTTATCGTGCTAGGATTTTGTATTATTGTAGAAACTAGTAAATATGCAAATCTTTTAAAATGTACAGTCACCTGTGGATTTTGTACCACCTGAGTCCCCCTCGTATGACGGAAGTGCACTTAATGTACATATGTGTGAGAGAGACACTCTCACTCAATCTATCTCACTCACTCTGTTTTAGGGATCCTCCATACTATAGTTCTACATCGTACAGTGATATGATTTAAACTTTCATATGTTAAACATACCTATATTGTATTTAGTACATACATATGTGTGTATGTATATACACATGTAGCTATAAATGATAAATAAGTTCTATAACATATAAACAATAAGGAAAATGTGACCAGAATAATAATTAAATAGTTTAAATACCCGATTCGCCGACGTTCAGAGTTAGGCTGGGATGAATATTTAATGTTTACGATACAAATTGTCTACTTAAGCATATTTATATGTACTTTTGTTTGTTACGTGCAATTTAAACAACAATATAACGTACACCAAAAAGATTGTAATAATAAAAATAAATATAAAAATAGAACCCTAATCGATATTCTAACTCGATCCCGACAAATTTTTTCGTGTAACATTCCAACCGTCATTGTTACGCTCCCACGACCCGCTCTGACGCGTACGCTACTTAAATACGGACCGATTTGTATATAACTTTTGTGATAGAGCTCATTTTCCTCTGCATCATTACTTGTATTTTTTTTAATCTGGTTTCATGGTATTTGACAATATTACTAAAGAACAGTGTTCTTACGTGACTAACGCTTTACCCTGACTCTATTTCAATTGTAGTCAAAAGCATGGAATGGTCATAAAAAAATTAATAAAAAATATTTTTTAATTCTTTCTAAATATATTTGCTTTTTTTTGTATTTTAGTTAAATATTAACAAATATCGTCTATAAATTACATACGCCATATCTAGAAAAAAAATTGTTTGTCTAAAATTTATTATAAAATTAACATCTGTTGGTAAATGTTTATTTTACTGACTATTAATGTGATTGCTAAATGAATATCTCATTAAAAAAAAGCAGTCATGAGGACTGCCGACAGAAGTGAAAACTTAAAACTGTAAACAAGCAGTTGTTGTTTTTGGATATTCAAATTAATTGTTTGATCTTAAATTAAAATTTGTAAATTAAAACTGTTTACATATATCTGGTTTTGACATCTATCGGCACTCTGAGTGTTAGCGTTAACACGTCACGTGACCATGTCGATGACGACTTACATAAGCATATTCTCCATCCAAACCTGCCTATAGAAGTTCTCACTTCAAAAATCTGAAAAAAGAAGTCCGTTTTGTTTCTACTTGTTAGGTTAGGTAACGTACGTATAATACGTTGAAATATTTTTATTTTGTAGAGAACAGAGAGTGATGGGACTGTGTTCTGTTTATAGATCTTGCGATTGCGTAGAGTTATATAACTTTCTAAAGGACTATTTACTTAAAAATATTTTCTTTCACATTTTAGGGCTAGTAATTAGTGAAAGTCTGTATATGTGTTTGTCTGTTACTCCTTTATGCTGAAATGGATTTTGATGAAACTTTGCATATAGTCGATGACTTGGAATTCCACATAATATATGGTCTAGCCTGGATGCCAAACAGTAGCAATTATACTACTGTTTGACAGGTAAGCCAAACCAGGGATATACCTACCCAGGAAAGCATTAAATCGTAGTTATTCGTAATCACTCATTTAAATCGAAGTGAGTGTGTGGAAAATATTTCGTAAACAGATTCTCGCTTGCGATTTCTTGACTTGTATAAACACGAGCTCATATGATTTTTTTTCAAGTTCACAAGATATCGTTTACATCTACTTAAACCGCTTTGAGTGCGAGGTTTGGCATTCGAGCTTAGCGATTACTATTGAAAGGAACTCCCACGTTCTGCTCACACGAAGACTGTCAATATTGAAAGAAGAGGTGGTTTTCACTTTTCCATATTGCTTGTAGTATTAATACTGTGTTCTATTTAGAATTTTTTACTTTCGATATTTTTTAAATCATCCTTTTTGAAACCCCTTACATTTTAGCTTTCATTGAATATGTAGCTGTGGTGTTGAAGCTAGCATGTACGGCAGCACATCTGGAAATCTTGTGTTCAAGTTCCAAGTCAGGCCAAGTTTATTGAGTATTTCTATTTAAAAGTCCCAGTCACAGTCCGTTTGAAAGTAGGCGGGTTTTCACCCCCGTCCCTGATATCCCACTGGACGTGACGAATTATCGGACCATTGATGTTTTAGAGTGACAGGAATAGAGAGTGCACTTGTGTCTGCGCTTACACTTGAGCACTATAATATCTCCTGGGCAGGCTAGTCTCAGTGAGATGGCCAATGGCCGATATTGGTTGGGAGGACATCATATTATCATATAGGCTAATTTTAAACCTAACGATTCATATCAATTGCATATAAACGCTTCACATCTAAACAATCCAAACTTGTTTTTGATAGAGTTCACGTCAAAATTATTCTGAGGTTCAAAGGCAAAGTTACATCATAGAACTATTAACATTCACAATGTTAGCTAAAGATAATATTAACGTTGTAGATATATCATGGTTTTTTTTATTTTTATTATGGAGTGTGGTTTTAAGTGGATTTAACAGTAGAAAAACTCTTTTCCACACAATGATAGATTAACAATATTCTACAGGAAAATACTGGGATAATAATAACTACTTTATACTGTCTCTGTCCTTTGCTGTAATAATGTATGACGATTGGATAAATAATGGATACATACTTTATTTGTAATATAGAAAATTACAGATATATTTCAGTTTATGTAAGTATATTATACTAGCGATTTTCATCGCTTCGTTCTGGTGCGGTGCGAGGTAAGAGGATTTTATTCACAATTTTATGGGTCTCAATTTTTTTGGCGCAAAATCCAAATTCTTTTTCCAAAATAAAAGTAGCCTAAGTTACTCCTTATAACATAAGCTATTTGGCAGTGAAAGTTCCGTCAAAATCGGTACAGCTGTTTCCGAGAATAGCCGGAACAAACAGACAGACAGACAAAAAAAATTATAAATTGTTTTTTTTTATAAGTAATTTCAGATGCATTTAGTAAAAAGCTATTGCTGTGATATTACAAACAGACACTTCAATTTCTATACCTATCTGTAAGGATAACTAAATATATTAACAAGCCCACAAGCACACTATCGCATTGATTATAATATTAATAGAGATCCGAGTAGTTCTTTTCTCTACATTTTCAACTTTTTTCTACTGTAGAGACAGGTTACGTTTTCCGCATTTTTTACCAGATCAGGACAAACGTGTGTAAGAGAACTAAAATAAGACTTAATGGTAAAAGTGCTAGTTATGTTAATAGTTTTTTAGTCTATAGCTGCTTAATATGTTGTTAGTATATCTCAACATATAAGTATTTTTATCGCGAGCAAACCTGCATGGTGGAGAGAACCTAGCAAGTATTCGAAAGGCATGTGAAGTTCACCAACCCGCAGTTGGCCAGCGTGGTGGAGTAAGGCCTGATCCCCCTCGTATTGAAAGGAGGCCCGTGCCCAGCACTGGGACGTTAAGAAGAACTAAATACACACAAATATTTTTAGTTTATTGAACGTATTATTTATACATTTAATAAAATTGTATCTAAGCCGAATCTGTACATTAAATATTTTTTGGAAAATCTTATTGAAATAAATATTATTATCGATACAGAGGACGATCTATAGTTTTTACAATTTTTGTCTGTTACCGCATAGCAGATAACCACTGGAGGGATTTTGATGAAATTTGGTATGGTGATAGCTGGTTATCCGGGTCAACATATAGGATACTTTTTACCGCGGGAAAATATCTCATTTCTGAGAAAAAATACAAAAACTACAATGTAAGAGTATACTAATCTGTAAAACCTAAGAATTTAGTTTTTGGTCATCTGAACGCGGGCCGTGCTAATAACTAGCGTGCCCGTGGCTCCGAGCAATGCCAGTTATGATATAAAATATTAAAGTTATATAGCATACATATACATATAATATTAAAGAACTAAGCAAGTTATACCTACATACAAATGCAGCTCTACATAAATGTTTTATTCATCAGTTCACGTAGAAGTCATAATATGTAGTTAATATTATAGTTGCATAACATGTAATGAAGGAAATTACATCATAGGCTTTAATTAATTAAAATAACACATCCGATATATAGAGTTCAATTGTTTGAGAAATAAATAAAAAAAAAATATTTTAGAAAATATATTTTTTATTTTTGTTAACAAATATAAGTGGGTGTAACAAAAATATTATTCGTATTTCTTTCTGGTACAAAGTTTAAGAAATGTTTGTTTATTACTTGTGCGTCACACGTCGGTTACATGTACCTACTTGTAAGTGTATTTAGTAATTAATTGAATGTGTTGCATTCTCAGACAGACAGAGAGTCAGACAGACAAAAATTCTACAAACTATAGATTCGGCCTCTGTATTGATAATAATGACTATTTCAAAAAGAATTTTCCAAAAAATATTTAATGTACAGATTGGTCACAGAATCTTATTACATGTATAGATATGACTGATACTTAAGTATTTTTTCTAATAAGATTACAAATTTGCATAGAATCGTAATTCCATATATGCACCTATTATAGAAAAGCTAAAGTATTACCAATTGTATCACAACAATTTTGGATTTTCTACGCATTAGATATATATAGATCATTCTTTAAAAAAAATCCGTCATTTCGAATTTATTATAGTGTTTATTTTGACGAAACGTATAAATATTTATAATATTTAAATAAATAATATTCTTAGCTCCCACAAAAGGCCACGCATTAGAATATTTTGGTACTAGCAAAGTTGAAGAATTCAATGTAGAGTCCTTACAGGAGATAAAACTTAGGTAACTTACTACTTACACACTTGGTAAAGTATAAAGCTCGCTCTATATCCACTTAAGTCTACAGACTTAAGTGGATATAGAGCCCTATTTAATAATTCATACAACCTTCATATAAAGTTTAGTATAAAGTTAATCCTTAAGAAACTTATGAGATTTATTTAAAACTACCGACTCTAGATATGTTTTGACGGCTATATACATAGGTATGATGAGTTGTTGTGGGTTGCATTATAATTTGTTTTCCCATGGGAATGAGATAATCTACCGCGGTAATAACTCAAGCCAATGTCACTCCCCAGCCCTCTATCTCCACACAAAAAATCACGCTAATCCGTGACTCTGTTTCGATGTTAAAGAAGGACAAGCAAACAAACAAACACACTTTCACACTCATAATATTAAGTATGGATATTTTTTAGGGCATCACGGTTATTTTACTCTCAAAAACACATTTTCAACAGATCTTTTTGCTGTAAATATTTCACTTTAGTCGAGTACATAATAATATCGTTAAAAGAGTTAAACAAAGGGTTCCCAAGTTTACGCGCGGCCACGCCTTCCCCCAGGTTAAGTTATTGGAGAGGAACGACAAACATTTATAATCTAACTTTATAACTTTAGATTTGACCTTCCAGAGACTTAGCATAACAAAGAGTGCTATAGAATTTCTATCAAACTTCCATCGTGAGTGGGTTAAGTGAATGAATTTGAATCGAGCATTTAATACTTTCTTAAATTTACGTGAATATTTGACATTTTAAATAAAACTTATCTTTTCGGATTGAATCGCGGATTTATTTAGATTTTTGGTTCCTGATGTTTCGAATTTTAAGAGTTGTTTAAAATTTTAACTTAACAATTATTTTAAGGTATTTTAGTGTCATTTTTGTATTTTTGAAAATTATTGTATCGCTTTGTGGGTAGTTGATCTTTGAGAAATCTAAAATCTTAGTCTCTCCCTTGACCATGATTGCTGTAAAGCATTTTAAATAAGAGAAACCAAAAATTAAAATAAATCTGCGAAAAATCCAAAAAGATAGTTTTATTGAAAATACTATCATTGTTATATTGACAATTCTTCAGTGTAACAACAAAAAATTAAAAACTAACCAAGACATAAGTCAGATCTAAGATAATGAAATATAAGGGGGATTTGCCTCGAGGTCAAGTATTTTGTGTAGTTGTACGGAACCTTCGATACGTAAATGCGATTAGGATTCTATTTGTTAAAACGGAGAATCTATACAGATAAATAAAATCGTCTGTTTGTAATATCTAAATAACAGGTTTATACTAAATGCATATGGAATTATATATATACGGTATTATAGGAAAAACACGATTATTAAAATTTTGGTCTGTCTGTCTGTTTGCTACAGTTAATCTCCGAAACGGCTAGACCGATTTTGACGGGACTTTCATTAGCAGATAGTTGATGTTATAAGGAGTAACTAAAGCTACTTTTATTTCAGTAAAAGAATTAGGTTTCTGCTCAAAAAATTAAAATGTACCTAGAGACGAAAGCGAGCAAAGCGAGGGTGAGTCGCTAGTTCAATAATATTTTTTGTAAATAGAAAAACAAAATGCAAAACTGTAGGCAACAGCTGGTACTTTAAGCCCTTCGCTGTTACATTAGCAATACACAGTAGGTTAGTCCACAGCTCGCAAGTCGCAAGCTTGCAACTAACATCTTGCAACACATTGTAATTAGATTCGCTTGTGAAATTCATTAAGAATTGAAATTTTGTTTTACGCTGTAATTCTCAGCTTACTACATTTCTTAAGAAATGTTATATTATTATCAATGTAAGTTTATTCATCGATATATTTACTCCTTAACATACACAACTGCCTTTAAAGTTAATTGGAAACTAATTTATACGCTCTCAGAGTTGGAGTTCTCCTAAATTTTTTATTACTTCCTTCAGGTAAGTACTTCTAATCTATACATACAATAAAATTGTAACTAAGTCTAATCTGTACATCAAATATTTTTTGGAAAATCTTACTGAAATAGACAGTATTTTCGATACAGACGCTGAATCTATAGTTTTTAGAATTTTTGTCTATCTGTCTGTCTGGGAACGCATTACGAGAAAATCACTGAACAAATTTTAATGATGATATTGGTAGCTGATTATCCGGGTCAACATATAGGATATTTTCTACTACGGGAAAATATCTCTGTACTATACGTTAAAACGTTAAGAGCGGAGCGAGGGTGAGTCGCTAATATATTTTATTAGCCTTTGCCACTGTACGTTCTATAAGCTACGATTAGGTATGTCTGTGTACTCGTAAAATTTTATATGTATATGTAACTAACATCTGAGACCTGAGTTATGATTACCCACGCCTCACTTTTTTGGCTCTGCTTAGCACATTGTAATATGTTAATTTAGTAATTATAATAACGAAATATTTAAAATTAAAGGTATTTAAATATCTTTAACTATTATTTTACTTATGCATTGTTTCGTGTAGTTTTTATTTAAAAACGTGCGAAATTTATGAACTTATTATAATACTATGATTTATTGATCAACTTCTTACAGAACACGCTCAGTTGGAGTATAATTTTATATTTTTTTACGTAAGTAATTAAATAAAATGTAGTAGGATTAACACGTCAAGAGATATAGAAATGTCTATATAATTAGAGGAAAAATCCACTCCTGCAGGTGTAATATTTTTTTTTGAATTATACTTTTTTTTGCACATTTAGAAAAATATATTAGAGTAAAATTTTTACGATGCGCGCGCGTACCGACAGTCAAAAAGCGACTTGATTAAGTTAGCTGAAAGCGACATGATGAAGTTAACTGCGTTCCTTTTACAAACAGAGAGTTGTGACATACGGGATGAAATCTTATTTTTGTTTTGTTACGGCAAAAAAGTATAACTTCTTACGTGCACACATACACATTTTTTTTAAATATTGTTTATTTTGAATTCCCTCCTGATCTTCCTTTACTACAAGGGAGATCAAGGCCATAGTCCACCACGTTGGTCAAGTGCGGGGTGGCGGACTTCACATTCCTCACAATATTTTCCTTCACCGTAAAACGAGCGGCAATTATATGGGAAATGTTTTGCACATGAAAATATCAGAGGTGGTAGACCCAGGATTCGAACCCGCTTCACTTGGTTTCCCAATGAGTCCTCTGGTCTACTACTGCCTCTTTATATACCTTTTTGGCTAAAAGTAATTATCGTATAAATGAATGCTATAAACGAACGTGGGATCATTTCAAGCAATAATTGTGTAAAACAAAAACTCGTTTTTGAATTTAATTTAATTTATTTCTATTCTAATTTTGAACAAGTCATTAGTAAACCTTTGGTTTAATGTAGGAAGTTATTAAGAACATAGTTGAGTTAATGATATTTTAAAAATAATAATGAATATTGAATCAAAATATACAAATAATACCTTTATAGTAAATATCATTATAATTTAGTATGTTATAAACTAAGTTATTACAGAAATTTCGAAATTGGTTTTTTAACTATATCGAAGTAGGTACAGGTGAGTTCTAGACACAGGATTTTTTATTGAATCTGATTGGAATTTGTTGTTATTAAAATGTATACATATAATAAAATGGTAACTTAGCGAAATTTATGTACGCGTTTTACGCAAAAAGTACTGAAACGATTTTAACTAAATACCTTTTACTGCAGGAAAATCTTTCATTCCCACGGAAAAACATACTAGCTGGTTCTATCGAGTCGTTCTTAGAAATTTACATGTCTAACGCTGGCTAAATCTTAAGAGATACATCAAAACAGTGTAGTAGAAAATTGTAGATATTAATAATGCCTACAGACAAATCTGCAAGAGCATGTGTCTTTCTCCTAAGGTACACTCGCAATAACTATTTATATCTATTTAAAACGTACCTAGAGACGTAAGTCAGCTGTACCATAAATTGCTTTGAAAACAGTAAGAAGTCTTTACATTTGGAGTGAAGATTGTTCTATTAAAATTTCATAAAGTAAATGAAATCTTTGAAAAAAATATGAGAGTTGACCTCTTGGTACTAACAGGTTTTATAAGTGTAATATCATTTTAATTCAATATATGAATTTATTTTTTATCACAGACGAGTTTTATCGCTTATTTGAAGAGCTAGCATATTTATTTTCAATATATTAAATTCGACAAAACTTTAGAAAATAATGCTATATGTGAAAGTGTGTTTATTTGTTTGTCCTTCTTTGTAGTGGTATGGGTTTCTGTATGTCTCGAAAGTGAAAAGGTACGTAATAATGATAATTTGGGACTTAAACGTGGTTACGAGTAGACCACGGCTGGTGCAACCCAGTCGAAACGTCGCGAATAGAAGGTATTTAACCACTTACAAATTCACGCGTTTAAGTTCCGTAGTTGACATCTATACATAAAATAAAATTCTGGGTCGAATCTGTACAATAAATATTTTTTTGGAAAATCTTATTCAAATAGTCATTATTATGGATACAGAGACCGAATCTAGTTTTCAGAATTTTTGTCTGGGTGTCTGGGAACGTATCACGAGAATACTACTGGACAGGTTTTAATGAAATTTGGTTTGATGAAGTTTGATAGCTGGTTATCCGGGTCAACATTTAGGATACTTTTTACTGCGCGAAAATATCTCATCTCTGAGAAATCTATATTAAACGTTAAACGTAACTAAGGACGACCTGAGTGGAGCGAGGGAGAGTCGCTAGTTTTTATATGATTATGGAACGCGAAAATTTAAAAAGTTATATTGATTACGCTTCTGTTAACCTATAGACGAATGAAACAGGGATGTGTCATTTGTATAAATATTATATGGGATAGACTGAAGAAAGTTAATACTTTTAATTCTAGTCCACTATACTTTACATATATAGGTATACTTTACGGTATGTCTCTATAAAATTGAAAGTTTGCGATGTGTCTTTCAAGCCTAGTCCAGTAATTGAAAAGAAATTGAGATAATATAATAATAAAAATGATAATAAAAAAAAAAATTTACTTTCCATATTTTACTTAAATCCATTCAGCCTCTACAACGTAGAGAAATAACAATGAAGCAGTACTCACAAATGTTTGTATTATATCGGTGTGCCATACAAATTTCATAAATATGGTTTTTTGTAAAATGCTTTATTTAATTTTTTAGCCAGATTTGTATTATATATACCTAAACGTTATTAAAAATTTATTTTCGTAAGCCTTTTTTTCTTCGCACTTTGTTAAACACGTTGAGTTCAGATACGCGTATACATAGGTCAAGTGTAACAGAACAGGATGTAAGACGTTTTAAATGGAATAAAAAAAAAATATTACAAGACGACGTTTGAATATGTGTGAAAGAAAAGGATATATTATAATAATATGATTATGATTAAATACAAAATGTAGAGATTGATTTGCATTTTAAAACGACTCTACAGTTGTTTATCAGTTATATTATACATAAATATATACAAAGAGAACGATGTATAATAAAACTTATTAAATATACGTACGTCATGTTTAGATGTAATACAAACAAAAAGTATCAACGTAATTGTAATTTTTTTTCAAATTACTTTTCCATTTTTTGGCTTTTTATAGCAATTAACTTTATTTGACGTTATATTTTAAGATAATATCAATGGAGCCTACCGCGTTTAAATTCGCTGCGAGGGGCGCTAGTGTAGAGTGAGGTCTATAGAAGTGTCAAATGACACTGAATTTTTGTCCTTTGTGAGTTCAACATAGCGGATCTTTACTAATTATTCATGATTATTGTAAACATTGTGCCATTATTCATTAATTATGGTAGACACGGTGCGGGTCAACAAATTTTATTGTTTCAAAAGAAGAGCTAAGAAAAAGTCAATATTATATCTATTTGGTTATTATATATTAATTTTTTAAAACAAAATCCTGATAAAGTGGCGCCGAGCAACAATTATTATCATATTAAATTTATGGCCATGTCGCATTAACAAATACTTTTTAACGACAATGATAGGACCTCACTCGCTAGTGGCGCCAACTGGTGCCATCAGAAATGATAGTCCTCATTGCAGCTCTATCTATCTCTTCTTCTTCTTCTTCTCCCTGCCCATTTCCCAAATCACTTGGAGTCGGCGCAGTACATCTTCAGTGTACTGCTGATAGGATTTGGAAAAAGTTTTACGACCGGCTGCCTGCCTGACGTCAACCCTCCTTGGGAATAGCTATATAGCTATATCTATCTTTATGAGTGCATATTAAATATTTTTATATTATACAAGTAATGTTGAAAAAAATTTCTGTTAAATATTGAATGATTAAAAGGTTATTCGACTTTTGCCAAAAAAATTGATACGTAATTTAATTCACTTAGTATACAACATATATTAAATATTAATTCAAAATATATTATTATGCACAAGTAAGAGTAAGTATTAGTGAGTCGTGTATAACAAAGTTCACCTAAGCAAGGTCGCATTCTAGTGTATTTTGATAAAGAACAATAGTATTACGTAAATATTGTGCCTTAGCAATCGATCGCATTACGCCACTCGGAACTCCCATTGTACATTTCAATAGATTTACAATAATTGTTTATTCGATACAGGTAGTTCAAACAGTAGAAAAAAGGCTTGAAATTAAATTAATTTACTGAAATTAGAAGTCATGAATTCGACTATTGTGCGGGGTACATTATATTTAAAGCCGTATTCTCGTTAAGTGACCTTTCGTTTATTCACTGACGTATTTTTTCATTTAATCAGAAGCATTTAGTGAAAATATATAATATATTCGTCTATGCCATTTTTTTCTAGCTTAATAATATGACGTATGCAGTGGTAGCCCAGTGGTAACGCGCTTGCTTGGGAAACCGAGTGAAGCGGGTTCAAATCCCGGGTCTCGCACCTCTGATATTTTCATGTGGGAATTATTTCTCACACGATTACCACTTGCCTTAGGGTGAAGGAAAAACATCGTTAGGAAACCTGCATGTCTGAGAGAGCCTAGCAAGTTTTCGAAAGACATGTGAAGTCCGCCAACCCGCACTTGGCCAGCGTGGTGGACTATGACCTGATCCCCCTCGTATGAAGGGAGGCCCGTGCCCAGCAGTGGGAGGTTAAAAAGGGCTGAATACATACAATACAATATGACGTATCTACCATAGCTAGACGGACAAGCCATTTATATTCGTACGTTTTTGTAATGTATGTGTGTGTGTGTGTATGTGTATACTAGCAAAAAAAAACAAACCTTTCCCACGGGAATCGTTTCATTCACGGGTTTTTCCGGGATAAAAAGTATCCTATGCATTATTGTGATATATTAGCTATATAATTGTAATTTTCATTAAAATCCATTCAGTAGTTTTTGCGTGGAAGAGTAACAAACATCCATACATCTTCACAAACTTTAGCATTTTTAATATTAGTATTATTTCATTTTTTATGTCTAAAAATGAACAATAATAGAACTTCTGAATCCCTAACCTTTGTCTTTATACTATATTTTTTGTCCTATCAGATAACCTAAAAATCTAGATCGGATTCAAATTGATAGCTTTATAATATGTATGAATGTTAGCCGCGCCCTTTACTTATTATTTAAATGTTATTCAAATAGCGTAAGCAAGTTCGATTCGTATAAATGCTGGCTTTGTTATGTAGTGATGTTATATATTATGTCATTAATATTAATGTAGTAAAATATAAAAAAATATAATAATTGAATGAATTATTTACTGAAATTCGTTGTAAGTAAAATAATCTCAATTAAGGAAAGGACTAAAAAATCTGCTATGAATCACATTTATATGTATATATATATATATATATATATATATATATATATATATATATATATATATATATATATAGTTTGTTAGTCTCGTTGAAACTTAAAACGGCTGGACCGATTTGAATAATTCTTTTTGTTGTTTTGTTGCGGGTGTGTCATGGGTGGTTTAAGTATAAAAAATATATATGGAAAACCCAAAAAACAGCTGGAAAATCAAAAAGTTCAGAACTGTTTATTTTGTACCTATATATATATATATATATATATATATATATATATATATATATATATATATATATATATATATATATATATAATATATTATAGTCTATCTATTCCATACTAACCGTTAAAACGTACCCAGGGATGACCACGAGCGAAGCGAGGGTGGGTCACTAGTTATTTATAATTTCTCAATGAATATGCCATAAGACCGTGCCATTCTCTCCAATGACTACTTTCTCGAAAAATAATTATTTATTTGAAACAATTTCAATCAAAACTGTTTTCTTTCATAGCCACCCGCAAATCTCGCATTTTTCATAAAGGAGCATATTGTTCCATAGTAATATTTTTGAAATACATGTGTTTTTTCAAAAGGTCTTTGAGCTGAGACAAATTAGCATGCAGATATGTAGGTCTCGTGTATTCGAAACGAAAGACTCAAAGTAAATAAACGACATCGCTTTGTGTCCTGTCGGAGTATGACTTCTGGGCAACTAAAAAATTGCTATTGTACTTTTAAAGTAACAATAACATCACTCGCAATACTTTTTAGGTCAGTCAGTAAATGGATGCATTCGTTTCTTATAAACTGTAAAAACGTCGAGAACATAATGATACTTATGCTTAAAAGAATTCTCAATGTGCATTTAATTAACAACAGCTGGAAGTATCATTTTCTTATATTAAAAATGTAGAGTCGAGAGAGAGAGAGAGAGAGAGAATTAAATGTCTTTTATTAATCATGTATCAAAATAAAGCTTACTTTTTTATATTTAGTTAGATTCTTATAAACAATTCGACAAAATGTAATAAAATATATGTTATATGTATATGTTTTATATAATAAATATGTTATATATTGTATATAATATGTTTTATATAATAAATCAATCTTACTCTAATTATTTTAACACAATTCATTATTTTTATGATGAAAAATCAAATCAAAATATTCCTTATTCAAATATACTTTTACAAGCACTTTTGAATCGTCATTTGTAATGAAATATATACTATGTTTTTAATTATTTTACTCGTAGAGTTCCCGGTAATCCGATACTCTAACACGGTCATGGTAATTCCGCTTCACATCATAAAACTAACAAGACTGAAATATGATTAGCTTCGCGTCTCTACCCTCGCTCGCATAGAGACTGACCTTACTTGTACACAATAAGGCAATGCGTGCTTATAATTAGATCAATGACCGAGTTATGAATGGCTCTATAAATACTCTCTATTATTGTACTGGGCTTTTACACGCTATTATAAAGATTTTACTTGCTCATATTTTTTCCCTTTTATGGCTATAAATATAAACGTAGAGTACTGAGTGGTTTTCATTTAAGTCATTAAATGTAATGTGAACAAAATTGTAATACATATCTATAGTACAATTATTATTTATTTTATGTAAAGATAATAAAACTGTTCTTTTCTAAATAAATTTAATTTTTATACTAGCGACTAATCCTCGCTCCGCTCGAGTTCGTCCCTAGTTATGTTTTAACGGTTAGTATAGATTTCTTATATATGAGATGTTTTCCCGCAGTAAAATGTATCCTATATGTTGACTCGGATAACCAGCTATCATCATACCAAATTTCATCAAAATTTGTCCTGTGGTTTTCTCGTGATGCAGTCCCAGGCAGACAGACAGACAAAAGTTCTAAAACTGTAGATCGTATCGTATGTGGGCCTCTCTTCGATAATAAGGTCTATTTCAATATGATTTTCCAAAAAATATTTAATGTACAGATTCGACGTAGTCAGAATTTTATTATATGTATAGATATAAAAGTACTAATATCATGTAACATATAACTACAAAACATTAATTAGTCAATCAAAAAAATACTTTAAATAACCTTAAAATTATTTATACCGTTGGCAGGGGGTGGATTTTTTTCTTAAAATTGAAATCATCCAGCCTGTATATTAAATAAAAATAGTTCTGAAAACCGTTTAAAATTGGTGCTCATTTCTGCTAATATCACAAGTAAAGCGTACCTACATCCTTACCCTTTTGAAGTCGGTTAAAACTCGTTATTCTTGTATTTAAAAGATTTCACAGTATTACTGCAACATTAATGATGGTAACGATTAAGATAAGTAAACGGGCCGGAATAAGGAGTTGCAACGGGAACCGAAGTAATTAGTTTGTTCTGCGCTCTTAGGCATAGTGCAGTTATATTCAGAATGAGACCAATTATATTTTAAACTAGGATTGCCCGCGGCTCCGCCCGCGTTCAGATGACCAAAAACCTAATTCTTAGGTTTTATATATTAGTATACTCATACATTATAGTTTTGGTATTTTTTCTCAGAAATGAGATATTTTTTCGCTTTAAAAAGTATCCTATATGTTGACCCGGATAACCAGCTATCATCATACCAAATTTCATCAAAATCCCTCCAGTGGTTTTTCCGTGATGCGGTAACAGACAGACAGACAGACAAAAATTCTAAAAACTATAGATTCGGCATCTGTATCGATAATAATGCCTATCTCAATAAGATTTTCCAAAAAATATTTAATGTACAGATTCGGCTTAGTTACAATTTTATTATAGTATGTATAGATGAGACCAATTATATTTTAAATTCTACTTGTCTCCAGACTCGTTCTGGCTATGTATACTAATATATAAAAGTGATCAGTTTGTGCTTTTTATTTGTTTGTTTGTTTGTTTACACGCAATAATCTCTTGAACTATTCATATTTGAATATTTTTTTGTTTCCAATGCTTTACAGCAATCATGGTCACGGGATAGACTAAGGTTTTAGACGTCAAAGGTCATATGTTTTATGTGAGTCGATATCCGGAGTAATTATCATT
The DNA here is from genome assembly GCA_951806755.1 of Brenthis hecate. Taxonomy (NCBI): domain Eukaryota; kingdom Metazoa; phylum Arthropoda; class Insecta; order Lepidoptera; family Nymphalidae; genus Brenthis; species Brenthis hecate. The sequence continues at coordinate 7,501,199 of OX638271.1, read as the reverse complement.
CTAAGACGAAGTTATTTTTATTACAGTAGTTCCTTTGCATTATATCCAATTATAATCGCCATTGTTATTCTACTCAGGAATGTTGGTAAGATCGAGTTTTTTTAATATCATATGCAGTTGCATATTATCATCGAGTTTTTTTAAATATCGATTTTATACATTCATAGTTATATCTTTTTGTTTTCATAATTTAACCAATTTACAGAAAGAAAACTAAAAACTAGTAGCTAGTTTGGCTGATTTTTACTTTATAAAAATATTCATTATATAGGTTGCTTCCCCATAAAGACTTTCATCCCCATTTTGTCCCTCTTAAGTAATAATTTACATAAAAAAACTGTCCTGTATCCTTCCCAGGGTTTCAAACTATCTTCTTACCAATTTTCATTCAAAGCAGTTTATTTGATTCAGTACAAACAAACAAAAAATCTTTCTTTATACTATTAGTACAAATAATAATGCCAGTTGTTAAAGTGAACACAAGTAGTTTAGATATTTTAAAAATGGTAATATGTATGTAGTGGTAGCTCACGCCTTCCCTTATCTTAATTGCTCTTATAATTAACTTGTTGTTTAGTTTTAAGCGTTTGTTTATATCATTTTCTCACACATTTTTTAATAAGATAAAGGCCCGGAAACAATAAATATAGTCCGTGAACCCAATATTTTATTTGATGACATTACTAAATTCGCTTTTTAAACGATTTCTAAAAAGGTTGTCTTGAATTTAGTTGTACCTATATGGTTGTGTGTATGTTTTGTGATATCATCATAGAGTATAAACTAATATTGTTGATCTATTATATATATATATATATATATATATATATATATATATATATATATATATATATATATATATGATACTTAATTTCATCTGTTATATGTATCTTTACTCTACAATGTTATTATTAGAAAAAGTATACGTTATTTTATAGCGGCTTCCCTATGGATTAGTGGTTAAGGAATACATACATAAATAAATATATGACAAACATACAAACAAACATTCATTAGTTTGAATACGTATATAAAAGATACGAATGGTTATTTCAGATAAATTACGTAATATCAGATTGTAAACTAGTAAGAAAGTAAAATTTAAACTCAACGAAAGACAGATCGTATTTCTTAGCAACATGAGTAGGTAACCGATACTGATGGCTTCAGCTAACTTAGATTATTTTGAAAGCAGTGTGAAAGGAAACAGCCTATACAGTTACACGGTGGAGAAACCACATTTTTACAACATTGATCAATCTACGATACTTTAGCTTACATTTAAATCTTTACTATTTACGTAAAGAAAGAATCGAACTGCCACCTAAAACTGCCATCACGATGAAATTTTTTACATCTGTAAGCTTGTGATCTATGAAATCAATGAATCATGAATCAATGAAGAACTATATAATAACTTATGAGACATCTAACACCTTAGTCTCTCCCGTGACCATGATTGCTGTAAAGCGTTCAAAAAGTCGGGAATCAAAATATAAAATAAAACCACGACAGAATCCAAAAAGATAGTTTCATTTTAAATTTCAAATATTCATGTGAGAAAGTATTACTCAATATGTTACTTAAGCTTTAGGTTTATCACCAGTAACTCCATTATGGTTTTAGGTTATTAGTGACTCACACTTGCTCCACTCGGGTTCGTCCCGAGGTACTTTTTAAAGTTTAGTATAGATTTCTTAGAGATAAGATATTTTCCCGCCGTAAAAAGTCCTACATGTCGATAAAGATAACCAGCTATCATTATACCAAATTTCATTAAAATCTGTCCAGTTGGTTTCTCGTGATGCATTCCCAGACAGACAGAAAAAAAATTAAAAACTTTATATTCGGCCTCTGTATGGATAATAATGACTATTTCAATAAGATTTTCCAAAAAATATTTAATGAACAGATACGACTCAAAATTTTATTATACGTATAGATTACCTACGCCATATTGTGCTTACTTGTATTTTATACGAAATGTCAGTTTTATAGCTATTCAGATATGCGGTTTGTTTGCGGTTTGTTGGAATACAATTAGTGTAATGACGAATCGCAACAATAAATCATTTATAACAGTTAGGTATATGTAATTGAAACCCAGTCATTTCAAATGAATACAAGCAAGACATATTATGACGTTATTACGATTTTAATGCAAATATTTGAAAGAAATTAAAAAATCCTCTTTATTTACAAAAAAAAAAAAAAATTACAGATATACTTAATTATATATACAAACATATGTACACTTAGTTATTACTGTAAAAAAATTAAAAAATTGAATGTTCTTTTAGCTGCGAGTTGTTGTAAATTTGGTTCCGAAATTTATGACCACCTGTCAAGTGAATTCGACTAAAACAAAATTGATATACATATGTCTAATTGAATAAGCTTTTTTATACATATTTTTTATAATCCAATACCAATATTATTATTTAGAATTAGAGATAAAAGCAAGTTTAGGTATTAGGCTGAATGCTTAGACGATTTAATATACCTGGTACATTAATGTTCATATTTACCCTGTAAGAGAATCGAACCCATGTCTACAGGCACAGGAGAGATGTATCTAATATGTACTTAAATTTTTGTAGTTAGTAGTAGTTAAAGTTAAAGTTAGTTAGTTAAAATAACTAGAAACTATATTTAGTTTAAACAAAAAAACTCATAACGAGTCCAGCAATGGGCAAGTAACTTAGTTTTATAGTTGCCTTAAATTCATTCAATTTTCCACAACGGTAGTGATTCCGAATAACTTTTGTGGAAAAGTTCAATGAAGTTACCAGTGATGTAGAAAATTTGGGGGAGTTTCGAAGCTTAGCTATTCAGAGTAATGAGTATTTACTGTGCTGTGACCTCATTTTGTAGTAACTATTGAAAAATAGTTTATCGTGAAAGCTTTTTGTTGGTGGCTGCTGCAGTGATCATTATGTTTACGGTTTAAAGTTATATTATTTTTTTAAATATAGAGATGTGGAATAATTTGTGTTTTGAATATTTAAGAATCTCCCGACTTCTCACGTTTCTCTTCTTGTTTTGAAGAAAATACAGCATGTATTGATCGACTTTGCTGTTGAAATATAGTATATATAATAAAATTCTGAGTCGAATCTGTACATTAAATATTTTTTGAAAAATCTTATTGAAATAGTCGTTATTATTGATACAGAGGCCGAATCTATAGTTCTTAGAATTTTTGTCGAACGTATCATAAACGCGTCAGATTTTGATGAGCTTTGGTATGATGATAGCTGGTTATCCGGGTCAACATATAGGATACTTTTTACCGCGGGAAAATATTTAATTTCCGAGAAAAAATACAAAAACTGCGTTGTAAGATTATACTAATATGTAAAACCTAAGAATTTGGTTTTTGGTCATCTGAACGCGGGCAGAGCCGCAGGCAATACTAGTATAATATAATATGTATGTAAATAATGAATGTTAGTATTTACAATAGTTATGAACAGTATGCGAAGACTATACGTCACGAATACGTCTATTTTTTTTAATATTATTTTTCACGAAGGTCTTACTTTCTATAAGCATTTCCGCGCTACCCTTATCATATTTATAATAATTTAACTATAATGTATTTTAATTATTACTTTTCCAAGGCTTGCCACTTGAACGCATCGCACTCCATTTCTGGCGTTTCTCCAACAACAAGGCCGACCTGTTGTTTTATCTGGCTATATTTTATTTTACAAAATTCACTTTTGCAACTATTATGCGACATTGACATATATCGTAACTTGTAAAGAACACGCTTCGAAAGCGTTATCATTATGATTATGATATTGAGACTTGAACGTTTAAATGATAATCGATTTTAAATATGATGAAAATGATATTATAATGAATTTTAGTTAATGTTTACATATATATATATATATATATATATATATATATATATATATATATATATATATATATATATATATATATATATATATATATATATATATATATATATATATATATATATATATATATATATATATATATATATATATATATAATAGCTTGAAAGCAAACATGTTTTGTGTAAACGCTAGTGATTTTTTCTGCCATCGCTCCATAAACTGACAGTTGTATATTAAGTGGAATTTGTCATATCATAAATTATAAGAAATTGAAAAAAAAAATGTATGTTCGTGCATGTTTTATAATTTTGTTCTGCGTTAATCTAAAGTCCTATATTTTAATGTAAAAAATTCAAAGATCGAGATAGTTATTTTTAAAGCGCTTACTAATGAGTATTTTATTACTTAAAAAGTAATTGTGTATGCTACGTGCTTATTCTGATATATTTTTTAAAATAAAACTATTTAATTTCCGCATTATTTAAATAATAAAAATAATAAGTATAGTGTATGTAGGAACAGTCAAATGTTAAATGTTTGTTTGTATGTGTTTATATGTATGTACGTCGACTACCGAAATATCTTATTAACCTTCTAAGCGGATTAGAAACGTATAGACTAGTTTTAAAGGCCTTATTTAATTTTGACATAGATATAAAAAATAATTAATTTTCAAATAATTAGATGTATAATACATAGATAGATCAATCATAATTTGTTTCTAATTTCTCCTGAAAGGTCTTCATTATATATTTAAATATATGTACATCTATTTATAACTTTATGCGTAAATTCCGTGTCTCTTATATAATACTATAATTTTTGTCCGCGGCTTTGTTCGCGTCATAAGTAGGGCGGGGATCAAAGACAGCCTATGTTAATGCCCAGGATGAAATCTATACCCTTGCTAAATTGTATCGATGTAATAAAAAGAGTTACTTTCACAATAATTATAATACGTATTCTTGTTTTTTATATGTTGCTACATTAACACACAGCGCCATCTAGTTCCGTGGTACGCTACGAGGCTTGTGTTATGGATACCAGATAGTTGATACACTACATATACATAACTTTAAATACATACATATTATAAATATAAACACCCATGACTGGAATCCAAACATTCGTGCTCATCACACAAATGAATGCCCCCAGCGGGACTCGAACCCGCGACCGCTGGCAGAGCAAGTAGGGTCACTACAAACTGAGCCAAACGTGTTTTTAATTCGAATATAATATTAAGTTAAAAAAAACATTACATAACTTGCGTTTGAATTCAACATTCAAGTAAACTCTCGTCGCAGCGGATTTTTCTAGTAGGTATAAGTAAGCCACTCAGCAATGCTTTTTAATTCGAGAGATCGTACTCGATCTGCCATCGTTATTATTTTCATACATTAAACAAATAACAATGTCAACAAAGGAAACGAAATCTATCTTTTCGAATTATTTCGCGGATTTATTTTGATTTTTGGTTCCCGACGTTTCGAATGCTTTACAGCAATCACGGTCACGGGAAAGAAAATTTTACAAAAATGATTTCAAAAATTCAAAAATGACACCAAAATACCTTACCATATTTGTTGATTTTAATTCTAAACACTTGAAAATTTTATAAGTATTATTTATTAAATATAGCAATATTATTTATTTAATTTTAGCTATTAAATTAATCAACATATAGAATACTTTTTACTGCGGGGAAATATCTCATATCTGAGAAATCTATACTAAACGTAAAATGTAACTAGGGACGAATCCGAGCAGAGCGAGGGTGAGTCGCTAGTTTTTTGAATTTTTCCTTTATATTGTATATAGGAAATTTATCTCTTACCAACCAAATGTAAAAGTGCTTTTAGAAAGAAAATAAATTGAGTGTTAATTAATAACAAAAGACACTAAAGTATTAATAAATTGTGAAACAAACAGTTTTAATGTAAAATATTATTTTAATAGTAACGTAATTTGCTCAAGCGTGTCTTTACAGCCTCGCGATGAGTGAAAGTACGCGGGACGCATTCCAATGCTCTCATGTTAAATGTTGTGCTGCAAATATTCTTCTTGATATAATCAATTTATAAATTCTTCTTTTAAGGGTTTCGTACCTAAAGGGTAAAACGGGACCCTATTACTAAGACTCCGCTGTCCGTCCGTCTGTTTGTCTGTCTGTCTGTCACCAGGCTGTATCTCATGAACCGTGATAGTTAGACAGTTGAAATTTTTACAGATGATGTATTTCTGTTGCCGCTATAACAATAAATACTAAAAAACTGAATAAAATAAATATTTAACGGGGCTCCCATACAACAGACATGATTTTTTTGCGTTTTTATAGATAATGGTACGGAACCCTTCGTGCGCGACTCCGTCTCGCACTTGGCCGGTTTTTTTTTCTTTTTATTTTATCATATTCTTCTTAATTTAATTAATTGTACATAAACCCTATTATTAAATGTACGGCATTCCTCTTTTATCTGTATATTTTTCTTAAAAAAATATTTTATATATAGTAAGGTAATGTAAAGTTGCAATGTTATCGTTTGCTGATGTCGATATAGACATGCATTATAGTTTACGTATAATATGAAGAATGGCGGGGTGCTCAATTCTGATGTAACATATTGCTCAATGTTTTAACGATTAAATCGGATTTTATGTCAGAATGAAATAATATTTTCATCAATTCATTGTCGAAAACAATTGCTATTATAAACTTCATTTTCTATAGTATTTTCGAATATTTTCGCAGATTTATTTTCATTTTTGGTTCCCGACGTTTCGAATGCTTTACAACAATCATGGTCACGGGAGAGACTCTTCGAAAAAAACCGGAAAAGATAGATATTTTGATAAAAAACCGAAAAGATAGATGGTAAGATAGATAGTTTTATTTAAAATGTTCAAATATTCGCGTTTAAAAAAACGACTTTATTTATATTACACTGCCTATATATAATAAAACAAATAGGTACAATAGACATCTATGGATGAACACGAGTGAAGCAAGATTACGTCGTTAGTTCATTAACAAAGAATCAGGAAAATGAAGCTATATGATGTTTAAAATATGCTCACAAAATGAAACCTACACTACAATTGAGCACCATCTCTTTATCTTTGAAGTCGGTTAAAAACTTGTTGACATTACATAAGATCGTATGTAATTATGTGATAAAATGATTACAATTAAAAAAAAGTTGGGTCTGGCCGTTTCTTTTTAACATTGCAAGTTAGGATTAAAATTTATCCTATAATATGTTTACCCTGGAATAAAATTTTAGTTTCAAGTGATGTAGTCTGTGTCACATTCGCTAAATATCTAAACATAATAATAAAATTGTAACTAAGCCGAACCTGTACATTAGTTATTTTTTGGAAAATCTTATTAACATTATTAATAAACATTATTATAGATACAGAGGCCGAATCTGTGGTTTTTAGAATTTTTGTCTGTCTGTCTGTCTGTTACCGCATCACAAAAAAACCACTGGAGGAATTTTGATGAAATTTGGTCTGATGATAGCTAGTTATCCGGGTCAACATACAGAATACTCTTTACTGCGGAAAAATATGCCATCTCTGAGAAATCTATACTAACCGTTAGAACGTAACTAGGGACTAACCCGAGCCGGCGAGAGTGAGTCTCCAGTTTATACATATGTATATACAAAATTTGCTTATTTACTATAATAATAAAATACTTTAAAGTATCATAAAAAGAAAATAAAAAAAGTTTTATCAGTACATTCTAGGCGTGCTTGGCCAGTTAGTGTCGCGTCCATGACATTTCGAATGATATTATTATTAATACTTAATAATTTGTATTCCGCCTCAGAGAATAGTATTATCGGAGTGTATTAAATAATATATGAAGCCAAATGAAATTAATATTTTGCGTTATTTTATAATTATTGCTTATGTTATTTTTAATATATGATTTATGGGGTTTTAATTTTTTCGCAATCCACGGTCGGCGGAATCTATATCGGTTTAATATAGATTTAATGGTAACAATAGTATTAAAAAACAACTAATTATAATACCATTATAATTACGACTAGCATTTATGTATTGATCTAAATATTTATCTTTTAGGTACTGGTTGGCTTATTAGATGCACCTTCAATTTAATCCTAAAAAGAAGCTTTAATTTGGTTTGAAGATTTACCCTCCAAACTTACACCGTTTAAAATATATACATATGAATATAAAGACAAACAAACACACAGATACTTCATTATAATAGTAAGGGATAGTAAGAATCAGTATCTTTAAATAGAAAGTTCAGAAGATAGGTAGCAAGTGAAAACTATACCCTTTATACCCAAAAGGAGTTACAAGCACTCATTACATTGAGAGCTTTCTCTTGAACTTTGACAAGTGCTGGCTGGTACTTTCACTCGCTTTGCTATATTAACTTCGTTATTATAGCTTACATAGAGCTTTTAAATACATATCTATTGTAATACTAACACAACCCGCGGCTTAGCCCGCGTTCAATCTACAAAAAAACTCTTTTGCTTTATTTTCATACAAAAATAATAATAAAATAGTCATTATCATCAATACAGAGGCGGAATCTATAGTTTTAAGAATTTTTGTCTGTCTGTTTGTTTGGGAACGCATCACGAGAAAACCACTGGACAAATTTAGGTGAAATTTGGTATGATGATAGTTGGTTATCCGGGTCAACATATAGGATACTTTTTACTGCAGGAAAATATCTCATCTCTGAGAAATCTACTAACCATCAAAATGTACCTAAGGGTGAACCCCAGCGCAGCTAGAGTGAGTCGCTATTAGAATATAATTTTTTTAAATAAATATATGTTGGGACATTAACACACAGCGCCATCTAGTTCCATGGTAAGCTACGAGGCTTGTGATATGGATACCAGATAGTTGATACACTACACATATATAACTTTAAATACATACATATTATAAATATAAACACCCATGACTAGAGTACAAACATTCGTGCTCATCACACAAATGAATGCCCCCAGCGGGACTTGAACCCGCGACCGCTGGCACGGCAAGTAGGGTTACTACAAACTGAGCCAAACGTGTGTTGCTAAATATTATTTGAATGAATTCAAATTGTATTTTATGTTATTACTGAATATGTGATATTTATACTTAATATGATGTCCCGTTTGTAAACAAATACTTAATTTAATAGCTTTTATTATTATTTACTCTTTTACTGTTTAATAACTGCGTATTCTAAAGAGAAATTCTGTCAACTTTTTCATTAAAAATGATTCGAAAGTTTCATATTCTAAAAACACTATATATAATGGTCCTTCGCGCCGGATTAGTGATGGACACGCTACTTGCCCGATAAAGTTACAATATACTCCGTTCTTCTCACGCAAAAACTATTTCATGCGTCATATTTTTATACACTACTGCATTGGGGGAAATGATTTGTTTTGGATAATCTGGCGTTTAAAATAGTGTAATTTAAGTTATGTGATGACATTTGCAATATGAAAAAAAAACTAACAATATCCAAACACAATATTTTTTGCCATTTTTCTTATTTGTACTGTATAAAACATATACTTAGAAATTTCAACTAACTTCTTATGAATATTTCAAAAAAGAAAAATAAGGGTAGATATGAGCGTGTATGTAAAGTAGGTAGTAGAGTTCCAAATGAACCCTAAAGATATATACAAATTGATTCTAAAAACATCAATCTTGCCATTCCCATGCATACATTTTCATAGAAAAAAATAATTAAACAATACATATAATATAACAAAAACGTTGTAATATCCATAGTTCTATACTAAAGCTCGCAAACAGAGTTTGTGGCAAAACAGCGCTGAGCAGGAATTCGTTCCCGTTACACTAACGGGAGGCAGAACGTAGTATTAAGCACTTAATCACAACCTCCTATGTGTTGGTTGCATTTAATAAATTAAATTTAAAACTTATGTGGGCAAAGACTGGAAATAAACTAGTATTTTCTCACTGCTTGCTTTGTTGAAAGAATATCCCATGAAATTTTGTGTGTGTATGTTTGTTACGGTAGGCTAAAACGTTTAAATAGATTTGTATGAAAAGTACATATATAATAAAATTTAACGAAAAACGAACCTGATGGCGCGAAACGAGAGTAACTCGCTAATGATAAAAGTAAAAGTTAAATAAAATGCTATATAAATGACTATATAAATTCATACAATATGAAAATAATATCGGAAAGATATTTGCTGGATATTTTTCCTTATTTAATGTTCACCAATGAGATTCTCGCATATTATCAAACTAGCAGAAACCGCGGCTTCACCCGCGTTCAAAGTACAAAAAAAAACAAACTCTTCTTTCCCTCCCTTGGGTAGTAGCATGATGATATGTAGCCTATAAGCCTTCCTCAATAAACGGGCTATCTAATGCAAAAAGAATTTTTCAAATCAGATTAGTAGTTCTTGAGATTAGCGCATTCAAACAAACAACACTCTGCCTCTTTATAATATATGTATAAATAACTATTTAAATAAAAAAATCAAAATTTCCTTTACAATCGATATACAGTTAGCAAGACTAACGCCATTTCTCCATTTAATATTCTTAGGTTTAGAACGCAGTAGGTTAATTCAAAGATTAACTTTACATAGAATGCCCGCATTTACATTTATGCGAATACTTAAACTCTAACCTCGATCTAGGATTCCTAAGCAAATGAACTCCCACAATTTCCTACTGGCTGTAACATATAATATTTGTACATATATCCTCTATACATATAATAAAATTGCAACTGATCGCTGTCTGTATATGGAAAATATTTGAGGAAAACTATTATTGGGGATATTTATTAGCGCAATAGAACCCAAAACAATGATTTTTAGAATTTTTGTCTGTTTGTCTGTGCGTTTGTGCTCGCTAATCTCAAAAACGGCTTAGCCGATTTGGGTGCGGTTTTCACTAATTTATTGTGTTTAATATTTGTTTTATATCAATCGCTTCATAAATAAAATAATAAACTACTAGCCTTGTCTTTCTGATTGTCTGTTCTCTAGTAATTGTATTGATTTGGAAATTTGAGCAAGAGAATACCACGAATCCTGACATAGAAGCTTTTATTATTTCGATTATTAACTTAAAAATGAAGGTAAAATTTGAGAATTGAGAACAATACTTTCCATTTTCGAAACAATTGAGCTTGGAGCTTCTAGCAGAAATCGAACCAGTTATCTAAGGCTATGTAGAATGTTCCCACATATTTAAAAAACATCACCTGTAAAAGTATACGCTAACTTATATTAATTATAATATATATTCAGTATTTATAGATAAGATATTTGCTTTATCAGTAAAAAAGAAATGATTTTGTAACAAGTGTACTCAAAATGTTGTACATGCAATATGGCCTTGGATACTAAGGTCATATTATTTACGAAATTTTGTGTATATTATTATTTAATGCATCTATATTTGTGTGTTTATCGACAGTTTGTCTGTTTATAAGATATAAATTCCAAACTAAATTAGGTAAGGACTAAAAAAATTAAAAAAATTAAAATTACATCAGTAAATTTAATAATAACATTTTCTAAGAGATGTCACGGTGGCCAATCTTTTGTAACTAGTCAATTGCGCAGGAGGTATGTACATACATATATAGGGCGCAAGCACGCGCGTCATACTTTAACGCTCAGCCGGCCGACGGTTTTGTGTGCTCTCCGAGGCATGAGGTAACATCAATTTCCCAACTACGGGCTGTTACGGAGAATTCAATTATATTGAGGATACACGACCTAGGACTCGAACCTAGGACTTCCAGACGCAGCCATAGGACCTATAGGTTACAACTTCGATAAGAACATCCTACTAATTAAATGCGAAAATCTGTGAGAATGGATGGATATTTGTTACTTTTTCATTCATTGCATGATTTTGAAAAAACTACGTTTTTTTAATACATAATAGCACTTCACATGTGGAGACGCGGGATGATGTTAGTTCTATAAAAGTAATTACAAGTAGTTTGAAAGACGAGCATTGCTATAATGGACTGGTTGGAAAACTTGTTTTATACCTAAGTAAAGTAAGAGAAGTTTACACTTAATGCTAAAGCTTCACTATTTTTCTCTTGAAAAATTGTTAGTGCGTATGTCCTTCTGTTACGTAACATCAAAGGAATTGATTAACGTATTTTATTTCATAAAAACTACTCAGAGTATTAGAATAAAAAGTAGCCTAAATCGGTTTCCGGTCACTAAATTATTTCTATCATCACGTCGATACGTTGTCACGTTGGTGGTTCTAAAAAGAATTTACTAATAATTTATACATATAAATAAAAAAAAGTGTCTGTTTGTAGTGTCAAAATAACTGTTTTTTATGAAATGGATATGAAATTATATACGGAATTTATAAGAATAAAACAATTTTTCAAATTTTTGTCTGTCTGTCTGGTTTTACCCGCTTATCTCCGAAATTGCTGGACAGATTTTGAACGCACTTTCACTGGCAGATAGCTGATGTTATGGGCTTCGCTCAAAAAATTAAAACGCACCTAGGGACCCGAGCGACGCGAAGATAAGTCGCTAGTATTACAATAAAGTTTTAATATAGAAATCGAATTCAGCTCTTTGTATAAGTATGCAGTATCGCTACTACTGAGTCTGTAGATAATTTTCATTTAAAGCAAACTTGGAGGGCTTTGACCCTTTGTCACTGTACGTTACTTAGCCTTCCATTAAGTTCACTCATTGTCTTCGCAACATGCACTTTATCCGGAAGCTCTATAATTATTTTACAAACAAATGAACCGGTTACTTTGTTATGATATATATAATTATATGATAATAGTATATATTATTTATTATTAGAGTTTTTATTGTAGTATTTAGTATGTATACATTAAAATCAATCTAAAAAATAGCCATATTTCCGCTCATTTATTATCTATTAAATGTTTCCCAAACTTAAGTATAAGTATGACCCTGTGATAAGGCGCTTGGTTGTTAAACCAATTGAAGCGGGTTCAAAGCCTGTATACTTCATGTTTAATATTCTCATGTGCTTATCATTTTCAACATCATTACCTTACGATGTAGGAAAATATCGTGAGGAAAACCTATATGTTGAATAAAACCTGGCAAGTTTTCGAAAGACATGTGAAGTCTGCCAACCCGCACTTGGCCAGCGTGGGAGAATCTAGCCTGATCCCCCTCGTATTGAAAACTGGTGGACACAAAGAGGCCAGGGGACGTTAAAAAAGGGCTACATACAAAAATGTAGCTACAGGTTCGACAGTCTCTACTTAATAAAATAGCGTAATGCTTTATAAATATTTGATAGTAATTTAGAATGAGATTGTGTACATATGTACAATGTACATAGATAGAACTCGGGTTTTATTTGAACAAAAAGTTTTTGGAATAATTTAAGATAATGTCAAAGTTTATCATCACTGGAAAAAAATTCTGACATCATTGTGTATAAAAAAAGTAAACAAGTATTTAAAATTACATGGATAGTTTGGGTAAAAAAACCAGTGATAGATAGCATTGAAAGCAATCAATCAATGTATTGAGATTTATGAGTCAGCATCAAAAATATTTAAAAAGTTTCAATTGAACATATAAATGTACATAAACATTGGGGAGAACTGATATTGGAAAGTAAATAAAATAAATATGTTGGGGCATTAACACACAGGACCATCTAATTCCATGGTAAGCTACGAGGCTTGTGTTATGGATACCAGATAGCTGATACACTACACATATATAACTTTAAATACATACATATTACAAAAATAAACACCCATAACTGGAGTACAAGCATTCGTGGTCATCACGCCAATGAATATCCCCAGCGGGACTCGAACCCGCGACCGTCGGCACAACAAACTGAGCGATAGACAACGTAGAACTATACGTAAAGGTATTTTGAAGCCAAGAAAGAGTACTTTATCATGTACATTTGAGATTGGTTTAGTCTGCGGATGTATAACATGAAATTGTGTTTGTGAATTATATCTTTTAATTAAATGGAGTCAATATTATAATCTTCTCATATATTCGCCAACAAGTCTTCCTTTGAGGTTAATTTAATTTTTCATTATTTTTACTTAAATTTAATATTTTATTACAATATCTTATACAGTAAAAACCTTATACGATAAACTGATTAATTCTTACTGCATACTTTGAGAAACTCTGTATTCTAGTCTGTAAAAAAAGCTCTTAGAAAAACAACAATAAGCACTTTGCAGGATGGAATACTTAAAAATTTAGATGCTCTAAATTACTCCCGAAAGAATACAAATTACTATTAAAAGCTTATCAAGCTTTTAAGATTCGATTTAATGTTAGTTAAATTTTTCGGTTAGGTTTTTTAAAGAACTTTAGTTTTTAACAGTCTCTTCTCCAAAAGTTCCCAAAATTAAATAATAAAAAACTTATTATAAAATGGAATTAAAGGAGTTTCATCATAGTTAAATAAAAAAAATCTTTTCTTTAGTTGGCTGAAGCATCTTCTTGGCATGACCAACATAAATACTTATATAGGGAATCCACTTTTAAACCAAAGTATAAGTAAAGACAGTGCTAAGTAATAAATAAAGCTGGCAGACTCTGGCTATATCCGGGATTAATAAATGCAAGTCAGAAGACGAGTGCTAAGTAATAAATAAGTTAATTATATAAATTTATTATTAAAACACCACAATTTTCTTAAACGCAATAAAAACAGTTATTAGTTAACAATACTCTGTTGTATTTTCTTTAGGTATTTGTTTGATCATTTTACTGTTTATTTTACGGTTTTGCAGGAAACAGAACAAAATGGGAAAATTATACAGGTTGATTCATACCTGTTATTGCAAAAACGGATGACTACAAAGTACATATATTATACATATGGTAAAAAAACTAATATAAAAAAAAAACTTAATATAACGACTTATATGAAATACATACAAATCTTCGCAATTTATTAGTTATTGTACAAAGTAGTAAGCAGTTCGATTACCAAATTTCTCTCACATATAAAAAAATCAAAGACGTCTCTATGTGTTATTCGTTAAATTATTGACACGATTCTACTGTCTTTACTGAGTGAATCAGCGCTATTACTGTACCATATATTTTAAACCTATACATATAATAAAATTGTAACTAAGCCGAATCTGTACATTCAATATTTTTTAGAAAATCTTATTGAAATAAACATTATTATCGATACAGAGGCCGAATCTATAGTTTTTAGATTTTTTTAGAATTTTTGTCTGTCTGTCTGTTACCGCATCACAGTAAAACCACTGGAGGGGTTTTAATGAAATTTAGTATGGTGATAGCTGGTTATCCGGGTCAACATATAGGATACTTTTTACCGCAGGAAAATATCTCATTTTTGAGAATAAATACAAAAACTGCAATGTAAGTGTACTAATATGTAAAACCTACAAATTTGGTTTTTGGTCATCTGAACGCGGGCGGAGCCGCGGGCAATGCTAGTAACATAATAAAGAGGCGGTGGTTGCCCAGTGGTAACACGCTCGCGTGGGAAACCGAGTGAATCGGGTTCAAATACCGGGTCTCACACCTCTGATATTTTCATGTGCCAATCATTTCCAGCATGATTACCACACGTTTCACGGTGAAGTAAAACATCGTGACGAAACCTGCATATCAAAGAGGACCTAGCAAGTTTTAAGAATGACATGTGAAGTCCGCTAACCCGCATTTGGCCAGCGTGGCGGACTATGGTCTGATCACCCTCGTATTGAAGAGAAGCCCACGCCCAGCAGTGGGACGTTAAAAAAGGCTGAATAAAACAGAATATTTCTGTTTTTTTCAGTATTTTTGTTTTAAAATAATAAAAATTGTAAATAAATAAGTATATTTCGTTGGAAATTAAACAGTCACATGAAATGAGTCATTTAATAAAGCAGGTATTGAGAACAATATAACAGCTGATTACATCTTGGTCATACATTTTGTAGGGCAAAGTAGGTACTATGATGTCATAGAGCTGTTGAAGACAGTAGAAGTGGTCTAATTATTTAATCACTGGGGGCCTTTTATTTCCCCTGGGTTATTTTTTTCAATTTTTTTTTTATTAATAATGACGTATTGCAATAAAACCTCAAAATCATTTGAAAGATTTTTAAATGTCGTTCTTTGGGTATGAAATATTTTTGAAGCTTTTAAATATATATGTTTCACTATTATTATTAATAAACGGTTTCACATTTATTAGTAATAATCATGAAATATATTGGATTATAAATATCAAATTTTCAATAATGATTATGATCAAATTTCGACCTCTGGGCGAACTAGTAAATACTCGCACATATAAAGCGTATCTTTATATACATTTTAAGCATAATTTGCAAAGTAAATTATATTTAAGCGAAGATTTTGAAATAGAAAATGTGTGCAATAAATATAAAGATAGGAACATCTATAAATAAAGCATAAATATTACAAACTTGATACTTTGATTTAATATAGGAAAAACGTATACGTTAAGAAAGCATTTTTGATAATTCAAATCCTTAAAGGGGTAAAAAATACACTGGAATTTTTTGAAAGCCTGATTCAATCAAATCTAAACTACGTAGGCAAAGCTGCGGGCAAATGCTATACTTCACATATTAGCTTTACAATCTTACAGGACTAAAATAGGTGTAAGAATATCAACAACTATCGTGGATTACGGTCACGCGTCAGACCGGTAGTGATGGCGCCTAGATTTCCTTACATAGGCACATAATATGTATTATTAGATATTATTGTCACTTACTTTATATAACGTGACCTTTTGATTCATATGTGAAATATTGATTTTTGTTTCAAAGGCTTTAGCGGAAGCCACGAGTTTGTCAGTTAACTTAACCGACTTTCGAGAAAGATCTATGAATCTGAGTAGGAAATTATTAGTTATTTCTAGTCTTAGCTAAATCTTACTAAATTCAAAGTATTAAAAAAAATCTGAATAAAAGTTACTTAGCAGATGAGTATTTGCATAAACATATTTAAATAAATAAATATGTTGGGACACTAACACACAGCACCATCTTTGTAGTTCCATGGTATGCTACGAGGCTTGTGTTATTGATACAAACTGAACAAAACGTATCAAATTTACAATCTTACTTTAAACCTAATCTCAGCAGAAAAAATATATACAAAAAAGCTTTAAATATGCAGGAAGAGAATATTTTAGAGATTACCCCTATACGTGATGGTTGTACATACTGCAGTATTTCAATTTCCGGCCCACGTTTACACTTTCGACCAGCATTATTTGCTTGGAAAGTACGAATTTGGATTGCAGATATAGAAACACATCGTGACTGCAATATCAATGAGCGCGACAAAATTGAGATGCGAAGGTTGAAAATAAGGATCGTATTATGGAACGAATTGTACAATGGCTTGCTCCAAATTTGTATACATATAGAGATATTGCTAAACATACAGCATTACTATTATAAATGCGAGTTTATGTGTATGTATGTTTGTTAATGTTTTACGCGTTGGCTGGATGGATTTGGTGAAATTTAATACACAGAATCAAATTAAATCAAAATATATTTATTCAAACAGACTTTTACAATCGATTTTGAATCGTAAATATTATATTTAAAAAAATAAATTAAATATCAGTGCATCAGTGAAAAATCTACCACCGGCTCAGAAGACAGTTCTGCTGAAAATGCCGGCGAGACACTCAGCAGTTGCTCTTTTAAAATAATATTTATTTACAATACTGCAATACAATACTCTGTGACGTTGGGGATGTTATATAAGTAAATATTACAGAAAATGAATTTTAGCACGATAAATGGTAAAAGAAAGCTGGCATGATCGAGTATTTTGATTTTAATGGAAGTTTTACAACCGGTCTAAGGTGACATTGATTAGTTTTCATCCCGGAAAAACTTCACTTCCGGCAGAATAGGGAAACAAACAAAGCGATGCGCTTCACTAGTATTCTATAAATTTCCAAAATCTTTTCCATACTTTTTTACCCCTTTAAAAAACTATATTAACTTACATTATGAACCTACGAGTAAAGTGATTCTAATTATCACTGACCTATGCTCTTGGCCTTGATATAACAATTTAAAGTGATTAACTAATGTATATGAATCATGACGCCTTCCGGACAGACTCTGCTTCATTCAATTGACATACCATTTGCTTGTTATGATTTTCAATAATCTTCAATCGGTGTTGGATGTTGCTTCAATTGAACTTATAAGAGTAAATTCAACAGAATTGAAATTCAATAAATTTTTGAAGTGAAAACTTCTATAGGCAGGTTTGTTTGGATGGGGACTTGGAGAGTAAATTCATGTAAGTCGTCATCGACATGGTCACGTTACGTGTTAACGCTAACACTCAAAGTGCCGATAGATGTCAGCACCAGATAAATGTAAACAGTTTTAATTTAAGATCAAACAATTAATTTGAATATCCAAAAATAACAACTGTTTGTTTATAGTTTTAAGTTTTCACTTCTATCGGCAGTCCTCATGGCTGTTTTTTATCCAGCACTAGTGATTTATCCACGCTTCGCTTGGTTTTGCCTCTAGGTTCCTAATACGAGCCTATATCTTGCTCCAGGTCCATAGTCTATCTGAGTACTGAACATCCAATTCCGGCCAACCTTTTAAGCTTGAAGGAGTAACAAACAAACACTTATAAAAACTTTTGCATTTAAAATATTAATCCAAATAAATTATTAATTTTTTTTTGCTAAACGTCAAGTGTTTACGAAGTGTGAATGACAGATATATACCTGTCAGATTTGCTTTTTTTTCTGTATAAATTTTAAATAGCTAACGTGTTTACAATAACAGCCCTGGATATTAAATCAAAAAATATCGATTTTCATATTTGATATCGTAACAAAGTTAATCTTCAAAACATCCACAAGCATATCGTATTGATATTTCCCTCTTAAATATGGAGGAAAACGTTAAAATAAATCAACAAAACCCTATTAGACCGTAAAATGTAGTTAAGTGAGGAATAGCTTTTAAAAACCCAACTAGCATTTTATAGTGTAAATTGTTATCCAATAGTTGCATAACTCTTAGGCAATACAAATACAAAGTAAGTCCGCGACTTCACTGACCCGGTTAGCTTTCCGAATAAGTCACACTCGTAGATTATGTCTTCATAAGATGAAATCACGAAATTGATCGATTAATATATTTTTACATACTATTTTTACATACTATTGCACACTATCAATATTATTATTCACACATTTTAGAATTTTTATGTACTATTTTATACCTATATTTAGGTTTTTCACAAAACCTATGTAGTTACTGATTTTACAAACTATTAATTTTCCTAAATATTCTGTAATATCACGATGAATGAAAGTGAAATTGGTTATTCTTCAAATTAAATAATTTATGCTTCTAAGCCACAGACAAGTAATTAAACTAATTTAAAACATGTCTATCAAAGAGCAGGCTCTCTACTGTCTAGGCAAAAAATTTAACATAATGTATTGGAAGTACCTACATATATACTTTAACTAGTGACTCACTCTCGCTCCGCTCGGATTCGTCCCCAGTACTGGTACGTTTTAACGGTTAGTATAGATTTCTCAGAGATGAGATATTTTCCCGCATTAAAAGTATTCAATACGTTGACCCGGATAACCAGCTATCATCATACCAAACATCAAAATCTGTCTAGCGGTTTTCTCATGATGCGTTCCCAAAAAGACAGACAGACAAAAATTCTAAAAACGATAGATTCGGCCTCTGTATCGATAATGACGACTATTTCAATACAATTTCCCAGAAAATACTTATAAATAATGTACAGATTCAGCTCAGTCAGAATTTTATTATATGTATGGATTATATATGTTTTTAAAGTCAATTATTTAATACTGTTTCTTGACAGCAAGATCGACAAATACTTAATCAACTTTTTTTTCTATTTCTTACCGACAGTTTCTGACCATGATTATTTTGTTTGAACAGGTTTAACTGGATAAATTACAGATATATGCGAAAAATTATTAAAGCTTTAAAGGAAAACTAGTTATTATTACGACGCGGGTTGCTTATGAATATTAATGTTTTATTGTTGTTTTAATTTATAGTATTTCTAGAAGTATAATATATATGTGTATTTCTTATATTATTCACTAGTACCTGGGTGACTGAGTTTCGCTCGGAGTTTTAGGCCAAAAGTACAATTTTCTTTTAAATAAAAAATAACTAAAAATTTGAATAAATAAAAAAAATAAACAAAAGTAAAAACTTTGTATCCGTGACTTTAACACCTATGATTGTGAATCTTGGGCGCTTGACCACGATGCCAATACGTGCGATATTAACGAACACATTTTGCGTGGAATAATGCGAAAGAAAACCGCATGAAAATTTCAAAACACGTGTTTTCCCAGACATAAGACTATTCTAGATCGATTTTTCGCCCCCGAAAACCACCATATACCAAATTTCAGCAAAATCGTTAGAGCCGGTGCCGAGATCGCCGGTATAAATATACAAGAATTGCTCGATAAAATATGTATATTAGATAGGCCACTTGAATGACAATTCTTAATCTACTAATATTATAAAAGGTTGTAGGGGGTTTCTGTGGATCTACTGAACCGATTTAGATGAAAGTTTAATAAATAAATAAATAAAATAAAAGTTGGTAATAAAATAGATTGAGACCCTGGGAAGGACAAAGGATACTTTTTATCCCGGAAATCATCCTTAAGGGGATGAAATGGACTTTAGGTAATGAAATGAAATTTCATTACCTAAAGTTTATTTACTTCTAGACAGACGTAAATTGTAAGAACAATTTATGTTAAAAAAAAAATGTATAGGCATAATATATTTTGTGAGAATGGCCCAAGGTTTCAGGTAGCACTTTTTTTTTAAATTAAATCAAACCCATTTATTACATTATACAATTTATATGATATTTATTTTATTTGGAAGACAAACAGTATTTATTTACATATAAACAAAAAAAAAAAAAGAAATATAAATTTACATACACCAATTAAGGCCTCATAGTTTATAAATTCTCAATGTACTTTGTATTAAGAATGTATAAAAATGATATTACCAATAAAAACATAAACATTGTGGAGTGGGAATCGAACACGCGACCGCAGACGTACACGTAAGAAATAGCAAAAATTATGCAATTTTGTAGTAAGCATGGCAAACATGTCTTCCTATATACATCGGTAATGTGAAATATCTTAACCAACTTGAAAAAGAGAGGATTTGTGTGTTCGCGATATAAATGCTAACTATAAATATTATTCATTGCATACATTTAAAAGGACAATAAAGAAAAAAATATTTCTAAATGATGAGTTTTTCGTATAAATATCGGCATTTTTTAAAATATAGTGTCAACTGTCAAGTTTCAATTAGGTTTTAGTTCTTTAACATATAAAAAAAAAAACAAATTTTACGTACAGCCACGGTACATGCCAAGTCATCCATATCAATTTACATAACATAGTTTACAACCGCCGTGTTGCCAAATATGAGTTATTACGAAGATTTTGAAACGCAATCAAGTCATTGACCTGCGCCGTACACGCCTTGTTTATATTCACTTTGGATATTACTAATCAGAATTAATATATCGATGGCAGTGACATCTAATTTATGCATTTATTATTAGGAAGACCGCATACTATAAGATTTTTCTGTCAGAAAATTTCTGACGCCCGCCGGAAGGCACTCTGCTCATATGTTTCGGTCTAGCATACTATCAGAATGCCGCCGATCGGACGTCAAATTTTTTCTGATCAGAATATTGCCTCTCTATATATTTTGTACTAAGCCCCGTACTCTTATCAGAAATTCGCATCAGTCGAGCAAATGCCGCGAACGAAACTCATTGTGAGACTCGCTGGGGCAAAATTTCTGATAAGTGTGCGGGGTGGTACAAACGGGCTTCAGAAATTTTCTGACAGAAAAAAAAACGTATAATACGCGGCGTAAACAATTCAATGGATTTCGCGTCATATTTCTATGTACATACATAAATTTATTTCAGAATTTTTATATTTGGAAATAAAAGAGTCTGGCAAATATTTTATTAGATACTTTGATGCTTCATTAAGATCATATATAGTACGTAACATAAACGTCATATACTTACGGGATAAATAATATTTTTATCGATAAATCGATCGTATTAAGTTGTACCTATACCATTAGTCAACTTCGTTTTTACAATCTCTTTGTTTATTGAATCAAAATGTATCTGTGACGATTGTCGCATGTCACTGGTCTTAAAGATTTAATTAAATTTCTGTAATAAGAGTCTGGTATTATGTCCGTTGCGATACGAAACGATTGTTATTTTTTACAAATAATACAATCAAAAATGTTTGATTAAATTCAGTGTTGCCATATTGACAACTCATTGATCATATTTAGTGTTGCTAGTGTATTTAATGATGTCATCCATATTAGTTAAAATAAAAATCGGTCAAGTGCGAGTCGAATTCGCACACGAAGGGTTCCGTACCATCGTAGATGTACTTTTTATTAATATTACTTTTACTCTATGTATGTAGTATAATAATTAACTTCGATGATCAGGATTGATCGAGATGATAGGAACGTTAAGAAAAATGTTTCTTGTACATAAAATACTCTCTGGAAATTTTAACTCTCTACCTATTACGGTTCATGAGATACAGTCCTCTGACAGATGGACGGACATAGTAATAAGGTTCCGTTGGCCCGTTCGGGTACGGAACCCCAAAAAATCACAATTAGCATGCGACCTTTTTGTATTACAGAAGCTTGAGCTTTGGCCTTCCTATGTAAATATACAATTAATAAAATTATAATAACAATACATTTATTACCAATATTGCACAGTATTCTCGTATATGATATAAATAGGATTTATTTATTACTAGCGACTCACTCTCGCTTCTCTCGGGTTCGTCCCTAGCTTAGTTAACAATGCAAACTTTTATCCCCATTTTCACCCCCTTAAGGGATGATTTCCGTGATAAAAAGTAGACCCAAAAATTACCCCCTACAACGTCACAAACTAACAATCTCACAAAATCACAAACTGTACCTCTTTATAATATTAGTATAGATATGTAATTTTATGATATGTATTTATTATCATCTGATAATTCTACATTTTAAAGTCTTTTCCTACGATTCGAGTATTTGAGGAATGCTATTTCAATGCAAAACTAACAACATCTGCTTTCTAAAACATTAAACTCAGTACAAAATAGAAACGTAGATATGTAACTTTTTATCGATGCAGTAAAATGTTTACAGAGCAATAACTATATAACGCGTGGATCGGTTTTACGTTCAAACAAACGAGGGTACAACGCGCTTATCTAAAACGATCTGATTTTCCAAAGTTCTAACAGATTTTATGTAACAAACGTGTACTAATATAATCATACTAATATTATAAATGCGAAAGTTTGTGAGAATGTATGGATGTCTAGGTGTATAGATGTATGGATAATGGGCTTTAATGATACTTTACAATAATATAGCTCTTATATCAGAATAAAACATGGGCTACTTTTTATCCCGGAAAAATGTAGGTTCCTGTGGGATAGATTGGTATTTGTTTTGTGATAGTTTTGTAGCTAAAAAGCATATGCTTTTTTAATATTTGTAAAACTGTTATATATAATCTTAATGGATTTCCCATCATCAATACTAGGAGTCAGTCTGTGGTAGGATGTTATTGTACATTATTAGCTCATACATAAATGTGTCATTGGTCCAATAGCTAGTATGTACTCCGCTATATACACTGCGTAGTGCTGCGCAGTTGACAAGTCTCAGGAAGATTAGCCGCCATGGCCGAAATCGACCGGACTTTGTCATTAATCCATCAAAGAGAATGATGTTATGTTTTTGAACACATCACTAGCTGAAATTTAATAAGAAATGTTATAAGACTTTCTTAGATTTACGCGAATTTTTGACATTTTAAATAAAACTATCTTTACGGATTTTGTTGCCTACCCACTAATTTAGTAGCCTACCCACAAATAATTTGTGGGTAGGCTGTCTGTAACAACTATACCTTCAAGTCATGTAACACATCAGTCTCTCTCGTGACATGGATGCTGTAAAGCATTCGAAACGTCGGGAACCAAATTAAAAATAAATCCGCGAAATAATCTGAAAAGATAGTTTTATTTAAAAAGAAATGTTATAATAATTTAGATAACACCTCCAGGTAAATTTCTAAGAAATTAATTAAAATTCTAAGAAATATATTGTTAACTGACACGCCGACGAGTCTGCGGTCGTGGAGGGATTAAAATTAGATACATTATTATTTTCATTTTAATCGGCCAAGTAAAACCAAAGGTATGTTCTTGTAATATCTCGTAAAATTGAGTGTTCGAGAATAAATATAGATTTGGCGAGCATAGATTTATTTGAGACAATATTAGAACAGGGGTGAGTTTGACTTATGAGGGTTCAGTATACAATATATTTCTACGAACGCACATACAGCTTAGGCTTAGAAAAGGGTTCCATGCACACCATTTGGTTACGGAACCTCAAAATGATAAATATATAAACGTAATACATACATATATTATGTTTTTTTCTTCTCTTGCAAAGAATTTTAATTGGCATGCAATTATTGCATAATGCGCCCTTCCGCTCGTTACTGTGTTTATAGTTTTCCACTTTGATGCAATTTCTAATTTGTACTATTTGTTTGCAGGTAAATATACGAGCCTTGAATTGCTTCATTGAGTAAGACTACGTGTTAACAAAACGACTTGAGGTAAAAAATGTAGTACATAGCGTTCTAGTGCATTTTAGACGGCCCCGTTGCTGCCCTGGACAAAGGCGAACGTTGCACGTAACAGTATATGTATATTGTTTATTTGATGTTTCAATGCATCTTTAAAGGGACAATCAAATCTTTCGACACGGTGGGCCAGTTTGTAGTGACTCTACTTGCTGTACCAGCGGTTGCGGGTACGAGTCTCGCTTAGGGCATTAATTTGTGTGATGAGCACAAATATTTGTACTCCAGTCATGGGTGTTTATATTTATAATATGTATGTATTTAAAGTTATATATATGTAGTGTATCAACTACCTGGTACCGATTACACGAGCCTCGTAGCTGAGAAACTAGACGGTGTTGTGTGTTAATGTCCCAATAACATATAATAAAATAAACATTGCCAAAAATGACATAATTTACTTAGCCTTTGCTAATTCCATCTAAAAAGCTCGATCTAATACCAACTAAAAGCACATAACGAATACCATAACCTTCAAATAATAAATCTATACTATCGATTTACAAAACGTATCCTTAAACTAGCCAAAGTGCACTTTTAATCAAAGCATCAAGGTTTCTATTTGCATAATTTTAATAAATTGCGTAGGCGCAGGTCCGCCTTATATGGATACCTGTTGCGGCATGCGCTTGGTATGGTCGCCATTGTCCATTCATGTGTTAAAATTCCATCTAAGGTATCCTAGCGCTTTAAATGATAATCTAGTTTATTGGAAGTGTTTCGGGAACGCTTTGCCACGATTGTGCTTTGAATTTTTGCTGTTAAGGTTATCGTTTTATGTTAGTACTTGGACGACATTCCGAATATCATATACACTAAATATATAACCTCACTTCGCCCGGCTGCATTCTTGTGTGCAACTTATATTTATTTTATAATATTAAATTAGCAATTTTTGTATATATATATATATATACATTTATTTCCTGTACCTCGTAACTGCTTAACGATTTGGATCAAATTTTGTATTTAGATAATGTTTGTTTTTTAAGTTTATCTATACAGGTGTCTTTTCTGAAATAACTGATTTTTTATATATTTTTCGAAAAAATGCCGAGTGAAGCTCGATTGCCCAGTTACTAATATTATATGCAGGCACCTTATGGTAATTTTTTAACTCCCAACGCAAAAAGAGGCGTGTTATAATATTATTAGCAGTACCTTATGCGTTACTCCAGGTCTAATTCTAGTCTAAATGTATTGTATTCAGCCCTTTTTATCGTCCCACTGCTGGGCACGGGCCTCCCTTTAATACGAGGAGGATCAGGCCATAGTCCACCATGCTGGCCAAGTGGAGGTTAGCGTAGTCTAAATTTATACCAAATTTTACTCAAATTCGCAACCGTTTTAGCGTGGAGGAGTACCTAACAAACAAACAAACATACATACATACACACTCATACAATCTTTTGCATTTACAATAGTAGGTAGTCCGATATGCAATGTCGAATTCGTTACAATTTTATTATGAACTCACATATTTTGATTTTCTTAAGTATACATCAATTCAATACTTAGCGATATAACTAGGGAATTTATGATCAATCGTCGTAACAAAGGGCAGTAATAAAGCAGTTAGACGCAGAAGATATTAAATCTCCGAGTCGTTGACACCGCGCCCCCGCTCTATACTATTGTATTGTATTTGTGACTTAACTAAATAAATATATATGTTGGTACACATAGCACCATCTAGTATCCATGGTAAGCTACGAGGCTTATGTTATGGATACCAGATAGTTGATACACTACACATATATAACTTTAAATACATACATATTATAAATATAAACACCCATGACTGGAGCGACTTGCGACCGCTGGCATAGCAAGCACTATACCAGACACTACAAATTGAGCCAAACGTTAACTGCCTTTTTTATTAACTTTGTTCTGTAGTTTTTCATGAAACAGTCAAAATACATTAAATTTTAAATATATTTTGTTATTTTTTAAGTTTACGGCTTTAAAATTATTTTAAAAATATATATTCGACCGCTTAAAACATTTATGGGGAAACCCCTGTTTATTAAATAAGTACGAAATCAGGTCACAAAATTGGCGAACATATATATTAAATTCAGTACTTGAGTGGTCTACTTTGATCTTCGGTTAAAAATATCTCGAATTATTTTTTCCAACTTGCACTGTGCGAAAATCGAACGCATGACCTTCCACCACGCAGCTTGCTCTTAGTACTTCTCTGATAGCAGAATGGACTGTGGGAGCAACCCCTTGGTTCGTGGTTTGTTTTGGCAGACTTGCCATCGCGGCGTCGTGGTTGAGTGCGTAAGCGATCCTGCAGCATCCCATTAAGACGATGGAGGTCAAGGCTTTAGTGGGTAGTACTGGCTTTCTGAGGCAGTGGTAGCCCAGTGGTAACGCGCTCGCTTGGGAAACCGAGTGAAGTGGGTTCAAATCCCGGGTCTCGCACCTCTGATATTTTCATGTGCGAATCATTTCCAACATGATTACCACTTGTCTTACGGTGAAGGAAAACATCGTGAGGAAACCTGCATGTCTGAGAGAACCTAGCAAGTTTTCGAAAGACATGTGAAGTCCGCCACCCCGCACTTGACCAGTGTGGTGGACTATGTCCTGATCCCCCTCGTATAAAAGGGAGGCCCGTGCCCAGCAGTGGGACGTAAAAAAAAAGGGCTAAATACAATACACCTGGCTTTCTAGTCGGTAAGTTACACATAGCCACCTGTATATATGTAGGTGGTATGAGTTAATACATTTTCCAACAATAAAAAAACCTTTTTTTGTTAAGAAGCCAAGTGCTTAGAACCTCATCAGTACCGTCTTTTTGTTTTAAAAGTTTATATTATGAAATAATTACTGTTATTAGTTATAACTAGGTAGCTTTAATGTTTTTTGGTGTTAAAACCACTATTATTAAATCATTACATAACAAAACTCATCATTTATCATCTAGAGATCAAAGATTATAATAACATGATCGTGATCAAGTCGTTTCGACGACTTTTTATTATCAACCTGTTTTTATGAAGCACGAACGAAGTCACGAAAAACAGTTAATTTATGTATATCGTGGAATTTGCTTAAACTACAATACCCTCCATCTATTTCAATAGATTTTAACTATTATGATAATTATTCAAAACACGTCAAATTTTTCGAATAAATTAGTAATAAAGTCAATTATATTATAGCAAATATATTTATAATACGTGGCTTTTTCCACATTTTTGAATCAATACATAAATTTTAATAAAGGCAAACTAAACTAACCTTCATTTAAAAGCTTAAATAAATATTTAATATCATAAAATCTCGACTTTGACTTGTTTAGAGTTCCGTGACCAAAGGATTAAGGCACTTATTTCACTAAAAAAAACATAGAAAAAACCTTTTTATACTACACTTGCGACTTATTAATTTGAACGTGTAACCTTATCAATAAAATCAGTAATATTGCTAATATAAAAAAGAAAATATCATATAAGGAAAAAATATATATTTAAATAATTTTTGCTCATGGTGCCGTTTACGACTAGGTATGTATGTATATAAAAAAGTCTATTTCTGCGAAATTATAACAAACGCACATTTATTAAATTTCACGATTGTTATCTATCTTTTATATCTTTAAACGAGCAAGTCTTGTATATATATATATATATATATATATATATATATATATATATATATGATCTGAATCTCGGAAACGGCTCCAACGATTTTCATGAAATTTAGTATACATGGGGTTTCGGGGGCGATAAATCGATCTAGATTAGTCTTATGCCTGAGAAACCGCGTGTTGAGTTTTCATGCAGTTTTCTTTCGCATTATTCCACGCAAAATATGCTCGGTAATTTGCACGCTTGGGTATAAGCATCGTGGTCAAGCGGCTAAGGTGCAAGATCAACAATCATAGGTGTCTAGGTTCGAATCTCGGTCGCATACAAAGTTTTTACTTTTGTTATTTTTTATACAAGTTTTTAGTTAAAAAAAAAGAAAATTGTACTTTAGGCCAAAAACTCTAGCCAAAAACTATATTATGTTTTCAATAGAATTCCAGGTCCTTTTTATTGATAAATTCATATATTAAGCAAATATTATGTTATTGCGGTAAAGAACCCACAGTGCGCGAACCCCACCCACAATTCACCGATTGTTTATTCGACATGTTTTTCTTCACTCAACGTCTATTCTTGTTGGATTGATTTGAATAACGCTAAGTAGGTCCTATATCTCTAGATCTTATAGTCTAAGCTTTCGACTGTTTCAAAGAATTTGTAATATATCCCATTATATTGTTTTTTAAATACAAAAACACTCGAATTATACATCTTTATTATACTTATGTAAATTTTTGCATAATTTTATACTTATATTCTAATCAAGTCACGTTTTTTGAACGCAACTCGACCTATAAATAATATCTCAATGTAAAACTAACAGTTTTATGTGAATAGACATAGGGTTCAAAATGTATTGAAAATTTTGTTTAGACAGTAACATAGAATTCAATCGTAACGACATATAGCTGACGAAAGGTCGTCGCACCCATTTCTGTACAGTATAAATAGAGTTTAGATGTGGACAAGTTGACTTAATTATTATTATTTATTATCCAATTTCTAAGTGAAAAATATAATAATATATCGCATTTTTTCGCGGATTTATTTTAATTTTTGGTTCCCAACGTTTCGAATGCTTTACAGCAATCATGGTCACAGGAGAAACTTTAAAAAAAGCTATTTTTATTAATTATTATGAAGAATTCCGAAATACCTATCCCCTTTTCCCTGAAACATTTATAATTAATCTGCTTTATAATTAATCGAGTAGTGAGTCGATACTTGTATTTGTTGATATTTTCCTGTAAAGAGTCACCTATATTATATTCCTAGTATTGATTGACCTACTAATTACAATGCTATGTATAAAATGTAATATTATTTTTGAAGGGCCTATACACAAAAGAAAATAAATATATTAAGCCTTTTTTAACGTCACAGTGCTGGGTACGGGCCTCCCTTCAATACGAGGGGGATCAGGTAATAACTCAACACGTTGCTAAGTGCGGTGCAGACTGCACATGTTTTTCGAAAACTTGCCACGTTCCTTCAGACATGCAAGTTTTCTCATGATATTTTCCTTTACCGTAAGACTAATGCTAAACATGGTTGAAATGGCACATAAAAAATATCAGAGGTGCGAGACCCGGGATTTGAACCCGCTTCACTCGATTTCCCAAGCGAAAAATAATTCCCAAAAATAAGTCAAGTTAAAATATAATAATAAATTTACTTCTCTATTGGATAGTATTTTCCGTTTTGGCTTCAGACAGTCTCGATAACATTCCTACTTTATAAATGCAATGTATACGTGTCTGCTACCTCTTCAGGTTAAAACTACTGAACCATTTTAAATAAAACTATCTTTCTAATATGTATATATTATAATAGCAACACTAAATAATATTATTAATTAATAAAGTTTTTTTTTATTTTAATATTTACAGTAATAACAGCTAAAATTAAATAAACAATATTGCCATATTTAATTATTATAATTTTTATTAAAAAAATTAAAGTATTTAGATTTAAAATCAATAAATATTGTAAGGTACTAAATTATCATTTTTAAATTTTTGAAATCATTTGGTAAAATAGTGGGTAGACACTGTCTGTAACAAGTACATAACACCTTTGAGACATCTACACCTCAGTCTCTCCCGTGACCATGGATGCTGTAAAGCATTCGAAACGTCGGGAACCAAAAATCAAAATAAATCCGCGAAGTAATCCGAAAAGATATTATATATATTATTTTAAATATCAAATATTCGCGTAAATCTAAGAAACTACTCTAAACGGAACAAAATCAAATATCAAATATCAAAAGATATGGTGATAAGTTGTTTTTTATCCCGTAATAAAAAAAGGTTTTCATAGGATTATATAAAAGTACTATTAAAATCAGTTAAGAAATGGGGAAAATTTGATCTAACATACAAACAAAAAAATACACCAATCGAGTACCTACTGCTTTAAAAAGTTGATCAATTATGCGATGTAGATACAATTTTGATCCTTTAACAACTTTGTGACGTGGATAGATATCAATTTATAGCTTTAGCCTTCCGATCTAGTTGACATTCAAACTGGGTCAAGAATGAAGACACGTTCTATCAACTTCATCTTACAGTGTTAAGCTTTATACTTGAGTAGTATCTGACCGTATACAAGGACAGTGTTGTAAAAAGATAAATTAATCTTTGAATTTCTCTATTACTTCAGTTATTCTGATACATATATAACAATTATAACGTAAAGTTGTACGTTCGTTTTTTATAATCTATACATATAATAAAACTCTAATTGAGTCAAATCTGTATATTAAATATTTTTTGGAAAATCTTATTGAAATAGTCATATTACCGATATAGAGGCCAAATCTATAGTTTTTAGAATTTTTGTCTGTATGTCTATCTGGAAACGCATCACTAGATAACCGCTGGACAGATTTTGATGGGTATGACGATAGCTGGTTATCTGGATCCAACAAATAGGATACTTTTTACTGGGGGAAAATATCTTATCTCTGAGAAATCTAAACAAAACGTTAAAACGTAACTAGTTACGAACCCGAACGGAGTGAGAGTGATTCGTAAGTAAATATATAAAAACTCAGCAATATTAAAATTTTATGAGAGATTAAGTCACTAGGCTGGCGGGCGGACTTTTCTCTCAGATATGCCTTTTTTCTGATATAAATTCACAATGTTTTCTTATATCGCATTACCTAAGTCTTTGAAGTATGACACCTGGGGTCGAGTCTACTTCACTTAGCTTTCTAAGCGGACGCATTTACCAGTACCACTAATCAACAAATAGAGCAAATCAAAAAATGTAAATACTTGACTCGATTCATATGATACGATATTCGAACATCGTTACAAACAGCCAGAGGGATTTATATACATACATTTATGTACATAGACGTTTGGCTCAATTTTTAATAGCCCTACTTGCTGTGACAACAGTCGCGGGTTCGAGTCCCGCTGAGTCATTCCTTTGTGTGATGATGAATACGAATATTTGTACTCCAGTCATGGGTGTATACATGTTATAAATTAACATGTAGGTATTTAAAGTTATATATGTATAGTGTATGAACTATCTGGTATCCATAACACAGGCCTCGTATTTAGGCGCTTACCATGGAACTAAATGGTGCTGTGTGTTAATGTCCCAACATATTTATTTATGTATACTGAGATGTATTTAGTCAAATATCATTAGCCTTGCAGCTAGATGTCGAGTTATAAGATTTTATTCAATTACTTGACGAAAACTTTCTCTAAAGGCATGTTCTTATGCAAAAACAAAAAAAACAAAAGCAATTGCGTAAGTTATAGTCTCAGATTATAAAGTTGCGTAATGAATGAATGGTTACGTGAAGCTTTGAGATTTTTTATGAGTAAAATATATCAAAATCGCTTGTGACCTCCAAACGCGGTGGTCGTGCAAAATTATGATTATTTTAAGCAAATTTTTTGCGATGTGACGTTTCGTGGGGGAATGTAGAGTTAGTATATATTATACATAATATAATGATTAGATAACTTAAATAATGCCATTTATTTAGTATTTTATATATAGGTATTTTATGATAAGCAAATAAAAACATACTAAAACTCTTAGGGCTACTTCCTATTCATTTTTTTTTCAACATAAGACTACATGCCATGAGCGAAACACGAACCTGCAGAATTTGCAGGGAGGCAGACGAAACGCCACTTCATCTTCTGTGGGAATGTGGACCGCTCATGCACAAACGCAGTATTCATCTAGGAAAACAATTTCCAAGCCTAGATGAAATAATAACCCTAAGAAAATCCTGCAGTTCTTAACACAGCAGGGTTTAGTGGTTCACTTTAGCACAAAATAGCGGCGATCACAATAGACCAGAAATGGTCGCAGTGACACGAAATAGCCGCAATATAGAAATAAAAAAAAAAGACTACATGCCATAGAATTTGAGCATTCCTAACATGCTTCTTCAATACATCAAGCAAAAATTAGACATAATGATGTCTTCCAACGACAACTGCGCATAAGACGTTATAGTGCGGCGTTTATACGCACATACCATTTCTGTCACTCTCATACTCAAGGACCACAATTCGACACGATCACTGAGAGATCAGGCGCACGACCGATAGTGTTGTTAGTTTACGTGCTTCCCGAGGCACAGGGGTGGGCAGACCAACAGGCACAGGGCGAATCCCCAATCCTCAGTATCTAAATTTTGCCCGATCCGGAGCTCGAACTTAGGATCTTCGGATCTGCAGCCTTACACGCTAACCGTCCACCGAGGCAGTAAATCAGACATAATGATAATTTATATAACTACAATATAAAACCAAGCAATCTCTTTATATTTATTAATAAAAAGTGAAACTGGTAACATTGGCTTAATATGCTAAATTATTACTTTGATAAGGCAATAACACTGTTCAGGTCAATTTACACGAGACCAGTTTTTACTACTTGCCTTCTACGTAATAAGATTTGAGCAAAAAAAATCACCACTATTTACTACAAAAGAATTATTTGTTAATAATATTATATGAAATAATCGTATTCAATTAAGTTTTTACGGTTTCCATGGAAGTATTGTTTTCGTTTTTATTATTGTATAAAAATTAAAGATTTCGTGTAAAAATACAAAAAACTTTTTAATAAAAAAATAAAAACCGACTTCAAACAAAAGCACTAAAAAGTAAAAAATAACTGATTGGTAGTTTTCATTTACCATACATACCTAATATTTTCGAATATTTTCGAAGTCTGTGTGCTTTGCTTTGTATGGGCTGGCATCGATTTCGAAAATATTTGATTAGGTATGTATTTAATAGGTAAGCTTTAATTACTTAGCCAAAGCACACCGACTTCGAAAATATTTGATTAGGTATGTATAGTAAATGAAAACTACCAATCAGTAATTTTTTACTTTTAAGTGCTTTTGTTTGAAGTCGGTTTTTATTTTTTTTTTTAAAGTTTTCATTTTTCCCTTTTTAGTGTAGACAGTAGTAGCAATGTAAGAATTCTAAGGTGTTAGGCTTGTCAAATCAAACAAAATAAGCCCAAACTCAAAGTATCTACTATTAGCCGTTGAAGAGTTCCACCTATCCACCTTCTGGCCTTACCATCAGATCAGGTCAACAATACCGAACCACTGTACTATCAACGGAAATAGAAACACTTGTAAAGTTTCAAATCAATATGACATTTAAAAGTAGGTTAAATTCATCATTAGCTATTTTTCCACCCTTAGGGGTGGTATTTTTTTTTAAACTTAAATAGAACCAATCTGGAAGTATACACTTCCAAACAACACAAAAATTGTCCAAATCGGTTAATAAATGACAGAGTTCTGAGGTAACAAACATAAAAAAAAATACAATCGAATTGAGAACCTCCTCCTTTTTGAAGTCGGTTGAAAAGAACGAAATATTTAGTATAATAAATTATTGTACCTATACTTAAAAAATAAATAAAATAAGTAAATAAATACTTCTCCCAACTTGAAGTCGGAAAAAATAGGCCGTGACAGACAAACACATACATAAGTCATTTTCGTAGATTTCTTATTTCAACGTAATTTTTATTGGTATATAGAGCTCTAAAAGTTTTTTTTTATTAGTATGTACCGACATGTAGCCTTGTGCTTTTATGATCTTTTTAAATATTTTACTGCGATTATATTTATAAACGTAAACAGTTACACTCTCGCACGTTTTTAAGATTTTGCAGGAATACAATTCAAAGTTCATTTTAAGATAAGAAATTGGCTTTAAAAGCTCGTTTAAGTGAGGTTGATTTAAAATAAATTTATTTTTTTGAAAATATTATTAAAAAATACAGGAGTATTATAGACCATTGCAACAGTCATGACTTTAAGAGTGAGAAATAGTATTAACTTTTAATATTAGTTTTTCGTTCCTATTGTTCTTCATTTCATCATTGTGCTAGGAAACGCATATTACGAGGGTGTTGCCTTGTAGAGAAAAGAAAGTTAGCTGAAAAAGATATCAATTGTATACTAAAGTGTACAATTTGTATGTATTCAAATACTACGAGTACTACATATTTCCTAACTAGGTAAACAAAAGCATGTCATTCTCAAGGTCTTTATCTATTTCTATACAAAAAAAGATGTCAATTAAAATTTCCTGTGTATATGTTTTTTAGGGTTCCGTATCGGAAGAATGCCAACGGAACTGTATTATTAAGCCTCCGCTGTCCGTCTGTCAGAGGGTTGTATCTTATGAGCCGTAATAGGTAGAGAGTTGACAGTGAAAATGTTTACAG
Source organism: Brenthis hecate (assembly GCA_951806755.1). Classification (NCBI taxonomy): domain Eukaryota; kingdom Metazoa; phylum Arthropoda; class Insecta; order Lepidoptera; family Nymphalidae; genus Brenthis; species Brenthis hecate. The sequence goes on along the minus strand of OX638271.1, from coordinate 7,466,141 downwards.
AGTGTGTATTTCTATTGCCACTATAACAACAAATAATAAAACACCAAGATGTCGAATTTCATAAAAGCTGCCATGCAAGTTAAAAAAAATCGATTTATGATACGGAACCCTTCGTGTGCGAGTCCAACTCGCACTTGACCGATTTATTTAGTACATGTTTTAGTGTATTTTATGAAAGGACAAACAAAAATACAAGCATCTTCACATTTATTCAACTCCAAGATGAGAGAATGTTCTCATATTTATTTACTTCGTCTTACTTGCGGTCATGATACTAAAGCTTCAAGGGACCAATCAATACTTGGCCTATAAGCTAAACTGATTTTCATGAATTTTTTTCTGTCGGGCAGTTTGCTTTCTATATCTTTTTTTGTGTTTTGAAGTTGATATAATAATAAATAAAAAAAATATGTTGGAACATTAACACACAGTACCGTCTAGTTCCATGGTAGATAGTTGATGCATTGCACTATATAACATTAAATACATACATATTATAAATATAAACACCTAAGACTGGAGTGCCACCCAGAAGGACTCAAACCCGTGACCGTTAGCACAGCAAGTAGGGTTACTACAAACTGAGCCAAACGTGTCGTCTTCGTAATAGTTAGTCGTAATAGATAGGTACATTTTAGGTCCCTACTACATACACTATATTGAATCAAATCCATTTCCCTATTCAGTAAAGCTAGATTTTTACTGATTAATTGCAAATATTTGCCTCGTCCGGTTAAGGAACTTAAAAAAAAACTAATGCACTAAAATTTTTTAAAATATGAACACTTTTTACTAAAACAAAAATGTTTTTGGTTATGAATGACTGCACACAAGTTAAAATTTACTAACACAAGGTGAAGGAACTCGCAAAATTTGCATCGGGTTCCGATTTGAATTTTAAATATTTTTTGACCGACCTAAAAAAAAGAGATACTCAATTCAGCTGTACCTATTTTTTATTTGTGTATGTTAGACGATATTTTTTTAAATTCTTTTTTTAATAATAAATAATAATTGAAAAGTTATACCACAATGTGACCAGCATTTGAATAAAAAAAATCCACTTCTAAGGATGAAACAGTTACATTTATGTGAATATAAAACCGGTATAATAGAAACTATTTTTTTAGTAAAAAGCAATTCGTTTTCTTGGTTACTTTGCTGTTGGTTCATTCTCGTTGGTTTAGTGGTTTGCATGTACGATTCAAATCATACCATCATGTTCACGCATTCAAATCATATCATATGTGAATATCAGAGGTGCGAGACCCTGGATTTGAACCCGCTTCACTCGGTTTCCCAAGCAAGCGTGTTACCACTGGGCTACCACTGCCTAACTTCCTACTTTCGTTTAGTTATCACGAAATATTTAAAAGCATTCTGGAGTTGGGAAGTTGGCGGGGTTTCAACCCCGTGCCTCGGAGAGCACGTGTCGCATCGGTCCTGCGCCTTAGCGCGCGTGCTCCCGAGTCTCACTGGTCGTGTCTCGTGTCGTCCCACCGAAGTATGAGAGTGACAGGAATAGAGAGTGCACTTGTGTCTGCGCGTACACAGTTATTCAGTGGTTTCAATATCAGCCAGGGCAACCAATCTGGTCGTCATAACTGAAATCGGTTAGGTGGATATTACCTATACTTTTTTATTGTAATTATACTTGCTAGCCAATACGGATGTATTAGGATACACGTGTATCAAATGATCAAAAATTCATCAACAACGACCACAAAGTCGTTCCGTTATGAATTATTATTATTGATATTATACAGGTTTTTAATCAATATCTTACCAGTTTTAAAAGGTTTGTTTCGTAAGCCCAATTTATATTACGAATTTAATGCCGTATAAAAACTTAAAAAATAAATAAAACAGACTTCCAGGCACTAAAATGTAAAAAATAACTAAACGGGGGTTTTCATTTAGAATAGATACCTAATCGGATATTTTCGAAGTCGGTGCCAGCCGACGCAAAGCAAATCTAATACATTTCGATACGTAAAATACATATTTACCTATTAGATATTCATATCTTAAAATATTGTAGGCTGGGTATGGGACGACCTGGGAAGTATACCCTTTGAAACAAAACAAAAAATTTCCAAATCGGTTCAGGCGTCTTCGAGTAATCGGTGAACATACATAAAAAAAAGATTCCGACGAATTGAGAACCTCCTCGTTTTTGGAAGTCGGTTAAAAAATGACTTATTTCATTTGCACATACCTATACGTCTCTATAACACGTGCATTCGTATAAGTAGGTATATATTCTTTATTGCACATATAAAACAAAAATTACAAATATTAATAGTTTATTAATTATTCATTTCACGAATCAAAAAATCTCTCATTGTTTTGTAATTTGTCTGTATGTTCGATGATTCTCTACACTTAAAGTAATAAGAGTTATTATGATATATCAAGTTTTATGATTATTTATTTTTTCTTATTTATTATTATATACCTACTATTTTCATAATGTTAATATCATCCGCCTACTATCTACATAATTACAAATAAATAAACTTGAAATGTATGTCTGTCTGTCTTATTGTTTATTCCGGATAATCCCCGAAATAGCTGGTCTGATTTTGATGGAACTTTCATTGGCAGATTCATCTTATTGTTAACCTGCTTAATTATTTCTTTATACAATCGATTTTTTTTTCATTTAATATTTTTTTTTTAATTTAATAGAAAAAAATATTCATAATAATCGATGAAATTATATAAATAAGCTAAAAAACTGCTTTTCAAACCAACTTCTTACACATTTTCATAGTTTGTTAACCTCAGTTAGTACATTTTGCAAGCAATACATGCCCCAAATAAGTGCGTGCAAATGAGAAAAGTATGCGTCATTTAACACGAGATAGTCGCATTTCCTTATTTTTTAATGTTAAAATTGCAGACACGGATAAAATACTTAAGCGCTTCCTTATATTTTCGTGTTATGAGCAAAATTGTTTCCTAGAAAGGACAAAGTACGGAAAGACGGACAAATTGACATACAGGCAGATGGATAAAAATAAAAAAAAATCGATTACTAAATAATCGATTTTCTCTCTTTAAAATAAATCAATTTGTGAAAAATCGATTAACTAAAAATTATGCGATTTTTAATCTATACTATATATAGGTACTATAATATTATAAAGAGGTAAAGTTTGTGAGATTGTCAGTTTGTGACGTTGTAGGGGGTAATCTCTGGATTTAGTGAACCGATTTAGATGAAAATTGGTAAAAAAATAGTTTGAGACCCTGTTAAGGACATAGGATACTTTTATCCCGGAAATCATCCTTTAAGAGAGTAAAAATGGGGATGAAAGTTTGTATGGGGAATCAAGCTTGGGACGAACCCGAGCGAAGCGAGGAAAAGTCGCTAGTAATCTATTATAATAAAACTGTAGAGGTCGAATGTCTATACATAGAAAAAAAAATGCTAAAAACCGAGTCAGGGGGATGTAAGTCGAGAAATAGAACAAATCCAGATTTTTTTATACGGGCTAATCTCCGAAACTGTAAGACCGAATTGAATGAAATTTTGCATGATGGTACCTTATATTCCCGGTCAACATTTAGATACTCTTTATCTCGGAAAATTAAATAGTTCCCGTGGGATAGTTAAAAAAATTATAATACCATATACAGCTTAGTACACAACTTATGCACTTAATTTAGTAAATTTTGGCATGCTGACACCTTATATTGCCGGTCAAACAACAGGTTACTTTTTATACCGGAAAAATAAACCGTTCCCGTGGGATAGATCTGTTTGTGCCTTTTTAGAGGCAAAGCCGAGCGAAGCGAGGGTGAGCCGCTAGTACTGTTATAAACCATTAACATCATATTAACAATGAACGTATTATATACCTGTTACTATTACCATTAAATTGTGGAGTTATAACATATAAAAAAATCTTAGTACTTGTCTAATAAGTACTAAGACAAATGACTTAATTATTAATTTATACTATTATACGCCACCTTAATTCTGTCAGTGTGCTTTATGACAGCGTAACAAAGGAACATACACACATACACAAAATCATTTACTTATAATATTAATGTGATTATTATCGTACTCCTTTACATACTAATCATTTCCTGTAATGCTCAAGTAGAGCATACTTCCACTTTGGTAATAATAATCGGTCATAATAATTCGTCTATAACCGCGGCTGGTGAAAGCGTCACCCACTTACATACGCACCGTCGCGTTGTACCGCCGATGTACAGGCACTTGTCATATCATCCACTGGATAAAGAAAGATATTAAAAGAATAATTATATATAATTAATGAAAACAAGAAAAAGAAGAAGAATAAGATTAAAACAAATCATTTAAATTTTCTTATATTACAAATTATTTTACAAACTAGCAACTCACCCTCGCTCCGCTCGGGTTAGTCCCTAGATACGTAAGATTTAGTATAGATTTCTCAGTGATGACATATTTCCCCGCAGTAAAAAGTATCCTATATGTTGACCCGGATAACCAGTTATCATCATACCAAATTTCATCAAATTCTGTCCTGTGGTTTTCTCGTGATGCGTTCCTAGACATACAGACAGATAGACAAAAAGTCCAAGAACTGTAGATTCGGCCTCTGTATCGATAATAATGATTATTTCAATAAAATTTTCCAAAAATATTTAATGTACAAATTCGACTCAGAATATTATTATATGTATAGATTTAATGATGAGGCGGTTTTGATGTTACTTTTCCTCCACTCTAGTACTAGCTAGAGACACATATGAATGGGATTTTGTAAGGCAAAATTAGCTACGAGCATTGCTATACAAAAAATATGTCATTCAATTGCTAAGTTATAATGCAAAAGAAAGCCAAACAAACCAACACGTTTCCAAATATTTATATTATTAGTTTAGTTATGGATAGTATGTTATGGATAATAAAGACCTTGTCTGACTTACCTTCGGTTTTGATACAGAGTAATTTCCAAGGGGAATAGCTTGAAATGTCGCTATACGAGTATAGCCTCCGATCCACAAGCTCTATACATACATCTCTATATCTATATCTCTGTAATATCTCTATTACCTATCTGTGCAAAAAATCTTTCTCAGTACTTTATTTATAGCCCAAAGATTGATTAAAATTATCATATTATTGGACGACTGGCTTTTTGATCGACCTGATAGTCTACTTATGTCATTATCCACTTGTTCTCGCAAGCGTAAACCCTCACAGGCGATGAATACAAGAAAATATATCCGATCCAGGCCCCTTTATATAAGTTTTTTTATTTAATATATAATGACTAAAAGAAAAGCAAAAATGGATATAACATATTCTGACCACGTGACATACTTTTAGATGTGCCATTTTCATGTATAATTTTAGGAACAAAAATTGCGTTAGCAATTGTACAAATTCATTTTATTTTAATCCATAAATCCGTTGAAATTGGTAGCTATTCATTGATGGAGATCACATCTATTAAGCTGTAAGCAAATTGCTTTTTTACAAGCGATATCGCTAATAGAAAACTAAAAAAAGTGTATGGAAATGACACATAAAATGAATATATTTTGTTACGTGATTAATATTTTTCATTCCCATAGATTTATAGTTTTATTTTAAACATAATTATTGTGAATTTCAATTTGTTAAGTGGCCAGACATGTATTAAAACTTAAAAATATCTGAGCTTATTTTCATGAAACATTGCTGGTATACAATATGTCTAATTAGTAATTAATCATATAACACCTCTCATTTTAAAACAAAACACGTAAATCCGTAGACAAAAGCTAGTGTGTACATAATTATGTTATAAAGTCCAGCCGGATCATTTCCTCTAAGAACGACAAATGGACAGCACTTTCACTTTCATTGTTAAGTACATTACGTTCAAAGACCTCTTACTAACTCTCAGTGGATGTGTAACATGCCTTGATTTATTACTTAAATAAAAAATACTGCAAGATTTACTTTAATTACTTATCAAACACTTGTCAATCTTTGCTAATACATATTTTAAATGCCACGCTCTGTTCTTTGGAATGCGCATCTTGGACGCAATTCAACTTCGAACATTTTTGCATAGAAATAGATTGAGTAACATATGAGTTGACATAATATATCCGTATATATACATAAGTAGGTAAAGTTCTCTTCGATTTTATTAATCGAGTTTTTTTAAATAAATTTGTAGTATAAATAAATAAGTTTACGTTATGGATACCCGATAGTTGATATACTACAAATGCATTATACATACACAACTTTAAATATACATATTATAAATATAAACACCCATTGACTGAAGTACAAACATTCGTGATCATTATACAAATGTATGCCTTAAGCGGGACTCGAACCCGCGACCACTGGCACAGCAGGTAGAGTCACTACAAACTAAGCTAAACGTGTCGTCGAAAAATATGAAAATCTTAAGAATGAGAGACCCGAAGCTTGAGTATGCTTGATTTGTTTTTCAAGTGAGCGATATATGGACTTCAGTATACCCATACTCCAACATCTTCGATACAGTAAGAGGTTAGCTATATTGTATTCAGCCCTTTTCTTGACGTCCCACTACTGGGCACGGGCCTCCCTTCAGTACGAGGGGGATCAGGCCATAGTCCACCACGCTAGCCAAGTGCGGGTTGGTGGACTTCACATAGCTTTTGAAAACTTGCCAGGTTCTCTCAGATATACAGGTTTCCTCACGATGTTTTCCTTCACCGTTAAGAATGATTCACACATGAAAATATCAGAGGTGCGAGACCCGGGATTTGAACCCGCTTCACTCGGTTTCCCACGCGAGCGTGTTACCACTGGGCTACCATTGCCTTATATTCCTTCCTTCCTTTACCTTCGCTACATTAACATTATTTAAATAGAAAATCGGATGCTAATAAAATTACTTGCAAATGCTACCTAATATTTTATATCAATAGCGGATATCTAAAATTATACAACACTTGTAAAACCCGTTATATGAAGAGCCCATACATATACTAAAGATCTAACTTTATAATACTTTTGTTAATACATCATCTTATATAGAAAAAAAATTCGGTTTTTTGTATGTGAAATATAACAGAAGGCTAATATTTTTATAATTTTTATCTGATTAATTGCACATCATTGGATAATAGGATACATGAATGGTTAGTTTTGAGTGGCATTCCTCTTTTGATTAATTGAGTTAAAAATATGGTAAAGTGTACTATGATGGAGATGATAATAACAAAGTAAAATAGCTTATAAGTATATAAACTGCACTAAAATTGATCTATCTGTTTGGAAACTATAATATCACAGACAGACAGACATTTTCATAAAATATGTATATACAATTTTTTTGTAGAAATTATTATTATTAATAATTTACGTCATAATTAAAAGAACCGGTGGCTAATGTGTTATATTTATACATTTTTTCTAATTTACATTAATAGTACGTATAAAGAGTTATTATGTAACGGAAAATTTGTAGGCAAGTACTTAACTCTATTAGTTAATTAGCCTATCCACGTCAAAGATATTAAAAAAAAATGTGTACATTATGGCTAATCTCAAGGTGTTCTAGTAATGTTCCGGATTCGAAACCTCTTTACCAATTAATGGAGCTAGTTTTTCGAAAACTTCCTTCTTTATTAGTAACTGGTATATTGTTAAGAAAATAAAAGATTTCACCACGAGGGGAAGATTTGTTTGAAATTTTTATACCACCCTCTAGGTTACTAGTTCCCAACTAGAGGGGTGTGCCCACCTAGGGAGGCATAGAGAGAGTTTATTATATATAACTTAAAATTAAAATAAATATATTTTTCAAAATAAAGTGTTTTATTACAATAAAAATAAAATAAAAGGGGGCATGAAAATATTTTTTTATAATCCGGGGAGCCTCAACAAAAGAAAGGTTGGGAAACCCTGCTCTAGGTAAAATGGCGATTTTATTCTTTTTTTAAAAACGTTCAAATACTTTTAAGAAATGATTTTGAAAGATTAAAACCTCTTTAAAAATCTTGTAAGCTGTATACAATTATTGAATGGGACAGAGCACTTGCACAAGCGGTCACCGCGTGATGTAACGACTTGACTAAACTAAACTCAACGAAGACAAATATTTGTATAGTGACCATACTAATTTCAACTTAGGACAGTCCTGGTAGATTATTTCAGAGTTTAGATATTATTTTAAAATATTATTATAGTTTATTATTAAAAGTGATATCAAAGTATTAGATATTCATCATCTTTATTCTACTTCAATAAACAAATATAACCACATAATCAAAAAATGGACTATTAAATCTGCAATGGACGAAAAAGTTTTGCAAACATACACATAATAAGATAGAAAACGTATAGATTAACATATACATATAACAGAGCAACCTTGCTCTAGCACAAAATAAACAATATCGTAATTGAAATGTGTCACAGACGGTCGCATGGAAACCCTACTGCATATGCAATTTCCTTATGCAATACGAAATAAGGCCACATATGTGACGGAAGCGGGTGCTTATTACGTGTATTGCTAGAAAACTCATCATTTCCATGACTTTAGATATATTGCTACTTACTTTTGAGCGATAAGGAAAGAACTTCAGCCATTACAAAATTACAAAAAATATATTCAATTCTATTCAATCATTACAAAATTTCATAATAATTACCTTCTATACCATAATTATCTGATTAAATTTCCGAACATAGTTTTTTTTTATTAATGGCTTCTTACCGTGCCAGTAGAATAAAATTTTAGTGTACAGTAGAGCCTTGGTAGTACGAATAGACTATCTCGATCCTCACGTAAAACAACGACATAGTATATACTGTTGCGTGTCTTTAGATAAATGAAAGTGCATGATGAGGCTTATGATTTTCCCATTATCTATCCAAAATACCAAAATTAAAAACCATGCAAAAGACATATGAGATTTTATGAAGAAAAAACTTGAAGCGAGGAATTTTTCATTTATAATAACCTTTTGTTGAAGGCTATAGGAAATATATGGTCATATTTTAATATTCTATAAAAACGTATATCTCAACAGGATTTCTACGAGGATAAATGCATAAAAATCTAAATCTATAAATATATTAAATATTATATTTTATATATATATATATATATATATATATATATATATATATATATATATATATATATATATATATATATATATATTATAATCTAATCTAAAAATCTAAATGCTTAAAAATCTGTATTTTCTTTTGAAATAACTGACTTTTCCTTAACACAATACGGATACTTGTATCCTATGCAATTAGCTACGACTATATAATGTAATGAAATTACCGTACCAAATACCTAAATTACTGAATCTAAACGAGAGATTACTTGTATACAAAACTTATTCAAGTGAAGTGATTATACGGCTTTATATGAATAGTCGACGGTAAAAAAATATATAGTGAGCGCTACATACATTTTTAACCAAAAAGATGCTTTTAAGAAAGTTTATATGAAAGATAATATGTCATTAGAACTATTTATCATAACAATTAAATATGTCCGTAAAATTTTAGTATTCTATTAGTGATTACTGATTATATGACGTGAAATGTTATTTTAACTATCTACAGAACTCGAATTTTCAGTCTCGCTATAGAAAGGGATCAAAAAGGTTGTTAAAAACAAATAATGATGAAAAATATTACTAGACTTAAATATATGAAAATTCAAATTTTCTGTCCAGTTTACTTTAATAAAATTAGCAAAAAAACTTCATGTACAGTGAAATGAAATAAAACAATCAGGTACGATCAGGACAGGTCATTAGTTATGCAAACGAATATTATAATATAAAATAACACTTATACGATGTGTAGTAATATTATCTCTCTCACAACACAATCGGTTAATGTCACATATTGTTTGCCGCAAGCCAGAGACAAACAATCGCGCAGATTGATTTAAGATATGTAACTTGATAGCCATACACACGTAGGTGTTGGCCCACGTGAATACTTGGCCTAAATAGCTCATAAACATAATTAGGTAATGTTATATTACTACCTCGTTTTATCGCCTTAAGCTATTAATTTTTAATCCTCACCTCTGTTACTAAAAGGACCTGTCTATAAGATTTTTTATTAGTTTAGACTTAATGGAGTTCCTGCAAAAGATATCTCCAAAATCATGAGATATAAATCATCCATTTAAAATATTATTACCAATAATAATAAACAGTATATAAATAATAATATAAATACTTGCTTTTATTAATATAATACTAATATTTTTTTCTTAATTTACAGGTGAAAGCTGCATCGAGAAGCCACTAGCTACACTGTGGAGGAATTACCAACAGTCCACGAAACCGGATGTAGTGATGAAACTGTCAGTCACAAACTCAGGTCTTAAAGGATTTACCAAAGAACACGGTCTCACAGAGTACTGGTCCCACAGGATTACATACTGTGCCAGTCCACCACACTATCCCAAGCTATTCTGCTGGGTGTATCGCCATGAGGGCAAGAAGCTGAAACACGAACTTCGCTGTCACGCCGTTCTATGCACCAAAGAATCCGTATCAAAGAAAATAACTGAGGAGCTTCAAATTAAACTTAAACAGGCTCTAGTTGAATTTAAAAAGGACAGAATCTCCAAACAAAATGCAAGATTAAGCCTTGCTAACAGTGTTTATGATAATCCCAGCATGCCGCGTAGAAAAATAATGCTAAGTGTAGGGGCTATGAATTACCGACCACCCTTGGAAAGATCCAAATCTGCTCCTAAACTCGGGGCTATTGAGGAACTCTGTTCGGAAGAAGATGAAGAAGAAGCAGAATTGAACGAAAAGAAAGAATTGAGTGCAGATTTCACCACATCACAAACTTTGGATAGACGGCGATTTGACAAAGCATCCCGCAAGTTGTCGTGCCCCGAAGGTGTAATAGATACATTAATAGATAAACAAGAACAAGAATCGAGGGATAAGCTTATAGACTTACTTGTTCAAGAAAGTAAATTAAAAGCAGAAATCGAAAACGAAACTAGTCAAAATACTGAGAAAATGGAATCGATATTGAAAACATTGGAGTCTATTGAGGAGACTGTTGGAAATGGCACAATGTGTGAGGAGAGAAAGAGTTTGATGCTAGCACAAAGTAACTACCTCGTCACTGACAGCGACGATGGATCTGTTTCTTCTGGATGCGAAACAGCAAGCACAGTGACTTCCTCTGACGCCGAACCCATGTCACTACCTTTACAATTTACAGAAGAATTGCACAAAGAAATCGATAGCGATGAAGAAAGAACAGGCTTTGAAATAAAAAGAGAACGCAACTTCGAAAGTACATCAATGAGGACTTACACAAATTCCATACACGCTTTAAACAGCGAAAGCAGCACTATTGCTTCAGATGAAGTAATTTCTGTGCCAATCGGTGAGAAGAACACTTTTCGTCGACGATCGACATACCCCCCTTTAAGGGCCGACAACATTCTTAGTTTTGAGGGCAAATTCGATAATATTATAGACAATTTGACAGATATTGAGAGCTTGAACTCAAGTACCGAGACTGAGGTTTTTAAAAATACAGGCGATAACGACAGTGCCTGTAGCGATGAATCTGGTTATTCAGAACTTTTGGAAGGAAAAGAGAGTATAATTGGAAATACTATTATGGTTTAGTTGACAGAATTGATGCCACGCCAATGCACGGTACCGCTAACTTTTACAGCCGCTTTACATTGCTATCTAAAACTTTTAGATCGGGGCAATCTACCAGTTTTCAATGTACGTATACATATTTCGGAATAGCAATGTAGAGAAGCTTTTTATAAAGCTTAGTAAGCTCTAGATTAAGATGTAAATAACAGGGTACATATGTATTGTACTTTACCCAGTTGGTACATTTTATTGTATATAATGTAATATAGGGTGTAAAATTAAATTTTACGAATAGAGATTTGATATTTAATTATTCTTTATGTTGCACGTCGTATATTCTCGATGTTTGCATTAAAATTTAGATAAAATTTACAATATAACACAGTTATGTTGGTAGTACTTACACATTCCACTCTTGTACACTATTCGGGTAATTCGTATTTCTGTAGTGAGGAAAATTTAGAAAGATAATAAATATTACAAAATATATTTATTGTTTCATTTGAATATCCTTTTTTAATATTTCTTATCTGTGCACATGCAATCTATCTATACATACTCGTATAATAAAATTCTGAGTCGAATCTGTACATTAAATATTTTTTGGAAAATCTTATTGAAATAATCATTATTATCGATACAGAGGCCGAATCTATAGTTTTAAGAATTTTTGTCTGGGAATGCATCACGAGAAAACCACTAGACAGATTTCGATGAAATTTGCTTTAACGGGTCAACATATAAAATACTTTATACTGCGGTAAAATATCTCATCTCTGAGAAATCTGTACTAAACGTTAAAACATAACTAGGGATGAGCCCGAGCGGAGTGAGGATGAATCGCTAGTATTTATATAAAATGCTGAAGTTCTACTTGTAAAATCAATATACTTGCTAGCATCAACTTAAATACTAAGTGTTGAATAAATTCTCATAGTCTAGAGAGAGAAAAAAAAACGTTTGCCTATTTGTTTTTAAAATGTGAGCCAAATAATAACTTTATACTATCTTATTTAAAATATTTTAATACAATAAAAATTATTCATATAAACCTACGTATAAATGAAATTAAATGAGATGCTGCATACATAAATAATTACTGAAGTCAAATCAATATACTTCCGTCTGTCTGTTGAAAAGTGTAGGAATGAGGAACTGGATTTGGAGCTGATTTACATCGCTGTGCTCTTATTTAAATACATCAAACCAATTTAAATCTATATTTAATTATTTAAAGTAGATCTTTATAAATATTTTTGAATTATACTAAAAAAAACAGATAGTGGCAGTGCAGCCAGTTCGTCGGGAAGCCATTGTACTGCGGGCTCGGAAATCAGTTTTGCTGAAGAGTATCGGAGAGGAATGCTACAACGACGTTTAACCTGGTTGAATTATCTATACATATAATAAAATTGTAACTAAGCCGAATCTGTACAATAAATATTTTTTGGTAATTCTTATTGAAATAGAGATTATTATCGATACAGAGGCCGAATCTATAGTTTTTAGAATTTTTGTCTGTCTGTCTGTCTGTTACCGCATCACGGAAAAAGTACTGGAGGGATTTTGATCAAATTTCAAATTTGAAAGAGAAAATCTGAAATAATCTGAAAGAGAAAAGACAAAATCTGAGAAATCTAAACTAGTAGGGACAAACGCGAGCGGAGCGAGGGTGAGTCGCTAGTATGGAATATAATACAAATATATGTATATTAAAACATTATATATTATTATCTAAACTTAACTTAGTTGATATAATTCATCGTTTCAATGCTTATTTGCCCAAACGACCAATTTACCGAAAGAGTTTTTATTAAAGAATTATCGACTTCTAAATGTCAATTCTATTGGTATTAAATATACATTTTACGAGAGGTGTTCAATAAAATGTGAGAATGAGTACGTTGTCGGTAGCTTTTATTAAATGTTATTTTATTTTTCGATATAGTCGCCTTTTAGCACTTTTATATTTTTTCCAAGCTTAAAATTCCTTTCTTAAAAAACTCTTCATCAAGAGCACCTAAAAATTCCTGTACTGCAGCGACTACTGCTTCAACATTTTCGAATCTGTGTCCTCTCAGAGACTCTTTCAATCTTGTAAATAGATAGAAATCACTAGAAGCATGTTCCGTAGTAAAAATTTTCAAGCACGGATACTTAATAACGTCCAAGTCGGTGCCAGCCGATGCAAAGCAAATCTCATATATTTCGATACGTAAAATACATATTTACCTATTAGATATTCATATCTTAAAATATTGTCGGCTGGCACCGACTTCGAAAATATCTGATTAGGTATCTATTCTAAATGAAAACCTCCGTTTAGTTATTTTTTACATTTTAGTGCCTGGAAGTCGGTTTTTATTTTTGTTAAAAAGTTTTTATTTTTCCAATTTTAGTTTATACGTAATAAGCAGGTAATTTGTCAGAAGAAAGTTTTTTAATAACATATTTGATTAAACAATTTATTAAAAAAAAATTTATTATTCATTTTTTAAAAACCTGGGAAGTATACCCCTTGAAACAAAAAAAAAACAAATCGGTTCAGGCGTCTTCGACTAATCGGTGAACATACCTACATAAAAAAGGATTCCGATGAATTGAGAACGTCCTCCTTTTTGGGAAGTCGGTTAAAACGTAGTAACATTTAAGTAAATTGAATAAGTGAAGTAAAAAATATTTCATTACAAATCAATGAAAATCTCATATCCATTTCAAAAATGGATAATAGCTTAAAAATATCCGGATTTTCATTAAATATAGCTCAGAATCTAGATTCAAAAAGTTTCTAGTAAAATAATTACAGCTTCAAAAAAAACTAAAAAGACACTATTGACTTATTGAAATGAAAAATACCAAACTAAACGAATTAAATGAGCCCTAACTTATAGAACACTATAAGTCAATGAAGAGTTCTAAAGACTCAATTTCTTGGTTTCATCATTCGTTCAATAGTATCAAATTATTATGCTATCATTGGGACTTCATATACAGCAGTTTCTTACAAATATAACTATTAGAAATAGGCTAAAATTGGTGTTCAAGATTTGAAAACATACTTAGTTACGAGTTAATAATAAACGTGTTCAAACCTCATCAAAATTGGCCTTTCCGTTTGGCACTTTCTACACTTTTCTACAAGCCCCAAAATTCATCTTTCGAATTGAGAGCCTAAAAAGGAAATAAAAACTTACAATATTTTTTTTACTTTTGCAAGAATATAAATTGCTTGCAATTTTCTGCCTTGGCAAGACCGTTGACATCAAATCAATATATTAAGCTCTATAATAAAACTTAATTGATTCTTAAAAAGTCATAAATAAATTAAAAACATTTCTCTTTAATTATAAACATGTATGTATATAAAAAGACTACGTATATCCGTGTGTAACATGGAGTTTCCTAAAGTATTTACCAAATCGTAATAAAAAGGTCAGAGTTGTGTGAGATTAATTCATGAATACGATAGCTTCAACTAGCGAGCAATTTAAGCGTATATTATTATTTATACATATATGTATACATACTAATTTTATAAAGAGGAAATTTTTTTTGTTTGTTTGTACCGAATAAGCTCCAAAACTACCCAGCCGATTTAGATGAAATTTGGTAAGATAGTTTGAGACCCTGGAAAGTACATAGGATAGTTTTTATCATGGAAATCATCACTTAAGGTGTAAATGGGAATGAAAGTTTGTGTAGGGAAGCAACCTAGGGACGAACCCGAGAAAAGCTAGGGTGAGTGGCTAGTAAAGTATGTAGTAAAGCCAGGGCGGCTTGTTAGTATGATATAGAAGATAGATAGATAAACAGGAACAGAGTCAATTAATTAGAAATAATATGTGTGATATCTATACAGATAAATAAAATTGAAGTGTCTGTTTGTAATGTCAAAATAACAGCTTTTTACTAAACGCATATGAAAGTATATATGGCACTTATAAAAATAAACAATTAAAAAAATATATATCTGTCTGCCTGTTTGTTTCCGTTAATCTTGGCATGGATGGGACTTTCACTGGCATACAACTGATGTTATAAGGAGATAGATACTTTTAGAAAAAAAATTAAGGTTCCGCGCAAAAAAAATTGAAACCCATGAAATCGTGAACAAAATTAGGGTGTTTAGGGACGCACCAGGGCGAAGTCAGAGTAAGTCGCTAGTTTTAATATAATATTCGGAATTAGTCGTTAAAACCGTACCCGTGACCCCTCGAACATTCTTTTTAAAGAAACGAGAACACCGAAGAGTGTACATTGTACAGATAATTTATACTAATCTATATTTCAACCTTTTTTAAACTATTGTGTGTCGCATACGCACGCAGAGTTAGCGAACTTCACATGTCGTCTAAAAGTAGTTAGTTCCTTTCAGATATACAGCTTCCCTCTCGGTACTTTTCTTGCCAGGGCCGGGATAGCCTTTTCTGCTCAGGACCGGGATGGTCGGCGCTCATTGGGGGAGATCTTCGTTCAGTAGTGGACGGCGATAGGCTGATTGATTAGTAAGTGGTAATCAAGTTTGAAAAAGAGTTTCACACAAGATAGTCTCAGAGGTTCATCTTCGCTTTGAGTCGAAAGCGAGTACTACATAATAATATAAGATTATTAAACCACTAGCGATTCACCTTCACTTTGCTCGGGTTCGTCCATTATTCGCTATTCTATACAGACAGAGAATAATCTATCTCTGTGCCAAATTTCATCCAGAGCCGTTCAGCCGCTCTGGCGTAATTGAGTAACAAACATCCATCCAAACTTTCGAATTTATAATATTTATCTATACTAATATTATAAAGTGGCAGATTTTGTTTGTTTGAACGCTTGTTTGTTTTACTAATTTCAACAACTACTAATCCGATTTGAAAAAAATCTTTTTGCATTAAATATTACCTTTATTAAGGAAGGATATAGGCTATATGTCATGCCGGAAAAATGTACGGTTCCCGTTGAATTGATTTGTATTAGTCTAGGGACGAACCCGAAGCAAAGCAAGGGTGAGATGCTAGTATATAAAATATAGGATTTAAAGAGTCTGTTGTCGTTGTAAACCGAAATAACATCTGTCCCGTTTTGCTCATTGCGCACGCACCTGTGCGTAACTGTATAGTAACCCTTCGTATTAAAATAGTTGGCTTTGGCCC
Organism: Brenthis hecate; assembly: GCA_951806755.1. Classification (NCBI taxonomy): domain Eukaryota; kingdom Metazoa; phylum Arthropoda; class Insecta; order Lepidoptera; family Nymphalidae; genus Brenthis; species Brenthis hecate. The sequence goes on along the minus strand of OX638271.1, from coordinate 7,449,369 downwards.
TTCAATATTATTCGACCAGTATTTTTTGTTTCTCACTAGTGACCTCAGTTCACTTCAGGCCTCAATAGACTCAGTACCAAAAGCCTTATTTTTTAAGCCATATTTAACCTCACTATGACTGCGATTGCGATTTTTCTTTAACTTCACTTTTAACTAATAACTAATCATACTTGTCGATTTTAAAATGTTTCTTACATATTAGTTTAAGCTTTGAAATTCTATGTACTGAAATTCAGATTGGACTTTACTACTTAGAATACATATAAGTATGTATTATTATGTAGAATCGATAATAGTTTAATATCATCGAGTATCTTAAAGAATAATCGAGTATCTTAAAGAAGAAGAAATAATGTAATAGGAACTAATGTTAGGAAAATTTACTTACTAGTTAGTACTTATCACTGGTTACTTAGAAAATTAACATAGAACCTTGTAATAGTAAGCCAACGAATTATGTTGACAACTTTCTTAGAATGTATAAAGCATGCTTCAGACGTGCCATTTTAATTATTATTTTTGGTGTAATGACGTTACACACACTCCACTACGCGGTAATATTGATATCTAAGGAATTACATTTACCGAAGTAGTTCATGTTACTCTTCAGACCATAAACTATGTATATACAAAAAATTACTATGATTCTTCGTCCGTTGCCGCGTGAAAGAACTACAAACTTTCGCATTTATAACATAAGTATAGATTTGCTTTTTACTATATCAAATACCGTTCGGCTACTTTGTCAAGCGTTACGAAGAAAGTTGTGAAAATTATGTATATAAAAATAAATGTATGTTTGTTGGTTAGTCACTAATGCTGAAAAACACTATCATAATCACTTATATATCATTAGATGAAGTTTTTAGTGAGATGATGTTGGTAAGATTGTAAAGAATTCTAACATAGTACCGTCAATATATTAATATTATATCCATATTAATATTATAATGTGAAAGTGTGTTTGTTTCTCCTTTTTTCACGTTGATTGATGTGTTTACAGAGTGATAGATTGGCGTGATTTTTTGTGTGACGATAGGTGGAGGGCTGGAGAGTGATATAGGCTTCTTTTAACCATGGGAGATTATCTCATTTCTACGGAAAAACACGTTTTAATACCCATAACAACTTATCATACCATACTAACTGTTATAACGTACCTAGAGACGAACCCGAGCGAAGCGAGAGTGAATCGCTATTATTACGTACAATTTTTAAATTTATTGGTCCGAGTGTTTGTGAATAATGTAGGTATACGAGAGCATATCCCATTTGAACTTGAGCAAAACCATGGTGGCTAGTGAACAAAAAATATTTTTATTGTATAAAGTATACCGTTTAAGCATTTAAATGTGTTAAGATTCACGAAACCAGCTAAAAACAAGTCGAAAATACCTCGGTACAGGTTTTTAATACCTGTTTCACGATTGTTATAAATATGTGCTATTGGAAATAAAAAAACTTCTTAGAACTAATGACTTACCTTCATTTCGCTCGCGTCCCAACTAATATTCGCAATTCACTGACATATTACTGCGTTGATATGTAAATAAAAACAAAATAACAAACTGCTGCCACTGGGATTACTAACTACAACAAAATGTGTGTCTATGTCATATTATAATATTAAATGAGCAATTCTTGTATATTTAAATATAAACTAGCGACTCACGCTCGCTCTGCTCGGGTTTATTTATTTTATTTATTTATTTATACTTTATTGTACACCACAATCATAAAGTAAATACAAGCACATTATCAAAAAAAAAGAAACAGAAACAAAAGTGTGCACAAAAGGCGGTCTTATCGCTAATTAGCGATTTCTTCCAGACAACCTTTGAGTTAGGAAATATGGAAGACTATACAGGGTGGGTGGTGTAAATATTTCGGGTTCGTCTCTAGTTACGTTTTTTTCTTTAGTATGGATTTCTCAGAGATACTTTACCGCAGTAAAAAGTATCTTATGTGTTGACCCGGATAACCAGCTATCAGCATACCAAATTTCATTAAAATCTGTCCAGTTGTTATCTCGTGATGCGTTCCCATACAGACAGACAGATTTCTAAAACTATAGATTCGGCCTCTGTATCGATAATAATGACTATTTCAATAAAATTTACCAAAAATTATGTAATGTACAGATTTAACCGATTTAGAATTTTGTTATATGTAGGTATAGATTTATTTCGTGTATCTCGGAAACGACTCTAACGATTTGAATCAAATTTTGTATTTAGATAAGGTTTTGATTTTTGAGTTTGTTTATATAGGTATCTTTTCTGAAAAAACGCAATTTTTACATCTTTCCCGAAAATTCCCGAAAAACGTCCAGCGAAGCTCTGTGGTCCAGGTACTCGCATATTCAAGTGGTGTTATATATTTGAACCTATTTGGGACATTTAACACGATATTTCGATGTATTTCTCTTATTAATTGATTTCTAATTAGCTATATAGCGCCCGGCTCGGAATAGGGCTACATCATCTCCTCCTGTAGGTGTCGTATAAGATGACTAAAGGATCTAGGGACATCGCAAATTAAATCCCTTGCCTGATAGCGGATGAACAACAGCATTCCCAAAGAGGGTTGATGTCAGGCAGGCGGCCGTTCGGATTTTTTTTTGCCAAAACCAATAAGCAGTATGGACGTACTGAGCCTAGCCCAAGTAATTTGGGAAATGAGCAGGGAGATGATGATTATTCGATACTCTTATTACATTTAGTCGTATTACATTTTATACTATCGAATGGATACGATAATAGAGCCAAGTGATAGAGTAAAAATGTGGAAAAATGTACAAATGAGTGGGACTTTTCAACAGCTTTCAAAAACATGCAGGACTCAAAAACAGAATGAATTTAAGGAATCACAGACGGAAGCAAGAGTTTTAACCAATAAAATTTAACTTTTCAACAATATCCGTAACAGAGTATTATCCAATTAAAGGGTTTGAAAAATTGATTAATCGTATAAATGCCATGGACTCCGCAAGGGACCTGATGTCCATTATCTCTGACCTCGGCTCAGTCAACGCCCCTAAGGTCGCAGCAATTTAAAATGATTAAATGCCAGTTAATTGACCATTGCGGTCCAGTGAAAAATGCACTTTGCAGTGGTTTTTAGAGTTCCGATGTGGAATAGTTGAGTTTATATTATATAAATAGGCAAAGACTTTTCAGTACCTTTTTCTCCTATGTTTGTCATACAATTTTTTTTTTGCTTATTAGGTATTTACGGTGTTGTCAATAAAAAAAATGGAAATAGTTTTTTTTATAAAGAGAGATCTAGTTATATTGCCTGGTAAAGAGAAATCAAATCAGTATCTTTCTCTTCTTTGTTGTGTCAAATGATTTTCTTTTTTTTTTGTTAAAAAAATTATTATTGTCGAATTTATATCACTAGTTTTTTTTACTATATCTAGTCAATACGAAACATTTCGTGTCCTCGAGATATCTATATAATATCTTGTTATTTTACAGTTCACGTCCACGGCTCCGCAGATATAGTTGGTACACCGTTAGTAGCTTGTGTTTTAATCTTACCCCTATTCCGAATTTCGCTAAATCATTTGAGAAGTTACAGTGCGAAGAAACAACAGGCATATTCACTTATTCTCTCTCTCTCTATCTGTATATCTCTCTATCTCTCTCTTTCGCTCTAAAATATAAAATACTAGCGACGTACTCTCACTTCGCTCTGGTGCGTGCTTCTCTAAGCTTGAATGGTTTAGGAACGCATAAAAGACAAACATCCAAAGATATTTTTTTTACATCAGAAATCTTCGCGTATAGAAAATAACCCACCAGGGTTTCATCATAATCTGATGGTTTAGAAACTCATAGAGGACAAACATACGAACCTTTTTATTTATATACAAGACTAACTAGATACAAAAAAAGGACTTTTCATTTATATCACTAATTTTATTGTGTTTCATGTAAACTGATGTAGCTTTGCTACATTAAAGTAGAAATAAAAATTAACAAAGTATATGTATGTATATGGTTAAAAATTAGCACAATTTATCATGTCGACGGTCGACGTGATGAATATGTCAGCACGCGCCCATATAAATGTATTAGCATTAATTTGTACATATTAACTAATTTAGAATGCATATAATATGTATTGTAAGATCTCATTCCGACGCAGTTTCTTTATTTTATTGCATACAATATTTGTAAGGCAATAATTGAAAATTGTAATATTTATACTCTGTATGAGTTATTTTGATTTACTAATAACCATAATAAATCTTTATATATATAATTCTTCTGTGAGTGTGTATGTCACTGAACTTCTCTCAAACGACTGTACCGATTTTGATGAAATTTTTTGTGTGTGTTCAAGGGGATCTGGGAATGGTTTAGATTCACAATTTTGTCCAAAAAGTTAGAAATTTTCAAATTAAAGACATGTAGACAGGACAACGTCTGTCGGGTCCGCTAGTAATATATAATCCCTATACTTGTATACAAGAATAGCATTCAGATTATCTCTATAGTCTGCTTGGTTTCTATAAATTGCCTCGGTGGTGTAGTGGCTAGCAGGTGTACGGCTGCACATCCGGAGGTTCTGGGTTCGAGTCCCGGGCGGGCCAAGTTTATTTATTAAGTCTTTCTGTATAGTAAGCCTCAGTAACAGCCCGCAGTTGGGAAGTCGGCAGTGTTTCACTCCCGTGCCTCGGAGAGCACGTAAAGCCGTCGGTCCTGCGCCTTAACTCTCACCGGTCGTGTTTCGTGTCGTCCCACCGGAGTATGAGAGTGACAGGAATAGAGAGTGCACGTTGTGTCTGCGCGTACACTTGTGCACTATAATATCTACTGCGCAGTTGGCTAGTCGCAATGAGATTAGCCGCCGTGGCCGGAATCGGTCAGGTGAACATTATCGTCACATTATATTTTTATTACAGTCTGTACGTAAAAGAAACTGTATGAAAATCTATGTCTAATAAATGTTATGAAAAAATCTATACATTATAACAAAATTCTAACCGAGTCGAATCTATACATAAAATGTTTTATAGAAAATCTTATTGAAATAATCATTATTATAGATACAGAGACCGAATTTATAGTTTTTAGCGTGTTTGTCTGTCTGTTTCTCTGTCTGTCTGGAAACATATTACGAGAAAACCATTGGACAGATTTTGATGGCATTTTGTATGATGATAGTTGGTTATTCAGGATTTTATGTAACATATTTTTACTGCGGGAAAGTATCTCATCTCTCAGAAATCTATACTAAACATGAAAAGTAACTTAAACGTTTAAATTATAATTTGTCTCTTATAAATATCAAACAGACAGACAACTTTTTGTATTATAAATCATATTTTTCACCTTAATCTAGATATGTATTATATATTATAACCTAAATAAAAATAAGTTTATTCTAATAATTTTACTCTATACTCTAATATACAATTCAAAAGTATGCTATTTGAATTAGCACACTGATACGTCATCTGGACATGCTCTAAGAAATCTAGATGAAACCGTTTTGTGGCTGTCCTGAACATTTTCAACTGCTACAAGATAAGATATATACACCACTACATATATATACAAATAGCGACTCACCCTCGCTTTGCTCGGGTTCGTCCCTAGGTTCATTTCGTATAAAAACTTTCATCCCCATTTTCACCCCCTTAAGGAATGATTTCCGGGATAAAAAGTATCCTATGTCCTTTCCAGAGTCTCAAACTATTTTCTTACCAAATTTGATCTAAATCAGTTCAGTACATCCAGAGATTGTAGGGGGTACAACGTCACAAATTCACAAACTTTACCTCTTTATAATATTAGTATAGATATTATGAATATCTATATCTATACATATAATAAAATTGTAACTGAGTCAAATCTGTACATTAAATATTTTTAGAAAATTTTATTGAAATAGTATAGTAAGCTTCACTTAACATTTTTAGTATTTGTTATATTTCAATCGCCTTATAAATAAAAATGTTATGTCAATTTAAAGAATCTCCTAGGGAAGAACTATTGCGTAATTTTCCCTCGCATTGTTGGTATAGACTCTAGTGCCTAGATCTGCAGGTCATGGGTTGGATTCCCAGATGGGGCTATGCTCAAAGAGTACGCAAGGTCAGTCCTGTACTTACTAATATCGTTCCACAGGTATTTGAGAGTGAAAGGAATGGAGAGTGCACTTCTTGCGCATACGCATTGTACTATAATACCAATATATATATATCTCCTGAATTGAGGTCGCCATAGCCGAAAGCGGACAGAAGGTTATAACTATTAAGGAACCCTAAAAAACTAGCAGAAAATATAACTATCGATTGCATTGTGAACATTCAATCTATACAGAACTAACGTCAAAGTTTTTCCCTTTTCATCAGAAATTACGAGTATTTGCTCCGTCCGGGAAGACTTTGAAACTTTGCTGGAGTAATATGTTTTCTTTGATTACTTGGCACGTATAAAATGAAATTATATATATTTTTGCCACCGTTCTTTTAGGATATCTATATCGTATTACTGATCGTATTGTGTACTCAATTTCTAAGGCAGCGGTAGCCCAGTGGTAACGCGCTCGCTTGGGAAACCCATGTAATTGCTAAATTCAGTTGTTTCAAAGGTTTGTTGACAGACAAACATTTAAAAAAAAGTTTAAGTATTTAAAAGGAATAAAAGGTTATAAATAAGGTTTAGTATGTTATATTTCAATTTATTAAGAGATTGATAGGAGCTAGTCATTTAATCATTAAGTTAGATACTTCAACTTACAAGTATAGATTGTATATTGTCTAATTTCTATACATATAATAAAATTCTGAGTCGAATCTGTACGTTAAATATTTTTTGGAAAATGTTATTGAAATATACATTATTATCGATACAGAGGCCGAATCTATAGTTTTTAGAATTGTCTGTCTGTTTATCTGCGAAAGGAAAACCACTGGATAGATTTTGAAGAAATTTGGTATGATGATAGCGGATTATCCGGGTCAACATATAGGACACTTTTTACTGCGGGGAAATATCTCATCTCTGAAAAATCTATGCTAAACGTTAAAACGTAACTAGGGACGAACCCTAACCAACACCGAAAATGAAAGCGTGAGTTTTTGTAAAACCCATGAGAAAAATGTAAGCAACGAGTTGGAATAACCGATATTTCTTAATATAAAGAAAAATGTATATTTAGAAAATTATTCAAACCATACATATTACAACAACTGTCAACTATGTTATTGATTCATAAATTAGAATACGGCTTCAAGTAAAAGACTGAGGTACTTCCTTGACCGGGCATCGAAGCAGGTCGTTGCTGTGGAGACGGCGTCACAACATTTAGTTAGAGGTGAAGCATTCGCATTAATCGATATTGACAATAATAGACATGTAAAATTTTAAACAATCAATTTTCTTTTGTACAGTTATAAATTACAAAAATTTGCTCGCGACTTCGCTCGTGGTCTAGGCCGAGATCAAAGGTTAGCCTATGTCCCCAGGATGCAGTTCTTGCCAGATTTTACCTTCAGACTTAGGTAATTTTACATTTATAATATTAGTATGGATTTAGTATAGTTAAGAACAGAAGAGTTTCAGATACTTCCAAAACACTGAAATGAAATTATTCCACATGCTGGGGGTGATTTTTTTTAAATTAATATGGATGGTAATACCAGGCTTACCCTACTTATTAATTAAAAAAAAATTCTAACAATCGATTCAAGATGTGCGAAAATATCGAGTAGGCAACATATAAAAAAAATATAAATAATTCCAAAAGTGTTTCTTGGTTGTTCTTCTATCAAGCAACATCAAGTCATTTTGTTTGACTTAAAAAAGGAGAAAATGGTCAAATCGAATGGGTGTTTGCTTTCTTCTCAAATTGTGAAGAATACCAAATAACAATCATGTAAATTTCTAGAAAAAAAAACTTATGAACATACATACAACAAAAGAAAATTATTACATTTAAAGTGGCATTGGCCAAAAAGAGCAGAAATAAAAAGAAGAGAAAAATAGTAAAGAAAATTGCTATCCCATATTAAACCGAATCAAGGTAAATTGCTTGCTCCTGAAGAAATTCTGTAAAGTATACGTAGAGCCGATTCCATAACAAATAGCATGTCGTTTCTCGCCTTCTCATACTTACATTATAATAAAAATTCAATATTATAATAACAAAAACATACAATTTCATACAAAATGAGCAAAAGCGTGAATCCGCTGCTGTTTTATCTATATTAATTCCATCGATGTACCAAATTTGGTGTGTGTTATGACAGTTAAAGCTGACACAGTGTTGTGATAACCGTTAAGAGATTTTTATCTCTACTATGAACAAACATAATGACATTTATACATGCAAATTATTATTTTAGACAGTTATTCTCACTTTTACAGGGGGGTTTTACTTTAAAATCCAATAGAATCGTGGTAGTAGGTATCGCTTTTGATGATAAAAATGCATCAACTTTGAGACACGTAAAAGTGACGATTAAAGGCAGAGTATGCAATGAGATGTACATAAATGCAAAATTTGAAACCTTTTGTTTGGGAATCGATTTAAAATGTCACTTCTCAATCAAATCTATACATACATACATACATACATACATATAAATAAAATTTAAGTGTATGTCTTTAATTTTAAAATAACTGTTTCCTCAAGTATATAGTTAATTATGATACCAGTACCGAAACAACCCTTTTTCAAATTTTCGTCTCTTTCTCTGCCTGTATGTCTTTGGAACGGCTTTATCGAATATAATGGACTTTCACTGAAAGATAGAGTTTGTAATGTGTATCTCCTAAGGTACACTCAAAGTAACTATTTTTATCTGTTGAAAACATCTCTACAGTCCCTACGGGATGTCACGACCTCTGGAACCTCTCAGAGCTGATGTCCTGCGACAGAACAGATTTTCTTGAGACATAGCTAAGAACGATCTAGTTATCTTTCAAACAAAAAAAACTAAATTATAATCGGTTCATCCGTTTAGGTGCTATGATGTCACAGACAGATACACAGATACACACGTTAAACTTTAAACACCCCTCGGAGGTAAAAAATATCACTCATTGATATTTTATATATTAAAAGTTCTTATTAACGCCATCTCTGGGTAGCTTTTGGACCTACTATCATTGAATTTATGAATTAAAATTTTAAAATTGTGAATTATCTATATAATAAATTCGAACGATATAACTCTTTCTTATAAAATATAATATTTTATTAATTATTTTACATACTGAATTTGATGTATGCTAAATATTTATATTATATATTAGATAAACAGTAAAATGACAGTAAAAATATTTAGTATGTTATAAATGTATAATATTTATATTTATATAACATACTAAATATTTTTACTGTCATTTTACAGCACCATCTATTATCACATATTAAAGCATTCCAACAAGTCAAAACTTCCCTTAACAATTTTTATATCTCCCGATAGATGGCGTTATTTTAATAAACAAAATAATATTTACTATATAATATCTTCCTCTAGATGTCACTAATAGAAAACAATAAAGGTATTTAATTAAAAAAGCAAATGTTTTAATAGATACAACAATTTACAAGTAAAACCTGGTTATATAAATAAGTTATTACAAAAAAAGTCTTACTTATTGTGGATTTTTAATATATTCTGACACTGACAAGTAAACTAAATTCTAATAAGCATGGAATAAAATCCTCAAGTCATCATACACTGTGCCTTATAAATTTTGATGAAAGATGCAGTTACGTGAAATTGCTATAAAAAAATTCAGGAAAAACATATATTAGATTATTACTTTTTATATCTATTAAACATAATATATTAGAGTTTAGACATCTAAACGTTAAATAAGATTATTTCAGTACTTTTTTTATACATCACTCTCCTTAGCGGCTCGACCGATTTTGATTATTTTTTTGTGATTGTTTGAGTCGGTTCCTGGATGGTTTAGATTCACAATTAGACCCCGTCGGTGGCGCTGCAGTCGGTTTTTAGGATTTTTATAAAGAGCATACATATATGGATAGGATGAGGACAACGTAAGTCGGGTCGGTCTGCACAGATAATACTTTCTACACTAACGACTAAACCTCACTTCGCTCGGGTTCGTCCCTGGGTATGACTATATATTATATATGTATACATATGTAGGTATGGTGAATTGTTGACGGCTGTATTATATATTAAAAAAAAAACAAACACACTTTCACATTTATATTTTTATATTCAAGAACTATGAAAAGTTCATAAATATATTGCAATAGTGGCTTTTTCGGTCAAAATTAATCCTGTGATTAGAGGATATTCGATTTTGATGAAATTTGGTATGATGATAGTTGGTTATCCGGGTCAACATATAGGATACTTTTTACTGCGGGAAAATACCTCATCTCTGAGAAATTTATACTAAATGTAACTAGTAGCGAACCCAAGCAGAGCGAGGGTGAGTCAACAGTAAATAATAAATACAAAACAAATGAGAAGATTTCAAGGAACATTAAGGTACAAAATGTGAAGTTCTGTAAATGAAAAATAGAATAAAACAACAAAAAGCTATCTGACACAAATTCAAGGCGTCAAAACCTGAATCCGCGTACGTCCATTATTCTAAGAAACTACTGAATTACCATTGTTTTGTCTTTATATTGTGCGAGTGAATGTTAACGTAACGTGAATCACGATTAGATACGATTTGGTGGCAGATAGATTTTTTTACTTTGTACTGAGAGCGTTTGGTACGCTATATGCTAGTTTTATCGTGTGTTTTTAATACATCCATTTACTTTACAACTAATCGACAGTCCAACAGATTTATAGATTTTTCTAGCTTGAGTATTGTAAAAACTTACAATTTTATTATTAACTGAGCTGTATTTAGCTTTATATAACTGGGCTAAGTATTATTGCTGTATTCCCAACGTACAAATATACACTAATATTATTAAGAGGAAAAATTTGTATGTTTGTAACGTAAACTCAAAAACTACTGGACCGATTTAGATGAAATTTAGTAAGAAGGTAATTTGAGACCCTGGAAAGGACATAAGATATTTTTTATTTCGGAAATCATCCCTTAAGGAGGTGACAATGGGGATGAAAGTTTGTATGGGAAACCAACCTAGGGGACGAACCCAAGAAAGCGAGGGTGAGTCGCTAGTCTTACATATAAACGAAACTTTTATAAAAACATACTAAAATTAAAAGTTCCATATATAAAATAAAATTTAAATCAGCTTTAAACGTTGTACAATTTGATCTCTCTTACAAAAAATGTCGAAATCCTTTGAAATGAAATCAAAGACACAATTAGTTCTAGTTTTTCATGTAATAAATTTCAAATTAAGCATGCCTGTAGCGACAGGTGAGACAAAAGCACAAAAGCTCATAAACAGAAGCTTTAGAGGTAAATATTTTGGGTGACGATTGTTTAAGCACTTTACCTCAGCAGGTGGTTTTTTATCATACTTTGGATTTTGTGCAAACGTTTCGAATACAATATTATGGAGATACACCGAGTTAAATAAATTGGATGGTTTAAAAAATGTTTTTACTCAATACTAGGTACTTCTGTTCAGACCACCGCTCTATCTGACTTTTTTTGAAAGCATGTATATTTATTTATATTATCTTATTCTTATTTTCTTTTTCTTATTATATTATGTATAATAAAATTCTGAGTCGAATCTGTACCTTTTTTGGAAATGTTATTGAAGTAGTCGTTATTATATATACAGAGGCCGAATCTATAGTTTTTACAATTTTTGTCTGTCTGGGAACGCATCATGAGAAAAGCACTAAACAGATTTTGATGAAATTTGGTATGTGATAGCTGGTATAGGATACTTTTTACTTCGGGAAAATATCTCATCTCCGAGAAATCTATACTATACATTAAAAACGTTCTTACTATTAGGTATCTGCATTAATACAACAAAAATATCGCCATAAGAACCTACCGTGTGACCTCCAAACTGATTTACAGTGTCAAGTTAGCATTATGTGTTATTTAACATAGATTTAAAACACGTTTTACTTTAAAGTTGATTTATATGATAATTTCAATGTCTTTACAAATCTACATAATGGGTCTGTCAAATTAAAAATAACCGTGTCGTTTAAAGAACTGAGTATGAATAGTCAGGTGCGCCGCCCACGTACCATTGTTGCATTACGCAAAGCTCCTCGTTATAACAATACAGTATTTTATTATAATAAATAAACTTCTGCTACTGACTTAGAACAATAAAGCTTTGACAAAGAGCTTTTAAGTTCTATATAATTTTATAAATTCATTGAAAGGCGTTTTTGGTACTTTTAAAGCAACTTGAAATAAGAGTAGTTTTGAAATTGACTTTATATCGACGGTTATTTAAATGCTTTTATTATTATTTCGCAGATATGTAATTAAATTTACCAACATGATTTCCACTGGTCTTACGGCGAAAAAAGAACACCATGAGGAAACCTGCATGTGTCAGAGAACCTAGCAAGTTTTTAAAAGGCATGTGAAGTCCACCAACCCGCACTTGGCCAGCGTGGTGGGATATGATCTGATCCCCAGATATTGAAAGAAAGCCCGTGCCCAGCTGTGGGACGTTAAAAAAAAGACTGAATACATCAATCAGATATCGAAAGAAGATTGTAGCCTTCTATTAAATAGAAATTTTGTTAAATTACAAATCCCAATATAACAAATTTTGTTATATTAGTATTTGTAATTTAACAAAATTTTGATACCATCAACTGATCTGATGAGGAGCTCAGAAAGAGAAAGAAAAAAACGTGGATATGGATAAAACAATAAAAGCAATGCAAGTTAAATGATTGATGAAAAGAGTTATCTCTAGAAGTGATACATACCAATCAACCCATGAACATGGGGAATAGTATTGTGTAACTGATTAAATCAATAGTATTTTTAAACTATAATAATCATAAGTTACATGTCAGAGAGAACCTAGCAAGTTTTCAAAAGACATGTTAAGTCCGCCGACCCGCACTTGGCCAGCGTGGTGGACTATGGCCTGATCCCCCTCGTACTGAAGGAAGGCCCGTGCCCAGCAGTGGGACTTTAAAAAGGGCTGAATACATACATACATACATACATACATACATACATACATACGTACATACGTACGTATACATACGTACGTACGTACATACATACATACATACATACATACATACATACATACATACATACATACATACATACATACATGCATATATAAATACATTTTGTGATATCTAAAGGCCAAGCTAGGTGTAAGCTCTAAGGCCAGCCCTGTTGTATCGCGCTACGCATCAACTAGGGCGCGTGACCTGAAATTTAAGTGGAGCGCAAGCCCTAGTTCTTTTAATTCGACAACATCCGTAACACTTGTACGAAGTTAAGTGGTAAAGTCGCTCAATGAATACTGTTAAATATTTATTATTTTGTGGAAAATCTATACATATAATAAAATTGTAACCAAGCCGAATCTGTACATTAAATATTTTTTGGAAAATCTTATTGAAACAAACATTATTATCGATACAGAGGCCGAATCTATAGTTTTTAGAATTTTTGTCTCTGTATGTTTGTCTGTCAGTTACCGCATCACAGAAAAATAACTGGAGGGATTTTGATGAAATTTGGTGTGGTGATAGCTGGTTATCCGGGCCAACATATAGGACTTTTTACTGCGGGAAAACATCTAATTTCTGAGGAAAAATACAAAAACTGCATTGTAAGAGTATACTAATATGTAAAAACTAAGAATTTGATTTGTGGTCATCTGAACGCGGGCGGAGCCGCGGGCAATGCTAGTATAATTATATATATAGTCATATATATTTATTTATAAAGTTTAGTTTCATACAAACTTTCATGCGCTATTTTACTCCCTAATGGGATGAATTTCGAAAAAAGCTAAAACTTATGTTTTTACTTAATCGTATTGAAGAGCATTAATACCAAGTTTCAAGTAATCCTAATCATAATTTTTTTTTTGATTTTATTATAAAGGGAAAAACACTCGTGGGAATTAGATAATCTCCGGTAAAAACAGTCTATGTCACTCTCCAGCCCTCCAACTATCTTCACACAAAAAACCATGCCAATCCGTCACTCTGTTTCGACGTGAAAGAAGGACAAACAAACAAATAAACACAATTTCAAATTTATATATAAAAAAAGTACATACATATAAAGTATATGGATAAATCCGCCTGTTACATTCATTTTTAATTTCTACATCTAGGTACGTGCGGGAGAAGTTGACATACTAAAGTATGAACGTAAATAAAATAGTTCTTAGGGCTTTTATCAGATTGCAAAATAGAAATTTAAAATTGCCAGGAACATTACTCCGTAAGTACGTATTTACTATGTATGACTTTCTTATCGATCATTTTGTGATTTTAATGAATAAATAATTAAAATTAATCTTAGACCTCGCTTAATCTATACTAATATTATAAAGAGGAAATTCTTTTTGGTTGTTTTTTTTTGTTTTTACCAAATAAGCTCCGAAACTACTGGACTGATTTTGATTATTTCTTCACCAAAAGAAGTTATATAGGCTTTATTTATATTAAAAAAAAATAGAGATCCTTAAGAAAATTGCAATAATATAACCCAAAGTAGCAAAGCCTACAAAATTCATTATTAGAGTGCGCTGAGAAGATTATTGATGATAGATAGATTGATATAAAAATTATAAAAGCTATGTATAATGGGTGAAGCGGTAGTAAAAGATATTCTGAAAAAAGACTTATTTTGAAACAAAAGTGGTCATAATCCTTTTATTTCGTGTTCATTGTTTATCAATACAAATTGTTTGAATGCTACAGTTTCTAAAATACCCTACATACATATTTTCACTAAGCAATTAAAATTGGCAATTCTATCTAAAATTTACAAATACACAGTATTTACACTCTTTTATGTTATAATTGCTGTAAAATTGCTGTAAAAAATCAAATATCTTAAGACAGGCAACGTTGTAAAAATATCAACCGGAATGAACACATGCTCGACTCATAAAATAGCAAAAACTAAAAAAAGCATTTGAAAAATGACGAATAATCGAACTGTCTCTATATAAAGAGAGTCTCATTACGGATACTTTGTTTTAGAAATTACCAAATATTTTGACCGAGAACGGACACGCTTTGATAAAAAACATATGTCACCTATAGAAAATAATGTTTTGTTAGAAATAACAAATGAAATCGTTAACGATTGGTGCTAAAGTACTAATGGTGATATTGACTAAGTACTTTGTTAAAATTGTTACTGTGAAAGAGAAAAAAAAAAACAACATACAATTTGGTTTTTAAGAGTATAAGACATCCTCTATTGGTTTACAGGACGCACGCCAGTAAAGCTCCTAGTCAGCATGATTTTTTCAACCATCTTCCACAATCTTCGTTATATTTCAGCTAATTTACACAAAACCCTTATGAACTATACACTTAAACCATCCTCATGAATCACTGCTTTCATACGTGGAAAACGTATGAAAATCTGTTTGGTAGTTTTTGAGTTTATCGCGTTCAAACAGACAAACAAACGCAGCGGGACTTTGTTTTATAATATGTAGTGATTAGCATATTGCTAAAAAATTTACTATGCATGAACAGAAAACCGAATTAAAAAAATAATAACTGCAACGATCACGACGCGTTTGGCTCAGTTTGTAGTTACCACACTTGCTGTGTCAGCGGTCGCAGGTTTGAGTCCCGCTGGAGGCACTCGTTTGTGTGATGAGCACGAATGTTTGTACTCTAGTCATGGGTGTTTATATTTATAATACGTATTATATATTATGTATAGTGTATCAACTATTTGTTATCCATAACACATGCCTCGCAGCTTACCATGGAACTAGATGGTGTTGTGTGGTAATGACCCAACATATTAATTATAATTATTTGTTTACAATCACTAAAATGGCAATACGCATACTTTAAAAGTTAGTTAATTTCTTAACAAATCTTTTAAATTAGGTGAATAAGATGATACCTCGGTACTTGGTCAAGTATACCGTGTAGTTAATGAAGCGCTGTAACACGCTTTTATTATTCATCGTCTAATCAAGTAATTTTTTTTAATCGCTGTAAATCAGCTGCTTGTGTGACATGCATTCCATAGCGCGCGATCTCCGAAGCGCAACGTATTTGCATTCCAAGTGCAAAACTAGGCTTGAATGTTGTATACATAATGAGCGCCATCATATATAATAAGAAATTAGATGCCTAAAACACATTACAAAATATTTAATAAAATATTAATTCAAAATTATAATCCAACTAGTTATATATTTTTTTTTATATATATAACTACTTTTTGGGATTTGTTAACGTTTTTTTTTTCGTTATTACAGACATGTTTACTTTTTTATTTATTTGTAATGCTATTCTGTTACTACAATAAATTTTAACATTAAAGAAATTCCATCCCGCATTATGTTTAAAAAAGTTGAAATATTAATGAAAATTCTTTCTTTATTGACATAATTGACATAATTTTTTTACATACACAGGTGATTAAGAATTCCCTAGCCCCTGCGCTCGTTAAAAACTGTATTGCAGGAGCCAGTGACATCCCCATATGATTAATGACAGGTTTATGCCAACACAGTGATATATGTAGGCACATACAACAAGAGTAACATTAAGAAAAAAAATTACCACAAAAAAAAATAATAAATGACAAAATGAAAAAAAATATATGTGTGTGTGTGTGTGTGTGTGTGTGTGTGTGTGTGTGTGTGTGTGTGTGTGTGTGTGTGTGTGTGTGTGTGTGTGTGTGTGTGTGTGTGTGTGTGTGTGTATCAGTGAGTGTGTGTTTGTAGATACTATATAGCATTTTTTATAATTTCTTCTGTCGCATGTCGAAAATGTCTCATTTTGGACGAAAATCCCGCTTAAACTAAAGTTTGGCGTCTCACAAGTAGTATTAATCGTAGTTTTTTTATATCCCGTACATATATTATCTTACAGGCACACAGTGTACTTATAGAATATGTAAAGAAAAAATCAAATCGTATGATAAATATTTTTTCGCTATTCTATGGCGGAAATGAGGTCTTATTAATAGCTTTCCTTTATAATAATTTGGCAGGAAATAGGAATAGCAGTGGTATAATCCTATGATCATTTAATCTGTCTTCGTCAGTCGATTTTCTTTATTTTGCTTTGTAGCTAATGACGAGATCAAGTGTTATCAATAAAAAGTTAATATTATTCATAAGTTTTCCTTAAATTTTCAACGATTATTATAGTCGAGTTTGAACCACTGGGCAAGCACTTGTAATAATAATAAGTCTCATTTATTCCTCAATAAAACAAAACAAATTTCACTTTTAAGATATTTTTTTTATGAAAAATATACAAAAAAAAAACAATACACTAAAAACCTTTATCTAATACATACATACATACATATATACTCTAACTCTAAAATTTCGTCAAGAAATGAATACAAAAACAATAATTTTACTTCAAATTTTAAAGAGTAGCTAAAATTCGTTTCACTTCAAAGATGTCAACCGAATGAATACAACAATACAGACAAAACCCCCGAATAACACTAATAAAGTAATTGCGGCAAAAGGCTACTTTTATTTGTTTACTTTATAGCACCTGCAATTTAGGGCCGTGTCGAAAGACCAATCGACATACACCGTTAATAACTTTACTTACATAATTATTAAACATGCAAAATTCTTCAATTTTCAACTCTATCCTGTTGTATTAAGATTTATATGAACGATATTATTAAGTTGGTATTATATCACTTAGGTTATTGCAAATTTACTAATTTTGAACTCTATGCTATTGTGATAGCATCTATTTTTACTTGTTTAGTACCGCCAAAGAAACAAGTAGAAAAAGGTTTTTGTATCGCTCATTTAACCGTGGCGACCGTAACTACAACATTTAACTTATGTCGGATCCAAAAGCAAAAAGTGTAGCATTGTGTGTAATGCACATAAATAACTAGGTTTTTCACATGGTGTTTGTTACCTGAAATCACTTGCTGAATATTTAAAATGACTGAAAAGATAAAAAACAATAAAAAATATATTTATTTATAATTTAGCTAATTTTATTTTGGTATTTTATTTGGATTCTTATTTCAGATAAGTTCAGAATTACAAGTTTTTAATCCCTCCACGACACGCCGGCGTTACAGTTAACAATAGATTTCTTAGAAATTTAATTAATTTCTTAGAAAACCTGTAGGTTTTAAAGCATATGTTACATAGTAATTTAAAACGTCATTATTTAAAGTCTGTGCACACGGCTTCATTCACACAAATTGATTATGCAAAAATATTCTACATAATATCCATAAATGCTCCACCCATGTGCACCTACTATTATCATATTGATCGATTGAACAGTGTAGAAAAATATGCATATATAGCAAAAAGTGTAGTATTAAGTCTTCTCCATGTTAAAACACTTATAAATGCCAAACAAAGCAATTGGTAAAGAATTTTACGAGATTTGAGCTTTGGAATAAACAAACATTTACATTTCTATTTATAAGGATGTAGTTTATTTATAAGTATGTAAAAATGTAAAATATATTCTCGATATATACAATACTAAAAGAAATTCACGTACAAAACCTCGAGAAATGAGAAATTACTCTAAAGAGGTTTGTTAAGTTATTTTCTAATGACAGAACACTCGAAAGCTTTATGTCGTGACTTTAAACGTTTGACGCCAATTATCTGTACTTATTTTCAGTTGGTGTTTTTTAAGCATGGTAATAATTACACTATTTTAATATAAAAATATTGAAGACCCTTGTAAAGGGAAATTATATTATTTGATTGCTTAATTTGAACTAATCTCAATGAGAGAGAAATGCTATATATATATATATATATATATATATATATATATATATATATATATATATATATATATATATACCTATATAAATTGCTATATTTTTAACTTCAAAAATGACACATTTCATTTCATTCTCTATTTAAATATTTAAGGAGATTAATTATCAAAAATCCACCTTAATGCTTACAGTCATGATATATCTAAGTGTTTCGAGACATCTAACACCTCAGTCTCTCCCGTGACCACGAATGCTGTAAAGCATTCGAAACGTCGGGAACTAAAAATCAAAATAAATTCGCGAAAAAAACCGAAAAGATAGTTTTATTTTAAATTTCAAATATTCGCGTAAATCTAAGAAAGTATTACACTAAACAATATTAAATACAAAAATATTTAATTAAAAATAAAAAAAACAAACGATACAATCATTAATAATATTATAATTAATTGAGCAATAGGTATAACTTATTTTAGACTTAGACATTCAGTCAAGTAATATTAGAGTTTTATTATTTAGATACATAAAATTTGGTCAATATTAATTAATATAATAAATAATTATTCTTAGAAGCTTTAATTAAGCAGCGCGTTGAAATCTTTCACAGGAACTAAGTGATGGGACGAAATTTCTTGCGAATACATACTATGATGTTTTATAACGGGCTGGTTTGGACCCGCAGCTTCACTCGAGTGGTAACCGGTGGGAGGTTTTAGGGTAGCCTATGACTGATCCCAGGATGCAATCTATGTCCTAACCAAATTTTATCGAAATTTTCCAGCAATTTAAGCTCGAATAGATAACAACTTTGAAATATGAATATCACTATGAAATATTTAATATGGCTACCACCTTTGAGGATTACGATTCAGAATTGGCGAAAATATCGCGTAACATACACACAAAAATACAGATTTAGTGTATTCTCCATTTTTGAGTTCGCTATGATGATGATGATGTGGTCCTCACTGATTTCAGACACGGCGGCCAATCTTACCAAGATTAGCCAGTGCAAAAGTGCACGCACAAACACAAGTGCACTCTCTATTCCTATCACTCTCATACTCCAGTGAGACGACACGAGACACGACCAGTGAGATTCGAGGAAATGAAAATAATAACCATGTACTGACATATAAATAATGAAAACTAATGATAATGACTCAGCTGACTGAATACAAATGGACTTAATACTAAGTTGCAGCTTCAACTTGAACTTGCCGTGCCTTGTTTAGTCACTAGACTGCCCACTAGGTCATCTTAGATCTATTTATACTAGATGTAAAGTGATTTTACTCAACACTGTATTACAGACTTACTACTAATGAACGTCTGGCACAGTTGGTGCATTTCAATCAAACAAGCTGAAGGCACGAGTTCGATTTTCTTTCACACTTACTCCTTACAATTTTATTTACTATTTTTATTTACTAAATTTTATATATTTTCCAAATTGTAAGCTCTTTCGATGCCTTCTCTACTTTTTTTAAATTTTAAAAGCTTTATTAAGGATTCGAGTATGATACGCAGTCTAGTTTTACCCGACTGCAACCAAGCCCAAAAGAGAGTTAAGTGTTTGACTTATGTGTTAATGTATTTATGTCCGATCCTATATACCTTCGTAATGAATAAACAACTTAACCGATTTTGATGATTTCACGTCGTTAGATTCGTGACAAAAAAGTGGCGATCACAAAAATACATTCAACTTATACTTTTAAAAGTAATTTGGGATAAAAAAATTACTAAATAAAACTAAAATGTCCCAATAGCCAAAATTAAAAACCCGAAAATAAAAACAAACCATTTACAAAAAAATATTTTTTTATTTTTGTAAATATGTATTTTTAAATCACTAAAAAAAGTGCGGGTAAAATCAATTTCATTTAAAATGAATTAAAGAACATGTAACTTTATCTAGATTTAAGTAGCTTTATCATTTCAGTGTGAGGTCAAATTCCGGCTTTTTGCTTCAAAAATGTGCTACACCGTTAGTAAGTAAGTGGGCCACGGTGGATCGCGGGGTCGATTTATTACATGAATTTATATTTCGCATAATATATAAGAATATTCATACGTACTAGCTTTTAACTGTAGGTTCGTTTATTTCTCATTTTATGACGACACGTTTGGCTCAGTTTGTAGTGACCGTACTTGCTGTGTCAGCAGTCGCGGGTTTGAGTCCCGCTGGGGGGATTATTTGTGTGTTGATCACGAATGTTTGTACTCCAGTCATAGGTGTTTATATTTATAATATGTATATATTTCAAGTTATATATATGTAGTATATCAACTATCTGGTATTCATAACATAAGCCTCGTAGCTTACCATGAAACTAGATGGTGTAGTTAATCCCTCAATGACAGCGGACACGCCGGCGTTACAGATAACGATAGATTTCTTAGAATTTTAATTAATTTCTTAGAAATCTACCTGGAGGTATTAATGTCTCAACATATTTGTATTTATTTATTTATATTTATTTTTCATAGTTTCGCATTTCATACAAGAATAGGAAGCTCATGCGACTAAGATGTATGTGATTAGAAAATAACTACTAATCCCATATCAATATCACGTTGAATATGTATATTTCAATTAGTTTTTGCATGTTTGCTTATTCGCCAATATCAAGAATAGCAAAATTCATTTGAATTAGAGTTTACGCGGTAAAAGGTTAGATAAAGAGCGCGATAAAAGTTATTTTTATGGTCATTAAATGCGAGTAAAATCACGGGCTGTAGTATTGTTTTGTATTCAGCCCTTTTTAACGTCCCACTGCTCGACACGGGCTTTAAAACTTGATTGGCGGACATCACATGTCTTTCGAAAACTTGCTAGGTTCTTTCAAACATGCCGGTTTCCTCACTATAAGGGGTAATCATGTTAGAAATGATTCGCACATGACAATATTAGAGGTGCGATACCCGGGATTTAAACCCGCTTCACTTGATTTCCCAAGCAAGCGCGTCAACTGGGCTATCACTACCTACAGCATATTCTAGGCAGTCTAGTTAAAATAACCATATTCTCCATGCAAGAATCAAACTTCCGACCTCCGAAGTAGTATACAGCGTGAATTAAACGATGTCACTATTAAATACTTACATATTACTGTAAATTAAAGGTATTTAAACATATGAACTTCATATCTAGAAAATACGATTAATGTCAGATTGGAAGCATTTGACATCTACCGCTATTAAATATATCGCATCTGTGAAATCGGACCGTTCGTTTGAAATTGCTAGATAAGGTTTATTTAAGCTAAACTATAAATACATATTATACTTATAAATAATGATAATTCGTCTGTTTGTGCATATAACTATTTAAATATTAAAATTAATAGTATCTAATTTTTTTTTAATACCATGTATTTATATTGTGCTATATAATAATACTAGCGACTCACACTCGCTCCGCTCGGGTTCGTCCCTAGTTAAGTTTTAACGCTTTAGCTCAGAGATGAGATATTTTCCCGCAGTAAAAAGTATCCTATATGTAGACCCGGATAAGTAGCTATCGTCATACCAAATTTCATCAAAATCTGTCCAGTGGTTTTTTCGTGATGTGGTCACAGAAGACCGAATGACAAACATTCTTAAAAGCTATAAATTCGGCCTCTATATCGATAATAATGTCTTTTTCAATAAGGTTTTCCAAAAAATATTTAATCTAAAGATTCGGCTTGGTTACAAATTTACTATACATATGTGTAGATTATTTTGTATCTAATGTTACATTTCCAAATTGCAAAACGTTTTTGTAGTACACACATAAAGTGCAAATATTCGCGAGCTTTTGCTTAAAAAATTAAACTGAGACACCTACTTACTAAATTTTCATTAGTGTAGCTCCAATAGTCTTATAGTAAAATACTTAACATACAAACAGACGGACATATTGACAATATGAAATTATAAGGGCTTTTGCGTTTTTTTAAGGTGATCCCGCCTTTTGGCTACGGAACCCTTAAAAGTTTCAAAAAATCTAGTTTCTTTAAAGCGACCTTCTAAATATACCAATAGATCATTTATTATTGCAAAAAAATATTGAAGCAAACCAAAGGCATACGAATAGCGTAATAAACATCTACAATGTATGTAATTTCATGAATATAAATGAATAATTAATATACAGTATTTGAGCTACAATTTTACATTTAATAGATATAAAAAAGCTATTAATTTATCTACTTTTTATACGATGTGTCATTATTTTTTATATCTAGTAAAGTGGTTAGTGTCCTTCCTCTAAGCATGAGGTCCCCAGTTCTATTACCGCTTAAGACAAATCTTGACAAATGTTGCAGTTTGCCTGCCTATCTTTTATATCTTTTAATAGCGTGACTTACAATCTATACATATAGTAAAATTCTGAGTCGAATATTGAATATTTTTTGGAAAATCTTATTGAAATAGGCTTATTATCGATACAGAGGCCGAATATATATATATATATATATATATATATATATATATATATATATATATATAATATATTTTATCTATTTGGTTATTATTATATTAAATATCTAAAACAAAGTCCTGATAAACTGGTGCCGCGATAACAAATATTTTTAACGACAGCGGTATGACTTTAAGATAGGTCCCCACTCGCCAGTGGCGCCAACTGGTGCCACCAGAAACTATAGCCCTCTCTCATTGAATAAATTTAAAACAAATATATAGATTTAACCTTTGTATCACAAAGCCTCGGGTAGAATCTAGTCAAATATATAAATAAATATCTCGTGTCACGGTGTTTGTGGTTCGACTGAATTTAATGATTTTTTCGTATATTTAGTAGGTATGACAATACCCCCCCCCCCCCCCCCCCCCCTCATTTTTTAATCGGAATTTTAGTATTTTTGTATGAACAATATCCAAATAATTTAATATTATATAAACGAACCAACAAGAAGAGTTACCTTTGTAGATTAAACGTAGATGAAGTCGCGGATTCTGATAGTATGTTATAAATATTTCAGACTATGACGAAATATTGTGCAATGCCTAAAAATCATGTAACGGTGAAATTTTGACCGTTTCTTTTTAGTTAATGTGCTGACTTCTTTGTATAATATTTTTACTTCCTACAGAAACAACGTAGCAACATTGCCTCTCCTAATTTGTTAGCTTTTAAATTTATTATTAACGCGTGAGTGCGCTTGTATTTTTAATTTCTTTTGATCAAAACGGTACACCGTATAAAACATTTTTAGATTAACGCGAATATTTGACATCTATACATATTCAAATCATTCAAGGCAGTGGTAGCCCAGTGGTAACACGCTTGCTTAGGAAACCGAATGAAGCGGGTTCAAATCCCGGGTCTCGCACCTCTGATATTTTCATGTGCAAATCATTTCCACATGATTACCACTTGCCTTACGGTGAAGGAAGAAATCGTGAGGAAACTTGCATGTCTGAGAGAACCTAGCAAGTTCTCGGAAGACATGTGAAGTCCGCCAACCCGCACTCGGCCAGCGTGGTGGACTATGACCTGATCCCCCTCGTATGAAGGGAGGCCCGTTCCCAGCAGTGGGAGGTTAAAAAGGGCTGAATGCACATACATATTCGTATAATAAATTGTAACTGAGTCGAATCTGTACATTAAATATTTTTTGGAAAATCTTATTGAAATAGACATTATTATCGATAACAGAGGCCGAATCTATACTTTTTAGAATTTACGTCTGTCAGACAAATAGACAGACAGACATAAGATTTTCCAAAAAATATTTAATGTACAGATTCGACTCAGAATCAATAATAATAAATATGTTGCGACAGTAACAATATAAACACCCATGACTGGAGTACAAACATTCGTGATCATAACCCAAATGAATGCCCCCAGCGAGACTCGAACCTGTGATAGCTGGCGCAGCAAGTAGGGTCACTACATAGTGAGCCAAACGGTTTAATCTTTATCTTTTATATCACATAAAATATTTATTTAGACATATAGGTTATTTACTTTTGTTAGTAATAAACTTTGAACTTTTAATTTAATGATAAGCTTTGTATTGAAATATTGATATAGACTTTTTGCTGTTTTACTTCTTCGACATCATTTTAGAAGTGACAATTGAAACTCTTCAACATTATGACACGCGGTGGCGTGTCCAGCCAAGTTCAAGCCAAAGGAACTGGCAAGCAGCACCGTGCATAATATTACACTAACCATTTGGGGCCACTTTTGATCCCCTCATAACTACAAAACTATTTCACACAAACATGTCAAATTTGGCTCATATATTAAGACTTGCAAGATACATATGTGCTTTAAATTTCATAAACACACCTCAAACGGTTTTTTAGATATTAACGTCCAAAAGTTATCATTTTTATCACATACTGACGTATAGATCAAAATTCTAACCCAGATTCCAGATGACTTAGAAACTTGCCAAGTTAAATCTTAAACTTCAATTTATCCTAAGTTCTCTACTCTGTGTAAGAAATTCGATTCTATTCAAAAAGAAGTTCTATTTTTAAATAGCAAACACTTTTGTAGCAGAAAAAAAAACAAGGAATTGTGATTTAATTTATTTTAGAATATTGTATGTTCTTATAAAAAAAAATCAGGATTATCTACAGAACTTGGTACCCATTTAGATCTCAATTCTTTTGTCGGTGAAGCGACAACCACTCATATTCTTAATATTGAACTTGGCGCCTTACATCTATGATTGACCACCTGACACATATGTTTTTGATAGGATTAGTAGTACTTATACCAACCACTGCAAAGTGCAAGTCATTTTTACTTTATGTATTGATCATTATTATATATTATGTAGAAATTTTTGTTTGTTCGTTCATCATTTTGTAACTGTTAATGGATTTTTTTAAAGATAGCTTCATTTTAAAAAATATACATCAAGGAGATTCATTATACGAAAAGAAAAATAAATAAATTTCTAAATACACCTAATATAAAAATTTAACATAATAAAGAAAGTTTATTCAAATATAATCAGTGACGATACAAAGATGCAGTTAGAATTCCTTGTATACAATATTCACAGAAGAAGCAAGGATTAGAGGATTGTGTGACCTGTAAACTTAGTTTAACCTTCCATGTACAAATTGTACTTAACCGAAATTTTTCACTATACTTATACATAATATTTTTTAAAATATTATGTATAAGTATAGTAATAATTAACTGCCTCGGTGGTGTAGTGGCTAGCATGTACGGCTGCACACCCGGAGGTCCTGGGTTCGAGTCCCGGGTCGGGCCAAGTTTAGTTATTGAGTCTTTCTGTATATTAAGCCTCAGTAACAGCCCGGAGTTGGGAAGTTGGAGGTGTTTCACCCCCGTGCCTCGGAGAGCACGTAAAGCCGTCGGTCCTGCGCCTTATCTCTCACCGGTCGTGTCTCGTGTCGTCCCACCGGAGTATGAGAGTGACAGGAATAGAGAGTGCACTTGTGTCTGCGCGTACACTTGTGCACTATAATATCTCCTGCGCAGTTGGCTAGTCTCAATGAGACTGGCCGCCGTGGCCGGAATCGGTCGGGAGAACATCATCATCATCACATAATATTGAAAAGTCGTTTCAAAATAATTGCATCATTTTGATTGCATTTGGTTATTTCTGTTCGTTTGTACACGCTAATTTCTGGAATGGCTTTACCAATTTGGATGAGACTTACTAATTCAATCGAAATTTATTATAAACTTTTACATAACATAAACAGGAAAGAAGTTCAATTCTTGTAGGCTATTATGAGTAATCAGCCTTTTTTAACGTCCCACTGTTGGACACGGGATTCCCTTCATACGAAGTGTATCCATATATAGACCAACACGCTGGCCAATTGCGGGATTATAATAGTAGGAGATAATCATATAATAAATCTCACGCTAAAGTAGTTTAAATTAAAGTCGACATAAGATAAAGAGGCTATAACAAAGGAATAAAAAGCAGAACAAAGCAAAAATCGCCGATGTGTGTCAGTGGGGCGAATCATTAGACCCCGAATTCGATGAGACACGCTCCGTGGCCCGTGTGATGAGCGGATGCGATTGAGTATAAAGTTTCAAATGAATTGCTTAGACTATCTAAATAAATGTAATTCTAATTAAATGTATGTGCAGGAAGAAAATGCAAGTTTTCAAAACACATATGAAGCCAACCCGCACTTGGCCAGCGTGGTGGACTAATGCCTGATCCCGCTCGTAATGTAGGGAGGCTCGTGTCCGGCAGTGAGAAATTGAAAAGGGCTGAATACAATGCAGAAAATAGATTGTGTTTCATAATACAATTGGCTGACCCGGTAGGCAGATGTTGTCACAAACCTATTTAGATTAAAGAAAACAAAAATATTACAAATTAATAATAATAAAAGTTTCAGATCGGCAATAGAGTATATCGGGACCATATATAGCTAAAAACCATCGAGGTAAGTGAGTACACAAATCATCAAAATTGGGCTAGCCGTTAAGAAGGAAAAGGATTATGAACACACACACACACACACACATCAGAATTTTATATATGTATTAAGATACGAGTATATTAGGCGATTTTCGTTAGCAATCTATTTAAAACGATTACTATTGACTAAAAAATGAGAATGCACTCAAATTGTCTGAACTCGTCTAATTTTCGCCAACTGTAAAAACATTATCAAAGGCAAAGAAGACAGCTAATTTTTCTTTTTTCTTTGCATTTGCTTCTTCGGACCTCGCTCCATGCTCTGACTTGATGTCAACTGATCCGGTGTATAAGAAATCGATTCGCAAGCAATCCATCTCTGTAATGATGGGCCGCCGTAGTTACATATGGGGCTAATGCAACGGTGTTGAGGCCTGTGGGCTGCCTTTACACGAATGGACGGCTTAATATATAATTATCATATTAATCATAATACTGTGAAGGCGAAACTTTATAGAATGGCTGGATAATTTTGATGAAATTTAATAAGCAAATAGATTGTGCCCTGGAGTTATACAGGCTATTGTGAAGCGAGTGTAAGTCTAAGAATGATCTATAAGTGGAACTTAGTTAAATTTGATAATTTTGTGATTTACTTAAATAGCACATTTGTCATGTTTCTTACTTGTTATCAGTTCCCGATATTTTTGCACTATTACAAACCCCATTGGTTATAGTAATACCCATGATAATATATCCCCCATCCCATCATATATCTATCATAAAAACATAGTCAGTAACCACGAAAGCTTTAAGACCTGTTGGTATGTAACTAGGCTTTAGATTCCCAATAATTATTACCGTGGTAATAATCGGAATTAGCACAGATTATGTATAACTTGTGAGAGTTATATTTATTTGTCACCATCAACCTTAATTTTTGATATTATAAATGCAATAGTTTATATGTTGGTTTGCTCTTTTAGCTAAGGAGAGATGAATTAACGATTTTTACATATATATTTTAAATATAGTTCATTAATTGTAATTTCCGTAAGTTACTTTGCATCACAGTACTCGTGGGATATTGCTTAAGTTAGAGGTAGGTACTATCAATGTTTATATTTTTGTTGCATTTGTTATTATACCTTATATTCTTTGAACATAAAATAACTATAAAACCAAAAGAGAAATTTAGATTTTTTTAAAAGATATTACAATCTGCATTTAAAATTTAACAGTTATTATTAGAATTTAATCTATTATATACATATATTATATACTAGCGACTCACCCTCGCTCTGTTCGGGTTCGTCCCTACTAACGTTTTAACTTGTAGTATATATTTCTCAGAGATGAGATATTTTCCAGCTGTAAAAAGTATCCTATATGTTGATTCGGATAACCAACTATCGTCATACCAAATTTCATCAAATTCCCTTCAGTGGTTTTTTCCGTGATGCGGTCACAAACAGACAGAAAAAATTCTAAAAACTGTAAATTTGATCTCTATATATATAATAATGTCTAACTCTATTTTAATAAGATTTTCCAAAAAATATTTAATGTACAGATTCGGCTTAGTTACAATTTTATTATATGTATAGATTAATTATAATTATACATGTAAAGATGTAGCATTCAAAGATCCCACTATATTGCACTGCGTGGAAAATTAGGGACATACAAACATAAGCTATGACCAATATATGGCGATTATAAATATTAGACCAGAGCGATATTTGAAAGATACGAAAGAAATACTTTGACAAAAATATTCAATGCGTATTTTATGCAAAATCTCGCTCTAATTAAGATAACTAGTAGGCGATAATGAAAGCAATTAATAATATTAATTATAAGTTATAGATATTTATTGTTGTTTTATGTAAATGAGGTTTTGTTGGATAGGTTTTTATCGTTCCGTATGCGAAGCAAAATCCATCTGTATGTATGTTACAGTCATTTTACTCCTAGACTGTTTCATAAGTCGGTGTCTAATGTTGATACGACAATGACAATTCTGTAGTCAATTAATTACATCCACCCACTAGATTTTAAAAAAACTGAGATAAATAAGAAAACTATACATATTTTTATTGGTAACCAACTAAATATGTTATCAAAGCTTGGAAGTCGTACTCTTATTTGTAAGTCGGCGTGCTTTAATTTGTATCGGTTGGCACCGACTTCGAAAATATCTGATTAGGTATCTATAATAAATGAAAACTACCAATCAGTTATTTTTTACTTTTTTGTGTTTTTTTGAAGTCGGTTTCTTTAAGTTTTTATTTTCCATTTTTAGTGTAGACATAATACTAGCAAATATAAGAAGAAATTATTTTTTAATAAAATATTCGCTTAAGCCGTTTAAGTTAGTTTAATGCCAATATTTATAAGAAGACTAACAAACTAAAAATCGCTTTTATTAGTAACACTAAAACTCAGAAATCCTATTCTAACGTATTGGGCTCGTCAAATCAAACAAAATAAGCCCAAACTCAAAGTATCTACTATTAGCCGTTGAAGAGTTCCAACTTCTGGCCTTACCATCAGATCAGGTCGACGATACCGAACCACTGTACTATCAACGGTAATAGAAACATTGAAAGTTTCAAGTCAATATGACCATTAGAAGTAGATTAAATTTTCATTAGCTATTTTTCCACCTTTGGGGGTAGTATTTTTTCAAATTTAAATGGGACCAGTCTAAAAGACACTTTCAAACGAAACAAAAATTGCCTAAATCTATTTATAAATGATGGAGTTCTGAAATAACAAACTAAAGCCGAATTGAGAACCTCCTCGTTTTTGAAGTCGGTTAAAAAATCACCAAATATCACTCTAGAAATAAGAGGCCTTCCAAAAAAATTACCATAACCTACTCAATTTTAATTAAAAGTGATTTATGCAAAATAATGGAAAGCAAATTAAAAATTAATTACATACAGTTATGTCAGAACCGTTAAGACAAATAAATTGTTTGCCGACAATATAAATCAGACCGGTCTTCATAAATTTCTCTCAATATTACTATAATATAGTCAATCTGTAGATATATACATCATTTTCATCGGATATTATGACCATATTTTATATCGATATCTACTAATAAAATATGTATATTAAATAAATACGTTAGTGCGTTTATTCGTAAAATTTTACAAAAAAAGCAGTCGACGGCCGACAGAAGTGAAAACTTAAAACTTTAAACGAACAGTTGTTGTTTTTGGATATTCAAATTAATTGTTTGATCTTAAATTAAAATTTGTAAATTAAAACTGTTTACATATATCTGGTTTTGACATCTATCGGCACTCTGAGTGTTAGCGTTAACACGTCACGTGACCATGTCGATGACGACTTACGTGAATAAAGAATATAGAAGTTTTCATTTCAAAAAAGCTCAAAGCATTTTATAGAAATAAGAAATAATTCGCATTATTATTAAATTCTACCGTTTTAGCAGGCAACTTTTTGACGGTTCACAAAAGATGCTTTTATGAGTTACAGTTGAATAGATGGCTTATTTTACAAACTAGAGCCCCAACCTGACATCCTAGACGGTACAGTAAATATTTATAAATAAATAAAATTTATAAGTATGTATGTAAAAGAAATACTTCTGAACTACTGATTCAATATGAAACATTAGTTTAGTTCTAAGTGACATCCTTGTATATATTATGTATTCGGGTATATGTGAAGGAGAATTTTATGGAAAGTGACCTTAAGTTCTCGACGTAAACGAATGTTCTAATAATCTTTTGACTGACTTCAAAAAAAGAGAATGGATTATACTAAAGTGTATTTATGTCTTTTTATGTGCATATTTTAAACAGCCACAGTCTATGATACCTGTTTTTAAATGAATAAATGGAATAATTACATTAAAACTCTCTTGAATTCGGTGTAAATTTTTAATTAAAGGTAATGACATAGTGCTTCCAGCATTTTTGCTTGAAAAAAAATTATGAGCAGATTTTTTCGAAGAACGTTTTTTTTATTTCAAAAAATATATATTACCGAAATTGTTTAGAAAAAAAAATTAAATGGCAAAATGATGACAATACTAAAAAGGTAAAGCATGGAGATAATAGTAACTCGTGCTAATAAGAATCAGCTTAAAAACTTGTTATAATATTTATGACTTTTCAATCAAAAAGTGAAATACGACGTCATTAGATATAGAATTTGACCCGTGAAATTGGGTCTATCAAGTGACCACGTCGCGGTCCTCCGCTTTCCCCGCTATCCAAGCAAATAATTCTGTTTGTATACGTTATAATTATTTACTTTAAAAAAAAGGCGAGGCAGTGGTAGCCCAGAGTGAAGCGGGTTCAAATCCCGAGTCACGCAATTTTCATGTTTATTCTTAAATGATTACCTACATGTTAGAACCTAGCAAGTTTTCGAAAGACTCGTAAAATCCGCCAATCCGCACTTGGCGAGTGTGGTAGACTATAGCCTGCGAGTATTGAAGGAAGGCCCGTGCCCAGCAGAGGATATTTAAAAGGGCTGAATACTAAACAAAAAAAACAAGTACAGACTTCAAAATTATTTTAATATCAATGAAAATTTTTGTTTCACCTATAAGTATAGTATATAATTATTATT
Source organism: Brenthis hecate (assembly GCA_951806755.1). Classification (NCBI taxonomy): domain Eukaryota; kingdom Metazoa; phylum Arthropoda; class Insecta; order Lepidoptera; family Nymphalidae; genus Brenthis; species Brenthis hecate. The sequence goes on along the minus strand of OX638271.1, from coordinate 7,417,511 downwards.
ACAAGAGCATCTTGAAATTCTATTCACAATTGATGAAGATATCATGTAAGATAATATTATTAAGTAGTGATGGGATTTTTACCATTACTAATAAAGGGGCAGGGTTTTTTTGTTTGTTTGTTTAAATGCGCTAATCTACTAATCCAATTTGATTAAGGAAGGCTATAGGCTATTATCCTGGAAAAATGTACGGTTCCCATGGGATAGATTTGTTTTTGTCTAGGGACGAACCCGAAGCGAGGGTGAGTCGCTAGTATATTATAGACCCGTGACCATAGCCCGTGTACCAAAAAGTGCCGAAATATCGGGATTCTCAAAAGTAAGTGCTATACATGGTATATATCCTCTTTTAAATCATAATTTAGTGGAAAATACTCACTTTTCTACTGTCGGTCAAGACTTTTCGAGAAAGTCGATAAAACACATATGTATTTGTAAATCAAACATTAAAATAATCAATAGATTTTTAAACATCTTTATATATAAAAAAATCTATATTTATTTGCTTGTAACGTATATGTTCTATTCATCTTATTACATTGCTTTGATATTTGACTCTATATACGAGTATATAACCGTGTAGATTAACGTGGGACATAATTATGGTAAAAGTTGTTTCTAGCGTTTCAATAGAGTGCTTGGCTAAAATATATTTTTAGTTACGGTTTTAATATCTACAAAAATAAGGTATTACAAAAATTACAAAAAAAATATAAAAACTAAGAAAGAAAATTTTCATTACATTTGGTTTATAACAACTATATAATACCTTAGAGACATCTAACACCTCAGTCTCTCCCGTGACCATGATTGCTGTAAAGCATTCAAAACGTCGGGAACCAAAAATCAAAATAAATCCGCTGAAAAAACCGAAAAAATAGTTTTATTTAAAACGTCAAATATTCGCGTGAATCTAAGAAAGTATTGTATTTTATGATCTTCAAGGTACAAGCTTTTTCACAAGATATTTCGATTTCTACATTTTTTAATTTACTAAATTATACTTGGTTAAATTTATTGCTATCAAAAAAATTATATAAATTAATTATCGATTCAAATTTTTTCAAAAAGAAAGTCAATTTTAGATAAAAATAAAACAAAACGGTACAATGCTTTCCAAAATTATACTAAAATATACATTAATAAATATCTTTTCTAAATGAATAAAATGTAAAAAATAAATAGACGGAGGTTTTCATTTAGAATAGATACCTAATCAGATATTTTCGAAGTCGGTGCCAGCCGATGCAAAGCGAATCTAATATATTTCGATACGTAAAATAAATATTTACCTAGTAGATATTCATATCTTAAAATATTGTCCGCTGGCACCGACTTCGAAAATAGCTGATTAGGTATCTATTCTAAATGAAAACCTCCGTTTATTTATTTTTTACATTTTAGTGCCTGGAAGTCGGTTTTAGTATTTTTTTTTAAGTTTTTATTTTTCCAACATATATTATTTAGTAAAAAATATTTACTACTAAATATTCATAATATTAAAGTAAATATTTTATATTATTGGTAAGATGCTATAATGTTAAAAATTATTGATACGCATATAAGGGGTAGTCTAGTGTTATTTATTTACTGTTATATAGGTTTGTCGCCTATGTCTACTTCATTGTACACCTCTAACATCATATATTGAGCTTTGAAACAAATCGATTTTCTTTGAGTTAATTTTAATGGGATGAGTTATTTTATTTATTAAAAAATAACTAATTAAAAAACAAATTATTCGTCGCATCCAATATCAATTTTTTAATTCGATAATAATAAAATATTAACATTAATAAAATTGAAAACTTAAAGAAATTATAATGTTTTATATTCGAAAATTAATATCTAAGCATATGATAAATTATTTCAATAAGCGAAATTCAAACTTGCGATCACTGCGCTAATACAGTTATCAGAGCTAGATATCTAGTTCAGTTGAAGAAAATTCCTATATAACTTTGAAAAGTGTGTTATCTCATATAATCAAATTTTCCACAACAATTAATATTGATACTATAACGAATAGGACCTTGCAAGGGCCCATAAAGAAAACTGACGAGTGTCCCACTTTTGAGCCCACTTACAACTACTCTACAATCCTATCAACCTGAAACAGACTCTATTTCAAAATAATAAAGATTATAATAGGTGAAAGTATAGTTTTATAGGTCTGTAGGCCTGTGTGTGTCTGTGTGAGTGGCACGTCGTGGTGTGGTGTGCGTGTACGCATCGGAGATAGTATGCCGCAGGGGACCTCAAGGAAAAGAGAAATGCGCCGCTTTAAAAAAACAATAATTACTTATATTTATTTTATAACCATTATTATAATATTTCCTTCTTTTATATACCGTTTATTAAATAATACCGTACAACAATCAACTACGATTATACCTTTAATAACATCCTATTGAATTACTGTTTCTGTATCTTTAATTGATGCTTAATTCAGGTACGAGTAAATTACTTTAATCGATTTCGTAAAACGAGTTATTAATTATTATCATGTATGATTTACCATCTCATTAATGTGTTACTTTTAAAGACGTATTGCGTACACTAATTGCAAAAACAATCAAATTGTGCAATATTATAATAGAAAAAAAAAACATTTTTTGTATATATTTATATGCAAATTTAAATATGTAATTTATTTTGCTATTATCAATGTTTTAACATTATACAAACACAATATGTAACGCTTGAAAAGACATGTTGTAATAACGGTGCGGGCCTACGTTTGATAGCATCGGTACCAGCGGTGGTAAAATTTTGGTGGGAGTGAGTGGGGTGCGCGTGCGCAGCCAGTCGGTCGACTATACGCGGCGCATGCGCCCGCCATCCCGGAGTGAAGTGAAGTGTCATTACCCACCTACCAATAGCCAACCAGACCAGTGTACGTTAACCCTTTATCGAACTGGAAGCGAAAATGTCATTGGCATAAATAAAGTGACGTGATGTGCTAATATAAGTGGACCTGGACGTTTTGTCGCTTTTAACGAGTACTTTCTTCCCTTTACCCCTTGTAAATATTCAACACGAATATTTTATTTGATCTTTTATTTTTGCCAATCACATATCTCTTTTTCTGTGTAGCCTCCTTCACTAACCGCATGCTATGATTTTCCCCGTAAATCGTTGGTTTTTGGGCTGATAACTAGAAGGTCGCTCGACAGGTTTTTTTACAGTTTTAACGGCGACGCCTGCGCCTCGGTGACACGAATTACGCTCTTTTGTTATATTAACATTAACTATTTAGCTAAAAAGAGAATTTAACGTTTTCCCTATACATATAATTTTTAAAACTAATTATTAAATAAAGTAATTTATTTAGATATTGCTATATTATTATCATTAACTGTTCAACTGCTTTCTATACATATACACCTATTAATTTAATATAAGACTTGCGTATGACCTATTCTATCAAATCAAAACATAGGTGAGTATCCCTTATATGAATAGCAAGTGGATATAGGGTAATGAGTAAATCTCGTTCTTTTTCTAGTCTCCTGCCTAAACTCTCGATCCGAAGACAGTGAAGTGGATTGCAAAAGGACTGAGTGTATCATGTTTATCTGGATTTAGGAAAACATATAAAATTGCGACGATTTTGTATAAAAATATCAGGTGAGTAAGCTGTATATTTTACATTTATTTAATCATGTAGCTAGATTATAGATTTTTTTTCATTTTTTTTTATTCATAATAAATTTTGCGAATTTAAGCCTAATTTCTATTATACAATATTAATTTAAATACCTTAATATTTGATATTTAATTTCAAATAATACGAATTATGTAATGCTTTAAAAGTCTTATGCCTAAAACTTGATTATAAAATATTCTTTCCAGTATTGATAGAAAGATAATAAATTTGAAGCTTATGCTAATTAGAATATCTCAATATTGTTCGAGATGAGCTGTACATCGTTCTTTTTGCTTATATCCATTCATAATTCATAGGTTTTAATAAGTAAATCACTATATGTGTATAATATACCGTTGGGTTGAATGTTTTAGGATATTCCGATACGGTTGTCGACCCATAGGTGACTGACCTGTTATAACAAAACCAGTCAGGATTCGAATTAATTTGATAACGCTCAATTACTACCTCAGTGATAGTCTACTTTGCCATTTCGCTATAGTCAATGTAGATATCATAAATTGTACGTTTACGGGTTAAAATGATATTTTGTTTCGGTTGTCATTTTTTATGGGCACAAAAAATGTTTTATCCTGTTATTTCAACTTACGACTCATTAATTAAATGTGATGTGAAGAAAATTGAATTGAGTAAATGTAATGTAATATACTCACTATATACATATGTATGTATGTATGTATTTGTGTATATAGTGAAAACATAAATATATTTAGTGGTTAAAGAATAATAAAAATATATTAAAAATGTTATAAAATTGCTAAAAGTTGTTGAAACACAGGTGTTTTTGGAGTTATATATGATTAGGGACGTATCATTTGAATAAAATTTGCATGTATTGCCGCAAAGTATATTTTTATATAACATAACATTATTTTATTTAATTTAAAAATAAATATTATTTTTGTTTATAGATGCGTATTTAAGGCTGCTGTAATTTAGAGAAATATCCTTAAAAATCGGTCAAGTGCGAGTCGAATTCGCACACGAAGAGTTCGGTACCATCGTACATGTACTTTTTATTAGTATGACTTGATGTTTCTTGTATTTTTATTTTTTTATTTTTATTATGTGTTGTTATAGTGGCAATAAAAACTCAACTCTATCCATTAAGGTTCATGAGATTCAACCCTCTGACAGACGGACGGACGAACAGCGGAGGCTTAGTAGTTTCCGTGTGCACCCTTCGGGTACGAAACCCTAAAAATAGCATTCGTTGATTGTTTTCGTTATAGGTACATTTTTAACAGTTACAATGGTGGTACTATATATAGTATACATATATCAAAACAAGAAGAAATAGATAATAATAAATAATTTAAATTCAATTCTGAAAAGTCATCCTAAAAAATCTAGTAAACCATAAAGGTCGTGATGACACACTAGTCCTTCAGTTTTGTGACCCCATTAGTAAAGTCTTAGTGACTCAGATAAGAAGCACGTTGTGAAGCAACGCAGTAGGCGGCACACGGAAGGCGTGTACTTTACAGTAAAATTTTGACAATGGTATGTAGAGTTCTTTCCTAGTTCTCCTCAATTTTATTTTTTCCCCTCTCCATAGGTTTTTATCCAGGAATATTTCCTTTTTTTAAGTTTTTCAAATTATTTTAATTTAACCCAGTTTCAAGTCCAAACTAATCTAAGACAGGACACAGTTTTATTCAAGAAAATATTTTGTAGAGTTAATTTAATTTACTGTAATTAATAAGTCTTTAGGATTTTTAAACAATTTATTATCAATTCGTAGACTCTTGACGTTCACTAAAAAATTGTAATAATTTAATTATTTGGATTCTTAATATTCCCTAAAATTTTTATCAATATTTTCCCAAAATAATATTGGAATTGAAAATATGTGAATATATTTCAAAACACGCTTTGATCCGTATGTCTAATATTAAATAAAAAATAAGTCTTTTACTATCAAAAGATATTGTATACTGCCAAAGATAGAGTCGACTATCAAAATATTAATTAAAAAAATAATAGTAAATTAAATATATATATATGTATATATATATATATAAATTGAGTATGTATTTCGCAAAGCGTGACATGGCTTGTCGGAGAGTAAGCCCGACTAATTAGAGTAAAGATAATATGCAATTTTTCCTTCAACATTTAATTACAAGTCTCTGGTCACGAATTGACCGACATTTTATACAGTGAGATATGGCCAAGCTTCTGGGTCGTCCCAACGGATTATGATAATTTAATTAATTTGAAACGGCACTAAGATTTATGAGGCGTTATTCAAACGAGATGAATGTAGAGCTTAATTATGTCTGATATACTTCAAAGCTCGCTAAAATTTAATATGTGATAGAAGAGTCATATTTAAAACTAGGTTACAGGTGTTCCTTATATTGCAATGTCATGTTATATAAGGATAATAAGCTGCTATTTAAAATTTACTCATTTTAGAAAATGGAGTAATTATTTATTTTCGTAAAAATAAAATTAAGTTGAAATCAGTACAATTTTAATGATTGATTTATAAAAGAAATTCAAGCATTTAAAATTATAGTATTATGATGTAGAGCATTAGAAACTAGACTTAGGCTGGAGCTATATATAATTAAGCCGTAATGACATATAAACTGGGTTATTATGTAAATTGAAGATCAACCTGTAATACAATTATTTTGCTATAATTTCAAAATAAATTAAATCGTTAACTAATAATAAATCAATCAATAATTTACATTTCCTGCAAAAATGTAGAGAATTCTGGGTTAATAAATTTATTACAATGAAAGGATTTCCTTTGTATTTTTTATTTATAATTAATTGAATATAAAATACCAACTCAATACACTTGCATTCATATGTGAAGATAGATAGCATTAACATGAATAGACTGGCTCTACGAACACTTACTCGTATGCACCTCTACGTAGTTATGTAGAAATATTATTTCTATAATATACTTATACTATAATATACAATATGCTATATTGTAATTAAATATAACTATCAAGGAAAATGATCTATAACAAAATCATTACAACGCATTCTCAAAATCACAAATGTATTGTTCGCAAAAATTGTTAGAATACAGTTACAACTATTCGTAGTTAAAGGCATTTAATCAAGCGTCAATGATAGAGTAGAAATAATGTACTTGAAAAAATGGCTGCACAATACCTTCTTATTTCAAAAATAGCCGAAAAAGGGATAAATAATAAATAAAAATACCTGTATAATTTTTAAAAAAATTATTAAAAAAAAATATTTCAATATAACATCATATTGTTCCAAATAACCCATTAATGAAAAATTAGGAAAATATTCACCTAAAGATATATGTTAGATACTTTAACAAAAAAAGAGCTGCACATGAATGCTGCAAGCCTAGTACATTAGAAACGCTAGACCCAGTGGCTAGGTCTAAGTGACACACATAGCATAACTTTCACTTAGATGCGGCAATGACCACGCGGCGGTAATGTCAAGTGCGTGAACAGTTTTCACTTGACGGACTGTTATTGATTTGACTAATGCGTATTTATTTGCTACTACTTTAGTTATAAACTTTTGAGCTAAGAATTGGTTTACTTTTTTACTATTAATATTTGCACTATAAAATGTAGAGTATGAAAAAAAATTTTTCAATTAGTATTAGGGCTTTCTTCTTTAAAATCAGTTTTCTAAACTCAAAAGGTACATTGACTTCACAAGCAATTTCACAATTAAGGACGTAATTTTTGTAGATTGGATAATAATTGACGAAGATATAAAAAAAAATACAAGTATAATAACATAAACTAATATTATCGGAAGCTACTGATATACGGAAAATTTCTATCTTTTTCAAAAGGTTTTCTACAACACTTTAAGCATATTGTACAGCCTTAAATTTTATATTAAGACATATCTATCAACAGTGGTTTCTCTACATTACGGATCCGTAGAGGAGAGTCAATAGTATAAGTACCTTCGTCAATTATATCTCTATGCTTTGATCTATTTTACGTATGTTTTTATTAATCAAATCAAAAATCAACGAACGATTCAATAATATTGTATGTACGTTTGGTTTAAAACCAAAGATTTTTTAATTTAGAATAAATACAGGTATTTCCGAGATTTAGCCAAGGAGACGGGTTGTTCAATCTGACTTAGATGAATCATTCTGTTTTGTAATTTTTGTAACGTAAATACTCATCGCCATCTCAAAGGTTAGGATAATTAGTATTTTTATGTAAATAAGTGAATAACAATGTCCGGCTTGATTTAGGTCACACCTAGATTCATATATTAGTTCACAAATAGTTTATAATATGTATAGACACTTAAGGATAGTGATTATAATCCTTATCCAAAATAATATTATAAATGTGAAAGTTTGTGAGGATAGATGGATGGATGTTTGTTACTCTTTGACGCCAGAACGAATGAACGGATCTGAATGAAATTTGGCACAAAGATAGATTATAGTCTGGAATAGCACATAGGCTACTTTTTATTCCGAAAAAATACGGTTTCCGTGGTATAGATTTATTTTGGTTTTTCTAGAGCAAACCCGAGCGAAGCAAGCAATAAACCTTTTGTAACTACATATGCGAATTCCAGTCGGGAACTTTTAAACTATTTAGTTGTTACTAATCTAGTATCTGAATGCTATTAAAATCTTTAATTCCTTGACGGAGCAGATGTTTGTTTATAATATTTCTTTCAACATACTATATTTATTTACGTAAAACATAGTATTTTAACACTTGCTACGCAAAATCGGGTTAGGATGCACATTTTATACATTGCTAGAGAAAGTGCAAACGAATGAAAATCAAATTATAGTGAATTATTATTTATATTTATATAAAAATTGAAGTGGTAAACTAAGAGAAATCTCATATTAATTAAATTAAACTGCTTTTAATAGTTCAATAACTCTTGGAACATACAGATATTGTTAGAGCTAACGCGTACGGTAGGCAGATCACGCAAGGGGGACATTGCCCACCGCGCCGGTGAAATCGATCAGCTGACGCTAACCTTTCATGTACTAGAGTCAATACTAAATCTTATCTGTCTGTATTTTTCTATAGAGCTTTTATCTGAGCTTGTAGAGTTCTTGACAATATTTTTCCGATATTGTAGAGCTCATGTTGAACAATAAGTTTATTAATTTACATATTTTTATGTTGATTTTATTTTTTTAAGTATGTAAGTGCATATATGTAAAATATTTATAGATACAAGAATATTTATTATTTGAGTATGAAAAAAAATGTAATAGTTATTAATAAATGACAGAAATAAGATGACGTTTATGATAATAGTATATTTTGTATATAATAATAAAATTAATACGCTTCGTATTTGTTTTACTGACCGACTTCAAAAAAAGAAGGAGGCTCAGATTCCTGCTTTTTTTTGTAATTTTCATTAATTCTTTGTATTATTTTTTATAGAATAACTTAATCGAGAATTATTATAAAGTATGTAGATATAACATATATAAAGATGTTGCCTAACATTCTATCCTAAGAATATTATACATAAGTTTTTATAGTCTTTAGTAAGAATAATAATATTTAATTTCATGTACAATATATTACAAAAAAATCTCAGAAATGATTTTGTATGTCCTAAAAATAGCCTCATTTTTATGTAAACGGATAGAAAAATACGTTCTTATTTTTAATATATCGAAGTTAATGAAAAATTGCTTTGAAACCTATTGCTCTATAAATAAATAATTATTATAACAAAGTATCTCATCACAAATTCATTACATATAGTATTCTATTCTTTAAAGATAAGGTTTAAATTCGAAAAGCACTTGAATAAGTTGAGAGCACGGTGTCACGCAAAGAGAAAGCCGTCGCAAGATCCGTTTCGATCTATACTTGATATACTTGTAGAGGAAAATTGTCATATATACTACTAAACTAGGTTCTTCTAATGATTTTGCTTAGATTTTTCCAACATTTCCACATTTGTAGGAGGTGTTTTAATTTGTAGGAATTAAAATAATAATATTATCCATTTTACTTAGATTTACGCGAATATTTGACATTTTAAATAAAACTATCTTTTCGGATTTTTTCGCAAATTTATTTAAATTTTTGTTTTCCAAAACTCCACCATGACTCCACATTTTTGGGAAACAAAAACAAAATAAATCCCCGAAAAAATCCATAAAGATAGGTTTAATTAAAATTATCCATTTTATTATTATATGTATGTGTGAAAGGGAGTTTGTTTCTATTTTTGTTACATTTTATAGAAATCATTTTAAAAAATACAAAAATGAAATTTATTTTAGCAGAAATAAAAATATTATACCTACAGGAAAAAAATCTCATACACTCAAATTAAATGCATATGGATATCCAAAAATGTCCCAAAAATTATATTGAATACTGTAAAAATTAAAAAAAACCTTATTCTCATGTAAAAACGATATAAGCATGTATAAATCCCTAACAGTAAATTAGCATTTCTTTCCTCAGATCTTGCATAATCCAGCGCGTTGAATTCTAATGTATGCTGTTGTGGAGTGACCTATTTTTTTATAAATTGTTTCCTGTGATATCACGCTTTTTTATTGTCTGAATAAACTGGGTTAGGTTAGGTCAGTATCTCTTTTGAAACTACTTTGTTTCATTTATATTTAACAAATCGGACTTCTAAATAAGTTTGTATGTGTCGCTAGTACCTATCTATACATATAATAAAATTGTTACCGAGTTGAATCTGTACATTAAATATTTTTTGGAAAATCTTATTATCAATACAGAGGCCGAATGTATAGTTTTTCGAATTTTTTCTGTCTGTCTGTCTGGGAATGCATCACGAGAAAATCGCAGGGGAGATTTTGATAAAATTTAATGGTATTTAAAGGTATGATGATAGCTAGTTGTTCGGGTCAACATATAGGATACTTTTTACTGCGGGAAAATATCTCATCTCCGAGAAATTTATACTAAATGTTAAAACGTAACTAAGGATGAACGCGAGCGGAGCAAAGGTGAGTCGCTAGTTTAATCATAAAATAATTTCTTTTGTAAGAAAAATCCCAGATATATTTAGTAATAAATTCATTATTATCGTTTTTAATTTGCGTTATTTTAATGTAAAGAGTTTAAATTCGTTAAAATTTTACTTTAAACAGCCATATTGAATGGTATTTCCAATGCTAATCTGAGTCAGAGCATAGCAAGCATTTGATTATTATGACCTTTCTAGGATACGCTTGAATTTACATCATCAACGTTTGTCAACAGATTGAACGCCTTTAGAATTATTGTGGTAAAATATAGGTAATAGATATCTTGTTAAAAATTCAAAGGATTTTGACAGACAGATAGACATAATTCTAAAAACTATAGTTTCAGCCTTCGTGTCGATAATAATGACTATTTCAATAAAATTTCCAAAAAAATATTTAATGTACAGATTCGACTCAGAATTGTATTATAAATATACAATATATATACATATATATATACATATATGTGTGTGTATATATATATATATATGTTTCATTTTATGAATAAATTACTGAAAAAAATGCAATAAGTTATTTAAAAAAAATAACTTGACACTATCACGAAGAGGTTATTACAGCGTATAAAGGAACACATGCTGATGTGAACAATGAGATTCTTTATATTTTCGGTAACATGTGTATCCAAAGTTCGTACAGCCTGCGACTTTCTCCGTGACAGATGTCGAACCCTTCAATCAGTCAATATTTGAATTCAATTTGGAAAAAAAGAACATGTGTTTCTTACGGTGGGAATATTTCGTGTACCTGACGCTTATAAAAATTTGGTTGCATTTGCGTAAAATACTAGTTTTTTTTTTTATATTATTGTATTTAATACTTTCTTAGATTAACGCAAATATTTGATATTTTAAATAAAACGTATCTTTAAAGATAGTTATTGTACTTGTGTGGGAGCTTTATTTTTAATATAAATATTAATTAACTAGCGATTTAATCTCGCTTCTATCGTTTAGGTCCATATGATTGAATGGCTTATGAATGTATAAAAGACAAATGTCCAAAAAAAAATATTTTTCCAGGAGCCTTTGCAGGCGTATACAGGATAAGCCCTCAGAGTTTCATCACAATCGGGTCAATAGTGTAAGATCATGTGATCTCTATGTAGAGGACAAACATACGAACATTTGATTTTATTTATATGTATATAGTTTATTTTTAAATATAGTGCCCAGCAGTGGGACTTAAAAAAGGGCTGAATAAGTATATACATTACTTATAATATTATAATTATTAGATAAAGTCAAATAAAACTTTCTTTAAGTATGTTTTTACGTTACTACAAGTTTTACCTGGCACCTGACACACCCTACTCTATTTATCAATAATAAACATCGCGCCTAATCAATAATGTTACAGTCAAAATATTATTTTCCGAACAATTATTTATTTTGACACAAAAGATTAATAGCGTTGATAATAACACTCAAACACTAATGTGAATTAATGATCCAATTTATTTAAAAAAAAAACTATATATAGGCAAAGACAAAACTGCTTAGTAGCTGTTTATGAGCTTTACATATTAACGATTTTTTTTTCTTTACTTAAAAACAATAAAAGAAATTTTTGAATCAGTTTTCAAGGTTTTCATATAGATAGATAAATATTCATATGTGTTTTCGTCAAATTTTCAATAATGATTATGGTCGAATGTCGACCACTAGTTAAGTTAAAACACTGTAGAATAAAAGTAGCGTATGTGTTATTCCAGACTATAATCTATTTCTGTGCCAAATTTCATCGAGATCCGTTCAGCCGTTCTGACGTGAAAGAGTAACAAACATCCATCCATACACCTTCACAAACTGTAACATTTATAATATTACCACGGTAATGTAATATTACCGTGATATTACTATGGATAATGCAAACATACATTTTCTTGTTACGAAATTAAGTAGATATATCAAATGGGATAGTATAAGTTTTTCTATAGTTTAAAGCAATTGATTTGTTAAATAGCTACCATTTACTACCTACTCTAGTAACCTATAATCGACCACGTGTTGCATCGGACCGATTTCCTTTCCGGATGTAAACAAAGGGTTGATGGGAACTAGGTAATTATAGGGTGAGGTTTTTAGATGCTTCATCTGAGCTAAGGGTTTTTTCTTTTATTTTTTGTTACTCGTGGGATATAAAATTAAATTTTATCTCGGGGTTTCCTGCTTCCATTTTAAATATTATCATTTCATGATTTATGCTGCGTGAAAATAAGTAAGAGTCAACTTTTCTGTTTCATATGGATCAACATTTTTTTTTAATTATTTGCTTTTTGTACAAGAACTAATTATGAAAATCTTATTTTTTTTAAATATTTTTATTTTTCCTGTTTGAAATCTTAATTTTGAAAATATTTTTACAAAATAACCTATATTCTATTATATTAAACATATATCGAATACGATTTTCCAGTGGAAGTAAAAGCGACGCTTAAACATCATTTTTCCTATTTATAACTACAAAAATGCTTAACTCGATTAAATCGATTATTTAGCAGATGAATTAAATAAAAAAAAAACCTTACTTGATTTTATCAAATTAAATCTTCATTAATTTACATTGGTAATGGGAAAAATTGGGAATTTTCTGCTAAATAACATTCTCATGAGTGTTTAGAGTGTAGAATTTTATTTCATAAATGTAACTTATACCTAGGTATGAGTACCTATAATGATAATTTTTAATTATGTATATAAACTTTGGGCCGACTCGAAAAAGGAGAAAATACTAAAGATGGAAATATTATTTCTTAAATGATTTTGAAATTGTTTTTTTTTTTTGTTAAAACGAAATTATATTATTGCTATAGCAATATAGACAAATACGTCTTCAAACAAAATATAGCGACTCCTTATTATTTAATATTATAGATATATTACAGTTTTAAGTATGTTTGTCTGTCTTTTTGAATTACAATTATCTATAATGATATATCTCCGTATAGTTAATTCCGACTTGATCCTACGTAATGCGACGTATGTCAATGTACGTAAAAGGCCTTGTACGGTCTCCGATGATTTTCTTACGTAACGAAAGCCAAGGTCTGCATAACTATTTAATCAGTCGACAAGTTTGCATTTTTATATTGGAAAAATATGTAAATTTACGTTTTTACTTGTATAATAGGATATATTTTCTATAAATTAGAAATTGTTCTTCCATAGAAGTATAAAAAGATGAGTGAAAAATATCGCAGTCACGACTAGACACAGTCGCTTTTATTAATTTATATGACTAACGACTCACCCTCTCCTCGCTCGGGTTCGTAGTTAGGTATGTTTTAACGGATAGTATGGAATAGATAAATTATAGGTATATTAGTATACTTGAGAAATCACTGATTCCCCATACAAACTTTCATCCCCCTTTTCACTCTCTTAAGGGATGATTTCCGGGATAAAATCTATCCTAAGTTTTTCCAGTGACTCAAATCATCTTCTAAATCGGTTCCGCGGATTTTTACGTTTAAGTTTATTCATAATATAAATTTACAAAACAAAACATATTTTATCTCTCTTTATAATTATAGTAGTATAGAAATATAATATATAGCTTATAAAATCAAATTAACTAAACTAAATCTGTACAGCCATTTCGAATGTATACGAAAACCATAAAAAATATGTTCTAAAGACTTGAAAGAGTAGGATAGCGCTATACGAGGGAGAAGGACGAAAAGGGCAACGTCCTGATTTGTCAATAAACTTGACCCACATTTCATTGAGAGCGAGTCTCGAAGGAATCTTTGATAATGCTGCGGGCACACTTGATGGGATAGTGTTAAATAAAAAGTTAATAAATCCTATTATATTTTTTTAAATATTACGTTGTCTTCTTCTTTTCTATAACTATAATTATTTAAGATATAATCATTTATTTACGATAAAATAAATTAAAAATATACTTAATTATATATAAAAAAAAAATTTAGGTACTCTTAATTATTACTGTACAAGTCATGTCCACGTGGAATATTGGCAAGAATTTTAGCCATATTGCCCTGCTGAATGGCAATGCCGATTCTTTGGGCGAAAAGCGAGCCAGCTCTCCTGTCACCAGTAGAGGCGATAAGTCGAGGTTTTATGTCTTTTAAGAAGTGTTTAGCACTTTGACTCCATGGGCAACTTGAGTAGTTCAGTCCTTTACTAAATACATATAAAAATACTTAGATAAATAATCTTAATCTAGTGATAAGGTGACAGAAATTTACCTGAGCTACAGAAGTTAAACAAATTTCATTATACTCTAAGTATTTTATAAAATAATTAATATATTTTATATGCCAATTTTTTTATTCGTCTTATACGATCCCAGCATAGCCAGAAGTCCTTGTCCAAAGTAACGGGATATACGACGCGGTGTGTGATACACGCGCGGGAACTTCGTCAAATTAGTGTTAATTGTAGACATTTTGTATTTAACTAGCTTTGCCCTCGGCTCCGGCCGCGTTCAGGTGACTAAATACCAAATTCTTATGTTTTACATATTAGTATACTCTTACAATGCAGTTTTTGTATTTTTTCTCAGAAATGAGATATTTTCCCGCAGTAAAAAGTCATACCAAATTTCATCAAAATCTGTCCAGTGGTTGTCTCGTGATGCGGTAACAGACAGACAGACAGACAAAAATTCTAAAAACTATAGATTCTGACTCTGTATCGATATTAATGTCTATTTCATATTGATTTTCCAAAAAATATTTAATGTACAGATTCGACTTAGTTCCAATTTTATTATATGTATAGACTACGTTTCTTACTTTTTTAACCTCTTTTTTTAATGAAAAAATGATTTACAATTTTCATATTATAGTGACTTTAGGATATATTAAAAATATGTAATAATCCTTACTAATATTATAAATGCGAAAGTAACTCTGTCTGTCTGTTTGTCTGTCTGTTATCTTTTCACGCTTAATCCGCCAAACCGATTTAGTTAAAATTTGATATGAGAACAGTTTAAGACCCTGGGAAGGACATAGGATAATTTGTATCCCGAAATGAAGAGGATGGAAGTTTTATGGGAAATTATAATTATAGAGATTTTTTATAGCCGATTAAAAATTTACATTTCTTCCTAATAAATATTTAAAAGCAGATCTTTATAGTAATCAGAAAACCTAAAGTAAAAATAATCAATTTTTATTAATAATCGTAGATAATATTGTAATACGCCAAAAGTAATTGAAAGTAACGAATTTTGTTCTTTGAAGTCCATTAAAAATGAATTCAAAACCTAGATCATAATAAAAAAAAACTACTATTGTTTGCTTACTTTCTTGATGTTCTTATGTATTCAGCACTTTTTACGTCCCAGTGCTGGGCACAGGCCTCCCTTCAGTACGAGGGGGATCAGGCCATAGCCCACCACGCTGGCCAAGTGTGGGTTGGCGGACCATAGTGCGGACGGTAAGGCGGATGTTTGTAGTGTTATGTGAATTCAACGGCAGTAAAGCGGCCCTCGGAAACACTGTATTCACTAAGGTCCTTGTCCATAATAACGGTACTAGGGTATGTATGACGATGCGTTTACGTTTTGAGAGAGATTCATCCGTAACATTCGTAATATAACATAGAAACGTATTAAAATATTTTAAAAGAAATTCTATACTTTCTATTTGCTATTTAGTTTATGGCTATTTATTATTTCTTGTGGATTTGTATATTTCTAAAATAAGTTTTTTTGTGTTTTGATTTCTTAATGTCATATACATATTATATATATATATATATATATATATATATATATATATATATATATATATATATATATATATATATATATATATATATATTATATATATATATATATATATATATATTATACCATAGCTTCAAACGATAGGTTAAAGCACGTTAGTTCTTATAAGGCAAAGCACGTGTCGCCTGTCGGGCATCGAACGGCCTTGCGCTACGTCACTAACTGTACCCCGGCCAATGTACGCTGATGAAAATAAGCTATATATAGGGTACTTGAAATGAATTCTTTAGTCTCTACTGTAAATTTGGATGTTAAATTATATCTTATAGTTCTAACTCCTAGTGTTTCGTTTAGTATTATTGCGCACATACATATATACTAGCGTTTTCTCGCGACTCCGCCCACACTTTATAACTTTGTAGAATTATATTTCACTTTCGTAGGTTGTAGTGTGATGTAAGCTAATAACCTTCTTAATTTAATAGGCTATAAAATACTAAAATTGTTTTTTTTTTTAATCAGACCAGTAGATCCAGAGATTAACGCGTTCAAACAAACTGATCAGTTTTATCTATACAGATAAATAATTGAAGTGTCTATTTTTTATGTGAAAATAACAGCTTTTTACTAAATGCATAATAAACTATATACGGTAGCTAATAAGTTTTTTTTTTAATTTTTATCTGTCGGTTTTTCTATCTATTTATTCCGGTTAATCTCCGAAACGGCTAGACTGATTTTGACGGGACATTCACTGGCCGGTAGCTGATGTTATATAGAATAACTTAGGTTACTTTTATTTTGGAAAAAGAATTTGGGTTCCATTAAAAAAACGTAGCTAGGGACGCACCTGATTGAAGCGAAGTAGCTACATAGTTTCTTATTTTTTTAACATATATATTTTAATACATATATTCAATTAGCAACTCGTTTGCTTAGATGCATCCCTGTGTGATTAAAAGTAGCCGATGAAATACTCGGTCATAATATATTAGTACACTAAATTTTATCGAAATTAGTCCAGCCGTTTTAGGGAGAAAAAGTAACAAACATACGTACACACATAAAGCATTTTCTCTACAATTGTATTGTACATACAACAAAACACCAAAATAACATGAGTGGGGCTAGGATATGGACTCGTTAGCGCTCAGCCAAGCGTGTTCTCAGTTAGCCACTACGTCACTTAACTGTACCGCACGTGGGCATGCACTCATTGTGATTATTAAAGCAATGGCTTACATTCTAAGTTATGTTTTCAATACATAGTGTTTACTGTTTATAAATATACATCTTTATTTATAGCTATTATTAACTGTATTTATATATTTATATGTATACTAGTGTCTCACCCTCGCTCCGCTCGGGTCCGTTCTTAGGTACCTACGTTTTAATGGTTAGTAAAGATTTCCCAGAAATGAGATATTTTCCCGTAATAAAAAGTATACTAAATGTTGACCTGGATACCCAGCTATCATACCAAATTTCATCAAAATCTATCCAGTGGTTTTCTCGTGATGCGTTTCCAAATGACTATTTCAATAAGATTTTCCAAAAAATATTTAATGTACAGATTCGACTCAGAATTTTATTATATGTATAAAAAAAATGTAATTATAACCTGCAGATTTTAGCCCGTTAAGCACAGAGCATAGGTACATTCTAACAATAATACCTACATAAAATGGCAAAAGAAATATCTAGACTAAATGATGCCCTAATTATAAGCAACATTGTATTCTAATGAGAGAACGACATAATAATTATTAATTATATTATTAGTTTATATATACATCTTATATCTAGGCAGTGATAGCCCAGTGGTAACGCGTTTTCTTGGGAAACCAAGTGAAGTGGGTTCAAGTCCCGGGTCTCGCACCTTTAATATTGTCATGTGCGAATCATTTCTGACCTGATTACAACTTGCCTTACGGTGTGATCCCCCTCGTACTGAAGGAAGGCCCGTACCCAGCAGTGGGACTGTGATGAAAAATTAAAAAAAATCTGGATCTCAACATTCCTTATTAGAAAGCCTACGTTACACAATAAGAGCACATTTCTTAACTTAATATAGTTATTTATAAAAATATAGTGTATCAATGAAAATCACAATTACAAGCTAACTTAGCATGCAAATAATAATGTTGAAATAAAAAATGTTTGTTGCTCACTTAAGTTCTAAAAATAACAACACCAACTATACCTACCTAAGGATCATCCAGGTGAACCCAGTAGTACGCAATTTGTTTCATTTTATAAAAATCTGTCAAGCCACTTAGGACCAAACGAAAAGTAGAATTATAAACAAACTAACACCGGGATTTTATATATTATAACTTTAACTATATATGAATTATATCTATAAATAAACACATATAATATATCGGGATTTCTGGACTGAATCCGTCTTTACATCCGTGAGCTAAATATAATAACGGTCGGGGCGTTCATACGTGAAAACAATCTGAATAGACAGACGGACGGATCTAGTTCTGTATCGTACAGTTACCAGTATACAATGTAAAGAAGAACAAACTACATGAGTATTTTTTGGATTCAACAGATTGTAATAAAATTTAGTTATGTATACATATGTAGACACTTACCTCGCGATAAGGGCAAATTTTAAAGCTCTTATAAATGCGACTTTTTCAATAATACACACTTACTATAAAACTAAATCATCCATATCCATATTAATATTATAAATGTGAAAGTTTGTGAGGATGTATGGATGTTTGTTACTCTTTCACGCTAGAACGGCTGAACGAATCTGGATGAAATTGGCACAGAGAGAGATTATAGTCTGGAATAGTACATAGATTATTTTTATCACGGAAAAATGTACGGTTCCCGTGGGATAGATTTGTTTTTGTCTAGAGACGAACCCAAAGCGAAGCGACCGTGAGTCGCTAGTATAACATTACCTTTTGAATGTTACCTTACATTTTTCTATTTTAAGCCATTAAAAAAATTACCCAAATAGCCTTTTAATTTCATTAGATATCGTGTAACATAACATACATACAAATAAAATCGTTTTTGAAATTTTCACTTTTTTAACCATCTTGGAGTTACCGTATGTAATTATCAAATATAAGTTATATTCATTCAATATTAAGTTCAACATTTTGCAATTCTCTAACAGGTTGTTGCATAATATTTTCTTAGATTCACGCGAATGTTTGACATTATTAAATAAAACTATATTTTCGGATTATTTCGCGGATTTTTTGTTGCATTTAATGCTCTATTAATTGTTATTGTGGCAAATATTTTTTAAAATAAAATTGTCACGATGTCTATTAAGTGATTTCGTACTAATTCGATTGTTACAGTGTAACTATTAAGTTAGAGTTTTTGTAATAGTTTCATATAAGTTGCATTATTTGGCATTGCATCGTTTTTGATGTTTTTATTTTGACTACGTCTTAACTGAGAAACATTTTTGATTTTATAAAAAATTAAAACCTATAATTAATATAACTTTATTCTTTCGAAATAACTTTAACTAACCAAGTCAAATCAGGTTTACCTCAGACTAAAGAATTTTACAACAGATGGAGTCCACCAAAATGAATGTCAAAGTCACAAATAGTATCGTGATTTGCTGTTTATCCTACTACTTTAAATACCATACAGATTGTGTACTTTCCTTAAATAATACAGACAGACATACAGACAGACTATATAATATATGTATCTTTATAAGAAAAATATATGTATATTTAATTTTTATTTCAATTTTGTACCACTATTTATCTTAATCTCATTACTCCATAAACTTCATAAGGGAAGAAACGTATCGACAATATTATCCCAGATATCGAATCAGTGACCACCAACTTAATACCTCATCACTAAAAAAGCTTTAAACCCAAACTTTAAAACTCGTAATATCGATGTCATGTGAACTAAATTAAACCGCTTTTTAGTGGCAATTCTTAGACATTTCACTTTTTGAGCCCCCTTTTCTCCGCGACCGCGAAACCTCCTTTCCAACTAAGGTACGTGATGCGCGGCTATTAAAATGACGCTTTGTACTCTTGACCTATTCTGCTTACCAAAAAGTGGCAAATTAGTAGCATTTACACGCACTAGTTAAGTTTACAATTGTTTTAAGTCAATCTCTTGGCACGGTTCAGCAAAATAAGAGAGTTTGCTGAAGTAGAGCAATTTAGTTACTCACTCATATGTATATATCCTTATATAAAATGTATGTAAAATATTATCTTAAGAATTACTTACGTGATTTAAGTGTATGTTTGTCCTGGTTTTATTAAGCCTACGTAAATTATCTTGACTTTTATGGAAAGTTGAAAGTTGAAAAGCTACACATAAAAACAGCTGTAAAAACCCTTAGCCCATGGAGTCAAAGTACCAAATACTTCTCAAAAGACATAACACTTTGTCTTAGCATCTCCACTGGTGAGAAGAGATCCGGCTCATTTTTGCCCAAAGAATCGGCGTTGCCATTCAACGGGGGAATGCGGCTAGCATTCTTGCCACTATTCCACGCGGACATGACTTGTACAGTAATTATTAAGTATACATTTGTTTTGTATAATAGTGATCCTACTTGCTGTGCCAGCGGTCGCGGGTTCAAGTCCCGCTGAGGGCATTCGTTTGTGTGATAACCACGAATGTTTGTACTCCAGTCATGGGTAAAATACACATTTACCTATTAGATATTCATATCTTAAAATATTGTCGGCTGTATAATAAATACATATATTTATTGTTGATTTTTTTTAAAACCGTCCAACCGATTTCGATAAAATTTATATGGGACCACCTGGAAAGTATATCCTTTGAAACAAAAAAAAAAAATAATAAAGAAAAAAAAAATCCGACGAATTGAGAACCCCCTCCTTTTTAAAAGTCTGTTAAAAAGAACATAATATTGCATATTATAAACAATAAAATTATGAGTCACATCTTTATTATGGGGCTTTCCCATAATCTTTAAATACTAATGTAAAATATAAAAATAACAAGAACACGCAAATCGAAAGTGTTTTCCTCGTAAACTTAAAAAGCTTCGTCACTTAACTTTTACTGTTATTAATCAATAATAACTTTCCTCTCGATGCGTCACGATCATATTACAGATTCGAAACAGGATAGTGACCAAATGTGACCTAAATACGCCTCGGAATGCCAAAGAAGCCTAATAAGGTACCATTTTTGTATATTTTATGGAATTCATATATTGTGGTTTGCTGTATATGTGAGGGCTTTACTATCTAAACATATAATAAAATTGTAACTGAGCCGAATCTGTACATTAAATATATTTTGGAAAATCTGATTCAAGTAGTCATTATTATCGAAACAGATTCTATTGTTTTTTGAATTTTTGTCTGTCTGTCTGTCTGTCTGTCTGTCTGTCTGTCTGTCTGTCTGTCTGTCTGTCTGTCTGTCTGTCTGTCTGAGAACGCCTCATAAGAAAACCACTGGGCAGATTTGGATAAAATTTGGTATGGCGATAGCTGGTTATCCGGGCCAACATATAGGATACCTTTTATTGCGGGATAATATCTCATCTTTGAGAAATCTATACTAAACCTTAATATTTACAATACGTGAAAATTCTATGTATGGATGTTACATTTCTCAAATAAGTTTTATTTTAAGCAAAAATAAATAATATTTTTTAATTAGCATGACACTTAATAAGTCCAATTAACTACAGGTTAAAACATTATATAATCTTTTGAGTAAATAATATTGGAGTTTGCATAAATCCTTAAAATAATATACTAATGATAACGCGCTCCTTTGGGAAACCAAGCGATGTGGGTTTAAATCCCAGGTCTCGCACTTCTGATATTTTCATGTGGGAATCATTTCCAACATGATTACTACTCGACTTACGATAAAGAAAAACATTGTGAGGTAACTTGCATGTCTGAGCGAAGCTAACAAGTTTTCGAAATATGTACGTGAAATCTGCAACCCAGCACTTGGTCAGCGTGATGGGCTATGGCCTGATCGCATTGAAGGGAAGCCCGTGCCCAGTAGTGGAACGTTTAAGATTTCTGAATAATACTACTATTAATTATTGTAACACACAAACATTCGCATTTTATTATATAAGTATGTATAATTTACATAAAAGCCCGCAGTCAAAAGCCACTTATTACATTCCCAGTAACAAAGAAAAAAGTTTAAACAAACCACTTGTAATAAATAAAAGATTATGAAAACAATAAATTCAAAAACGAAAAACGATCTCGATGGTAGAGATAGTCAGTCCATCTGGTTTGGAAAAATGTATTGAGGTCAGTGCACCGTTAGCGGGAGTTAAACCTGTTCCTTTTCGGCAGGACTTTATTGTAGAATAGTATGCTTACGAATGCCTCAAAGAAAAATTAAGATGACTTCGCCAGACACAAATTTGTAATTAAAGTTTTAGATTCCATTTGAATTTACATCAAAATCGAATTATTATTTTTTATATATTACATGTAATTGTAAAAAAACGTTATCTTCTATTACTATACAACGATTATATATTATTCTGTCGGAGACATATATATTTTATACTATATACGAGTCTTGCTACGTGTATACATTTTTGTAATCGCCTCTTAAATTGGGTAACAAATATAGGTTGAACTTTATATATCTCACACAAAAACACACAAATTGGCACCTAAGATCCGCCATTTTAATTTTTCATTATATCTATATACACTATGACACTCGCGTTATAAGGACAAATCCAACGACATATGGATCATCAAAATCGGTTGCGCCTTTTAGTAATTACAAGGGAACATAGGGTTGGACATACATACATACATACAGGTAAAAAACGTCCACCTTTGGGGTTCGCAGTCGATTAAAAAGAGGTGGTTAAATGTTATAGGAAGATTTTCCTCTATAATTAACCATTTTCGATCCTAGAAAACACATTCTGGAGCTAATTACTTATAGTATATTCTTAACATGACAGACATACAAAAGATGTAATATAAATATATAGATATAATCTAACAAAAACTTACAGTTTTCTTTCCTAATCAAAGCCGGGACGAGTCACTCAAATTGATTGGCAAATCATCTCACACAATTGTATGTGATTGTACACTTGTGCCTAAACAGTTATAACTTGCCCTGAATAAAAACCATTAGTTAAGTATTGTTATATCAATAATGCTACATCTTTAGATATTTTAATATTACATTATTACCATTTTATAATATTTTAAAGTAAAGTCTCTTTTTCTATACATATAATAAAACTCTGAGTCGAATCTGTACATTATTTTTTTTTATATAAAACTCATTGAAATAGTCATTATTATCGTTACAGAGGCCAAATCTATAGTTTTTAGAATTTTTGTCTGTCTGTCTGTCTAAACACATCACAAGAAAGCCACTGGATAGATTTTGATGAAATTTGATATAATAATAGCTGGTTATTCAGGTCAACATATAGACATCATATATTATAGTAAACCTTAAAACCTAACTAAGGACGAACCCGTGCGGAGCGAGGGTGAGTCGCTAGTTTAAAAATAAAGCTATATTTTTTAAGATTTTTGGAAAGTTCCGTAAGATACAATTATTATTGTTATTTTCAAGTCCACGACGCAAAAAGAGGGGTGTCTGTGGCATCGTAGCGTCTAAGCGGATAAACCGATTTTAATTTAGATTTTTTTGGTTGAAAGGTGACTTGAGAGTGTTTTAAGAAAATCCTGTCAGCCATTTGTAAGCTATCAGCTCTATTCTAGGTGGTAAAAGGATATTAGCAACTTCCACAGATCTAATCCATTCGCGACTTGGTATCCCGTTACTTCAATGATATGGTAACCTTGGCCTGATGCTGCAGCGTTACCTGGAATCTGCAAGACGCTCAACTCTTTACTAAAATATTACAGATATATTGTGTTTAGGCTAATTAAAATGGCTTCAATGAAGGAATTCATTGTGATGGGGAATTTTAAAATTTTCAATTTAATTTTCTTAATAACATTTGATATCTAAATTTTGTTGTAAAATGTTCATATTTTTAAAATTTGTTTCACTTAAAGGCACATTTATTTTTAGATTCCGTCTTCACGCAAACTTTATTAATCATTTCTACCTATTTATATAACTTGAAGGTGTAGTTACAATAAATATTTATATTATGTTTTTTTTTCATCGTGAAAGTGACGCAGTAAATTCTGATTGACTCATACAAATTTTTATTAATGACTTTATAAGTAAAACTTCTAGCTTCAGCAATTCCTCGTTCATTTAATTACACTACTATTTAAACACTATATCCCCACCGTTGGGTGTAATGTGGCGCCATCTATCTTCTACATTACCCCACGGTGGATGACAATGCTTTTAAAATATTAAAAATATAACAAACTCATATCTTTATTAATATTATAAAATACTAGCATTGCCCGCGGCTCCGTCCGCGTTCAGATGACCAAAAACCAAATTCTTAGGTTTTACATATTATACTCTTACAATGCAGTGTTTGTATTTTTTCTCAGATATGAGATATTTTCCCGCGGTAAAAAAAAGTATCCTATATATTGACCCAGATAACCAGCTATCATCATACCAAATTTCATCAAAATCCCTCCAGTGAATTTTCCGTGATGTGGTAACAGACAAACATACAGACAGACAGACAGACAAAAATTTTAAAAACTAAAAAATTGGGGTCTGTATCGATAATAATGACTATTCCAATAAGATTTTCTAAAAAATATTTAATGTACAGATTCGACTCAGAATTTTATTATATGTATAGATAAAATAAAATTATAACTTACGAAATATGAAGAATAAATCTATAAATAATGAATTATAATCTATTAAGATACTATAATTATCAAGAATCAATTGAGCAACTATAACTAACAAAATATTTACCTCATTGGGTAATCGAAACCCCGATACCTTGTTTTAAATAAATATACAAAATATTGAATTTATTATATTATTATACCTTACTTATGTCCCTTATATGAATATATATTATTTTACTTGAAAATAGTCTATGACTTTCTTTCAAAGGCTTCTAAAACCAAACCAATGTAAAAAATGGTTTATTCTATTAGAACAAACATCCAAGCAAGTTAGTTTAGGAGTTAAAAAATAGTTAGTGAGTCAGTTTAGTGAGTAAATGTATATAATAAGACTTATAATTAGCAAATAATATACATAAATCTGAAGTTGCCATCGAATTCTTTAGACTGCCTCTGTAGGTCTCGTCACGTATGACAGGTGACATGTATAGCGGGCCTGAGCCTATCGACCGCATTTTTGATTCACATCTTCTTTAAAACGTGAATTATAAAATAAAACCGTTTTGATTATTTTAACCGACTTAATAGAAGGAAGTACTAAGCACCAGATGTTTTTTGAGTGGCTTTGGTATATCGATTTTAATTTTTTAAATGAATATATTAAAATAATCCGGATAGGGAATGAATTATATTTTAACTTTTTTGAAGTCGGTAAGCCTTTTAGTATTTCCGAAGTTAATATATGTCCAGTAAAAGATTTTCTTTTCATATACAGTTTTCTTTTACCCGGAGTTTTCTTTGCGGAATTCAATAATAGTAGATAGTAACTTCTTACTTTATTTCATACTCTCGCCAATGTAGTGATACATATATGTAAATGTGTACCTACTAAGTACATATACAATACAAATGATTAAGTACTTTTGACTTACATCTATACTATAAAGAGGCAGAGTTTGTTTGTACGCTCTAATCTCAGGAACTACTAATCCGGTTTGAAAAATTCTTTTTGCATTAGATACCCCGTTTATTGAGGAATATTATAGGTTATAAATCATATATTATATAGTCTATCTATCCTATAAAAACCGTTAAAACGTACCCTGGGAAGAACCCGAGCGAAGCCAGGGTGAGTATATGTATATGAGTATAGTATGAATATAGAGCAAAGACAAAATAGCTCAGTACCTTTTTCTCCTGCATTTTTGCCCTTTTTAACGTCCAATTGCTGGGCACTGTTCTCCCTTCAATATTTGTTTATATAGATATGTAAATTCTGTTCAAATAGATTTTCTTCAAATTTTCAGCACTAGGCGCAACCTACTTTGGTTAAATATTCAATATGAAGTCATATTGTATATATCATTAGTAATCGCTCTCATGTGTACTGTTTGTCCATTCCGATCATAACCATACGGCAAGTAAATATGTATCGCATTAATAAGTGATAAGTGATTAAGTTGTAATTAAAACTTGTTTGTTTTATTTAAATTTACAAATGTAAATACAAAAGTTTTTCGTGTTTAATGCTATATGTGCGTCTTTTTAGGGTTCCGTACCCAAAGGGTAAAACGGGACCTTATTACTAAGACCGTCCTGTCGCTGCCCGTCCGCTTGTCTGTCTGTCCCTCTGTCCGTTTGTCACCAGGCTGTATCTCATGAACCGTGATAGTTAGGCAGTTGAAATTTTCATAAATGATGTATTTCTGTTACTGCTATAACAACAAATACTAAAAAACAGAATAAAATATTAAAGGGGGCTCCCATACATCAAATGTGATTTTTTTGCTTGTTATTGATAACGGCAACAAGTAGACGCTTGAAATATTCACATAATATTTAGTTATATATTCACTTTAATAATAAATAATTAAATTAAAATAAAACAAATATTTAAGGGCCCATACAACAAACGTGATTTGTTTTTGCCGTTTTTATGGATAACTAGCGACTCACCCTCGCTTCGCTCGGATTCATCCCTAGGTACGTTTTAAATTAAAATGCCATCACATATGCCATCGCGGACTTTTCTGTAGACCTATATACACAATTCCACCATACATTATTTTCTTATATCTCAAAGGGTTTAGGCAGCGTTTTTGTTGAAAGCTCCCAGACGGCTTATTTTTTTCCGACACCTCTAACAAATATCGTTATATTTTAGCTAATGTATACAAACACTTAACAAATTACCTATATACTAAAACCTTCCTCTTGAATCACTCTATCTATTAAAAAAACTGTATCAAAATCCGTTGTGTAGTTTTAAAGATCTAAGCATACATAGGGACAGACAAACAGCGGGAAGCGACTTTGTTTATACTATGTAATGATGGTACGGAACCCTTCGTGCGCGAGTCCGACTCGCACTTGGCCGTTTTTATTCAGATTAGATTAATTCCCAATATAAAATTTCATCCCATTTTCAACCTTTTAAGGGATGTCCTTTTCAGAGTCTCAAACTATCTTCAATTACCAAACTACTTATATTATTATTACTAACTTACCAAATTTCATCTAAATCGGTTCAGTAGATCCAGAGATTAAAGCGGGACTCAAACCTACCCGCTGATACAGCAAATAGGGTCACTACAAACTAAGCCAAAGGTATCGTCAAATAAAACAATTCAAACAACGTAATATAAAACAATTAAGCAACTCAAATCGCCAGACGTGGATAACTCGCGTTTTTAAAAGCTCCCGTTGAATGAGAAGCCACAATTACTCAAAAACCCGTTACGCTATTAAATTAAACTTTTAATATCGACTGTCTAGATGAATACGAGCCGGCATTTTAATAAATCACTAAATACAGTGCGAGAGAGATAATGTTATCTTTTTATTCAATGTCAGGTTGATGTAAAATGTCTGTTTGTTTGTCACGGCTACTGGATTTATACACTATTACTTTTATATAATACTAGCATTGCCCGCGGCTCCGCCCGCGTTCAGATGACCAAAAACCAAATTCTTAGGTTTTACATATTAGTATACTCTTACAGTTTTTGTATTTTTTCTCAGAAACGAAACATTTTCCCACGATAAAAAGTATCCTATATGTTGACGCGGATAACCAGCTATCACCATACCAAATTTCATCAAAATCCCTCCAGTGGTTTTTTTGTGATGCGGTAACAGACAGACAGACACACAGACAAAAAATCTAAAAACTATAGATTTGGCCTCTGTATCGATAATAATGTCTATTTCAATAACATTTTCCAAAAAATGTTTAATGTACAGATTCGGCTTAGTTACAATTTTATTATATGTAAAGACTAGTAGAACCCGCGGCTTCGCATGCGTTCAATCTACAAAAAATCTTTAGCTTTATGTTATACAGCGTCTCACCCTCGTTTCGCTCGGGTTCGTCACTAAGTACGTTTTAAATAGATATAAATATATAGTTATTAGCCAGCGTTAGCCATATAAATTTAAAATTTTCATTAATTTTTCTGATGTTTTAATACTTACTATCCTATTCCGGACTAAGAGAAATCCAAAAAATCAAATATCATAAAAATTGGTATGGTAGAATAGATTATGTATAATCAATAATCTTCTTCTCTGGGATACACTATTGCAATTTTCTTAGAGATTTCTAATTTTTTTGAAAATAAATTATAACCTATGTAACTTCCTGATAGATAGTTTTCTATTAGTGAAAAAATGGTTAAAATCGGTCCAGTAGTTTCGGAGCTTATTCGTTACAAACAAACAAACAAAAAAAATCTTTCCTCTTTATAATATAGATACAGATGTACTTAAATATATATAAAATACCTATTTTTATATGCCATGTACTTAGAATTATGTACACCTAATTTTTATAACTTAAACTAAATTTGGAAAATGTTCATATGTTAAAATGTGATTATTCAGAAAAATATAATTTATTGTTTGTTTACTACTTACTGTCTTTAATATTTATTTAAAAAAAATATACTATAAAAACGGGCTATTTTCGCACATTTTAAAATACAGTAATATTAGATTATACCTTTTTAAAATAAATTGCTTTCTTTCCTACTAGTTAAGTGAAAAAATGGCATACGATTATTATTACGCCAAATCAGCTTGAGCCCAGCAGGTGCGCTCGCGCCGAAATGTCAAGAGCCAACGCCGAAGTTTGAAAAATAACCGTAATCATTTACTATTATTACATGGAGTTAAACACATTTTGTTAAAAAAAATAAACACCTACTTCGCATATATTTCTAAAAACTATAAATCATTAATAATCTATACATATAATAAAATTGTAACTGAATCGAATCTGTACATTAAATATTTTTTGGAAAATCTTATTGAAATATACTTTATTATCGATACAGAGGCCGAATCTATAGTTTTTAGAATTTTTGTTTGTCTGTCTGCCTGTTACTGCATCACAGAAAAACTACTGGAGGGATTTTGATGAAATTTGGTATGGTGATAGCTGGTTATGCGGGTCAACACATAGGATACTTTTTGCCGCGGGAAAATGTCTCATTTCTGAGAAAAAACACAAAAACTTCAATTCAAGAGTATACTAATATGTAAAACCTAAAAATTTGGTTTATAGTCATCTGAACGCGGGCGGGTCTGCGGGTAATGCTATTTATATTATACAATTTTTACCCGCGGATCCGCTTACATGGTACGCACGAAGGTTTAAGGTAGCTTATTTCTGTTACATGCATGCAATCTATGTTCAAGCCAAATTACATCGAAATCTGTTCATTTGTTTTTAATATACGGTAAGATAAGGTAAAAATAGACAGACAAGGTTACGTGACTCTAAATTTTAATGTATATAATGCGTAAAAGGTAATGAATAATTTCAAATATTAACTTATAAATAATAACAAAATATAAAAGCGCGTTTATATATTAAACACACATTATACATGAGTCGAATAAAAGTAAAATAAAAACTGCATTGTAACAATATAAAAATGATTTTCAACGTAAATATGTGAAGCGTAAATTGTATCTATAACTAGCCACTTAACTTCGCTTCGCTCGGTTGCGTCCCTAGGTATGTTTTGATTTTTTTGAACGGAACCCTAATTCATTTTCTAAAATAAAAGTAGCCTAAGTTATTCCTTATAACATAAACTATCTGTCAATGAAAGCCCCGTTATAATCAGTCCAGCCGTTTTGGAGATTATCCGGGACAAACATACAAACAAACAAAAATTGTAAAAATTGTGTTTTTCTTATATAATTTCATATGCATTTAGTAAAAAGCTGTTTAAAATTACACTAACAGACACTTCAAATTTTATTTATTTGAATAAATTAAAACTTTACCTTATCTACCGATTTAAAAGTTGAAACATTAAGAAAAAAAACTGATATAGTTAATAAAAAAAAAGTATACATTCCAAATTGTTTTTAAGTATTTCCATTCAACACCTTTTCGAGAACCTTGACATGAGGCAGGTGCTATACTTATGTGACGCCATAAATAAATATCTGTCTTCATTCGCTACAAAATATCTAACAAATTCATATAATAAGATTAAACTAAGCAAAACCCTGGATAATTGACATGTAGTGTACAATGTAGTGTACACTCTTTTTCTAGTACTAATTAATATATATGTATTCAGCCCTTTTTAACGCCCTACTGCTGACCTGACGGATCAAGCAATAGTCCACTACGCTGGCCAAGTGCGGCTTGGCGAACTTTGCATGTCTTTCGAAAACTTGCTAGGTTCTCTCAGACATGCAGGTTTCCTCACGATGTTTTCATACACCGTAAGACAAGTGGTAATATTTCATCTACGAATCATTTTCATATTTCTATATTAGAGATGCTAGACCCGGGATTTGAACCTGCTTCACTCGGATTCCCAAGCGCGCGCGTTCCCACTGGGCTACCACGTGTTACCTACATCTCGCGGCAAGGATGAAACGTGTATGTCTCCGACTGCATAATACTACATATATTCCTTCGTCAACTTGTTGTCATCTTTTTAATTAGCTTTTATGAAGTCGGGTTTTTAATTTTATAATATATTTTTTTATTATTCCCAATATTTCAAATGCTTTACAACAAACACAGATTCGGGAGAGACTAAGGTTTTTGACGTCTCATATCGTTATAATATTCACAGACGGTGTCAATCCTACTATTTAAATATAATTGGACCCAGTTATGCAAAAAACAGCCATGTGCGTAAAAGTAGCAGCAGAGTTATTAACATTTTGTTATAAAAAATAAAATAATTATAAAAAATAAACAATATTAATATAAATATTGTTCAATTTTAAAATAACTAGAAAAACAAAACATAACCCAAGTGCAACTATCGACAGAAACATGCTTATAACTCTGTTGGTACTTTTACGCACATGGCTGTTTTTGCATAATTGAATCCAATTATTCCACCTACATAGCGTCCTTAAATTTCTGAGATCTTCTATCTACTTACAAACAAATATTACAGGAGGAACATAAAACGACTTTATTAAGAAAAAAAATCGTGGACAATTTTGATAGAACAAATAAGTTTGTTAGTGTTTACGTTTTTTTTATTATATCATAGTTTATACAGTTAGCATTATGTTCCTTTTGCCAAATGATGGCATTAAAACAAAATTTTGCGCAGAAGTGCTTGTTAGGAGCTAATGCTAGTTACGATTGTATAATAGAAAAATTGTGAAAATATCTTATAAGTTACAAACAAAAAAACTCAAATAGTCTCTTTCAAAGTCGGTCAAGATCTGATTTAGTTCATTTCTTATTTATTCATACATATTTTTTATTACAAATTTTCATTAATTGCTTACATCAATGAAATATTTGAAGCAATACTATGAGAACTGTTGTTAATTACTAATTATCTTAAGTAGCTGAACGTATCATGTAACGGGAGATAACATTTCGCACTGACCGTTAGCGATAGCTTTTTATTGCCAAAGTAAATGTTCGCCAGATTTCGGCATTGTTCTCACGATTAGACACTTTGTATGGGTGATCGTTTTATTGAATCTCGTTTATCGCTTTAGTTAGTTTATTTTTGATTCCTTGAAACTATACGAACAGTACATATAATTACTACTATTTGAAAAAAAAAATTACTTAGAAATAAAATTTAAATGTCTATATAAAATTCTGTAATATCCCTATTTATTACAGTCCAAATAATAATGAAAAAAAATTCTACACATATAATAAAATACTGAGTCAAATCTGTACATTAAATATTTTTTTTAAGAATCTTATTGAAATAGTCATTATTATTGATACAAAAGCCAAATCTATAGTTTATAGATTTTTTGTCTGTCTGTCTGTCCGTCTGTCTATCTGTCTGTC
The DNA here is from genome assembly GCA_951806755.1 of Brenthis hecate. NCBI lineage: Eukaryota > Metazoa > Arthropoda > Insecta > Lepidoptera > Nymphalidae > Brenthis > Brenthis hecate. The sequence goes on along the minus strand of OX638271.1, from coordinate 7,385,052 downwards.
TGTCTCCGAACGTATCACGAGAAAACCAGGACATATTTTGATGAAGTTTGATATGATGATAGCTGCGTATCCGAGTCAACATATAGGATACTTTTTACTGCGGGAAAATATGTCATCTCTGAGAAATCTATACTAAGCGTTAAAATTTGACTAGGGACGAACCCACGCGGAGAAATGGTCGCTTGTAATTTACATATCTGCATGCATCCGATATTTCGAGATAGACAATTTAGGTAAAACTAACAAAGGCAATTTTTTGACATAATATGTGAGTGAAACAGCGGACAAAATAAATTAAAAAATAAAAACGGAAGCTACCTAACAACCTCTTAAATAATTAACAAGCCATGAAAAATCCCTTTTACACGATACTTCTACAAAAGTGAAGGAAAACAATGCGAGGAAACCTGTATGTCTGAACATAACTACATAATTTTCTAAAGACATGTGCCCACCAACCCGTACTTGGCTAGCGTGGTGGATTATAACCTAATAATCACAAAACCGAGTATCTACTATTTTTTATCAACTTCCAAAAAGGAGGTTTTATCTATTACATATTCGATACATTATTCCAATTTAAACGATATATTGAAACTAAGTCGCGTTAATAAACACACAGCGTACATGAAAATATAAATTATCGCAGGCGAGTACGGAACACTATCAACAGCCTTTCTCTCTAATATGGCTCATAAAGCAGAAAGCTCTTACACTCTTGACCTAGAAACCGTGACAGCCACTTATCCATACCGTACTTAAGCCGCTCCGCCAATAAACAATAGGCAAATAATGTATGTAATGAAACGATAATTTGGCATAAACAAGTTTTGATTAAACTTAGCAGTGTTAATAGTTAATTTTATAATAAAACAACTATGAAATAGAAGAAATGATACAATATTTGAAGTTTTTGATTAATTAAAATAGCAGAAACTAAATATTTTGGGTCATTTTCGTGATATTTTGGTGGTGTTGTAATAATTATAAAGCAAATATTTTTAATAAAACATATAAGATTCGTATGTATATTTAATAATTTAACTTATTAAATTTACTCAAAAAACATAAAAAGCTAAAAATAAAACAATAAAAAGGCCTACTCCACTCAAAGCAGAGCGATGTGAACTTACATTTTTTACAAGGCTTTAACATGACCTAGTAACCAAACAAGATAATTAGCGAAGTGATGAAGCCCGAGCAGATCACATCTCAATCACGCGCAGCCTCCACAAAAACTTAACAGTCTCTTCAATCGACCCGAATCGATCGACGTGTTTTTACAATAACTAATGAGTGCTTAATTATTCGTGTCTTTTAAAAAAAATTAGATATAGATAGAAATATTATGATAGAAATTGATTGAGATAGCGTTATTCATTAAATAAAAAGTTTTTGCGAGCTATATTAGAAATAAATATAAACATAAATAATAAAGATCGTTGTGGTACAGTCGATGACTTTGATTAAACTAATAAGTCTATAGTCGCAAGTTCGATTTTGTTTATTATTTTGCCGATTACAATAAAACATCTCCTTGTTTTTACAGCAGAGTTATCTGAAAAACAAAAAAGTTTTATCAAAATCCATCCAGTCGTTTTGGAGCGAGATGTTATGCTATTAACATGATAGATAACTATTTTCGAATGCATTATGGCAATATTGGATTATATATTAAACCGTTTATCTCCTATCAATTTAGAGATACGTATAAATATACAGATAAGGACATACATACAGACATTTTATCGTAAATAAGACATTTTCTATACAAGTGAGATATCGCCGCGTAGATCGACCCAATATTGTAGTTATCGCGTATCAGAATATCTTTATTACATATACTCTAGATGATATTTCCTGTTAAGAAACTAGAACTAACGTTTAAGCTTCAGAGATGACCTCCTTAAGTAATGCGCGAATTCTTCGAAACGATAATATCGTTATTTAAATATCTAACTGCAAAAATCCTTTTAAGGAATGAAAATATAGTTTTTGAACCCTAAAAATTTATTTTCTTTAACTTTACTTTATTTACCGCCAATTAAATGTAAAAGTGGCCTGATCCCTCTTGTATTGAAAGGAGGCCCGTATCCAGCTGTGTAAGGTCAAGATGGGCTGAATACAAATGTCAAAAAAAACTAAAACAAACACAATATTGTAAATCTAAAATCTAAAAATTATTAACATTTAATTCTATATGTTTATACATAAACATTTCTTCTATTCAAGGAAAATTGAGTGCGAGCTTCTTAAACAAAATAGTGTCGCGTTGATGTCTTCTCTATTAGGTAAGTATACGTACTTCATCACGCCTAACGGTTGCAACAGAAACGTTGCTTGCACTGCTTTTTATAAGATAAAATGTTTTTTAGCATTTTTGTGTAAATTGATAGAAATTAAAAAAATAAAAATAGCAGTGAACACTTTAAAACTAACAAAAACATTTAAAGTCAAAATAACATAAATAAAACTATCTTGTCGGATTTTTTCGCAGATTATTTTGATCTTTGATTCCCGAAGTTTCGAATGCTTTACAGCAATCATGGTATCGGATCACCGTGAAATCCGTGGAAAAAAATATTTAAAATATCAATTATTTGCGTATGCATTCTCTCATTCTTAGATGTATATCTAAGAAAGTTTTACGATATATAAAGTCAAAGTAACAAAAAATAAAAACCAATATATAAAGCTGAAGACTTTGTTTGTTTGTTTGAATGCTCTAATTTCTTTAAATTTGAGCTCTGATCCAAATTGAAAAATTCTTTTTGCGTTCTATAGCATATTTACTGAGGAAGCTTATATATTTTACTTCAAACTGCAAGCTACGAAACGGTAGTATTCAAAAAATAAATAAACGACGCGAGTGGAACAGTGAGAAAATGTGAGTATATCGTAAAATTCAAACTGAGTTAAACTCTTTTAAATATATAATACCTTGTCAACAACCTCTAAATTCACTGCAATTTCCCATACAAACATTCATCCCCATTTTCACCCCTTTAAGGGATAATTTCCGGCACAAAATCTATCCTTCTCAGAGTCTTAAGCTGTTTTCTTACCAACTTTCATCTAAATCGATCCAATAGTTTCGGAGCTTATTCTGTGCAAGCAAACAAACAAACAAAAATATCTTTCCTCTTTATAATATTATAGTAAAAATGTACATAAAATGTAGAGTTGAGAACCTCTTTAGGCTATTATATAAATATTTCAAACTAAAACGCACAACATTTAAAAACTGCGTAGAAAATCAGGCAAAAGAAAAATCGTATTAGCATCTACTTGCGAAGTGTAAAAGCTGTCAATACAATAATAGCCAAACGTAAAATGAACTTTAGTGCACATTAATAAGAGCTTTGCGCGAACGTTTTCTATTGGTAAAGTAAAAGTGGTATATATTTCAATGTCATCCGTTTGCAATCCGTTAAGTAAAAGTGAAACACAAATACACAAAAAATTACTGATATACTATCTATATTAACTATTTCCATAAATATGTATACTGATGTACCACGGGGTTTGATACAATAAATATATTAGGATATTAACACACAGCACCACCATGGTAAGCTACGAGGCCTGTGTTATGGAAACTAGATAGTTGATACACTACACATATATATGTATTATAACTTTAAATACATACATGTTATAAATATAAACACAAACATTCCTGCTCGTCACACAAATGAATGTCCCCAGCGGGACTCGTACACGCGACCGCTGGCACAGCAAGTAAGGTCATTAAAAACTGAGCCGTTGTCAAAACAGTAAATGTTCTTAGATAAAAAAAGCTCTTTTTTGTAAATGCTATGATCTTTTTAAAAAAATATTGAATTGAGTACCTCTACTTTTTGAAATGGGTTAAATAATATATTAATACTTATATATTATATAAAAATTAATTGCTGTTCAGTAGTCTCGGTAAAACTCAAAAACGGCTGGACCGATTTGAATAATACTATTTTTTTTATTTTGTTAGGGGTGCGTCAGGGGTGGTTTAAGTATAAAAAATAGGGGAAACCCATCAGAACAGCAGGAAAATGGAAAAGTTCAGAACTGTTTATTTTGTATGAGAATCGCTACTTCGAATTACTTTCAATAAGCGGTGATAGTGACGGATCTATTATCTTCAAAAATGCGTCATGTTTAATTTAGAAAAAAATAATATATGTTCAAATTCAAATTCAAAATATTTTAGTCAGCATTAAATTATTACATTTTTTACTACACGTTATGAGTCTACTACTAGTTCGGTAAGAAGAAGCCTCAGACCTGAGAAGAACTGGCGAAAGAAACTCTGCGGGACTAAAATTAACTTGTATATAACATATACTCTATCTATTCGATACTAACAGTTAAAACGTACCCAGGGACGACCCCGAGCGAAGCCAGAGTAAGTCGATAGTACTCATATTATAAAAAAACAATTATTTAGCCTGTAGCGATGCATTAATAAACAACTGGTGACTTTGTTCATTAAGTTAAATATGCACTGTTACATTCACATTCAATTGGAATTTATCTTTCCAATAAATTATAAATAAAAGTTTGTATCGAGTTTTAATAATACGCGTCTTTTATTAGATTGTTATCAATTCCTTAACGTAAATTATAGCTTCAGCTGGATGAACAAAGCCACGACTTTAACTTGTATATCAGTATTTTGATCTGTATTCAATAAATTATTTTATTTTCATTTTTGAAAATTTCGCGTATTGTAATAAGTGTTTTTGTCTGTCTGTCTGGGAACGCATCACGAGAAAGCCACTGGACAGATTTTGGTAAAATTTGGTGGCTAATAATATAGCTGGTTATAAACCTATACTAAACGTTAAAACGGAAATACCATATTTTAAATGCATCTTTGAAAACTTGAAATTAATACTTTTTGAGAGAATATGAAAATAAGTCAATCGAAAAACAACAATTACTCTAATGTCTTTTAGAAAATTTAAAAAACAAAAATTCTTTCATTTTATAGAAAATTACTTCGTCGCGTCAAGGGTCGAAGACCTTCTTACGTGCATTGGACGTCCCAAAAACTTATAAAAAATATTATACATTTATTTTATACTAGCGACTCACCATCTCTTCGCTCGGGTTCGTCCCTAGATAACAATTCCTTAAATTGACATAACCGATTGAATTAAAACAAATATTAAATGTTAAGTGGAGCTTACTACAAATATATTCTGAGATTAGCGCGCACAAACGTACAGACGAACAGACAAACCGATAAACAGACAAAAATTCTAAAAAAATTGTTTTGGGCTCTATTGCGTTAATAAAAACCCCAATATATAATCGTTTTTCTCAAATATCTTCCATGTTACAGACAGCGATCAGTTGCAATTTTATTATATGTATAGATTTTAAATAAAATTCTGGCTTGAAAAATATTGGCTTGAACTAATAGCTCTTGAGATGTTTCATATTTAGTTTTTTTTTATGTTTATCTATTTTTCACTATAATTTACGTATAAATATATATAGCAAAATAAGAAATTTCACAATTCCAAGGATAATAATATTACTGATAAAAAAATTGCATCTATAAAAACTACACGATAAGATTAATACGAAACCATAGACACAAATTACTACAAAACGTTAACAAATCACACAATTCGAATTACCAATCTGACCACAAAAAACACAACAACAAGTTCTTTTTTTCAATCTCAATGGTACAGTAGGATCCCCAAGGTCCCGAGGTCGACAACCCGTCCCGTTATTCCAGGGTAATCCCGTAAAAAAGGACGATGACCGCTCACACCGCTTTTTTTGGTTATTATGCATTTGGAAAGCATTTTTTCTATTTATATTTCTATAGATGTCGGTTTCTTTCATAGATTATTATCTTTTTCAAAAGTAATAGTTTGTTTATTTAATTCTAGTGACCCACCCAAACAACAACAAAACTATTCCACGGGAACCGTACATTTTCTCGGGGTGAAAAATAACCTGTGTGCTATATTTTTATACTGTAATCTATATCTGTGTCAAATTTCATTAAGATGCGTTTAGCCGTTCTGACGTGATTGAGCAACAAACTTTCATCCATCCAAACTTTTGCACTTATAATATTAATGGGATTATTGATATTACAGAAGGCAAATCTTCTTTTATGCGTAATCAGTTTACTTCTTATAATACCTATATTTATGTATATAATATCTTCTGTGAACATATTTTTGAGATAAACAATGAGTAACATATCAATTCGTTCTTTTATCGTGTTTATTATTTTTATTCTTATCAGTAGTACATAAGTATAAGTAGCTAAAATAAAATTCGTATTACACGGAAATCTTCATAAAAAATAAACATCGATTAAACTTTAATGTGTGTATACTAATATTATAATAAAGAGGAATGATTTTTTTTCGTTTGTTTGCTTGTGCCGAATAAGCTCCGAAACTACCAATTTAAATGAAATTTGGTAAAAATATACTTTGAAACCCTGGGATGGACATAGGATATACACGTATATGTATATATATATAGATATCCCGGAAATCTTCCCTTAAAGGGGTGAAAATGGGAAAGTTTGCATGGAGAATCAACCTAGGGACTGACTTGAACGAAGCGAGGGTGAGTCGCTACCAAAAAATATAGATATTCATCTGAAAAATGTATGGAGTGCAATAAATCTCATCTATTGTCTTGCCAATGACAGTTTCAACTTTTACAATTAGTTTACAAGTAATGTTATTTTTATGGTAATGAGCCCTCGCCAAGGCCGCACAACGGACCCTAATTTGCATACGCATGCATGGAACGAATTAAACTAAAGTTAAACACCGTTCATGCATTACGTTTGTTTATATTGACCATTCATTGCGTTACATTCTCGACTACTTCCTGAACCACTAAGTTAAGAATCAAATATCGTTTGTGATAAACCTACACTAATATTACATAGGTAATCTCAATATTACATAAGTAATCTCTACTACTGATCTGATTCTGAAAAATCTTTCACTAATATTCAGCTACGTTTCAGCCGATTGTTAGAGGCTATTTTTTATTCCGATAAAAATTAATTTATTGTCAAAAATTAAATATTTTAATTGAATTTTGGAAAAAAAGTGGCAGGTAGTTGCTTTATCGCGTATTTGTTTAAACGATGTATTTAAAATAAAGCTATACAATGCATGATAAAAAGACTCTTAAATTGAAAAGAACGAATTTTTGACATTCAATTTAAGGTTTGCTAAGAAATTATTGATTGAAAGTCAATTTATTAAGTTTAACGTGTATTCCTCTGGGATTGAGATAATCTCCCGCGGTAAAAATCCTATGTTACTCTCCAGCCCTCACCCCTCATATTTATAATATTTGTACGGATAAATACTGCATTTCAATATGTGTGTATAACTTCTTAAGATCTTGTTTAACATATTATAGTATTGATATTTAATAGAATATTTTAACAATAATAAATAAATAAATATGTTGGGACATTAACACACAGCACCATCTAGTTCCATGGTAAGCTACGAGGCTTGTGTTATGGATACCAGATAGTTGATACATTACACATATACATATATAACTAAATACATACAAATTATAATACATCTAATCAAGAATTTTACCAATTTTCAAGCACATTCGTAACTGTACATATTTACTTCAACACAGGAGCCGATCTATTGTTTATACTTTGCTTTGACTTTATGCAAATAAGCTAATCTCTTTAAAGGGTAGTTTTATAACGTTTTTGAATTTGCCGAAAGTCCTGACTTTCAAATATTATATTGTTTTATTGACGCTCTGTTACTGTTATGGTAATACCTTTACGTCTATTTAAAACCCCGATAAGAATAGCCGTCTGTTGTTACTCAAGTCTGTTTTAACCGACTTTGTTACGTTCGTAAAATAATGAAATTATTTAATTTCATAAGTTTATATCTAAATATGGCAAATTATAATTATTTTAAGCAATTATTAGTTAAATAGAGCAAAATTGTAGTGGCACTTTGAATAATTCACATATTCAACATAATATATTATTTATTATATTAATTATTGAAAATTCAATACATTTTAAATGAAAATCCATTGAAAGTTTGTGAGAACGACTGAACAGATCTGGATGAAATTTGGCACAGACATTGATTATAATATGGAATAACAAATAAGCTACTTTCTATCCCGGAAAAATATACGGTTCCCGTGGGATATATTTGTTTTTTAGCTAATAGCGAATTACTCGCGACTCACCCTCGCTTTGCTTCAGATTCGTCCCTAGAGAAATGTAGTTGAAAAAGCAGGATATAGTTTCGAAAGAAATATTTTAAAAGAGACGCTGAATTCTTTCAGTTATCGTTGGAGCTTGTGTGTCGAAGGTCGCGACTTCGGTTACAAATTACAATACAAATAAAAATAAAAATTATTATGAAAAATGCGTACAACTCTAATTGTGTGAACTGTAAACTAAAAATGCCGTTATACCTTACCAGCTAGCTAAAGTATCTTGAATTAAAATATTTGTTCCGTTAAAATATGCGTCAATAAACCCTAGGTAGCAAAATTATTTTAGCCCTAACGGTTATTTTATATTAGGCAATTAGGATCACAGATGCCGATATCTAAGTCTTGACACTCTAGTTTTAACAAGTCTCGCTATAAGGGTTATTTTCCCGTGAAACACAACATTTTATTAGTGATCTATTGTTTTTGGGATTACTTGGCAATGCAAAATATGGACTCTCCTTCAAACGGTGTTGAGTGACAGTAGAGCTTAGTAGTGCTAGTGTTTGGGAATGAAGTTTTATTCGTGCTTTTAACTGACAGCTTTATGTGCCTTGGATTTAATGAAGGTAATTTATATTAATTTTATTTAAACTCTACACAAAATGTAGAGACTCTAGTTAAATTAACTGTTAACTAAATTTTGTATTTGCGAGCCTTTTTCTTTATTTATATAAAGCTATTTTTGAAACACGTTTTGGCTAATTAGTGTTTAAATTTGTATTTTAGCGGATATTTATCTAACGGTTAATGAAAACCAGACGTACCGTCACCATTCAAATGTCCTCTTAAATATATAAATTCTTTAAATTCTAACGTTACAACCTGCTCCACTAATGACTTTAATAATAATTTGCATAGTAAATACTTTAGGTTTAATTTAAGTAGGATCGAGTTACCAATAAACATAGTTAATAAAAATATATAAACGCATATAATGATATGAATATTTTATTTTGTTATGGAAAAATTAGTAATTTTAGCTCTAGTTGTCCCATAAATATTATAAGTGCGAAGTTTTAGATGGATGGATGTTTGTTACTCAATCACGCCAGAACGGCTGAACGGATCTGGATGAAATTTAGCATAGAGATAGATTATAGTCTGGAATAGTACATAGATATTTTTATTCCGAAAAAATGTACGGTTCCAGTGAGATATCTATACTTACCATTAAAACGTACCTAAGGACGAACCCGAGCAAAGCAAGGGTAAGTCGCTAGTTTTACATATTTATCAAGATCACATATTTTGCATAAAAACTCAATTACACTCAACTAAAATTCGAACCCAATACAAGCAGATATATACATACATAGTATAAAACTTTATACCATTTAAATATTGTAAGCTTATAAAGTGAATATCATGACAACTTAACAAAAGTCACTCACGTGTGATCAGAAAATCAAGTAGCTTTACAGTGAAACGTCTCTCTCGTAGAGCGCGCCTAAAAAAATTTGCCAGAAACTTCACCGTCACTTCGTAACGCTTACGTTTGTATAAAATTGTTTAAAATGTAAATATTCTAATTTTTATCCATATATTTTTTTATTTTAATAATTCTTCTGTGTATTTAATCTCTAGTGCCACAAAAAAAAGAAAATATATTCATAAAAAGAACATTCTTCGCCATACATATACAACATGCGTGAGCTCAAATATTCTCAGCGTTACCTAAAGAAATATGCCAACTGCTTTAAAAAAATCCTATCACGATTTTAATTTTTGGGCCAACCCACACTCCCGCATCGAAAATTTGTCGCCCAAAGATCGAGACAGCGAATAACATAAACGTAAAACAAACGAGAGTGTAAGAGACAGAAAAACAGGGCCGACTAACGGTATCCACACGGAAGTATGTCAGTAGCGTAAACTCAGCTCTGATGTTGGAAGGTCGTAAGTGCTGCGGAATGTATGGAAAATGCAACCTTGACCGAAAGTGATAAGATTGCAAATTGAATGTGAATGGTAGAGTTTTCGATTTTCACGGTGCTGATTCACTATAATGGCGCACTCAGTTTAGCTGTAACCTACCTCAAGGCTAGGATCATATATGAGACAATAAATATTGAAAAAAAATCATATTAATTTTCAAAAATAGCTTTGCAATAAGGCAATTTTAAAAAACAAGTACGTATAGAATTTTGTATGATATTTACATGAACTACTAAATATAAATCGATAAAAAGTATATTTTTAGTGTATGTAGCTATAATTAAATCGATATTTAATTAGTAACGGTATGTGATTAATATATGGACGATTCAAATAAGTTGATTTAGATATTTATCTATGATATGCTCTTTTGATTAGAATTAAATTTATGAATTAGACTCAGTACGACTGCATTGCTCTTTTGAGTCGTTACGATGAGATTAATAAAAGATTTCAACGGTATCGCGGCTAGTGTGAATGGCATTACGCGACAAAATTTTATACCATATTGTATGTAATAATATAAATAACCTCCTTCTGGTGCTGTCGGGTAAAAATCTCTTCAACTTTACGGTTATAGCTTTTAGTTTTTCATTTTTATTATAAATATGACTGTATTTTTGTTAGTTTTGTATTTTAAATACATAAGTTTATATGTTTGTTTCTTTTCACGTTATAATGATAGAACAGATGTAATTTAAATGCGTAACTTTTTGTATCTTGGAAATGACATATGGTACTTTATAAAGACTTATCACGTGAGCAAAGCTGCGGGCTCAAACTAATATGCATGTATGATTTTTTAGTTGTATAAATGAAGTAGGTTAAAACTTCTGCGACACTAGATTGTTTGCCGAGACGCTAAAACTTTCACTTCTACCCATCAGAGCAGATAATGCGACGGAGACTTTCCCATAAATTCGGAACATCATTGATTATTGATATTGGCGCTTGAGATTAAATTCATCTTACTTTCGCCTTACCTGTGATTTTATTTACGTATAATCATTTTATTATTAGTTGATTTCAGGTGTTTTTTATCTATTTTATATTTACACTGGCGGCTCACACTCACTCCGCGTGGGTTCGCATCTAGAAATACAAAAACAAATCTATCCTACGGGAACCGTACATTTTTCCGGAATAAAAAGTAGCCTATGACTTATTCTAATGTATGAGCTATATTATTGTAAAGTTTCATTAAAATCCATTCAGTAGTTTTGGCGTGAAAGAGTAACAAACATCCAGACATCCAGATATTTCTTTCACTTTCGCATTTATAATATTAGTAGGATATTATTTTACTAAAGAATAATTTGTTAAAAAACACCTCTTGTTTGTATATTTTTCCGGACTATTGAACGCCATCTAGTGGAGAATGATAACAATATATCTTCTTTATTATTGAAAATATTATTATTTATTTATTTATTTGCTTTTCAATGGAAACAAACAATACAATAAATAATTACATAACAAAAAATATAAAAGTAATCCTAAAACCAACTAAGTTTCCACAAATATCTAATACTTATTGTATTTTCTTAAAACATACTAAAAACATACAAAACATACAAAAAAATCTTTTATAACAATATCGCTTATTAATAGTATAAAATATTTAAGCGTTGTCGATAAACATAATATGCATATTATGAAAAAAACTCTTTACATATCTATACTATAATAAAACAGTAGAGGTCGAATGTCTGTACATAGCAAAAAAATGCTAAAAACTGAGTCAGGGGGATGTAAGAAGACAAATAGAACAAATCCAGATTTTTTTCAATTTTTTTGTTTCTCTGTCTGTTTGTACGGGCTAATCTCCGAATCTATTGAACCGATTTAAATTAAAAGTCGCATGGTGGTACCTTATATCCTCGGGCAACATCATAGATACTTTTCATCCTGCAAAATTAAAGAGTTCTCGTGGGATAGTTAAAAAACTATAGTAACTTATACAGCTTAGTACACATCAACTTATGAACATAATTTTGTAAAATTTCTCATGCTGATACCTTATATTGCCGGTCAAATAACAGATTACTTTTTATCCCGGAAAAATGAAAGGTTCCCGTGGGATAGATCTGTTTGTGCTTTTCAAGAGGCGAACCCGAGCGAAGCGAGGGTGAGCCGCTAGTATTTAAATATAGCGACTCATTCTCGCTTCGCTCGGATTTGTCCCTAAGTTAGGTTTTAATGGTTGGTATGAAGTAGACAGACTATGTAGTATATGATATATAGCCTATAGCCTTCCTCAATGAACGGGCTATATAATGCAAAAAGAATTTTTCAAATAGGATTAAGTAGTTTCTGAGAATAGCGCGATCAAAAAAACAAACGAACGAACAAACAAACAAGCAAATTCTGCCCCTTTATAATATTAGTATAGATAAATGTTTACATTAATATAACATTTCTAGATTTTTTTTCTTGTAATGTCAATTAAATAAAATACTCCACAATTCCTCCACTATCATTAAAATTTACAAATACATCTCTGAACCACGCAAAACACATTAATTGACCCGCATAAAAATTCAGAAATGAAATTGACACTAAAATTAGCAAGCCATCAAGATATTTGTCACCTAAATTTTAAGTAGAGGCACGTTCCATAGAAATCATAGTTTTTTTTAAATTGCGGCAATCGCTACGGGCCAATGACCCGCGCAATCGTTTATGAACTGTTTTACGAAAACCACCACAAGGCCAGTTCAAGCCGAGACAAATCTTAATAATAATCGAGTTGATTTTTTACTAAATTCTTGCAAATTATTGCGTGCAACGATTGCAGTTTGGAAACATTGTGCGTGTTGCCTACGTACAGTGGGGACTGAGCAATATCTATTAACTCCAAAGAAATGGACATTACGTTACGTTAAAATTGAAAATTTGTTTTGTATTATATTCACAAAATATTTTTTTATAGTCTTATTACAAATAAATAATTGACTTAACTTATTTGGACAACCTATGGAGTCATATTTTGGGCATATTATTACATTATTGGATACGGATCAGACGGATAGAGACTGCATTTTATTGTTGGTAACTCATTTTATATTAGATAAAATTAATTTTCGTTCGCCTTTGTTTGAAGGCAATTCTGTCGTATCCTACTAATATTATTAACAAGGAAATTTATGGGGATTGATGGATGGACATTTTTTATTGACATCTTCCTCGGCGGTATGCAAGAAGATCTAGTTATATATATGCTACTTAATTTTCGCCTTTTCCATTAACTAGCGTTTTGCTGCGTATGTTCAATGCAGGTGTAGTTCAATAAAGTTTTACTACCTTTAAAAATTATATCCTACTCATTACTCTATTGTATAAGCTATATCACTGTGAAGTTTCATCAAAATCTGTTAAGTAGCTTTTGTGTAGAAGAGTAACAAGCATCCATCCATCCATCCATCTCCACAAATTTTCGTGTTAATAACATCAGTAGGATAGAATAGTCGAGTCTGAAGCTGCACTTAAAGTTAACAAGATAAGGATAAACAGGATTTTTTCAATATAATGTTAATTGAATTCATAAGAATGGTTAATGAAACAGTGGTTACTATGCAGCTATAAAATATAATACTGCATCTTAGGTAGCATGATGTGGTAACTTATTTTATTTCTAAATAACTAAATTATTTCTAAGTGTACGTGCACTTCATACTAAGTTTAACATAATTTATTTTAAAACACAACGTTTCATACTATTTGTAGGTAATATAAATTCATTGTAGTTTTACGTTGCAAAGAACACGGTCAGCTAACTCGACTAACTCGACTAATTGTGCATGCTTAGATATTAATTTGATCGCTGAATGCATCGCGCATAATGCTATCTGCTCGTCATCGTCGGCTTCCTGCTTAATTAGATCATTAGCTATATGATCTTGATCATTACATTTCTAATTTAATCACTCATTTTTTTATAAATCTCCCAAATTCAACAATTATTACAACTAGACATCACAAAGCCGACACCTTTTCTCAATTTACTGTTAAAATTATTCTATGACAAAATATGAATTGTAAAATTGTACTATTTTGCAAGGGAACAACGTAAAGCGGCTAGTATGCGAATGAAATAAAAATAGTCACTATCGTAGCAACACCGATAGCTAGTGAAGCGGAGCGGCGCGCGCCGTCAAAATGGAAACGATTATTTATCGATATCTCGATTTCGTATTCGAGTAACCTACATAAATTACAACACATACTTTTTGTTTCCAGACATCGCGGCAGGGTGGCGGCGTCTAAGTATGGCGGTGGCGGGGTGTCTCTTGGATCAGGTGTCGCGGTGAGGCGCGGGATGAAGTGCACGGGCGTGGCGGGCGGCGGGCCTGGCGGCGACGAGCTCCTGCTCAGCCCCTGCTGGCTCGATCCCAAGCTCGACGGTTCCTCACCCCCTTGCCACGAGCTCCTCGACTCTCTTCTCACCCCCACGCCCCTAGCTGAACTCAAACCTCTCCCCCCTTTCACTGGGTACACCGGACACCTCTCTATCAATGGCATCTCCGGTCACCATTTCCATGCTATTGCACAACGTCTTCCAGAAGAAAATAATAACTACCCCACTCAAAGTGGATATGGCACTGACCACGATGTGGTATCTTCATCAACATGCGCCGCTGATTCTGAACCTCCAGACTTAGAAGATGTTAAACCTTTCCCCTTAGACGGTTTAGATACAAAATTATTTTCTGATACGTCTGTGGCGGCTGATTCATGCGCTAAGTCATGTTCGCCGCCCTCAAAACTATTTGATGATAACAATAAACAGGACTCAGTTATAAGTTCCATTGAAGACATTGCGGCGATCATCGGATCTGCAATTGCCGATACGACGGTTCCATCCCAACCTGAAGATCCTGAAAGAAATGATTCTCGAGATAGCTGGATGGACATAGATGCGTGGATAGCCGGAGCTTATAGTCAGCACGGCGATAAAATTGTGCCACAAGACTTATCAGAATTTGGTCTTCCTGGTTCTCCGCCCCCGTCACAGTCAAGTCACCAGTCCAGTATAGACTTCCCTTGCAAGCCTAGCCAGGATTTTACAAAAACACAAGAGTTTCTTCAAAAAAACTTAGGGCAAGCTGGGACGACATTACAATCATTGCTATCTCAGAGCTGCTACATGCCCTTACTCCAGAATAGATTACAAAACGGTCCTCCTGTGAAACAAGAGGCGCCGAGTTCGACAAGCTACGGCATGGACGTCATATCTACATCATCGCCCCCCGGAAACGCTGTATCGACTACAGATGGTGTCAGCGGTTTGCTTAATGGGCGATACGCACAACACTATGCTCTCGGTTTGAAGCCAGATGGTCTGTGCAGTCCAGACAGACTGTTGGGTTACCCTCATGCTCATACAACAACGATCACTCCTTCAAATAAGAGTAAACGAAGTCGAGCCAAGGCAAAGCAAGGGAACAATGGGAGCAATCTTCACGGTTCACTGGCCTTCGCATCAGCTACTTCAGCTGAACTGAGTGGCTTGCTTGGCAAAGAGAAGCCAGTCCATCGCTGCGGCATTTGCAATAGAGGATTCCTGAACAAGTCTAATATAAAAGTGCATCTCCGCACTCACACGGGGGAGAAGCCCTTCCGATGCGACGTGTGCGCGAAGGCGTTTAGGCAGAAGGCGCATCTGATCAAGCATCAGCAGATTCACAAACGAATCGGGCGGGACTAAGACGTGATCCTGCATCGCCAGCTCAAATGAAGCATTTCTCTAGCTCGTAATAGTGTGTGTGATCGAGTGGACTCGTGGTCAGGTGGTCAGATGGTCAGGGCCGCGTTGTCTCATTGTATGGACGGTGTGTGCGCCTCTCTAGAATCTCATATAGGCTACTTTGTATATTTCCTGTACTCGTATGTATCAGCGTGTTTTAACTTAGTTAAGAGCGTTCACGTATTATAACCCTTTAGATTAACACTCCTCCTAAGGACAAGTGCAATGTTAACTAGTTTTAAGTTCTTCAGATTTAATTTCGATGTAGATAGTGTTTATAATTTGTTAGCGATGTTTAAGTCTCGTCCATTCCAGTACATTAGTGTAGTTTTATTCTCAAATGTTTCTTTACTTTGTTTTTGTTGATGACAGTTGTTTCTTCACGCCTAGCAAAACCCAGCTGTGGGCAACGAGATTTTTTCCATTATTTAATATTTCTCATTTCTTGTTTGCGTGAATGCTTACTCTGATTACCTATTTATAGTCAAATATGATATTACTTAGATTTGTAATGTATTAGGTACTTGTATAATATGATGTGACAATGCAAACGAGGCTAACAAAGACAGCGGCTTAATATATTTTAGTTCTATCATTAAATGCCAGAAATTATTCATAATTTTATGGCAATGCTTAATTTTTTCACATGCATCATTAATATAAAAAGTCAAATAATACAGTGTTAAAGTCGAATTAATTTTACAACACATCATTTAAAATTCATTAATTAATAAATGAAATATTTTTATAACAAATATACAATTTACGTATAACAATTCGTCGGCTCAGTACTTATTTGTTCAAACGAGCAATAATTATTACACTATACAGTGAAGAGCCTTTTGCTTCTATTAAAAAAAACTTTAAGATAATATATATATATATATATATATATATATATATATATATATATATATATATATATATAAATAAAATACATTTTTTCGACTTTTTGAAGTAAAATGTGTATTTTATACCATTAAAATTGATTGGTTGTTATTTGGACAAATAATCAGTGAGACGACAAATTGTCCGATAAATATTATTATATACGTAACGTTACTCTGAAATTCTTAAATATTGACTATTTTTTGAAGTCGGTTTAAAAAATATGAAAAATCCTTCACACGCTAACGGAACTGCGGCGTCCGGGAAGCGGATGGAGAAAAACTTAGCCCGATGTTCTAATGTTCTAATTACTGCAATCCGCTGTTGCACAATATCGTTATTTAGGGCATTTTAATAAATAACATCGTGTTATATTCAATTGGGCTACCAAATAATACGCTCCTAACAAATAAGTCACGAGCGAGAATCGAACTCCCGATCTGTAAACAAGGATAGTCGATTACTATGGCATTTATTTACTAATAGAAGTCTACATTAATTCATTTATGGAAATATATAAAAAATCAGGGTAAAAACGTATTTTTGTATATGTAATTGGAAGTGCTCGGACTTTTAAATGGAGTTATCGGTGCGACAGTTATTTTAATGGGATTTTGATTAATATTAGATGTAATTATATATATTATCAAAGATAAAATATATTATTTCGATTAGATTCGAATACTCTAGCTAGTATATGTCAAAAACAGAAAGCAATTCAGAAAATAAAAATTCAATAAGATTCTGCCTAGAAAATAGAATAATAAAACGAAATAAAATTATACTTTAATGCGAATAATATTATTTCACAAAAAATCTGTTCTTCCACAAAAAACCATGACAAAACATAAATATCATCATTTATCAAATCACAAGCATAATTTTTCTTTACATTCCTAATTTATACAGATTTATTTAAATAACACACGTCTACAAACGTGGTATTTACGCATTGCAGCGGCGATGTCGCGTACTGTGGGATGAACGCGCGTTTGTGAAACGCAGTTATAAAACGCTCATTTATTTGTTAGTGTGTATTTTATTGGATGCTGGAGAAATTGAGATTACAGTTTGGAGATAGTGTTTCACTCGCAGCGTATCCTACAGCGTTTGTGGACGTACATAAAGTACCTTTTTAGTGTTAAGTGTATAGCTCTAAGTATTTATTTTTAAATGTAATGTTGTAAATCCTTCTGTCCATTAACTTACAGGGCACTATTAAATTAATTAAACACTGCCTTATAATATTTCATTATACATCGTTTATATAATTTGTTAGTAATTTGTTTGATAGTGCGCTCCTTTAACGTAATGTATGGACAAATGTTATATTTTCGAGAGGTTTTCTTTATAAATTAAGTAAATTGTAAATTAATGTAAAATAAAAGGAGATTTTTTGTTAATGATATACCGTTAATTATTTCTACAACCTTTTTTTAGATATAAAATAGTAAAAAAGCAATTTCATCTTAAAGTAGGTCATTAGATATCAGCAAACAAAGGTGCGAAGTGAGAGATCGTCAGTTCACAAAGCGTAGTTCCCGCGCGTCGCCTCGGAAGAAAGTCGGATGTGAAAATAGCCATAATGTACACACAACAAACTGCCATTTCGCGACAGGTGCAGGGCACACGGAGAAAACTACGACACGCACGCTTGTAGGGTCAGCAAAAACACTCATACTAGTAATAAAATATATATATGTATAGTCGGACTTCTACTGCAAAATCGATATGTGTGAATGTTTGTTATTTTACACAGAAACCGCTGAACGGATTTGGATAAAATTTGTACATAGATAGATTATGACTAAATATATATAGAGTATAAAACACTGGTACATAAACAGAATAGTACTAAAAATAGCTAAATTACAGAAACAAGTAATAAAGTTCTACACTATATTTTATTTTACAATTTTTCTAGCTTTTTTATTTGATTTCGATAACTTATGAAATCTCAATTAAACTGTTGTAACGACAAGGTAATTACTTTGGTCGCTTGGACATGGAACTAATTGTTGACAATCTATTTATATAATTTATTTGCCAGCTTATTTACAGACTTATGACTGCAAATAAATAACTACAAGCTACAATAATACTCAGAGGAGGCAATGATTCATTTTGTTCTTAATGTACATACGTAGAAATTAGAAAATCAATTGCTTGAAGATAAATTGCAAACTTGTTTCTAATAATATAAATTTTAGCGAAAGCCGAAAACATAAAAAATATATGTTATATTTGTATGTTCATAAGAAGGCGTCTCTAGTTACTGAATTGATTTCTTATATTCCATAACTAGCACGAAGCTATTTTATTTCTGATTAATAATATAGTCTTTATATATATATATATATATATATATATATATATATATATATATATATATATATATATATATATATATATATATATATATATATATTATAATAATAATAATATTTTGTACTAGAGGGAAACCACGGGTGATATCTAGTTAATATAAACTATTTGTATTTTAAAAAAATCAAGAAGCACTATACTAAATAGTAGAATTGACAAATTGCTACCATTAATTTTTTTAACAAACATAAATAATAATTATAGATATAAAATTTAATGAACATTCAACGACTGTCGCTGCTGACGCTCCTCGTCGCGCGAGATTCTTTCTCCAACCCACTTACTGTGATTTCACCGCGCGATGCCGCACGTATCATACACCTTGCGATGTTTCAACAAAAACATCGCACACTTAGTTTTACTTTATACTATGTAAGTATTAATAGAAAATATGATGATAAATATATTATGAGAATTATTTATATTATATTTAAATCCATGCTAATATTATAAATTAAAACTACACTACTAATATGATGATGACTAGATGGATGTTTTTACTCGTTCACGCCAGAACGACTGAACGGATCTGGATGCAGTTTGGCAAAGATATAGATTATAGTCTGGAATAGCACATAGTTTTTTATCCCGTAAAAATGTTCCCGTGGGATAGATTTATTTTGTCTGGGACGTACCCAAAGCTAAGCGAGGGTTAGTCGCTAGTAGAATTTTATCAAGCAATAAGAAAGTTGTTATAGACACTTATAAAGTAGTAATCAAGCTACTGTTGGAAAATATACTCGTACATCTCACACTGTAATGATATTTCTGAAAATAACTGAACCGATTTTGATGTAGTTAATTCTTTTTCATTTAATGAATGACATTATTTATTTTATTATTATTTTATTATAATCTGATCCTATACCTAGAAACAAAACATATTTTATATATTTTTGCTCCTTATGTTTTGCAAAATAAAAGCGTGACAGGATTCGAATATTTTTTTTTATTTAAAATGTCAAATATTCGCATAAGAATTTACATATCAAGATGAAGACCATCGAAGCCTAAATGGAAATGTCATGTCAATCAATTTCTCTCAATTCTCAAGGAAAAGAATCGTGAATCTATTGGTAATTTAAATTTATTTTAAATTTACATATAACAAAATTCTGAGTCGAATCTGTACATTAAATATTTTTTTGGAAAATCTTATTGAAATAATCATTATTATGGATACAGAGGCCGAATCTATAATTTTTAGAATTTTTATCGGACTGTCTGGGTTAAAGCATCACGAGAAAACCACTGAACGGATTTTAATGAAATAAAGTACGATGATAGCTGGTTATCTGGGTCAACATATAAGTTAATTTTTACTGCAAAAAAATATCTCATATCTGAGAAATCTATACTAAACGTTAAAACGTAACTAATAATGATTTAATTCATATTGAACTGACAACAAATTAAATTTATGACATCAAAACAAATAACACATACTAAACTATACTAAAAGATCTAATAATAGTGATAATATATCAGCGGCATGCTTAAAAGGAGACTACGTGGCGAGTGCAGCGTATAAGTATCATAAAACACGAAATTCATAAAAAAATCACCCTTATTTCCCATCGAAAAGGTTCCTGAGCTTACAAATTAAAACATTATCAATAAACTTTGTTTTGCAAATCCTTAATTATTATTATGAGTTCAAAATTGTTTAATAATTATCATTTAAAGCAAGCAGACGGCATGATCCGTACATATATATATGTATATATATATATATATATATATATATATATATATATATATATATATATATATATATATATATATATGTTTTTATATTAAACTGTGTTTTTATTTCCTAAACTTAACAAAATTTTAAAGAAGGCAATATAAGTATTATTTTTATTTAGATATATCTTAATACCATGACTTCCATGTTAAACACCCATAAATCTACCATTAAAATATGCAATAACGAAATGGTTTCCGAAAAAAGACATTATTTTAAAAATAAACCGTTTTAAAATATTACAAGTTTAAATTTTTTTTACACATTAGGCTGCGCACGCGATGTGGGTAAGAAGGTACAGGTGAAATTACTTATTTGGTATTAAGTCATTTATTGACAAATTTTACTTAATCAGCCATACACTGACAACACTCGCGAATTATTTTTGTTTTGTGATAGTTAAAAAATATATAATTAAAAAAAATTAGTGGTCTCAGTATTATGTATTTATTTATCCCTTTTTAATGTACCATCACTGAGCACGGACGTCCCTTCAATACGCTGGCCAATATGGGGTTAACGGACTTCACATGTCTTTCGAAAACTTGCTAGGTTCTCTAAGACATGCAGGTTTTCTCACGATGTTTTCCTTCACCGTAAAACAAGTGGTAATCATGTTCAAAATGATTCGCACATGAAAATATCAGAGATGCGAGACCTGAGAATTGAACTCGCTTTACTCGGTTTCCCAAGCGAGCGCGCTACCACTGGACTACAACTACTGCTACTGATGCTACTGCAGCATTGTTCAATAAATAATAATAAATAAAAAAAATATGTTTGAATATTAACAAACAGCATCATCTTGTACCATGGTAAGCTACGAGCCTGGTGTTATGGACACCAGATAGTTGATACATTACACATATATAACTTTAAATACATACATATTATAAATATAAACACTCTTGACTGGCGTAGAAATAATCGCGTTCATCATACAAATAAATGCCCCCCGCGGTTTTCGAACCCGCGACCACTGGCATAGCAAATTGCGTCACTACAAACTTAGCCAAACGTATCATCGAGTGAATAAAGATTTTTATTAAATTGATATTTGAAAGATTGGCTTGATAAGGCCGATAATATCTAAAATAAAGGCAGTAAAGTTAGTAGACCTGTTCTTGTTGTTATAGATAATATAATAAAAATCTAATTGAGTCGATTCTGTATATTAAATATTTTTTGGAAATTCTTATTGACATAATCTTAGTTATCGATACTGAGGCCGAATCTATAGTTTTTAGAATTTTTGTCTGTCTGTCTGTCTGGGAACTTATCACGAGAAAACCACCGGACAGATTTTGATGAAATTTGGTACGATGATAGCTGGTTATTTTTTGTTGGGTGGATGATAGACGGGATCAACATATAGGATACTTTTTACTACGGGAAAATATCATCTCAATAAGGCATACTTAAACACAATATAGTAAATATCTCGGAATCGATTTGAACCTGCAATGTTTAACAGTTGGCAGAGCGCTGCGGTCGCAACTGCGGATGCCGTATTGGACTATATAGCCACGACCGTGTCTAATTACCTTGTCTAACTGACTGCCTAAATTTTCTGACACAGATGCATAAGACCTGTGATAACAGCTTTAGGAATAAGTGTTGTAAATAATATATGTATTCAGCCCTTCTTAACATCCCACTGGTGGGCACAGGCCTTCCTTCTATACACTTATCAGGCCATAATCCACCACGCTGGCCAAGTGCGGGTTGGCGGACTTCACAAGTATTTCGAAAATTTGCTCGGTTTTCTCAGATATGTAGGTTTCTTCACAATGTTTTTCTTCACCGTAAGGAAAATAAATAAATAACAATGAAAAATGTCTCATATATGTTTATTTTATTTATATCAGGGATATAAATAACTTAATAAAATAAACTTAGATAAGTTACCTAAAATTTAGTAAGTAAAAAAATAAAATATACAGCCCCGATATTTAAGAAAGGCCATTAAAAATGCAAAAAAATTACATGTCTGTTAGACTAGAATAATAATGAAATAAAATATTTTCATATCCTACAACATACAGTTACTACAACACCTGCCATAACCCACTTACCGAATTACAAAAAATAATATTAATATAGTGAAATTTTGCCTTTAGCTCTAACGGTGCGAATACATACACTATCATAATCGTATAGTTTTATCACAATGGGTAAAACAATGACAATTCAATAGAAAGAGACCTCCTTCACATGCAATTAAAGCGTTATGATCGCGCTTAGAAGCTATTAAGATGTTAAATGAAATAAAACATCACGAATACTATTTTCACATTTGTATCTAAAGTTTAATATATTTGTCCCACATATATGAATATCAACTTAAGTATTCGAATTGACCTTTTATTTCATAGAATTAAAACTACCGAAAATGAACTTATTATCCAAAAACTGATGAAAGAAAATATAATGTATCTTTGTAACACTTACACTGTCCCTTTTATTTCTATACAAAAGATAGAGATCAATTAAAATATATACTCGTATTTGAAGAAGCTCTTTAACAGCTTATGTTTTTGAATACTCTATAGATGTACAAACTCTACATAAAATCGTTAACTAAAATGTGAACGTAAATCATATGATAGAGTACAAGGTTTTTTTTAATTTACTAGCGACTCATCCCAGCTCAGCTCGGGTACGTTCCTAGGTACGTTTTAACAGTTAGCATAGATTTCTCAGAGATGAGATACTTTCCCGCAGTAAAAAAGTATCCTATATATTGGTCCGGATAACCAGTTATTGTCATACCAAATTTCAGTTTAAAACAACGCCAAAAGCAGCAGGTTTTGATAGAGTTCACATTTATTGTTAATAATAAAATTAGATTTTTTTAATAATAAATTAATTATTATGGTATCAAAATATTGACCTTTTGAATGTTTACTTTTTTTAATAAAAAACTGCATTGACTTTAAAACCTTTTAGAATGTAATTATTAGACACTTAGGGATAAAATTTAGTATTAAAATTTATATGAGACCACCCTTGAACTAAATCGTACTCATTAAGAAATTAAAATTGATTTTTGAAAATCAATCACAGAAAATATAATAATTAAATACAACATAATATATTCATTTTGTATTCGCATAAGAACTTATTCTCATTCGTGTATTAATATATTTTATTTAAAAATTACAAGTAAGTATTCAGAAAAAATCTTCAAATTACATACAATTTTGTCGAAGTATAGATGAAAAAACCACTTGTGCAGTTAAATTTTAATAATGCGAAATTTCATTAGCCTCAATAAATCGCATCGGTGTCGTCGACCTATTTTCCAAACTGGTATGAATGAAAGGTCAGCGCGACCTTTGCAGTGAAATGCCGCCCTTCATTCTTGAACTTGTGGCTTACGGCTTAGAGCTTAAGGTATTGCCTGAAACCGTGTAATTTGCTAATTAGCTTTGAACTTGTGAAACTAATCAAATATCGTGGTTTTCTTTGAAAATAATAATTTAATGGGAGAAAAAATAATAATTAATAGGTATTATTTAAGTAACAATAAGTAACTAGAGATATGAAAGCTTAATGTTATATATATTGAACTACTATGGATGTTGTATGATGCTAAAATCCATTGAAAATATTTTGTCTGCCCGTCCCTTTTAATCGCTTATTCCTAAAAGGGCCAAATTGCTTTTAATAAAAAGACTTAGAATTCTTAAAATAAGAGCAATTTTTTCTTGTACATCAGACTTGTACCCCCCAATGAGCACCAACCATCCCGATCCTAGGCAGTCCGCATCCATCTGCTGTCCACCACCTTCCTTTCGGCCCGGCCACGACCTCGCTGCAAAAAAAAATTAAATTTAAAATGTTTAGAATCAAATTCAACAAATAATATAAAGTACTTTGATGCCATTTTTTATTTTTTTGAAATCATTTTTGTAAAATAGTGGGTAGGCACTGTCTGTAACAAGTATATAACGCCTTTGAGACGTCTGAAACCTTAGTCTCTCCTGTGACCATGATTGCTGTAAAGCATTCGAAACGTCGAGAACCAAAAATCTAAATATATCCGCGAAATAATCCGAAAAGATAGTTTTATTTAAAATGTCGCTAGTCCCTCATAAAGTTTCTGCTACTTCCACTGGTAGGTACTGATTATTTTACTGTAAAACATGCTTTGTAATATTATTAACGTGCACTTATGATTGAAGATGGAAGAGGGCGCTGACTCCTTACATACAGGTCTCCTGACATCTAGTTTAGGAGTCAGAAGCGTCTACAGGCTTATGTAACAACAATCAATTGTGTCAATAAAGAAATATTCTATATTCTACTTTATTTATTTATCCACCTACTGTTACCCTAATGGTCACGAGTTCGATTTTTGGATATGTTAAATATTGCTATTTGACTATGGTTTTTGGGGTATACTTATATATTATTTACATAAAAACATCATATTACATTATCCAATATCACATTCATTCAGAAGTAATTAAATAAGCAGTCGCCTTGCCCTTAAACCTTACCTGCATTCACGACCTCACGTTATCGCAAAGGTATAGACTTACAGCGTAACAGGTACTAAATGCGATAGGACTTCCCATCGGCAATATAAACAGAAGCTTATAGAATCTTATCTATAGTGTCCGACCGAAGGTCTATTTTTGGCCGAAGCCGAAGCCGAAGCCGATTAATCGGCTATCGCCACAACCTTCGGCCGAAGCCGAAGCCGAAGCCGAAGGTTTATATTCTCTCAGCACTCAGTAATTAATTTTGTATCAATACCTCAAATAACCTCAATATTGAAGGATTATATTGACTGTCTCATATAGAAGTTGATGATATATCATAGAGATGGTTGGTTTAGAGATAAATAAAAGTTTGTGATTTTGTGATTTACCTACTGGTAAAAAATAATCATTTCTTTATTATGTAATTCACAAATTACAATTAGACCAATCAGTCAGATTACTAATGTATCACAATTTAATTGATAAACACAAATTCAAAACAAAACACTCGTTTAAATACACGTACGAACTTGTTTTGATGCATGCAATGTGATATTTTGACAGTGACTCCCCGCCGCCTCATGACTTTCGTAACAGTTCGTTCAATCTCGACGGTCACTCGGACCTTCGGCGAAACCTTCGGCTTCGGCCGGGTTTTGGGCCGAAGCCGAATGTTTCGCCGAAGGTGGATTTTTTGGCCGAAGGTGGCCGAAGCCGAAGCCGAAGCCGAAGCTTCGGTCGGACACTACTTATCTATTTCTATAATAATCTATTTCTATAAAAAAAAGAATAGGTTTCATATAGCCACGAGGCGGACCTAAATGGGTCTCATGCTTGTGGTGTGGCCTTATCACGTAGGGCAATCTAGTTGTTTTGTTTTTTTTTTCTCTTCTTAAGCTAACATAGGTTAAGTATTTTGTATTACTAACTCTTAGAATAGGTAAATTATATGTGTTTTTCGTTTTAACTTCTTTTTTTTGTGTAATTATGGGTTTTTGCCTGAATTAAAGATTTATTATTATTATTATATTGCTAACCTAAAAAATTTATTTGGCCCCTTAAAGTAATGAATTTGGAACGATCATTTAGTGCTTTAATAAGGACTTCAAAACCTTTGTAACATAAGAAATTTTTATGCACAGACAAGGCTTAGGAGAAGCGCAGTCAAAAACTAATAAGCAATTTATTCATTTTAGAAAATATACTAATTCTATAAATTAATGTAATAAAATTCTGGGTCGAATCTGCACATTAAATATTTTTTCTTATTCTATAAAATCTTACTGAAATATTCATTATTATCGATACAGAGGCCGAATATATTTTTTTAAGAATTTTTGTCTGTCTATCCGTCTAGAAACGCATGACGAGAAAACCACAGGACAGATTTTGACGAAATTTGGTACGATGATAGCTAGTTACCCGGGTCAACATATAGGATACTTTTTACTGCGGAAAATATCTCAGCTTTGAGAAATCTATATTAAACGTTAAAACGTGGCTAGGGACGAACCCGAGCGGAGCGAAGGTGAGTCGCTAGTACAGAAATAAACTTGTACTCCAAAGGATGACTATGAAATGTTGCAATCGAACGCGTGAAACGGAACTTAAACACAACCTATCTAAATTTTAGAGACATCCAGATGGTAAGCGCACTCGAGTAATGCTGGACCGATTTAAGTAATGTTTGTCTAAAAAATATGAACAAGCTAAGTTCTAATTAAAAACATTTTTAAAGTCGTAAAATATAACATCTACATAGCGAAGTCAGTTACAATCATCGCTGATCTCTCACCGTTGGTACCAACAAAACGTGACTTTTAGGTTAGTATGATTAATAGCTCGTTTCGTCGAAGAACATCGATGTGATGACGGCTGATGGTAATGGAAACATAATTATAGCTTATATCATGAAGGAAGATTAACGAATTTTCCGTTACAATATATCTATGAACTAGTAGTGTTTATGTAGGACTGGTTGTTACTTGACTTCTAGAAGTCGACTTTCTAGTTATTTAATACTTAACCAGATTTTCTAGAAATATATATATATATATATATATATATATATATATATATATATATATATATATAGAAAATCTGGTATAATATATATATATTAATAACTAAGGATGTATAAAAATTAAATTAATGTTTTTTTTTAGTTATGTATAATGAATATTCTCATTTTTTTTCTCTTTCATGATACGCAAGGGAAATAGGTGATATTGTGATTCTATTTTAGTTATTCATAGATAATAGTTCCGGTATCTTTCTACTCCACCAATATTAACGAAAGATAAATGAACTTTACGGTACGTTTTGACAAAAAAAGGTAGTTAACGACTCCAAAATCACATAAAAATTGGTTCACAACAATTTGTGAAGATTTCAAGTGATATAATCACAAAAAATATACACGGAATACTTTCTTAGATTTACGCGCATATTTAACATTTTAAATAAATCTATCTTTTCGGATTATTTCGCGGATTTATTTTGTTTTTTTTTCCCCGACATTACGAATGCTTTACAGCATCCATGGTCACGGGAGAGACCGGACCAAAAACGTCGGGAACCAAAAATTAAAATAAATCCGCGAAATAATCCGAAAAGATAGTTTTATATAAAATATACACGAACTCAGAATCTCCTCTGTTTAAAGTCTGTCAAAACAAATACTGAGTTTCTTTTAACAGTTCTTCTCAGAGAACATTTTTATCGAACTGAGAGTTTCATGTATAGACAATTTCTATAAAATGTAAAAGTTTAATGTCAGGTAAAAATGTGTGGTCCTGGATACAGCCAGTTAAATTTACGACTTGGAAGTCTACATATTCTCTATGGAACAAATATTACATACATTTCTATAGTAGTTTAAATATGAGAATTAAAGAGAGTGACGCTTGAATTTTATGTGTTATACATAATTTTAAAAGTAACCGTTTTAATAAATACTAATACCATGAATTAGCAACTTTTTGTAACTTTCAAACTTTAAAATTCATATAGATATATTTTCTAAAATATACATTTTACATAACATAAGCTTGTATATAATAATTATTAAAAAGTAACTTGAAAAGTGAAAAAAAATCTAAATATCATCTATAAAAATACGAAAATCTTATGAAAATCAGTCATCTAATAAGATATAACCTTGACCATGCAAACGGAAGTTGTGCACACAGCATGGCGTTGGAGCGGGACAGAGCTATGGAAAGTGGGGCAGTAGCACGCGTGCCACATCCGCTACGACGCTAAGGTTAAGGTTTAATTCTAAATGATAACATTAATTTTTATCTGTCTGTCTGTAACTTGTAAGCTCTTGAATCCATATTAATATTATAAATGTAAAAGTGTGTTTGTTTGTTTGTTTGTTTGTTTGTTGATTTGTTTGTTTGTTTGTTGTTTGTTTGTTTATTTGTTTGTTTGTTTGTTTGGCTATTGTTCTTTCAAGTCGGAACAGAGTGACGGATTGGCATGATTTTTTGTGTGGAGATAGATGGATGGCTAGAGAGTAACATAGGTTACTTTTTACTTCGGGAGATTATTTCATTCCCACGGGAAAATACATTATAATAAAACCCAAAAAAAAACTTAAAAACAAATAAATACGTGATTTAGTATTTTTCGAAATTCATCCCATAAGGGGGTAAAATAGAGTATGAAAGTTTATATACCTTTTTTAGAGTTTTTTTGTAGTTTAAGCGCGAGCAAAGCCGCAGGTTCTTCCAGTAATTTATATATGTATGTTAACGGCTCTGGTAGGCAGATGTTGTGCTGACAGAGACTTCATCAACAACAGCGCCATCTACTGGACCTAATTATAGCTATGAACCATCCACCTATCCGAATGTGGGCAATCTATAATATATATCTTCCATGGTCACTAGTAAATTTTTGAGCTTAGACTCATTCGATTCTATTTGACAAGGACCATATATTACAGTTAGTCAAAGAAATAGCGTTAAAACTATAATTATTTATGGATGAATCATGGAAAATAACCATTAACCCACGATACATAAATTGTGGCCTGACGGGTATAATTTCTGAGAACTCGCATAAAGCTGGGCGTGGGATGCCGTATAAGTAATTTGGCATCATGCAAATCTTAGAAAGTAGCGGCTCACCCTCGCTTCGCTCGGGTTTACCTCTGAGAAAACAAAAACAAACCTATCCCACGGGAACCGTACATGTTTTCGGTATAAAAAGTAGCCTATGTGTTATTTCAGGCTATAATTTATCTCTGTGCCAAATTTCATTCAGATCTTATCAGCCGTTCTGGCGTAAAAGAAAAACATACGTCCATACATCCATACTCACAAACTTTCACATTTATAATATTAGTAAAGATTTTAGCCAACAATTAAAGTCAAATCAATTCAGTACCCTTTTCTCGTCTGTTTGCCAAACATTTTCTGTTTTTTTTTTTATTTAGCAGCCATTGCCGAACTTTAGTTTCATCAATAAAAAAAATTAGTTACAATATTTGTTCATTTTAATTTTTATCATTTTTGATAAGATCATTTAAACGTTTTTAAAAAAAATCGCGGAAAAATCCGAAAAGAAAATTTAAATTAAAGTGTTAAATATTTGCGTAAATCTAAAAAAGTATTATGAAAGCAGAAAGTAAATGAGTCAGTTGACAGTTAATATTAAAAAAAACCATGATTTGTCTCATTCAAATTCAAATGAAAAATCAAGTATCATATTGCATCATCTCAATTCTCACAGCATCATCACTGGACATGTTCGAACATGTCTGTAGTCACGTTGCTAAAAGTACCGCTAGAATTGCCAAAAAAAAGTATCTCATTATATTTTTTAAGATGATTGCGGTTCCATTTTCCTTTTTGAGTCATACACAATTACAATTTATTATGCAAAGTATTGTAGAAGAAAAAAAATAGATAAATAGACACCTGATCAGAATGATCAATATTATTTTCCCAGTATTAAACACTACTAGGACAGGTAGATTTTCTGTAATCGATATAAAAAAAATCGGTCAGTGCGAGTCGAATTCGCACACGAAGGGTTCCATATCATCATACATGTACTTTTTATTAATATGACTTTTACTCTATGTATGTAGTATAAATTAACTTTGAAGATTGATTACGTACGTTAAAAACCTGTTTCTTGTATTTTTAATTTTATTATTTGCTGTTATAGCAGCAATAGAAATACATACTCTCTGAAAATTTCAACTCTCTACATCTTACGGGTCGTGAGATATAACCCTCTGACAGACGGACGGACGGATGGACAGACGGTGGGACAGAGGAGGCTTAGTAATAGGGTTCCGTTGCCTCCCTTCGGGTTACGGAATCCTGAAAACTACATTTAGAGTTAGCTTCTATTATATTTGAGACATTATCCAAACATATTTAAATACGTTTTTATTTCTGGGGAATCTAAATGTACCATATAATGAATGATCCTTGAAATATTGTCAAATCCATATGACAATACAATAATTTGGTACCATCGAGCTGATCTGATGAGGACCAGGAGTAGAATTCTTCAATAGCTTTTAAAATATTTCTTATTGGTTTTATCCGTTTCTTTTTGACGTTACACGTTAATTTTTTAAAATACATACTATAATTATTTTAATAAACACCCGATTTTCACTATCCATACTTACTATTATAAATGTGAAAGTTTGTGAGTATGGATGGATGGATGTTTGTTACTCTTTCACGCCACAACGGCTGAACGGATCTGGATAAAATTTGGCACAGAGATAGATTCTAGTCTGGAATATCACATAGGCTACTTTTTATTCCGGTTTTTTTTTTGTCTAGGGATGAACTCGAAGCAAATCGAGGGTGAGTGGTTAGTTCACTTATACATACGTTTGTATCCAGTAAAAGTTGTAAGAAACAAAACAAATTATTTATAGGAAAAAGTCATTTTATGTACATACATAAAAGTTTACGCAATTACCGCGTTGTCGGAAATATTTTTTTATTTCTATGCAATGTCATTGAAAGGAATTTTTATTTCCATTGTACAGTTTATTGTAGAGACCCCTCAGCAGAATTTATGGGCCTGTAGCGTAACGTAGAGCCGTAGTTTACTTATATATTAACTTTACAAAATTATAGTTGTTTGGTCATAATATGTATTATGTTCGATGTCAGACTAACTTTATGTTCAAGATGTGTAGTAGTTTTATTAAATAAAAAGGCGTATTAATATATTATATATTTCTATTATTAACTAACGACTCACGTTCGCTTCGCTCGGGTTCGTCACTAGGTACGTTTTAAGGTTTAACGATTAGTATGGTATAGATAGTCTATATATTATCTATACATAGGTATGATGTGTTGTTGTGGGTTATATTATAACGTCTTTTCCCGTGGGAATAAAATAATATCCAGCCTATGTCATTCTCCAGCCCTCCAATTATCTCCACACCAAAGATCACGCCAATCCGTCTCTTTGTTTCGACGTGAAAGAAGGACAAACAAATAAACAAAATCAAACTGTATATCATAAGAAAGAGAAAGTGTCAAATCTACAAATGCTTTCAAGTAGTTTATATTAATTTTAAGGTTGCGTTTATAAAGTAGTAATAAGGAAAAAGATATTTTTTTTTGTGAAATTTTTCCAATTTTTCTCTTCATAAGAACCTTCCTGGGACTTTTTTTTTATTCTCGGTCTCGCGCTTAGCAATCTATTTAGCCATTAATTTTTATTTATATGTAAAATACGCCTTATCTTTTAGTAGGTAAAACAATTATATTAAAATACAAGGTAGACCGATGACTCGGTCAAAGCCGCTGGAACCATGGCACAAAACCGGCAATCGTGGAAATCTTTTAAAGACGCCTATGTCCAGCAGTGGAATTGCTTCGGCTGAAACGACAACGATGACATTTTTTTTACTAAGAACAAACTATTTATCGAATCTTGGAGTTCGATTTTAACCTACTTCTACCTATTGCTGATGATTAGAAATTCAGATAAAAATATCTATAATAATTTAGATATACTGATAAATATCTTGATTTTGAATTTCGAATCCATTTTAACCCAATTTAACGTGTTTTTTAGATTTCTCCAAAAAAAAGCACCAAAAATATCAATATACAAAATACATACATAAAATTATATTTATATACATATATACATATTTGTATCAATTTATAATACATAGGTTATATAAAACACATCACGAGCAATAATCGAACCTTCGACCTTCTGATGTTTTAATTACGGTTGTAACTTATCAAGGTTTTTCTTCACCATAACGTCCAACATATTTATTCCATTACCGTTAACTAAGGATTACCTGCGATTGTTCTTAGCTAAGTGAACATAAATATTAAAAAAGCAACATATTAATTGCATTTTTCTAATGTAAGAATTTTTTGAATCAGATGTTATGTACAAATAATCCTTACAAAAACACAGTCACGTTAAAACACAAGGGCCGTATAAAAAACTAGTCCAATATATTTAAATGCTATACCGTTAGTCGCAAAAATTCAGCAAACACGAAACGTAAGTGTGTCAGCGGCGAGAGCGAATGCGGGTACAGTTAGACTTTTACTTTTCTAACCCCACCACGAGTTGTACGGTAATGCCATACTCTACATCCACTGTTTGTGCGTCTGTTTGTTACTAACCGACTTCGAAAACTTAAACTTAAATTAAACTATCTTTTCGGATTATATCGCGGATTTATTTTAATTTTTGGTTTCCGACGTTTCGAATGTTTTACAGCAATAATAGTCACGCGAGGTACTTAGGCTTTTTAAATCATTTTGTAAAATTGTGGGTAGGCACTGTCTGTAACAAGTATATAATGTCTTTGAGACGTCTAAAACCATAGTACAACTGTGATTATCTAGCGCCCCACCCTTTTTTCACTCGAGCTATACCCCGTGTATAGACCTGCGTCGCACCGCAGTTTTTTCAGACGTGATCTGTTATTCTGAATGCCCGAGGCAAGTTGACGTATTTCCATATTAGAAAAACGTGAGAAATGAAATCTTTCATTTCGAAAAATAAGCACACAAACAGATAGACAAATAGACACGTTGTATACTATATAAGGATAAGAACGGAAGTAAGCATTGTTGCTGTAAAAAAATCATACTTACGATATTATATACATGCATTAATTTGTAAATTACTGTTGCAGGTTGTTTTGGTAGAATAATAATCGTTCTCCTTAATTGTATGAGGGTTCATTACATAGGTTCATTGTAGTTGATTGTAGTTTTCGTAACTGTACCTATACATATATTTGATGAGTTTACTTACCGATAAAATAAAATATAAAAAACTTTTTAAAAAACTTCCATAATTATAATTATATAAGCTTCCGTATCGAAATATATTGGATTTGCTTTGCATCGGCTGGCACCGACTTCGAAATCTGATTAGGTTTCTATTCTAAATGAAAACCTCCGTTTAGTTATTTTTTACATTTTAGTGCCTGGAAGTTGGTTTTTTTAAGTTTTTATTTTATCATTTTTAGTGTAGACGTAATAAGCAGGTAATTTGTAAGAAGAAAGTTTTTTAATAACATATTCGATTAAGCAATTTATTTAAAAAAATAATTTATTATTGATTTTTTAAAAAAAACCCCTCAACCGATATCGATAAAATTTAAATGGGACCACCTGGGAATTATACTCTTCGAAACAAAAAAAAACACATCGGTTCAGGCGTCTTCGAGTAATCGGTGAACATACATAAAAAAAAGAACCGACGAATTGAATACCTCCTCCTTTTTGGAAGTCTGTTAAAAATGACAATTAATTTTCAAAATTCGAATTTAAGTCCCCCAAACCTCGATTACATATTTGACACTTTTTCAGTGAAGTTAACTTGAAGTAAAAAACTTCAAATTTGAAATTCTAATATTGATTGAATAATTTGTGTACAGGAGTAGCTCTTATCAAGTAGTATGTAATTAGTTATCATGAAAATTGGCTATGTAAATGAAGCAATTTGATACTTGTTTACTTCACTTTGGTATAACAATAATAATCTAAATTAAATTTTTATTTAATTATTTAAATTACATAATAAAACTATTCTTTTTTATTGGAGAGAGAGAGAGGTAGTATCTAAAACTAAAGCCCAGTATCGAAGTGTTCGCCCAGTATCGAAATTCGACTACAATTATTATTGAAAATTTGAAGAAAAAATACATAATATATTATGAATTGAATTTACCTATCTAAATAAAAAAACTAACTTATTCCGAATTTTTATTGATAACTAGCATTGCTTGCGGCTCCGCCCGCGTTCAGATGACCAAAAACGAAATCCTTAGGTTTTATATATTAGTATACTCTTACGTTGCAGTTTTTGTATTTTTTCTCATAAATGAGACATTTTTAAAGTAACCTATATGTTGACCCGGATAACCAGCTATCACCATACCGAATTTCATCAAAATCTCTTGTGGTTTTTGTGTGATGCGGTAACAGACAGACAGACAAACATTTTATAAACTATAGATTCGGCCTCTGTATCGATAATAATGTCTATTTCAATAAGAATTTCCAAAAAATATTTAATGTGAAGATTCGGCTTAGTAACAATTTTATTATATGTATAGATTATAATGTCTATATGGCTTGTGAAAAAACTAAACAAAAAAACAGGTAACAAACAGAGGAAAAAAAGGTATAGTATTGCACTTTTTAATTTTTTTCTATTTATATATACGCATATCAAAATTTTCTTTTCTAAGAATACATTGTGCTTTTCCTATGTACACGACACCAAACTGCTTGTCTTTCCTTTATACAGAATGGAAACTGAGTATATGTCCTACGAGTTGGACTGGAATATCGGCTTGTTGTGACGGCTAGGGCTGTCGAGTGTGGAGTTTTGTTTTTTTATTTATATTACGAAAAAAAAAATCACTAATAATTATACATAGATACGTTTCGATATTAACATAGCACTATCTAATTCCACGGTAAGTTACGAGGCCTGTGTTATGGATACCAGATAGTTGATACCCTACACATATATAACTTTAAATACATACATATTATAAATATAAACACCCATGACTGGAGTATAAACCTTTGTCATCACACAAATGAATGCCCCCAGCGGGACTCGAACCCGCGACCGTTGGCACAGCAAGTAGCCACTACAAACAGAGCCAAATGTGTCCTCGTAATAAAATTTAAAAAAAGTAAATAAACCTTATGATTACTTGTCATAGTTTTTTATTAATTTAAAATATTTGGGCAGTAAAAATACACTTATACTACAGCATAATTGTGAAAGTTATTCTAAATATTTTTATATGAGTGCACGTGTTTTTGTTGCTCTTCACGCTGTAACTGCTAAAGAGATTGGTGAGAAATTCAAAATAAAGACAGGTTAAATTCTCGTTTAATACATAGGTTATTTTATATAGAGGTACCTGACACGTGACCGGATAGGCGGGTATGTTAGTGACATGTCCTTAAAAAAAATCGTCACTTCTGTAGATAGTGCCTGAGCTCGGGCAAACTTTCTTATTGCTTTATTATATTTCAGAATAATTTTTGAAACAAATTTTAATGAAAATGCTATTAAGCTTTTAAGTGAAGCTTTTAAGTATTTATTAAATAGTTATCTTATTTATTTAAAATTCAGGGGCAACCCTACACTCAGTATGTCGGTTAGACATAGTACAGTCAACATAGAAGACTGAGATCGGCCACCGGATGATATTAAAGTAATCGCCGTGTTTATTTACATTCTATACAGCGTCTGCCAGCTCGGCCTACATTTT
Organism: Brenthis hecate; assembly: GCA_951806755.1. NCBI lineage: Eukaryota > Metazoa > Arthropoda > Insecta > Lepidoptera > Nymphalidae > Brenthis > Brenthis hecate. Next base: position 7,348,813 of record OX638271.1, on the reverse strand, counting down.
TAAAATTTTTATTATATTTTAAACAGGTCAGCCATCTAGGATTCACATTATTATCTACACACACATATATATATATATATATATATATATATATATATATATATATATATATATATATATATATATATATATATATATATATATATATATATATATAAATTCTAAGTCCAATCTGTACATTGAATATTTTTTGGAAAATCTTAATAGTCATTATTGTCGATACAGAGGCCGAATCTATAGTTTTTAGAATTTTTGTCTATCTGTCTGTCTATCTGGGAACGCATCACGAAAAATGCACTGGACGGATTTCGATGAAATTTGATATGATGATAGCTGGTTATCCGGGTCACCATATAGGATACTTTTACTCTGGGAAAATATCTCATCTCCGAGAAATCTATACTAAACATTAAAACATAAGTAGGGACGAACCCGAGTGAAGCGAGGGTGAGTCGCTAATGTATATTTTCTTGGAATTACACGAGTATTAGACATTTTAAATAAATACTATCTTTTCGGATTTTTTTAGGAATTTAATTTGATTTTTGGTTCCCGACGTTTCGAATGCTTTACAGCAATATGGTCACGAGAGAGACTAAAGTTTTAGATGACTCAAAGGAGAGACTGCCGGTAAGGTAGTTTAATTTTAAAAGGATACATAAGTTTTTGTAATAGCCTACCTTTAAAAATATAATAAGGTTTTAGGTTACAGATGTAATGAATACGTTTTATTTGCGTCAAACCAAATGCGGACATCATAATAACTGTTGAGCTAAAATTGATAAAATTGTCAAATCGGAGTAGGTCCTCCCACTGCAGGTCCCGTAAGGTGACGTCACGCACATTTTTTTAGTTTCAGTAACGTTTTGGTAAAAAAAATCTATACAGTTTATTAGTCATTGTATTTAAGTTTGTGGTAAAAATAAAATAGATATATTGTTACAATAAAAAAATATACATAAATATCTACATTTATGTATACGCTTATTTACGTATTAAATATTAATTTGTATAGTATAGTATATATATATATATATATATATATATATATATATATATATATATATATATATATATATGTATTTACTAAATAGAACATAATAGTTATTCTTGCGATGTATCGCGCCGCTATTATTTTCATGCAAATCCGTGGATTGGCTGACAGCATTTTTTTAAATGCAATAATTAAAATCATAGCAACTAAAATAAAGTAAATAATATGCAATATTCAATTATAAAACTGATTAAAACTATAAAAATTGTTTAAAATTAAAAATTAAAAAATATTGTAAGGCACTTTGGTGTCATTTTTACGACCAAGCAGTTGTACATATTTTAGATATTCAGTATATAATTTTAAAACGTATTAGTTGAAGCAAAATTATTACATTTTTAGTTAGAGTAACCCGCTTCCGTTCCGTTCGTTTTCCGCTTATCTTTACTATAATATACAATATAATATTATAAAGAGTTGAGTTTGTTTATTAGTTTGTTTGTTTGAACGCGCTTATCTCAGAAACTACCAATACGATTAAAAAAAATCTTTTTGCATTAGATAGCCTGTTTATTGAGGAAGCCTATAGGCTATATATCATCATGCTACTAACCAAGGGATACATCTATTCCATAATAACCGTTAAAACGTACGTAATGAGGAGTCGCTAGTTTCTCATTAATCCGTCAATTTTCCTTACAATTTAATTTATATAATATTATGAATATCTTCTATTAATTAGAACTATCTAAAAAGAGAATACCTTTCAGGGTCCGCGGCCCCCATTTAAAGTCATTCAAGTCAACACACAGGCGCGTGTCGCAAGTCTAGATTTAAGATTCAGTGTGTCTGAACGGAATTTCAATGGCAAGAGAAATTATACAAATACTATGTTTGTCCTGTTGCTTTACTTCTATTATTTGTATAATATAGTCTAAAATGAAATTTTAAATATATTTAAGCTACATAGGTATTGTTAATTTTTTAATTATAAATAATAAGTAGATATTATTGGATTTGCAATGAAATTTTTTTTAGAAAGTATTCGTATTTCAAGTAATATTATAAATATGTTTATTATATAAATAGGTACCCGTAACTGGAGTATAAAACTTCGTGTTCAACACACAAATGAATATCTCCAGCGGTACTTGAACCCGCGACCGCTGTCACAGCAAATAAAGTCACTACAAACTCAAATGTGTGTCGTCAAATCATCTAATATAATCATTGTCGTCATATCGATTTCTTTGACATATATAAACTAATTTTCACAGACCTTTTTTCGTCTTAATTATACGTTACATCTGAATAGTGTTCTCATAAAAATGTCTAGAATAAACCTTATTATACATATATAGGGATCTTTTCATCCTCAAAGGCTCTTGTATATGTTTAGCTAAAACCTTTATTAATTTTTCGTTCGACAACCGGGAATCAAACCCGCGACTTAATTCAAACATACCACATCCACTTACACCATTCATACATAAATAATTTGCCACAACAAAAGTATAGATGTGACCTTTTTCTGATATACGATTATAGCCGGAACTCAGCTGCCTACATTCGAAACCAAACAACATTAACAAAACTCAAGTAACCCATCCATTGGCAGTAATACTCGTAGCTTAGTAAAACGTAAATTGGATAGCTCTTAAATCGATACAACAAGTGTTTTTATAGACCCTCTCCAGCATTTTAACTGTATGTTAATTATGGTTAGTTGTTATAGTTAATTAATTGTACTTTAAAGTTGTATCGAATTTATGAATACATCTGTTGTTTTGTTCTTGTGCTTAACCCGAATTAATATTTTAATTAAGTTTTTATAGTCACTTGATATAAAGTTCTTTATTTAAGGTGTTTGCACACTACACCGTCTCATACCATGACCGTGCTAGGACCGTGTCAGGCAAAAAAATATTCTTTGTATTTAAAGTATGAGACATAATCATGCCAAATTTCATCAAAATCTGTACAGTTTGTTTTTTCGTGAAACATCCTCACAGACAGTAGCTATCCCTTAAGAAAATATATTTTGAATTCAACCCCTAAAGAGATAAAAAGGGGGTTGGAAATTTATTTGAGTTGTAGGAGGTAAGCGCTAGTTTCATATAAAAATAATTAATTTTAGCAGTACTAGATATCATTGGGTACAAAAAGATAAAATTAATTAACCGAGCTTTCATCCAACTATACATTGTCAAATCAATGTCAGACAGACATGTCAATAATATTTATAAATATAGATATCTATACATAATATTATTATAAAGAGGTAGAGTTTGTTTATTTGTTTGTTTGTTTGAACCCGCTAATCTCAGGAACTACTTATCCGATTTGAAAAAATCTTTTTGCATTAGATAGCCCGTTTATTGAGGAAGGCCACAGGCCTCATATAATCAAATATATCATCATGCTACTACCCAAGGGAGCAGAGCAGTAATCATAAAATCAAAAAATCTGGCAGGCTTTCAAACAATATTGTAAAAATATATACTTTATATAAAAATTCATACTACTGTATGACATAAATTCAAAGAGTTTTTTGCAGATTGAACACGGGTGAAGCCGCAGTTCTGGTAGTATAAAATAAACAAGAAAAAGTTTGTTCTCAATTTAATGAGCTGCTCAACAGCTTAATAATGAAGTGATCTCAACACTAGAGACAGTGGCGACAGATACCTGTCCAATAAAAATATTGTAGAATACTTTAATTGACTTAATAAAAAAAGTTGGTGAGTTGCCACTTTTTTACTAACACGAAAATGAATGTTTGTTTGTAGATGAAGGAATTGTGAAATGATTTATTAGTTTTAACCCAACAGGTATATAAATAGTAAGACATTAAGTATGTATGTATGTTACTTTAAGTACATCCCGATAAAGCGAGGGCGGCGCGCTTGCAGTCTACAGCGAAGTAACGAGGTCAAAATAATACATGGTGCATATTTTAAGGATCTTCCAAAAATAAGATGTAAATAAAACCATTTTTTTACAATTTGACGATATATACTTTTTTTTTATCATATGCAGATAAATGAAATTGAAGTGTCTGTTTATAATATCAAAATAATTTTACTAAATGCATATGAAAGAATAAACGGAACTTATAAGAAAAAAACTATTTTTAATTTTTTTTTCTGACTTATCTCCGAAACGACTTGATCGATTTTGACAGGACTTTCACGAATTTTGAAGGTAATCATCTTCCTAAATTCTTCTTTGTAATGAGCTAGCCTGAATAAATCTTCTACTCTCTTTATCCCGGTTCATTGTCGGATGTTGCAAATCCAAGAGTAACTTAGGCTACTTTTATTTTAGATAAAGAATTAGGATGCTGCGCAAAAAAATGAAAACCCCTGAAATTGTGTCCATTTAAAACGTACCCGAGCAAGGCAAGGTTAAGTCGCTAGTATTTTATATTACGAAAAATAGTATTAAAAAAAGCCTTGAAAATTAGAGCCAAATCGCGGGCATACATTAGTTTACATCTTTTTCCACTTAACACTTTCCAAGCAACTCTAACTTATAGTATTGAGAGTCAAAATAATGTAAATAAAGACAGTTATGTAGTTGTATATTGTGTAGCGGTTTTTTGAACAAAACAGGTCCACGACTATAAACTTAGTGCGTGCCTCAAATTTTACTTCTGCAAGTGTAATGGTACATCAATTATATTTATTATTTTATTTCTTATACAATGCACATAGCCTTTTATACGATGGAAGGAATCGCAGTTATTTGTTGAATTTAATTGTTGAAGCACGAATTATACTTTATTTTTAAATAAAACTATCTTTTTGAATTTAATTTGATTTTTGGTTCCTGACGTTTCGAATGCTTTACAGCAATCATGGTCACGGGAGGTCATAACAATCGCGACAAAAGCCGAAGAGATAGTAATGTAAAATATTCGCGTAAATCTGAATCTAAGAACGTATTATATTTTGTTACACAATCGTTTTGGATGGTCTTTAACACGATCTGATTAGCTTTAATTGTAACCATGCTGATGTATTTTGAACGTAAATTTTAACCTAGTTAATTTTAACGTTATAAGCAAATGCAATCTTGATGACAATGTGGTAATTTGATAACATTGAGAGTGCAACTCTTTAATCACTACTTTAAGATATATCATATACGATAGATTGCGTTCTAACGTTTAGTATAGATTTCTAAGAGATGAAATATTTTCCCGTAAAAAAAGTATCCTATATTGTTGATTGGTTGATGTTATTATTGTTGACCCTGATAACCAGCTATCATCATGCTAAATTTCATCAAAATGTCCAGTGGTTTTCGCGTGATGCGTTCCCAGACACACAAATAGATAGATAGACAGACAGACAGACAGACAGACAGACAAAAGTTCTCAAAACTATACATTCGGCCACTGTATCGATAGTAATGACTATTCCAAAAAGATTTTCCAAAAAATATTTAATGTACAGATTCGACTCAGAATTTTATTATATGTATATATAAATAATAGAAATAAGAAACAACGTAAACAGCTCGTTCTAAGCATTTCCATATTAAACGTGGGTCAAGTTTTATTTAACTAGTAAGTTTTCTTTTACTAATAAGTAATAAGCACACCGCCTTTGGAACTACATTAAAATTCAACCCTTAGAAGTGAAATTTTTACTGGAAATTTATATGGAACCTCCCTTGACGTTTTACCTATTGATTGATAAAATAATTATATATTATGTAATCAATTCACAATTGGCATAAATATCGCATAACACAAACTAAATAAAAAATAAATGATTTCAAAAGAGTATAGTTTATATGTATATAAGTAAAAGTTCGTATTTAATTACTTTTTTTATTAGTCAAGATAAAAGAATCTATAATAACTACTTATAATAATGACTAAGTATATTTGTATAAATGTCTCGTGTCACGATGTTTGTGGTCGCACTCCTCCGGAATAGCTCGACCGATTTTCATGATTTTTGTTTTATATTTGGTAGGTATAGAATAGGTCGTAAAGTATTTTACACCCTCTTATCCTCACCCCCAATTATTTAATCGCAATTTTAGTATTTTTGTATAAAAATATTGTATAAATAGTAAATACATATTAAAATCGCTTAACATAAAGCTAAAGAGTATTTTTTGTAGATTGAACGCAGTCGTAGCCGCGGTTTCTGCTAGTGATAACTATAATCTATACATATAATTAAATTGTAGCTAAGTCGAATCTGTACATTAAATATTTTTTGGAAAATCTAATTAAAATAGACATTATTTTCGATACAGAGTCTGAATCTATAGTTTTTAGAATTTTTGTCTGTCTGTCTGTCTGTCTGTCTGTCTGTTACCGCATCACGAGAAAACCACAAGACAGATTTTGATGAAATTTGGTATGATGATAGCTGGTTATCCGAGTCAACATATAGGACTTTTTACCGCGAAAAAATATCTAATTTCTGAGAAAAAATACAATAACTGCAATGTAACAGTATACTAATAAGAATTTGGTTTTTGGTCATCTGAACGCGGGCGGAGCCGCGGGCAATGCTAGTATATAAACTATAAATAAAATAAGTATTATTATCATAATCATAATTACTGAATAATTATAATAAAACTACTATTATAGTCCCAGAATCGAACGTTATACCAATAACTAACACTAAGCTCTATGTTAGTGTGTCGGTACTCGCCCGCGACGTCGGCAGTGGGTCAACAAACAAGGTCAAGCCATTTCTCTTCGGTAGGATTTACTGGCCTCATAAGGTGTTATGAGTACAATCTTGTATAGAACACGTCTATAAGAACTTGGAATTACATCAGTTTTGATTTAGTTTTTGTTAATACTTTCCTTAGATTTACGCGAATATTTGACATTTTAAATAAAACTATCTTTTCGGATTACTTCGCGGATTTATTTTGGTTTTTGGTTTCGTTTCGGATGCTTTACAGCAATCATGGTCACGGGAGAGATTTGTTTATAAAATAATTTTTGTTATGGAGGAATTAATTTTTATCTATATGATACGATGAGATTTTTGTTTATGGTCGACTTCAAAATTTATTTATATGTTCTTTGGAAAATGTAGAATAGGAGTTTAGACAAGTCATTTTGGAAACTTAGAAGAACAGATTTTTCCAAAATTATATTGAACTAGCGACTCAGCCTCGCTCCGGTCGGGTTCGTCCCTAGTTACGTTTTAGCGTTTAGTATAGATTTCTCAGAGATGAGATAATTTCCCGCAGTAAAAAGTATCCTATATGTTGGCAACCAGCTGTCATGATAGCCATCAAAATCTCACCAGTGGTTTTCTCGTGACGCGTTCCCAGAAAGATAGACAGACAGACAGACAAAAATTCTAAAAACTATATATTCGGCCTCTGTATCGATAATAATGACAATTTCAATAAGATTTTCCAAAATATATTTAATGTACAGATTCGACTCAATTAGAATTTTATTATATGCATAGACTATTTATTAAAAATAATTTTATAATTATATAATTTGATAAGTCATAAGTAAAATAGGACAAAATCAACAGCTTACATTGAAAATAACAAAGTTATCAACATTCTACACATTTTGACACCTATTCACGTTAACGTCAACAAGAATTAATGCTGCATACAAATGCAATTAAAATATTATTATTAGATAATATTAAAATAGTTGGTTCTAACCAGTTAGGTATTTTTAATTAAGATTTTTCTCTATATAAATGTATTAATTGTGCTGTCTTTTCGTCTTGGTCCGAGGTTTATAAAGAATTTACTCCCTTTTTTGCACTTTATCTTTATCTATACTAATAATTATATAAATTTGTTTATGTACCTACCTATGTTTGAATAAATTTAACTAAAAATCTATCCAACAGATTTCAATGAAACTTTTTTAAGTATTCCTTACGGTTCCAGAGGTTCTATAGGCTATATGTTATACGTATTTGATTTTTTTAAATAAAATTTGTTCGAGCAGTAGAGCTGTCTGTAATGCTGCCGGTCGTGCGGGCTAACACGCGCGAACGGGCATTATTTTACACTTTTTTACTAAATTAACTAATCCTACATACTTATATAAACATCGATGTGTGTATGTGTGTTTCCTATGGGCTCTAAAACGACTGTATCGATTTTGATGCCAGGCAATCTTCAGATTAAAAGGCACGGACGTATGTCTGTGGGTGTTAGACTTACTCAAATAAAAAAAAACTTCAGATTAGACCAGCGGGTGAGCCTGTGAAGTTTGGTAACGATGGAAAGTTTAAACGCGGGGTACTGCTAGTAATTAATATAGTTTAATAATCTTAATTTACCAACGAATCTATTCATGTCTTCTCCATTCTACGACCTACGTGATATTGGCGGAGTAATCTGTGCTCAACTGGCACGCTTTGAAGCCATTAACAACATAATTGAAAATAGTTTGTTCACACATTGTATCACATATAAGCTTAAAATTCTCTCAAACAATCTCTCGCACTCCGTTTCTGTCGTCCTAAGATCAGCTACTACTGAAAACTTTAATAAATAAATAAATATATTGGGACGTTAACACACAGCACCATCTAGTTCCATGGTGAGCTACGAGGCTTGTGTTATGGATACCAGATAGTTGATACACATACATATATAACTTTATAAACATATATATTATAGTAAAATGATCATTATGGACCAATCATTTAGCTCCTTTATACAAGCAGGTATTATAAATAGGGCGATATCGGACTTATAAATAGAAAATGTATTACGGTAAAGTTTGAACTGAGTGGGCGATACGTTATGTGTCTCTATTGATTTAAGTAAGGCTATTTGATCATAATGGATGTTTTAGCTCTATGTACTAGCTTGTGGCCACGATTTCGTGCATAAATTCTGCAAATATTTATGCAGTTTGAAGAAATTGATGAATAAATTAGACTTTTATTATTGTGCTTTATAAGTATAAAGTTTAATATGGCAGTGGTAACCCAGTGGTAACGCGCTCGCTTTGGAAACCAAGTGAAGTGGCAGAAAGACAGACAAACAGACAAAAGATTAAAAAAATGTGTTTTTCTTATAAGTATATTAAGGACTTACCCTCGCTTCGCTCGGGTTCGTCCCTAGGTTGCTTCCCAATACAAACTTTCATCCCCATTTTCACCCCCTTAAGGGATGATTTCCGGCATGAAAAGTATCTATGTCCTTTCCAGGTTCACAAACTATTTCCTTACCAAATTTCATCTAAATCGGTTATGTAGATCCAGAGATTACCCCATACAACGTCACAAACTTACAAACTCACAAACTTTAACTCTTAATAATATTAATATAGATAATTTTATATGCATTTAGTAAAAAGCTGTTATTTTGACATTACAAACAAACACTTCAATTTTATTTGTATGTATAGATTAGACACGATATGTAATACATACAAACAAAAAATAATTTGCTAAGAGGGATTTATAGAAACGTTCTAGAAGAGATCGATTTCTTCCAGCGAAACTGTGGTAGTGAGAAATGTTATTATAAAGCTGGTATTATAATATAGTGTATTATATGTATATTGTATTATTATACATATAATGAAATTGTAACTAAGCCGAATCTGTACATTAAATATTATTTGGAAAATCTTATTGAAATAAACATTATTATCGATACAGAGGCCTAATCTATAGTTTTTAGAATTTTTGTCTGTCTGTCTGTTACCGCATCACAGAAAAACTACTGGAGGGATTTAGATGAAATTTGATATAGTGATAGCTAGTTATCCGGGTCAACATATAGGATACTTTTTACCGCGGGAAAATGTCTCTTTTCTGAGAAAAAAATACAAAAACTGCAATGTAAGAGTATACTAATATGTAGAACCTAACAATTTGGTTCTTGGTCATCTGAACGCGGGCGCAGCCGGGGGCAATGCTAGTTGTATATAATAAACATATAAAATATATATTATTTACAATTTAAATTCATTATAACTACCATGAAAATATAAATGTTAAACATCAAAAACTAAATGTTGCTATCAAAAAAAACAGTCGCATGATTTTTGTTTATACCAGTAATTTACTCCGGTCAAAGGTGAAGAGCTTTCACTTGTTGTGTTAAAAAAATGTCTACACGTTTATGGTGTTATCTGTTAACTTAGAGACTGTATCAATCATTGAATCAAGATATAATACTCCTCCTTACATTATACAAAGATATATATTTACATTTCAAAAATACACGTTTGGGTCAGTTTGTAGTGACCCTACTTGCTGTGCCAGCGGCCGCGGGTTCGAGCCCCGCTGTGGGCATTTGTTGGTGTGATGAACACAATTATTGTACTCCAGTCATGGGTGTTTTTATTAATAATGTGTATGTTTTTAAAGTTATATAGGTATGTATGTGTAGTGTATCAACTATCTGGTATCCATAACACAAGCCTCGTAGCTTACCATGGAACTAGATGGTGCTGTGTGTTAATGTCACAACATAAATAAAGCAGCCTATATTGCTCTCAGGACCATAAAGAACTATACAGTAATTAATTTTTGACCGAAAAGATACATACATTATACAACAAAATATTTTTAAAATTAATAATTCCGCCTTAAGTGTTTTTTTTTTATAATTTACACAGACGTAATCTTTTTTAACGTTGGGAAATGCATTCACGCATACCACTAGCTATGCTTGCAGGGGATTATGTGGTATTAACTGGCAAAGCCAGTACTAAAACCCAACGGAACCTCCCCCGTCTTAAGGTGGCGTCGCAGGATCGCTTACGCACTCAACCACGACGCCCCGACGGCAGGTCTGCCGAAGCAGACCACAACAACCATGGGTTAACTCACACGGTCCATGCATGCTCTGCTATCAGAGAAGTACCAGGAGCCACCCGCATAGCACAGCGCACACAGAGGTGGGCCGCCTCCCAGTGCGTTTCTTGGCTTCGCGCCCGGCTGGATTGCCGGACACTAATGAACCTCCCTACAACGACAAGTTGAACACACGTCGGGGATACAGAAGTAATCCTTTTTTTCTTTTTTATTGTTGGAAAATGCATTTACGCTTACCACCTGCATACATACAGGTGGTTATGTGGGACTCACCAGCTAGAAAATCCAGTAGGTACTGCCATACGGAAGTAACACTGTCGTATAAGCCATTCCTCAAAAAAGTTCATGAAAATCGGTTCACATTTGTCAGATATTGTGTAAACCCACCTGGCGTTATCATAATATCATCTTGATTAAAATAACATATTGTTGTCCAGCTTTAACATAATTAACTTTTTTATCGACATAATTATTATACAAATAGGTTAAAATAGACATTCAAGATATGGAGACACGTGTAGTTATTAGTGAAACTAAAAGCTGTTAGAAGTATTAAAATATTCAATACAACCTTTCGATTAAATTATAATTTTACCTATGACGTAGCGTTTTAGCGTGTAGAAGAAACAAACATATATACATACAAATTTTCACAAAATAGTATCATTTATAAAACATAAGCTCAAAACTTTTTTAAGCATTCTTGACTCTTTTTCATCTAGAGCTTACAACGTATTTTGCATTGCCTACACAACGTTCCATCTGTGCCTACTCGGCTATGCAAATGTGGTGTAGTTGTAGGCGTTTAATTAGCTAATGACCTGGATATTAGTCGTAGACTAAATTATTGTCAAGGATCCGCGACGTCATGACAAGATTCAAATGTATAGTATGACGAAAGTTTCATTACAACACTAGCCGGCCTATTACAAGTTACAAGTTCTAACCTAAAGATCGTTATCTAAACTTATGTAATACTAGCTACTCACCTTCGCTTCGCTCGGGTTCGTCCTTAGGTTGATTCCCGTTACAAATTTTCATCCCTATTTTCGCTCCTTTAACGGATTATTTCCGGAATAAAAACTACTCTACATCCTTCCCAGGATCTTAAACTATCTTCTTACCAAGTTTCATTTAAATCGGTACAGTAGTTTCGGAGCTTATTCGGTACAAGCAAACAAGCAAAAAAATCTTTCCTCTTTATAATATTGGTATAAAGTAAAAAAGCGAAAATTAAACTGCGATATTAAGTTTAGTTTACAAAGAAATGATTAATGAAGAAATTATACTTACTAATAATTTAAATTTTAATTAAGATGCACTTTTGTGTTTAATGAAAGCTAAATAGATAATCATTTTATTATTATTTTTATCTATTTACAAAAAGAAAGAAAAGAATTCTACAAAAGTGACTGAACATTTTCTCATTTTTTTGAGCGGAACTCAATTTTTTTTTAAATTAAAATTAGCTTAAATTACTCTTTATAACATCAGCTATCTGCCAGCGAAAGTCCCGGCTAAATTAGTCCAGCCGCTTCGGAGATTAGCCGGAACAAACAGACGGACAGACAATTTTTTTTTTAAATTATCTTCTTATAACTACCCATATGCATTTAGTAAAAATCTGTTACAGGCGCTTAAACAAAGACTTTAAGACAAAGATAATTTTATTTATCTGTTAAACAAGAAATGCTCATTTAATATTATAAGATTTAGGAAGTTTCATCTTATTAAGTATTACATCTGCTTGTCCATCCCCCCCCCCCCCCCCCCCCCCCCCTTCCTCAGTTGACCCCGAGGCCCACTTCGTTGTGCCACATTCCTAAATCAACCGGATTGTAGCCTAGATATTTTGGTAAAAGACTTTCATTCAACTCGCGGACTCATAACATAAGAGACGACTGTAAATTTTCGCATGTTAACTATAGTTGATATGATTCATACTTAATTAATGTAAATTCATTTTTTTTTTAATTTGTTGTATCAAACTAATAATACTTTGATTTAAATTTCATATCAAATAAATAAAAAACATTAAAAACAAACAAAAAAAAAATAATATAGATGATTATTTCAATTTTTATATTTCAATTTTATTATTAAACTTTAAAATTATTTTTATATTCACCAACCGATTTACGATTTATGTTGTCTCGTAAGGAAGACTGAGATAGTGTAATGATTCACTGTACTTATTTATTACTTAAAAGTTAGAATAGAAGGTACATTTAATGACCGCTCCCAATTACATTTGATGGATAATCTATACATTGGATCAACATTTATATATTTGTATGTGGAATCTTCAAATCCCCATATCTTTTAAAATATAAAATTCCAAAACCAACCAAGTAATAGTTTAATATAGTGTGTATTACATCACTGTGACAGGAAAACATTACACCCCTCTTAGTTTTTGCATGAAATTTAGTACAGATGGACTTTGAATGACAAGACTTGGCAAGACACATAGGCTAGACAAATTATGCCAAAGAAAATGTCGCTGAATATTTATCAACAGATGAATACTTCTTGGGAGGCACTTAGCGAAGCAAGAGTAAATCGCTAGTATTTGCATATAATACATATTATTTTTTAATATAGAAAACTTTTTTTACATAAATAAATAACAATACGTACCATCGTCTCTCGGACTATAAAGAATCACACTCACAAAATTTAATCGTAAAGCACACAGTGACAAAGCAAAATATCGTATAACTGTTCAAGTTTAAAGTCTAAAATATAATTATGTCGTTTTAATGCTCTAAATGGCAGGTCATCTACTACAATATTCTACAGCTTTACAATCTAGAGTTGTCGAAGGAAATTGATCCTTATTTATTTGAAATGTTTAAAAATTGTAACACTAATTCTGATAGAATTTTTGTATAATTATAGATGGTAAAAACTAAATATTAAGATTTTTTAACGTAAATGTATTTATTAAAATCAAATAATATATCAAAAATTCGACAAGTATAGAAAAATAATTAGCTTATGTACCTTAATTTTATTTTAATAAGGTTTAATTTTTCAAAAAATCAATATCTAAACCAAATTTTATGACGCCGTGTGACTTTTGATAACACCTCCAATTTGTATGCAAGAGCCCGCCACGTGACCTACTTTTTAACTTTTACTATCTCTATGTTTAACTTCTAGTTAATTGCTCTTCATAAACCAGCCGTTATCAATGGCATGTAATTTTGACTGATTATGAATAAATTAGTTTTGACTTTTGATTTGATTATCCCAGATAAGGAACGAAGGCTGTTAACTAAATATAAATTATATGTGTGTGTGTATTTGTATTTGTAAATAGTTTTGATATTGTAACTCCCAAACATTTTTTTTAATTTTAATACATTCTTCGCTTAATTCTAATGCGTACTAAATATTAAACTTTTAGTGGGACGCATCATTATTATTAAATTACATAACAATTTCAATAAATCTACACACATATATATATATATATATATATATATATATATATATATATATATATATATATATATATATATATATATATATATACATATATATATATATATATATATATATATATATATATATATATATATATATATATATATATATATATATATATTATATACTTAATATTATAAAGAGGTAAAGTTTGTGAGTTTGTCTCTGGATCTACTGAAACGATTTAGATGAAATTTGGTAAGAAGATAGTTTGAGACCCCGGGAAGGACATAGGATACTTTTTATCCCGGAAATCACTTCTTAAGGGGGTGAAAATGGGGATGAAAATTTGTATTGGGAAGCAAGCTAGAGACGAACCCGAACGAAGCGAGGTAAGTTTGAGACTTTAAGTCAGTGAATTCTTTTGATATATACCTACATACCTACATATATTTTTAATAATTTCTATATTTAATTTAATACAAATCAAACGTTTTTCCTTGAAAAAGTTAAGGTTTCTTGTTTTTTAAAAGGATTTATAATTAATAATCGTGTGGGAAGTTAGTGAAACTGTTAATAGGTAGAAGGAGGAAGCTGTCGAAACCGGCCAAGCAACATTGCCTTGGTGTAGTGGCTAGCATTTACGACTGCATATCCGGACGTCCTGGGTTCTAAACCTGAGTCGGGCCAAGTTTGGTTATTATGTCTTTGTGATAAGAAAGTTTCAGTAATATCCCGGATTCATATCCGAACGTTTGTGTGCTAAAGGCTATTATACAATAAATGATTTTATAGAAGATGGCACACCTTGGGAATGAAATGATCGCCTCCAGGCTACTTCAACTTGGTAGGAATATTGTAAACTATAATTTAACTTTATAAAAAAAGATAACGAAATAATATTAGTCCCGCTGAGTTTCTTTCGCCAGTTCTTCTCAGGTCTGAGGCTTCTTCTTTTCGAACTGGTAGTAGACTCATTACGTTCAAAAAAATTGTAATAATTTAATGCTGAATAAAATACTATGAATTTTGATTTGAGAAGTTCGCAGTGTATCACCCCCGTGCCTCAGAATGCACGTAAAGCTGTCGGTCCTAGGCCTAATTTCCCACCGGTCGTGTCTCGTGTCGTACCACCAGAGTATGAGAGTGACAGGAATAGAGAGTGCACTTGTGTCTGCGCGTACACTTGTGCACTATAATATCTCCTGCGCAGTTGGCTAGTCTCAATGAGTTTGGCCGCCGTGGCCGGAATCGGTCAGGAGAACATCATCATCATAGCATAAATACGGTGAATTGATTTATAGTTATGTACCCGTAAAAAATTTAAATAGCTTTGATAAATATATTAAGATTTAACCCTTGCTTTGCTCGGGTGCGTTCTTAAGTAGGTACGATTTAATTATTTTGCGCGGAACCCCAATTCTTTTTCTTACATAAAAGTAGCCTAAGTTACTCCTTATAACATCAGCTTTCTACGAATAAAAGTCCCGTCACAATCAATCCAGCCTTTTCGAAGATTAACCGAAACAAACAGACGGACCAAAAATTTTAAAAATGTTTTTTTTTCTTATAAGTACCGTATATAATTTAATATGCTTCAGAAAAATGCTTTTAATTCAACATTACAAACAGACGCTTCAATTTGATATATCTGTATCGATGATAACGCTTGCACTAAAAATAAAATAATAAAAACTTTTTTCAAATATAAATGTCTATGCTCTAGATAGTAAGAAATAACTGTACGTGGTACAAAAACTATCAAATAAGATATTTTTGGCGTTGGTATCATTCGACGCAAGTGTACAAAATCAGGCAAGTGCGAGTCTATATCACAGACTGAGGGTTCCGTAGCATTTAGCATTAAAATGTTTTGTTTTGAAATACTGTCATTAGTTAATAATAATAAATATGTTGGGACATTAACACACATCACCATCTAGTTCCATAGTAAGCTACGAGGATTGTGTTATGGATACCAAATAGTTACTACACTAACCTTATATACACATATAATGATATTATAAATATAAACACCCATGACTGGAGTACAACCATTCGTGCTCATCACACAAATGAATGCCTCCAGCGGGACACGAACTCGCGACCGTTGCCACAGCAAGTATGATCACTACAAACTAAGCCAAACGTGTCGTCGTTTGTTGTGCTATAAAGTAAAATAAAGTACATAATTATTCATTTACGTCATATATAAGTTTGTATTTCATAGTATAGTAAATTAAATAATTCGTTTTTGATTATGGAAACCGACAAATTATGAATCCAATTAGATATTTTCATTACATTTAAATAATTATTATAATATAATATACTGACTCACCCACGCTTCACTTGTTTGAATCCCTGTGGTCCTAACAGTAACCTAAGTGTTACTTCCAATCCATCCAGCGGTTTCAGCGTGAAAAATAAACATACATGTACACGTGCACACACGCACTTACATTATCTAGCACGTATTATATTATATTGAACCGACTTCCAAAAATGAGGAGGTTCCTTGTTCGTCTGTGATGTATCTTCCATACATATAATAAAATTCTAACAAAGTCGAATCTATACATTAAATATTTTTTGGAAAATCTTATTGAAATATACATTATTATCGATACAGAGGCCGAATCTATAGTTTTTAGAATTTTTGTCTGTCTGTCGGTCTGTTACCGCATCACAGAAAAACTACTGGAGGGATTTTGTTGAAATTTTGTACGGTCATAACTGGTTATCCGGGTCAGCATATAGGATACTTTTTACCGCGGGAAAATATCTAATTTTAGAGAAAAAATACAAAAACTGCAATGTAAGAGTATACTAACATGTAAAACCTAAGAATTTGGTTTTTAGTCATCTGAACGCGGGCGGAGCCGCGGGCGATGTTAGTTATTATATAAAGTACATTATATTGTATTGTAGTATGACTCTTACTCTACATATGTAATATATTAACTTCGTTGATCGATTACGAATATTAAAAAAAATGTTTCTTGTATATTATTTTTTGTTTATTTTTATTATTTGTTGTTATAGAAATACGTATTCTGAAAATTTCAATTCTCTATCTATTACGGTTCATGAGATACAGCCCTCTGACAGACGGACGGATGGAAAGTGGAGGCTTAGTAATAGGCTTCCGTTGGCACCCTTCGGGTACGGAACCCTAATAATAAAAAATAAAATGTCAAAATATTAAACGATTCTTTATTAGACCCAAAATGACACCAACACCTATAAATGTCAAATGCTTAGCAAACAATCACACACGATCAAATAAACTAAGTAACTGCCACATAATATTTCAAAATAATTATATATAAAGAAAATATATTGTGTTTGTTCTTTTATAAAAAAATCTATTTTTTATACAATAACCAAGTTTATTGAAAAAATGATAAAAAATATTTTCATTATTTAATTATTATAATGATATACGTTAATTATTTAACGACAATTAGATTAATTTAATGATATTCCATACTTAGTGTTACCAGCAAAAAACAATTTTAAGATTTTAAAAAATATTTCTTATACAAAAAATCGTAAGAAGGCGTTTTATTGAAAACGTTACTTTATTTTTTGAGAAAATATTTTAATTAAAGTTAAAAAAAAAATAAAAAAATGGATTGCAGTTTATGTAAAAATAAACTGTTTTAATATAAGATTTTAAGATATTTTTATAATTTTCAATATATTATGAAGTTGTGGCAACACTCATATTCTATAATGTGTTACAAACATACCAGCTTTTATTGGTTATTTATTAAAACATGATAATTATTCATCATTATCAATCGATTTTAATAATTTTAACTAAAGATGTAAAATATGTAAAAATATAGTCATAGATTTTATATGATAATTAATACTAAATTTTAAGCGGCAATTATTCAAAATTGTGCGCTAAAATAAAGTATGTAATTAATTTAAAACCAATAAATCGATTTAAGAAAGCAAAATACTGCAATTAATAGACAATAATGAAAGATTTGATTATTTGACGTCTTAAATGTAAAAAAAATACAAACTGTTAAACAAAGTTTTTGTAACTTTATGATATGGAAGTATTAATATATATATATATATATATATATATATATATATATATATATATATATATATATATATATATATTATATATATATATATATTATTTCGGACTTGGATAGTCTTAGACGAAATAGTCAATATTAAACCAAAATACCAAAACACTTTTATCGTAATGTTGGCAAATCATATAAAAAATATAAGAATTAACTTAATTCAAGCAATCAACGCCATCTATCGAACCATTCTTGCAACATAACGTCATGCCATCTATCGGCAAAATTATGAAACAAATCATACTATAAAAATACTCTTTAAAGAATATAACGTCATAAAATACAAATATTGATTTTAAATCAAAACAAATAATAGGATAATATGTTCAATAACAGCTTCAGCTTTTTAGCTGGATATTGTAAGTATATAATATCAAAATAAAACAAAATGTGAAGAAAATTACAAAGAATTGCAATTTCAAAAGTGTTATAACGACTTAAAATGTAAATAATTATTGTACTCGTATATGCAATATGCACGTATTTTAATTAATAACGATGTCCTTAAAAAACTACAAATGACTGTAATTTATTTTTTATAAGGACAATAACCATTTAAATACAGTGCAGTCTTAAATCTCCAAAATTACATACATATCATATAATTTCTCTAAAATAATATCATATATCTATAGACTTAAAAAAAATAAGATACACGGAGCGTCACTAACAATAAATGAAGTCTAACAAACCTGTCGAATTAAAATAAAAATATCAATATTTTACTTTTGTATTACTTTGTTTATTTTAGGCGTATTATAAAAACTAATTACAATACCGTTTCAGGCTTCAACCATTATCTTCAACGCTCCGCCTATCTTAAACTTTAGTCTGAAGATATATTTTATATTATTATTATAAATTACCTATATATTTATAGCATTAGTTTCTTCTCTAAAGCCTCCCATATGGGGTCGAGGGTGTCTCGTTGGTCGTAAACAACGCCATCTGTGAGTACAGTGGGAGTCGTTTCACCGAATACGACGTAGTCGTGCGCGTCGGCGGCGGCCGCGCGGCGCCGGCCCGACGCGAGGCGCACGCTGCGCATCATGGCGGCTGACTTCATACGCTCTGTTTCAAAGTAGATATCTATACTAATATCATAAAGAGGTAACGTTTGTAAGTCTGCGACTCGGCAAAATTTAGGTCGTCAGATGACCGTACGGATCAATAAACAGTGACGGTACAAGCGCAGCTCACCGTCGGCGGTGGCGAGCGGGCAGTACTTGATGGTGTGCGCGCGGTCGCCGCGCGCGCCGCAGCGCCGGCAGCGGTAGGCGCGCAGCACGGGGCACGCCACGCGGCCGCGCGCGCGCAGGCGGTGCGAGCGGTAGTACGCCGGCCGCTCGCCGTTGTTCTTGCAGAAGCGGCACTCCATCGCCTGCCACAGTTCATTGAGTTGATTCTGATTGCTATTGTTGCATCTATACCATATAGGTACCATTTTTGTGTTTTTGGAAATCAATCGCTCCTAGTGTAGAAAGTTTTTTTTCTTAGCTTGGGAGTAGAATATGTAGCTATACAAAAAAAACACGATAACATGTTATTTTTTCAACCTTTTTTTAAAATTGCAATAATGCGATATCACAGTGAAAATTTGGTACGAAATGATTATATTCGTCAATTCTTGAACGTTTTCAAAGATGGCCAGTCGAAAAAAACAAATTCCATTCAAACCAAAAATTAAAATTAATTATTTTAAAAACCAGTAGACCACTTCAAAATTTTGAGTAAAAAAGTTATTTTTTATAAGCAAGCATAAAAAACTTTTTTTTCGCTAAATCCTAATAACTACTAAATAATGGCATACTTCTAACAATTATAACAACGTAAACATTTAAATTGTCGTGAATCGAAAATGACAATAAATCCGTGAAATGCGAAAAGATATTTTAATTCAAATTTGAATATTTAGTTACTCCAATCACCTATCTGTGTACTTTTTACCCAAATACGTCCAAATATTTCAGGCAACAAAAAAATATAAATATCGCTTTTATAAGAAAATAACACTTGCGCGATAAAGGTTCCACTGATCATATTCTCTTTAAATGTCCCAAATTGAAATATACTCTACATGATATTATAATCCCTCCTCAAATTCACCGCCCAGTTAACACCAAATGTTTATTAGCCCTTGTATTTAGCCCATTTATAAAAAACTAGTTAAGTTTATAGTAAATAATAAAATTAAATTATAATATAGTTCCCATTATGTATATATTTTTTCATTTTCAATCAATGTGTCATTTTTGTATTACGTAATTATTTTTCTATTGTTGTAGGTTACTCCTGTAGCCCGACCATTCATTTATAGTTTTAATTCCACAATAAAGTTACCAAATTTCAAAATTACCGCTCAATCTCATTCATGTCTTCCTCACAAAACGTGACACTGGCAGAATGGATTGCGTCTGTAAATGCAACTTTAAGCCATTATAAAAAAAAAAGAAACACAGATGTGTATTATATCTATTATATATATTATGTATAGTATAATATAATGTATCCATATCTCTCCCCAACCACATTGTTACAATCAAAAACTTGAAAACTATAAGTCGAATTTCATGTTGTACTAACCATTTTCAGTTACAATTAGCTTCAATGCCGTGAACGTTTTACCACAGAGTGACCTTCACGACCTTTAAGTTTATTTCTACAATATAATATATTTATGTATTAATAGTATTATAAAGAAGTGGTAGCCCAGTGGTAACGCGTTCGCTAGGGAAGCCGATTGAAGCGGGTTCAAATCCCGGGTCTCGCACCTCTGATATTTTCATGTGCAAATCATTTTTAACATGATTACCACTTGCCTTACAGTAACGGAAGCATCGCGATGATCAAAAGATATGAATGTAATTTTTATTCTAAACTCCTTACCTCTTGCTTATCACTCTTCGCATCACGGCTCATTTCGAGCTCCCTCAACAGCGAATACAACACCGGGTCTGGCAGCGACGAGAGCACGCGCAGTTGTTCCTCTGTCAACACATTGTTGTCTGACAGATATGTTTGTTGTAGCGGGGCTGGAATTTAAATAAATGTGTTTGTTACTAGCGATTTACCCTCGCTTTAATCGGGTGTGTATAATTCCAAGACCATAATCTATCTGTGTTCTAAATTATATCGAACTAGCGGCTCTAGAAAAACAAAAACAAACCTATCCCACGGGAATCGTACATTTTTCAAGGATAAAAAGGTGCCTATGAGTTATCTATCTCTGTGCCAAATTTCATCTAGATCCGTTCAGCCGTTCTCTCGTGAGTAAAAAACATTCATACATACTCACAAACTTTCACATTTATAATATTAATAATACGGAAATAATACAGATTATGTCAAGCCGTTTCTGTGTTAAGGAGTAACAAACAATCAAACTTTTTTAAGCACTTTATTACACAGTAAAATGGTACGTACACACACAAAAAGAAACACAATTAAGGAAATGTGCAAAGGCAGCCTTATCACTGTAAACGATCTCTTATAGGCGACCGATAGAGAAGTATATAGAAAATATAAGAAATTAGCGGAAATGGTGCATAAATGTGTACATTACTTAAACCTAAATGTAAATAAACATACATACAAAGTTATATATGTAAAACTTAAACAAACTTTCGTTAATTTATAATAAGTAATAGGATAAAAATGAAGTCCGCCTGACGAGATTAGCTACCTGTGTAGATATTATAGTGTACAAGTATGCGCGCAAACACAATATACATACACACTCTATATTTCTTTCATTCTAAAACTCACCAAAGTGAGGTGACCACTTCATATGACCAGTGAGATATGAGACAGGACCCACAGTTTAACGTGCTCTTCGAGACACCAAACTGGAACACCATCAACTTCCCAAATCCGGGAATTTCTTGATAGAATAACCCAATAACACTAATTGGAACTCGAATCCAGACCCTCCGGATCTGCAGCCGAACAACCACTAGACCAACGACCAGTTTATTAAGTTTGCATTATATACGTGTTATTGCCTACGTCTCTTCTCGCGTCGTTGATACGTCGATGAAAGAGAATCTATATCTAAATAGGACCCAGTTATGCGAAAAACAGCCATGTGCGTAAAAGTACCAACAGAGTTATAAGCATTTTTCTGTCGATAGTTGCACTTGGGTTATGTTTTGTTTTTCTGGTTAATTTAAATTTGAACAATATTTATATAAGTATTGTTTATTTTTTATAATTATTTTATTTTTTATAATAAAATGCTTATAACTCTGTTGGTACTTTTACGCACATGGCTGTTTTTTGCATAAATGGGTCCAATAGGTACAGGATATAAATTGTCTTCTACATAGTGTCTATAAATATATAACCCACCTTGAACAGAAGGAGGTAACACGTTTTTAATCCCACCAGGTCGCGGAAGACACATCGCAGGCGAGGCGTCTGGCGCCGGCCACGACTTCTGTCTCAGATACTGACTTGATGGACCCATGCCTA
Organism: Brenthis hecate; assembly: GCA_951806755.1. Lineage (NCBI taxonomy): Eukaryota > Metazoa > Arthropoda > Insecta > Lepidoptera > Nymphalidae > Brenthis > Brenthis hecate. The sequence continues at coordinate 7,325,996 of OX638271.1, read as the reverse complement.
TTAGGACTGAAAAATATGATATTTTCTTCTATTTATTTTAGTTATAGTTGATTTTTCAGCTAATTTGGCAATACAGCCGGGCGCGAAGCCAAGAAATGCACAAGGAGGTGGCCCGCTTCGGTGGGCGGTGGGAGGCGGCCCTCTTCGGAGGGCGGTGTACCATGCGGGTTGCTCCTGGTACTTCTCTGATAGCAGAGTGGACCTTGGAGCAACCCCGTGGTTGTTGTGGTCTGCTTCGGCAGACCTGCCGTCGGGGCGTCGTAGTCGAATGCGTAAGCGATCCTGCGATGCCCCATTAAGACGGGGGAAGGCTTTGTTGGGTTTTAGTGGGTAGTACTGGCTTCGCCGGTGAATCCAACACTTCGTGCGTAAATGCGTTTAAGTGTTCATTAAATTATTTCAGTATTGCTATACACATAAAGAAAATGTAAAAAGGGTATGTTAGGAACATTTAGATTTGTGGTCATTTTATAAATTCCATAATATTTTATACATATAAAAACTATAATATCTAGATAATATACCTTTTTAAAATACCCTATCACGCCATTACATCGATCGTCGATAGATAATAAAGTTAATTAATAATCTTTCGATGCTCATGTTCCATGCCAGTGAGATAAATAGAAACACTCACACACTGACATTTGACTTTGACAGCGTTTGTTATCAGAAGTTGCGACTCCTTTACGTTACGTAATCACCGTGGAGTTTCGTGTGGGAATCGAAACCTAGTGTCCGTCATGCTTTTAAATTAAAGGAAAGCCTGTCTTACCATCTTTATTCGGGTTTCTCATAGTATCTTCTTCAGGGTCGTATGGAGAGTCCAAGCCGTTCAACCTAAATTCTTGCATTATAGCGTCTAGGGAATAACTTGTTGGCGGCACTGGAAGTTGATTTAAATTTTAAGTTATTTATTTATTAATACTTGTATGATCTTACTACCTTTTACTCATTCTATTCATCTCATACTGCATACAAATAATAAAGAAAAAAAAGCAATTTTAAAGTTTTGATAGAGAAAACACCATGAAAAATGTTCCAAACAAGTTGGGAGGAATTTCTAAGAAAATGTTGCAAATGGTCACCAAATTTGAAGCGCTAAGAATTGACTTTATTTTTGATGGTGTGTAATAAATGCTATGCTAGCAGTCTTATAAATCATCTAATTATTACCCAAGTATTATATATAAAAATCAGCTTTTATACTATAACGTAAGTAGAATTATGATTTCATGAAAAGGGTGTCTGGAAAGGGTTTGCCACGATGTTAAGTGTCTGGCATTGAATGACGTGATTTTTAATAATATTCTGAAGGTAATACCAAAAAATCACACTTTATTATTTGACGAATTTAGATCGGTATTTTACACATCTTTAGTACCGTGTACCTGCCAAATCCACCATAGCCTGAACTTCATAATGGTCCATCGTTCTTATCTGTGTTGGGAGCATGCGCTGACAAACTTTCAGCCTCTATAAAATGACGAAGGTCTGGCGTTCACGGGCTCTTCCTAATAGTCTATGTGTTTAATTTACTTTATCCAAATCTCTCAGTCGATTTAGCGTTACGACGTAACAAATGTACATACATACAAACTTTCGCATTTATAATAGATAATTTTATATTCATAAGATATAGGCACTTACTGTTTGAAAAACTAGAAGATCTTCGTCGTCCCGAAACGTCTGGTGTTTGTAACTGAGTCCGGAAGTCAGACCAAGTCTCTTGACAGTCTTTTGGATATTCATTAATCAATGAACGCTAGAGAAACATTTTTAATTGAATATATTATTATTATTATTTTTATTGTCGATCTACACAGCTAATATCAGGAATCTTATAAATTACGTAATGTAATAAATTGGTGGGTTTGAGTTAATTAAACGTTTATTTTCTTTTTTTAGCATTGAAGTAAAAACTTGTTTAAAAAAATGTTTTTTACAGTTATTTTATTAGTTTTTCGTATTCTTCTGTAAAAATCCTTTTACTTGATACCCGTAACATGCGGGTGCATAAAAAACATGGTCCGCCATCTTCGCGTTCGCCGTGTTGGATTTAGAATGACGTCTTTAATATCTAATTATGAATTGTCATCTTAGATTATTAAGATTGTCATCTAAACTTATATGTAAAATTTCAGCTCAATCGGTTGAGGATAACAGCTTTAAATTCAGTTGCAAGATTTGATCTGAACAAACAAACATTGCAAGTTAAATAAAATCTTGTAAAACATATTAGTATTTTTATGATTCATATTTTATTTTCAAATATTGTATATTAATTTAACGTATATTGTAAAATTTCCCTTAGTCTTTTAAGAAAGTAAACGATCTGTATGGCAAAATCGAGAATCTATACCTACTAATACTATAGAAGCAAAATTTGTTTGTTTGTTTGAACGCGGTAATCTCAGGAACTACTAATCCGATTTGAAAAATTATTTTTGCATTAAATAGCCCGTTTATTGAGAAAGGCTATATATCATCATGCTACTACTCAAGGGAGCGGAGCAGTAATCATAAATATCAACAAATCAGGCAGACTTCCATACATTATTTTAAAACTGATGTTTATAATACGAGTATGTTTAAGTGCTTTAAGCTCAGAAACTATAATGAGCCCATTTCAATAACGCCTTTTGCATAAAGCCAAAGAGTTTGTTTTTATAGTTTTAACGCGAGCGAAGCCGCGGGTTCTGCTAGTATAAGGTACCTAGTATAAATATAATAATCGCGGTACTATTTTTGACTTTGACATTTATTTTGACGAACTCCACCTGTATAATTCTTATAGTCTGAGATTTGTTACGTATTCTCTGCAATTTTAGTGTTCCTTTGAACGTGCTAATATCTAGAACAGATACCCAGATTACACTTTTTTTTGCAGTTTATAGCCTACTAGCGACTTACCCTCGCTCTGCTCGGGTTCGCCTCTATTTATGTTTTAACGTTTAGTATAGATTTCTCAGAGATGAGATATTTTCCCACAGTAAATAGTATCCTATATGTTGACCTGGATAACCAACTATCATCATACCAAATTTCATCAAAATCCCTCCAGTGGGTTTTTCGTGATGCGGTAAAAGACAGACAGACAGACAAGAATTCTAAAAACTATAGATTCGGCCTCTGTATCGATAATAATGTCTATTTCAATAAGATTTTCCAAAAAATATTTAATGTACAGATTCAGCTTATCTAGTTAGATTTTTATTATACGTACAGATGGACATTTTACATATTTATGCAGGTTACATGTAAAAAAATACTAAAATGAATCTATACTACAAACGCATATTAGTCTGGATGAACAATGAACATAGATAATATAGGCATTTAGAATGTCACGTAATACAATTAGAAATTACAATTGATTTAAAAAAACATAGATGCACATTTCCTAACAACTCTCTTCAAAAGTGGCGTCGACTAAACATTAATTAATATTAAGCTTATATCTAAACACACGCACATCTAAAGTACTTTTACGTGCGTTTTAATTTATGTCTTCCGGAAAGCAAAGAACAAAAGAGATTTGAAAAAAAGCGCAATTCAATTACGAATTGGCGTTTTTTGAGAACACTTTTGGACCTCTAATTATGTAATTCTTGAGTTTTTGTATATGAATACAATTTAGGTACCTACTAATACATATTTCATATGTACCCTCATGTTTACAATATAATTTAACGTAGACTAAAAAAATGTTCTTACCTAGTGGGTACTTACTATATTAAACGATAATAATATAATACAAATAAATATTACAATTGGGTATAATATATAGATATATCATAATATTCAGTACAAATACATTATACACATAAACCAAAATGTCAAATTATTGATCATGTACAAACATGTCAAGTGATAGAAATGACAATAAAAAGATTAAAGAAATACTCACGTCTGAAGGGAGCCCATAAATATTGTAATTACTTGTCAAACCCATAGTTGATGTCACAAATTAAAATTAATATATTTTATGACTTGATCAGATTATTATTTATTAATTAGTTATTAGATGCGCGTGCGCTCCGTGAAGGAAGGCAAAACGTTAATGTCGTCGATCATCGATGTTCGATGCCCGATGGGCGATGGCCATTGGCGGCTCGCTCTGTTCGAACTTCGAGTATAATAAATAATATTATGTAATGTAAGCAAATGACATAGAGTAGCTTTCTTAACAAAACTATCTATTCGGATTTTTACGGATTTATTTTGATCTTTGGTTGCCGTTTCAAATAACTTAAAATCAAATTAAATCCGCGAAAAAATCCGAAAAGATAGTTAGTTTTATTTAGAATGTCAATTTGCGTAAATCTAACAAAGTATTAAAGAGTAGCTTTGTTTAATAATTTAATTGACATTTTTAAATACGATCATTTAAACACGTACTAAAACTCTTCTTTTTCTAGTTCGTTCATTTAAAAGTGATTTGTATTTTTTTTTGTTTAAGTAAAGCAAATGTAAGTAACATTCTAAAATTCCTAAAATATTAATAACGAAAGTAATAAATGAATATTATAACTTATAAGTATAATAGTTACAATAATATTATTATATTTTCTTTTTTTACTTAGTTAACGTAGAATAACTTATAAATAGCGATAAATAAATATAAGTATCAAACAGCTAATATATAAAATGACAAACTTTAATAATAGAATTTTTCATTAACCAATTTAATAAAACAAAATTGAGAGCTTCATATCAAGTAAGTACTTTGGCATTTTTTAATCCATTTTTTTTTTCTTTAAATTAATATAATAGCAAAGGGTATAATAGAATAATATCATGCGTTATTATAAATAATAATAAATAAATAAATATGTCTTACATTAACACACAACACCATCTAGTTCCATGGTAAGCTACGGCTTGTGTTATGGATACCAGATAGTTGATACATTATATATATATATATATATATATATATATATATATATATATATATATATATAACTTTTAAATACATACATATTATAAATATAAACACCCATATAATAAAAAATATATGTTTTAGACGAAGTCTTTATATTATGTATGTTTATTGTTTTTATATACTTAGTAATGTTTATTAATTACTCTGTGCACAAGAAAGCTTTCATCAAATGGCGGCAAACTTAAATGGGTTTCACATTTCGTTTTGCACTTGACACCTTAAAATTAAATAGCTGTTTTTAAAATGATTAAACAAGAGTGCCGTTTCAATCGTTGAACTAATTAAATATAAGGATAATTTCTCTTCAGTTCAATTTCATATCGGTGTAGTCAAACTTATGTTTTTACAATAATACTCATATATCTACCTATTGGCTTTTTAAAGAGTCACTTAAGAAATCAACTTCATCTGTTTGTATTATAGTTTGATTTATATTTTAAATTATGTGTAATATGTATGTATGTTTGGTACTCCATAACGCATAAACGCCTGGGCGGATTTGGGCTTACGTTATACCTATATAGTATAATATATCTATTATATATAGTATAATATAGTCTATATTATAGACTATTAGTCACTTAGAAACGTTAGGGAGCGAAATAAAGATAAGTCGCAAATGTTGTCTTAATATATATGTATGAACATAGTTACAATAATTGTCTGAACTCTGATGTATTGAGCAAGAATAACCTATAACACTCGCGTTATAAATACAGATCCAACGACGTATAATCAAAATCGGTTAAGCCGTTTAGTAATTACGAAGGAACATAGAGTCGGACATACATACATATAGGTCAAAACATAAATAAATAAACGTAAATAAAATATAATAATTATATATTTCGCACGTGAATCACATTTACATTTTACTGTTTTGAAATATCAACGATTCGGTAATGGGCTTGCAGTGCGTATTCATAGATGGCGTTTTTACTTTTTATAAGTTGTTTATCGCGGTTAAGAATGGTTAAAATTACTGAATTTTATTTAATCGAATGCAGGATGAATTTTAAAATATTTACTATACGTTAGACATAATTGTATTGTTTAAAAATGAAAATGAAATGGTTTGTATGTATTTTTATTGCCAAATCATAAAAAATTAAAATAAAAATTTTGTCCAAAAAATTAAATGTATTTTTTGGGGTGGACTACCCTTATCGCTTAGGGGTATGAAAAATAAGTTTACGTCCTATTATCATACAAAATTTCATAAGAATCGGACAAGCCGTTTCGGAGGAGTTTTGTTACAAACGCTGTGATACGAGAATTATATAAATCCATACTAATATAATAAATGTGAAAATGTGTTTCTTTGTTTGTCCTTCTTTCATGTCGAAACGGAGTGACAGATTGGAGTGATTTTTTGAGTGGGGATAGTTGGAGGGCTGGCGAGTGACATAGGCTACTTTTTACCCCGGGAGTTTACCTAATTGCCACGAGAAAACACTTTATAATGCAATCCAAAAAAATATTTTTGATTAGAATTACTTGAAACTTGGTATTAATGCTCTTCAATAAAATTAAATAAGTACGTGTTTTAGTATTTTTCGAAATTCATCCTATAAGGGGGAAACTATTTAATTTCATCCTAAAATAGAGGATAAAATTTTGCATGAAACTAGCTTTTTAGTTTTTTTTTGCAGATTTAGCGCGAGCGAAGCCGCGGGTTCTGCTAGGTATAAATTATAATATAAGAATTGAGAGAAGATATTATGAATTGTGGTGCTGGGAGTGGCAATATTTAGCGACACCTATTACCTCGACCTAAAACTACTTATTGACTGAAGACACTACAGAATATATACAAATTTCAGTCAAGAAGTAGTTTACGGTGGAGATAATAGGTGTCGCTAGATATTGCCACTATCTTTACTTTTAATACTAATTTAATCATTTTATTTGAATAATAATTAAATGACAGTTATGAATTATCACTTTCTTTTAATTTCAAATGTAAATTATGTATGTTGTGAGCCTATATCAAATTTAATTAACATTTATGGAAAAATGATATGATTTGGTTTCTAATAGAACTTGGAATATTAAATGACATTAGTTGGCGCCACTAATATTAATTTAATAATTTATTGTTTTGTAATAAATAATAGCAATGAGTTAGTAATACCACTTTGTTAATAAATTCGTTTATTAATTATGTACGATACAAGTACTTTTATCTGAAACTAGCGACTCAACCTCGCATCGCTCGGGTACGTCCCTAGCTTGCTTTCCCATACAAATTTCATCCCAATTTTCACTTTCTCAAGGGATGATTTCCGGGATAAAAAGTATCCTATGTCCTTCCCAGGATCTCAAACTATCTTCTTACCAATTTTCATCTAAATCGGTTCAGAAGATTCAGAGATTACCCCCTACGACGCACAAACTTTACCTCTTTATAACATTAGCATAGATGTACATAAAAATCGATTGGTGTATGTGCTGGTGCTGAAGCGATTTTGATGAAATTTCCAGGCAATCTTCAGATTAGACCAGTGGGTGATTCTGTGAAGCTTGAACGCGGGCGAAGCCGCAGTTACTGCTAGTTTATACTAATTATACTTAGATATAAGCCCTATTGCATTCTTTCTCCAATTCTCAGGACAGAATTTTCTTTCCAGTGATGGTGAAACGACGAAACGTTTGGCTGTTTGTAGTGACCCTACTTGCTGTGCCAGCGGCACGAGTTCGAGTCCCGCTTACGGCATTCATTTGTGTGATGAGAACGATTATTTGTACTCCAGTGATGGGTGTTTATATTTGAAATATGTATGTATTTAAAGTGTATCAACTATCTGGTAACCATAATACAGGCCTCGTATCTTACCATGGAACTAGATGGTGCTGTGTGTTAATGTCCCAACAACAAATTTTATCAGTGTGGAAGCACCATAATAAATAAGACTTTTATCATATCAAAATATAGGATCAAAGGTAACAAGGATAAAAATAAATAAAAACAACGTTTTATTACGGCATTTATTATAAGCCTCAATACAAAAATTACTATTAGGATCTCTTTCCAATACTGATGATTACATATTGCCGACAATAACATTTAAGTTATAAAGAACCACTAAACAAACAACACTTACAGAAAATATATTGTCAGTTAGACTGAGAGACAACTGTAGAAAATAGCCCTTCAGCAATATTGTTTATACATACGTTACATGTACACAAAACTAGCGAAAAAATTATTTCAAATAGGGGGCCATTCAAATATTACGTAAGCACCAAAGGGGGGCGGGGGGTCTTTGCTTTGCTTATTTTTGATGACACGAGGGACGGGGGGGTTCTGGATGGTGATTACGTCAGCAAGTTATTTATTTTTATGATTTTTTTAGCAAATATAGTAATTTTAATTTGTCAAATCAAAATATAATAAATGTACACTAAATATCCCTATAGCCTATAATTACATTATTTCTAGGCTTGATGATAATTGCTGCTTTAAATAACAATAAAAAACTTGAACAGATTAAAAAATATATGTATCAATGTTTACGTAAACATAGGAGGGGGGAGTAAGAGCTTTGCTTACTTTTACTGACAAGGAGTAGGGAGGGTTTAATAATTACTAAAATTCTGCTTACGTAATATTTGAATGGCCCCTAGAGCTGCACATAATATGCTCACACATTTATTGTTTAATCTAACACCTCCAGGTGAATTTCTAAGAAATTAATTAAATTTTTAAGAAATCTATTGTTAACTGTAACGCCGGCGTGTCCGCGGTCGTGGAGGGATTAAACAACCAAATTGCCAAATGATATGAAAGTGATAGCGTTATCAAAAGTACGAGAAAAAAAAAGACAGCCAGTGTTTGTCATTTGCGAGTAAGTTTTCTTTGAATTACGTAATCATGGCGTCCTTATTTGTTAAAGATTAAACCAAATAAATTATAATAATTTCAGATTGATTAGCTTGCTTTGATAAATAGTGCAATTACGGAATACAAACGACGACATCTTAGTTATAAAAACGATTAGTGAAGTGTAAAGCACGTGCGTATTCTTTACTTATTCTAAAGCGACTGAAGCCAATGGAGAAAATTGCCTCCATTTAAGCGCTTCTCTTTTAGCTAGTAACGTATCTATTGTATTTTATTATATCAATGCAAGTTAGTCGTTAGATAAGCTATAACAGCTTGTATACGACAGTCGTCTCTCAGACTACAACTATCACAGGGGTAAAGGAATAAGCATTGCGATTAAATCTATGTATAGAGCGTCTAGCGCTAACACAATTCACTATTGATATAAAATTTCTGCACTTGCGACTTCAGCTTTAATGGCAATACGTACAAAATTAATTTTAGAAGTTCCATTCAAAAACCCAATAAGTCCAAAATCAAGACATCCATCACATACAGAGTTTTGACAACAAAAAACATTTTGATATTAAAAAAAAATCCAAAAAGAACGTATCGATTTTATTACTCAGTATTATTTAACTATTTTTATTAATACACAGTATTAACTAAAAAAAGGAAATATTAACGAAGTCACAAGCACACATACAATACACACAAGTCGACCGGAGAGAAGTTAGCCAACTAACAATCATCTATTATCAAAATTTACCATATATTCGTCAATTGCGAGGCCACTTGCGACCAACTTCACACCGATGCAACAGACAGCTTGTATTGTACTAAGTTACTTATAGTATATACTTAGTTGGCATCCACAAAGTACTCCTGGGCAGCCTTTGTATCCGGCTTGATGGTCTTTGCTCCGGGGGTCCAGTTGGCCGGACACACCTCACCATGCTTGTCTGTGAACTGGAACGCTTGGACCAGGCGGAGGGTCTCATCTACGGAACTGTTCGATAGGAAAAACGAAATTATTGATTAAGATGTATAGATTAGTATAACTAATATATAGATATCTCTTGTCACTGTGTTTGTGGTCGCACTCCGCCGAGACGGCTCGACCGATTTTAATGATATTTTTTTTGCATATTTGGTAGGTATGAGAATAGTCCCTACCCCCACCCCCCATTTCGCAATCGCGATTTTAATATTTTTGTATAAACAATATTAATATACAAATAATAACAAAGTACCTGGGCTACCGAGCTGCGCTCGGAGTTTTTGGCCCAAAATACAATTTTCTTTTTTTTTTAATACTAAAAACTTGAATGAATATAAAAAAAACGAAAGTAAAAACTTTGTATGCGACCGAGATTCGAACCTGGACACCTGTGATATACAAGAATTGCTCGTTTAAAGATATAAGATATTTAATGGCTGCGTGTAAAGTAAAATTAAAAAATTTAAAATTCAACCAATTTTTGTTCGTTATGATCTTTTTTAATAGTGTTAGTGATAAGAAACTATTATGCATGTCATTCGTAGCAATGGCGTGTATCACGTATTTACACTTATTGATAATTATTGTTATCTTTTTAGAAATTGTGTAGTTTACGATTATTATGTAAAAATTAAACTAGCGGTTTCATATATGCGTATTTGATTATATAATATTTGACTAGCGAGACGCCCTCGCTCCGCTCGAGTTCGCCCCTATGTACGTTTTAACGGTTAGTATAGATTTCTCAGAGATGAGATATTTTCCCGCAGTAAAAAGTATCCTATTTGTTGACCCGGATAACCAGCTATCATCATACCAAACTTCATCAAAATCTGTTTAGTGATTTTCTCGTTACAGACAGACAGACAAACAAAAATTCTAAACACTATAATAAATTCGGCCCCTGTATCGATAGTAATGACTATTTCAATAAGATTTTCCAAAAAATATTTAATGTACAGATTCGACTCAGTTAGAATTTTATGATATCAAAATCAAATCAAAATGCACTTCATTCAAATAGACTTTTACAGGCTCTTTTTAAATCGTCAATTTTACATTTTAAATTAAGTCATGTGTAGAGTCAGTCCGTGAGGAAGCTACCACCGGCTCGGATAGCAGTTCTGCTGAGAAGAACCGGCGAGAAGCTCAACAGTCGCTCTTTTAAAATAATAATTGTGTACAATATTGTAATACAATAATTATCTATTTATCCTACCTGAAACCCAACCAGACATTAGTTACACACATAGATGACATTATAATAAATAAGCCTTTTTCAGTTATGTATAGATTTATACATTTTAACTCATTCAGTATATGTATAGATGGTACAAAATCAAACCCACCGTCCGACAGGCAGATCGTTGACGGTGATCTGGCGCAGGTTCTGCTTGTCGTCGATGATGAAGAGGCCGCGGAAGGGGATGCCGGACTCCTCGTCGAGGACGCCGTAGTCGCGCGAGATGCGGTGCGACTTGTCGCTGATGAGCGGGATGTTCATGGGCCCGAGCCCGCCTGGAACCGTGGCCTTCTCGTTTCAGGGTTATCTATTTGATAGGAGGCGATTGTCCGCCAACCTGCACTCGGCCAGCGAGGTGGACTAAGGCCCGATCCCCTCGTATTGAAGAGAGGACCGTACTCAGTGATGGGACGTTAAAAAGGGCTAAATACATACAAATTTAATGTATGTATTAGACATTTACTTTGTAACTATTTATAAATAATATTTTTGTTTATTACGCCATCTTTCGAGTTTTTTTTTTTTAATTTATGAGAACCTCGCTGACAGACTATTCATTATATATTTTTGATTATGTTACACCACTGTATACCTGGTACAAATCGAATTCCCTGACAAGAATACTCAATAACTGAACTTGGCCCACTCGGGACTCGAACCCGAGACCTCCAGATTAACAATCGTATATGCTAGCCACAAAACCATCGAGGCCATAATATAACATAAATGAGACTTATCCTATACATTCTCAGAATCACGAATATTTTACATTTTAAATAAAACTATCTTTTCGGATTATTTCGCGGATTTATTTTGAATTTCGGTTCCCGAAATTCCGAATGCTTTACAGCAATCATGGTAACTGGAGAGACCGAGGTTTAGAGCTTACCCTGTTTACGAGGAGTGTTAATCCAGGCGAGGTGAGTGAAGTGAGAGTCGGTGGAGGCGCCGATCACTTCGCACCCGATCTTGCGGAAATCATCTGCACGCTCCGAGAACGCGATGATCTCGGTGGGGCACACGAACGTGCTGAACACATACAAACATACAATTTTAGGATTATATATACAGTGTCATATAAGTACACATGAAGCCAAACTATATTTTAAAATAATATATAACGTTTTAAAATACTATATTAGTATATACAATAAAGAGAAATAGTATTAGCATTATGCTATCTCTCTCTCTTTCAAGGGAAAGAGAACTAATGCTTAAAAATACAAAAGAACATATTATTTTATCCTCAAAAATTGTAAATTAACGTATAATATTCATATAAAATATCTCATAAGTTTTAAACAAAGTAAACGATCTATATGGTAAGATCGAGAACAATAACATAAACAGCAAAATCACGCCACAATTTATGACTTTGATATTTATTTTTGACGGGGTCCGTCTATATAATACTTTTATCTGAAAATATACTGTACCTTTATTTTAAATGCGAATGTTTGTATGTTGTGTAAAAATCTTAAAAATAACTTTACACTAATATCAAATTCCTATCTCTAGTAAGAAAAAACCACAGATAGATAGGTAATTTTTGATGACACGTTTCTAGTAATCCTACTTCCTATGCCAGAGGTCGCGGATTCAAGTCCCGCTGGGGGACATTTGTGTGATGAGCACGAATGTTTGTACTCCAGTCATGGGTGTTTATGTTTATAATATGTATGTATTTAAAGTTATACAAGTGTAGTGTGTCAACTATCTGGTATCCATAACACAAGCCTCGTAGCTTGCCATGGAACTAGATGGTGCTGTGTGTTAATATCCATATTTAATTATTTGTTATCAGCCTGTTCCATTACCAATATTCCTTTTAGAAGACTTTATACATAACAGAAAATTGTTTAATCGAGACGTATCTCTTCAAATGAAATTTATAAATCCAGTGTCATGAGCGCGACATGACATAGATTATTGAATGAGATAAAATACTATAACAATATTGTATCTTGTTTGAATTTCAGATTATAGGCTTACACTATCGCAGCAAAGCTGTTTGTGAAATTGTGATAGATATAAAGGATCGTTCACGTTAAGTCTAAGCAGTCTTAAGGACGTCAAATCCTTGCCGCGAGATGTACATATTATGTACTAGCGGTTCAACCTCGCTTCAAACAAAAACAAACCTATCCCACGGGAACCGTACATCTTTCCGGGATGAAAAGTAGCCTATGTGTTATTTTAGACTATAATCTATTTCTGTGTCAAATTTCATCCAGATCCGTTCAGCCGTTCCGAGATGAAAGAGTAACAAATATCTATACTCACAAACTTTCACATTTATAACATAAATACGGATGTCTCAGACTGCATAATACTATAATGCCTTCGTCAACTTGATTTTATCTTTCTAGCTAGCTTTTATGCAGTCTGGTTTTTTTTTTTATTTTTATAATATTTTTTTTATTTACAGCTTTTTAGTTTTTGGCAATTAGACATATGAAGTTATATTTAACATTTTTTATTCTAAATTTAGACGTTAGATGGCTAAATACAATGACTTATATTTTATACCTAGGCACGAGTTACTAAGTAATTAAAAATTTAATTTTATTAATATATTGAAACAAGAAATTCATTTAAATACAAATTAACCTTTTATTTGCATCAATGAATAGATTACGGGCGTAATTTGACTGAATTTAATTTTGCCTTGAATTAAAGTATGAAGAAAAAAAAACTATTACGATTGGCGGTCCAAAGGTTAATTCAACGGAAGCATTCATTTTAAGTGATATTTACGTAAAATAATAATAAAGATGTTTTAATTTTCTTTTATTTAATTGTTGATTAATTTGAAAATATCTTTCAAGCAAGGCTACTATTTTTTTTGGGTTGCGTACTTACCTAAAGGGTGCAACGGGACCCTATTACTGAGCCGTCCGTCCGTCCGTCTGTCTGTCGTTGAAATTTTCACAGAATGAGTATTTCTAATAGAAATTTTCTATTGCCGCTATAGAGAAATAAAAAACCAGGATGGCAAATTTCAAAATGGCCGCCACGCAAGATACAAATACATTCGATTAGTACATCGTGTTACATCTTGTACGGAACCCTTCGTGTGTTAGTTTGACTCGCACTTATTTATTACATATAAAGGTCATAAATGACCCTAAAATCTTTGAAGAAAAACACTGTATGTAGTAAGTACCTCATGTTATATCGGAATTCCAAAAATAATATAATTCATGATAAGGGCGACAATAATTCATTTTACGTGTAATAATTGCAATAATACCAAAAGTACTTAAATTAATATATAATACATAATATTTAAGTCTTGTGTTATGAAGCGACTGATTGCACGGCAGCCAATTGGCTGCGTGCAGCCAGAGCGAGTGTAGGCGAATGTATGTTATTATGTGTCTGCCGTCAGTCTATGCGCACTTGTAAGCAGCCAGACGTATTTTGTGTTCAGATTTTTTTTTCACAAAATGACTTTCGATACAGAGAATCACAAATGACAGTCGATTGGCTGCTCAATTACAGGTTGCCTAGTGCGCGGAATCTCTAAATATTGAAACGTACAATTTCGTCCACCAACCAAGCCACGACACGCTAAGTTATAGCATAAGATCCAAAATGGGATTGCCCTTCACCTATCTGGTTACTAATGGAAAAATATTTAATTAAGTCTTCATCATTGTTTTACACAACACCTGCGATATATTTTGTTCCATAATACTTCGAGGGCAAATGCAATTCTTATTAAGTTAACAATCATTTCTTTGCAAGTTCCAATAATATTACTAAAACATATTAAACTTTACTACCGGTAAGCAAAGGAGATATTTAATTAATTCGGATCTTAGACTAGCTAATAGAAAGGCAAAAAGATAAGGCGGATCGACTGACACAAATAATGAAGACGAATGAACGACGAAAAATTAGAACAAAAAGGACACAGACTGAAACGGTTTCAAGAAATACTTCAACAAAACAACCGACTTCAAAATAACTTCACCCTATTATTCAAGCCTTAAGGATGATTTTTTTATATGGAACCAATCCTCGATGCTTTAATCATTAAAAAATCTATATTCAATAGAAAAGCATTATTGATATCGATTCAGAATTGGTGCAAAACATCGTGTACATAAATAGCATATACACAAAAAAACTAATATTAATTTATTTTTTACTCGGAGTGGTTGTAACAATTAATTTTACGACATTTTGAAGTCGGCTTTGAAGTTGGGTTTTGAAGTTACTAACGTCATTTGAAGTACAGTTCATGACTATCTGGACAGACCTACATACCTAAGAGGCCGGTCACGAATTCGATTACGGCACGGGGTAATTTTTTGTAAGGGCCATCCGATAATTTGGGTGAGTTTGTTTGAAACGCGGCTTTGAGGACCCAACACGCTTTCTCTAAAACAGGCGGAAAGTGGTAGAAAACTTCAGGCAAATCTTCCCATCTCTAATTATTAATAACATCTCGAAAACCACAGCATCAATGGCCAACTTATTAGTAAATATTTTGGTTTCTCCATACTGGGTTCTTCCCTAGGTACGTTTTGACGCTACGATACGATAGACTATGACATATATGTATACATAGGTGTCATGAATTCTTGTGGGTTGTATTATAACGTGTTTTCCCGTGGGAATGATCCCCCGCTGTAAAAAGCACTCACTCTCTAGCCCTCCAACTATCTCCACACAAAAAATCACGCCAATGCATCAGCCTGTTTCAACGTGAAAGAAGGACAAACAGACAAAACACACTTTCAAATTTATAAAATTAGTATGCGTTTCGATGTAGCTACCACGAGCGGAGCCAGGGGAAGTACCTATAGCACTAATACAAATACTCACAAATCCAAAGGATAGAAGAACAGCACGACATATTTGCCCTTGTAGTCCGAGAGCGCGACGTCCTTAAACTCGCCGTTCACCACCGCAGTGGTCTTGAACTGGGGGGCGGGCTTGGTCAGTTGCAGGGGCATTTTGTTGAAACTGGAATATAGAAAATACATAAATTCAAAATATTTTATTCAGCATTAAATTATTACAATTTTTTACTGAACGTCATGGAGTATCGGTACCAGTTCGGAAAGAAGCCTAACACCTGAGAAGAACTGGCAAGGGAAACTTAGCGAGAGTAAAATATTTATAATTTTTTTCTTTTGGTTTTCAGAGACCTTAATGTATATTAAGTTTTTATTGCTTCAAACTTCAATGTTTAGGTGAAATTAAAAAAAAAAACAAATGAATAAAAAATCGTAAAACATCTTTGTTTTTATTCGCAGGTAAAAATATTTATGGAAGTAAATAACAAAAATGGAATTCAAAAAATTCATAAATAGCCTAAAACCATCCACAGACGATCCGCCGCCGATAGGTCAAAGTCGCAAACCGAGACGTACAGTAGTTTTTGCATGATGGTGTTACAAAGGAAAAATTATAATCATTATCTTTACATTATATACTAGATAATAAAGTAAAAATACTAGAAATTTAAGCTTCCCGCCGAGTTTGTGTTTTGTTCGGACTAACAAGGAAACTACCTTCTGTACGAATTTTCATACGGTTTTCACAACAGATAGAGGGATTGTTAAGAAGAATTTACGTTCATAAATTATAGTAGAGTATATAGGTATAATAGTATATAGGTATAATAGTAGAATATATAGCAGAGTATATGGTATAGGGAATCAAACCTAGTATTACCTTAACCTTTCCTTTTTAAAGCACGCGGAGCCACAGGTGGCTCGGTTAACAATTAATTTCTTAGAATTTAACCGCGAGGTGTCACTATGAATTAACAATGTTTTTCATAGAAATTACTACATAAAAGCACATAAACGGCTAAAAGATGTTGGCCCAGAACTTTCATAGATACGTCTTACATAATTCCCTTATCAAAGGTTACCGACGGTACACTACAATAAGTGATAAGGTATAGTTATCTAAGCGATACCAAAGCATTACTTCAAAATATTGTCATAATATTCGATTAATTTCTAGCACCAATGTTCTGTCTACTTAATAAATAGAGTAATTTATTACATATTATAGTCAATAACTAAAAAAATCGGTTGACAAACAGAGAAAGGGGTACTGAACTGTTGTCTTTGCATATTTATATATTACTAGCATTGCCCGCGGCTCTGCCCGCGTTCAGATGACCAAAAACCAAATTCTTAGGTTTTACATGTTAGTATACTCTTACATTGCAGTTTTTGTATTTTTTTCTCAGAAATGAGACATTTTCCCGCGGTAAAAATTATCCTATATGTTGACTCGGATAACCAGCTATCACCATACCAAATTTCATCAAAATCCCTCCAGTGGTTTTTTGTGATGCCGTAACAGACAGACAGACAAAAATTCTAAGAATTATAGATTCGGCCTCTGTATTGATAATAATGTCTATTTCAATAAGATTTTACAAAAAATATTTAATGTACAGATTCGGTTTAGTTACAATTTAATTATATGCATAGACTATGACGGAGGAGGATTTAGTTACCATTTTCAGCTAGAATGTAAAACCTTAATACTGTTTAAAGTAACTATGTTATGCGATTTAGTTTTAATTTAGATATCGAGCAGAGCTACGTCTCGAGCGTCCAGCTCAGGGTGCAGAAGCCATCATAGCATTCATTGGAGATACGCGGCTTATGCCCGATTTCACCAACAACCCATAAGCTACCACCTACGTGTGGGATCCCTAGCTTAAAAGTCCCCTAAACTAGCCCCTAAATTAAATTTCGTGTTACGATCGTCTTTAAGCCCATATTTCGAGCACCTAAATTTAGGTGGCCTTTTAGTATTTAGGTGACCTAACTGTCGGTGAAACAGAAACTGTCCCCTAACAGACCCCTAACCATGCTTAGGGGATCCCTTAAACTTAGGTAACGTTGGTGAAATCGGCATTAGTAACGTTGGTTGATCATGGTGGATCATAAAGTTATGCTTTGATATTGAATGTGAAACTCCGATGGTGGCCATAAGCCCGCTGCTCTACAAAATTATTAGAATTGCCATTTCAAGTTTATATCGTAGTTTCCTTGATTAAATTGTATTTGAGCAAAGAGAATTCTTCATTCTTTGAGCCCTGATAACGCCCACAAGATTGATAACCACTAAAGATGTCGGTAGTATATGGATAACACGTTATATAGATATTAGACAATGATCATAAATACTTTATTATGCGTCAATCAGCGAAAATTGACGAAGTCACGAATTTTAAGCCACTTATCTCACTAATCTGGCTATAATCAACAATGACCGACTGATTTCGATGCGTTTGTGATTTAATTTAGTCAAGATAATATTTATTGGCATTTTTTTCACCTGTCATTGTTTTTATTCTTACAGTTAATTATTAAAAAAAACTATATTATATTATAAACAATAGATAGTACATATCCTAGTAAAATGTTTTAACCAACCTAATCTCATCCCAAACAAAGTATTTAGGGTTACCAAATGGACTGTATGTTTATAATTTGCCGTATATCTCCATAACTGGACAAGTAAATTTTCTCCATGGTAAAAATATTCCGTTAGAACACCATTGTTAAGCATGTTCGTTAGAATAACTTCTAGATTAGTGACCCTGGGAACGAATAAATCTAATTTTCATACATTACGATAATTAACCTATTGTTTAGTTAACCTATGGGTTGTGACAACTTAAAAATATTATAGTCGAGATAGAGAGGAAGTTAAGTCATACTTTTCTTCATTATTTCATTACTAAAAAACGAATGAGAACACGTCAAAACAACATTTTATTACATGGGTTTATGTTACTGCAAAAGTCCGTTTATAGGTAAATTAACTAATATCTTAGCGTAGATAGAGAACACTAATGCCCGATTTCACCAACAACCCATAAGCTACCACCTACGTATGGGATCCCTAGCTTTAAAGTCCCCTAAACTAGTCCCTAAATTAAATTTCGTTTTACCATCGTCAGAGCCCGTATTTCTAGTACCTATATTTAGGTGGCATTTTAACATTTAGGTGACCCCTAACTGTCGGTGAAACAGAAACTGTCCCCTAACAGCCCCCTAACTATGCTTAGGGGGTCCCTTAAACTTAGGTGACGTTGGTGAAATCGGCCATAAGGCTAAGCCGAGCTACGCTTTCCTCCCGCCTTAGCCCACGTTATCCAAATCGGGCCTGTCACATAATCAAAGACATTTAAAGACAAGCAGAAATCAAATCAATTATTATTATGCATGTTTTAAAGGTGCCAAACGAATGACTTGACTGATGCTAGCAGAGGCGGCGGTGAGGGGTGATATACGTAGCTACAACCAAGAGTAGGTACGTGACGAAAAACACGTCTAAATATTCTATTTTTCGACATTTACCGTATCTCTGAAGTAAAACGTAAAATTTACCAAATCAATAGTGGTAAAAGTTCCAAAAATGAACGCCGATCACAGAACATTTCGGACTTTTACCGTTAGGTGTAGATAAATCTTATGCTTTGCTAAAAAAATCTTAGCATTACTATAGCCTATATAGAAAACATAACCCTCCTGGCACAGTCGAGTAAACAATCACAGAAAATGTAAGTTTTATAAATTCCTTTTTCTTGTATCATTCACACAAGTCATTATACGACTTCTTCACATTAATCCAATGATAAGAAACAAGTAGATAAAGACTAATAATTTTAAAATCATTGGTGTCTGTTGTAAACTAGTTAAAATGTAATAAATAATACGCCGCATGTCGATTGCATTAGGTATATGTAAATACTGTTTATTCTATATAAGGCATTATAGATTTTTATTGCAATCCCACGTTGTAGAATAATAGAACACATAATTGAATAGCTTCTAGTCTGTAAAAAAAACCTATTGTGTTAAAATTCAATTCAGTTCAATATTGGTTACAGTCTACTTCGTATTGCCAATGTTTAGGAAAATTTTAATGTGTATTGCGTTAAAAGCCATGATTTTTGACCAAAAAACAAACAAAAATGCACCGATACAAGCGTGCGTTAAAGTAACAATCTTAACAATGTTAAAAAAAAGCTATACAACTGGCAACTGAATTCATTCAATTTAAATTAAAACGAATATCTGTTGATATATGCGCGCAGACCAGTGCACTCACTATTCCCTATCACTCATACTCTGGTGGGACGATAACTCGACATGATGAATGAGAGATCAGGCATGACACGTGCTCCCAAGGCACGGGTTGAGAATTTTTTGACAGAAACCCCCTCTAAATACTTGACCTGACCCGTCCCGAACCCAGAACCTCCTAATCTGTGAGTGTACATCATACATGCCACTCACTACACGATTGAGGAAGTTGAGAGAAATAGCAACTATGGTGCTTCATTAGCATCCTACATGTAGTAAGTCCAACGTTCAAAAAATACTATTAATATTGACCGTTAAGACGACAGTTAGATACATACCTATAAAAAAATGCTGGGTTGAATCTGCACATTAAATATTTTTTGGAAAATCTTATTGAAGAAGTTATTATTAACAATACAGAGGCCGAACCTATAGTTTTTAAAAATTTTGTCTATCTGTTTGCGCCTGTGACCGCATCACGAGAAAACCACTTGACAGACTTTGATGAAATTTGGTATGATGATAGCTGGTTATCCGGGTCAACATAATATAGGATTTATATCTCATCACTCGCGGGAAATTATCTCATCTCTGAGAAATCTATACTAAACGTTAAAACTTAACTATGCTAGTCTATCAAATAAGAGAAGAAAGATTGTCATTGAAATTACTCTTGCCATTCAATTTGCGTCAGTTTTTAAGTAACAATAAAGTCGTTTGAGTTCGAAATCTGCATTATATAGGGTGAAGTGACGTAGTGAAAAATACACTCAAATTGTTTACGTGCATCACCATATTTAATCAATTTGATTCAAAAATAATAAAAAAAAAACAGTTGATTTGGCTTCTAAAGTAGGTACGTACAACAGACCGCAATACCACGGTAATATTACATATACATCACCGTGGCAATGCTTTAAAATGATTATAACTATAAGAAGTGGGGCAGACAAAAATTTCGTAATGCAGTGCTATCTAATCAAATTTGTACCTACGTAATAATTACTCACCAATTGTCTAGTCTGTAAAATATCTAATAGGTTTTTTTTGGGATCATAAACCTGAGGGATTACGATAAGACGAAAACGATAAGTAAAAATAGTAATAAGTAATAGATAGATAGCTATTTACTTAAATAATTTCTTTAATACAAGATAAATTCGACTAATAAAAGAACACGGTTTTAGTTTCATTACATACAATTTACAATGACAAATTAGCGAATTTAAATTAAAATATTGGATAATTGTAATTTTAACTAATTAGTATTGTCAGGTTTAATGTAAAGTGTTAACTATGAATGTTTGTAGAAAACTACATACCTAAGCTCAGTGATCCAGTGGCTAGCATGTACGTCAACAGATCCGGAGGTATTCGGTTTGGTTTCAGGGTCGGGCCAGTGTTAGTTATTCAGTATTTCCGACAGGATATTCTCAATAACAGCCCGGAGTTGGGAAGGTGGCAGTGTTACACCTCGTGTCTTAGAGAGCACGTAAAGTAGTCGATACTGCGCCTAATCTGACCGGATATATCATCCCATAGGAATTTGAGAGTGAAAGGAATAGAGAGTACACCATAGACCATATTGTTATATATAAAAAGAGTACACTTGTGTTTGGGCGTAAACACGCTGCACTACAGTATCTCCTGCGCGAGTCCTTAGTGAGATTGGCCGCCGTGACCGAATCGGTCAGAACATTAATAGATATTATTAATTATATATTTGGCATAAAAAAACTTCAAATACTGGCGGAGATTTACTATTAATACTGCCCCACAAAATAATATGGTAGAAGACTAATGCCAAACTTGTTTCACAATTAAAAATAATTCTAAACTACAAAATAAAATAATTATTTCATCTCAAAAACTCATTCAAATTTATTATCTATTTTTTAAAGTTCGTCAAAAAGAAACGAATTATATAAGAGTTACTTTAAGAAATATGGCATTGAGGCCACATAATTGTCAGTGAATTTGACCTTAGAGGTAATTGAATGGAACAATCAATAAGTTTCTTACTACCTAGTATACCTAATAGTACTTCCTTTTGAAATAAATTAATAATTTTTAAGATATAATTTTCATGTAAAAAAATAATAATATTGGAAAATTTGTATTAAAATATAAAACGTTTGTCTAGAATTTACATTTTACCATTTAGTATAGATTTCTCAGAGATGAGATTTTCTCACAGTAAGAAGTATCCTATATATTGACCCAGATAATCAGCTATCATCATAATATCAAAATTCATCAAAATCTGCTCTGTATTTCGTGATGCGTTCCCAGACAGACAGACAAATAAAAATTCTAAGAACTATAGATTCGACATCTGCATCGATAATAATGACTATTTCAATAATATTTTCCAAAAAATATTTAATGTACAGATTCGACTCTGAATTTTATTACATTCAGTACAGATTATACTTATATATTAAGAAATGTCAGTTTTAATAACTTATTATTTTAATGGTGGAAGTTGATAAGTCAATTAAAATAAAAGCTGATGTAAATCATAATATAGATTAAATCTTAAAAATGTTAATTCATAATTACCATCTTGATATGGCAGCATCAAAATAAACCATACTTTATTAGAATTGCACTAGTTTCCAAGAATAACTAAATATGACTATCCTTTCTAAATTTCTCAAAAACAGCCCTGATTCATCTCTGCAGTCAACTAAATGTCATTGAAAGACATGCATAAGTAAAAAAAAATTTAGATTAAAAACAATAAAACAAGAATATACAAGAATATATAACCCACACAAATAACCATCTAGCTCAATTTAGTTTTGAACATTCAAATAATTAACATTATTAGGAAGAACATTCACAATACCAAAACCATTCTTGTGTAAATTAAAAAAATATGATGCAATCGCTAACAAACCTTTTATTATCTGTTGCACTAATTTTATTCAATTTATTTTTAAATAATATCTTTTAATATGCATATAATGATGAATCCTACAAATATTATAAATGCAAAGTTTGTGAGGATGTAAGGATGCCTCGTTTTTGTTACTCTTCCATGCATAAACTACTAAATGAGTTTTCATGAAACTTTACAATTATATAGTTCATACATCAGAATAACACATAGGCTACTTTTTATCCCAGAAAAATGTATGGTTCCCGTGGGATAGATATATTTTTGCTTTCCGCTAGTGCAACATATTACTAATCAAATTAAAATGTTATTCACCTACAGTCACACAATACTGCATAATAAGTTTCTGCAGGATATTTCTTAAGCAATTAAATAACATGAATATGCATGTCTATAATTAATTTACTCGCATTATCTACTCATATGTACTTATGAAAGAATTGAATTATTACACAATTTGAAAACTTAAATTGAAATTAAAAATTGAAAACAAAGTGATTTTATTTGCATATTAAAAAAATATAAAAATCTTTAGCAGAAATATCATTAAAAGGGAAAATGAAAAGTCTGAAGTACATTTAAATGTTTAGTTTTTAAATTATTAGATTTCTTGTATAAGGTGTCCTATATACTTAACTAACTTCCCTATACTATTATGACATATGTATGACATAGTAAGGTAGAAGTGAATCACAATATACAAATCTACTGTTATATGGGAAAACCTGTTTTTACTACTGAAATAAAATATAATTTCTAAAAAAGATATTTAAATAGGTACATTAAGTACTATAAAAGTAATAAATATATCTACATAATTGTAATTATATCAAGTTTACAATAAAAGAATAGGGAAAAACCTCATAGAAAAAGGTCGCATCATGGGCATTAAGTGTTCAGGTTTTATAAGATCCATGCTATCGACTTCATCACCTCTGCAATAACACTTGTGTTCCATAGACATCTTGATACTTGAGATTTTCTGTTAAATTTAGTCTTTGGTTATTGTTACTCAATATTGGTTAATGTTTTATGTCAGATCCTATTTAAAAGTATAATAATCTTTTAAATTAAAAAAAAATACAATAAATAACACTTTAGAAACTATGAAACAACTTTATATATACTTAAAATAATAGAAGTTCAATACTAGTTAGCATTTTATGCTTAATCATGCATACATTCAAGAATTCTTGACAAACTAAAATAGATAACCATGCACAAAAGTGAGCCAAGTGCAACTCAATAAATATATTAAAACTATTGGATTTATAATTTATAAACATGAACCACCTAAAAATATATATGTCCCACCACCAGATATGTAATTAAATTTAGAACTGAAAAAATCTATATATTATATCAATTATTTGGCCTCTACCGAATGTAGTTAATTAAAACAAGTCATTTTGCATAACCTTTTCGCATATTTTGCAACTATTCCTGTCATGCAATCACTAACCTGTCGAGCAGTAACTTTTTAGCTACATTTTCATTTATTTCATTGTCAGATTCACTGCGTTCTCTTTTCCTATTCTCTTGCATCATGTTAACCTTTGACCCTACATTATAATTTACCATAAAACAACGGTAAATATAGAACAATAGATTAAACGAGAAGTTCAAAATTGTACTAAATGTTTAAAATATATTTTAATGAACAAAAAATGAGGGTGAAGTTACAATAAAATAGCAATACCTTTTTTAGTGTAATTCCAAGGCGAGCAAGTAACGGTTTTTTATAACTAAAGAAACTTGTAATTATGCTCTAAATGTAATAACCGCCACGATCCGACAGCGTTTCTTAAATCTTTCTAGATGAATCTTATTCAATTCTCACAACACAATAGAAAGATCGTAACGATAAAACTTTAATTGACGTATTTTTCCTTTCTATTGGTTAGCCTAATGATTGAATATGAGTAAAGAGATTGTATAATTTAAAATAAAGTAATAAAATAACTTACATGAAAAAAACTGAAGCGTTACAAAATTTACACCGACACCACACGACAACGGCGTGAAAATGACAAATGAATACCGGTGACCGGTAACCGGTTATGTCGGCGACGGACAAAGGTAATCGTCATCAACGGCTTAGTGTTGCCAGTACCCTGCACTATTACTATGTTTTAGAATAATATTGACATTAAAAAGCACTGAGCAAT
This sequence comes from Brenthis hecate, assembly GCA_951806755.1. Classification (NCBI taxonomy): domain Eukaryota; kingdom Metazoa; phylum Arthropoda; class Insecta; order Lepidoptera; family Nymphalidae; genus Brenthis; species Brenthis hecate. The sequence continues at coordinate 7,300,829 of OX638271.1, read as the reverse complement.
AGTACGTAGCGAAATAAAATTCTAGTCATCTTTAGTGGAATAAATGCTTTGCTAGTCCTATGAGCGGTAAAATAAGAAATACCGTAACTATAAATATCATAATATGATAATCGCAGTGTATTCTTTGCTTTTAAATGTTTCCTGATTGTGTAAATGAACTTGGACGGAGTATTTAATTTAGAATTAAAAGAAAAATAATAATACATTGGATTCCATTCCTTCTTAATTTTTAGTCTATCTGTTAATTAAATTGTCTCGTTAGATAAGTCATAATATTTTCCATGAGCCAGTGTATGATATTACATGAGTTTTGAAGTTCTATGGGCACGTTTGAATGGGGAGTAAATTTATGTTTAGTCTGATTTTTAATTCGGCGGAATTCTGACATTTCAGAAATGTTGTCAGCTTTGAAACGTTGTCACTAAAAACGGAAAGCATTTTAGCAAAATAAAAAAAATAAACCTTTCGTGAATTGAAGATTTCTATTAGAAACACTAAGACTTAAAAAAATATTGATAACTCTAAAATGGTAATTATTTTTTTATTATCATATTATCGCAGTTAGAATAATTATTAAGGAAATTATTTTTCTATTACAGGAATCCCTGTTCAATAATACATACATTGCAAGCCTTTTGTAGGAAAACCCCTTTGTTTGTAAAATCTTTGCAATTGGCAAAAAGAATTGGAAAGTCCCAAAAAGACAGGTCCACAACGATCGTTCACGATTTTTTATTATTGTTTTTGGCAAAAATGCATAAACCATACTATAAAAGAAAAGGATAAAATGTGCCCTCTTAATGATCTGATGGATAGTGTGTGGGATTCTTTTATAATCCGAGTGGATGATGATGACAAGGATGATATAAGTAATAATAATTAGTAAATATTTTCATTTCTTATATTTTGTTTTACTCTGTTTCTTTCATTTAACCATGAAAAAAATTTACATTATAGTTAGTGTGCATTGAATGCACAAAACAAAGACTATTTACAATGTCATACATATAGTTTAATTTATCTAATTCTGTTTCATATTTTTGGTTATTTTATATTAAAAAAATACAAAGCAGAAAAGGTTTATGATATCTGAATTGTCAAAGAATGATAGCTGTCATATTTCCGTGGAATTAAATATCAGACTATAAATCGTCACCGACATGGTCACGTGACGTATTAACTCATAGTGATGATAGATGTTAAAACCAGATAAATTGTAAACAGTTTTAATTTACAAATTTGATTATAAGATCAAACAATTAATTTAAATATCTAAAAATAACAACTGTTTGTTTATAGTTTGAAGTTTTCACTTCTGTCGTCAATCCTCATCACTGCCTTTTTAATGTTCGTTATTTCTATATACTACAATTGAGTTGAAAACTAAAGAAATCATAAAAATAATTAATGGATAATAGAATTTATTTTTTCCATCTTGCGTGGAGATTTTTGCAGCCTGATAACCCTGAAATGAAATACAGAACAAATAAATTTCACGGATCAAATATAACCTTATAACTAAAAAGGTACTTTTAAAATAAATATATTTTACAATTGGTTTTATAATAGTATTATATTTATGCTCTTGAAATTTATTATGGAATTTAATTTGAGGTTACACATAATATTTTATCTTTAAGAAATGCTTTTATTTTTTGTCCTAGTTACTGCAATAACTTATAGATGGCGCTTAAAATTTTAAGCTCTTGGTACAGATCTTATAATAGTGCTCTAGGTATTCTTGAATTTCATTATAAAATTATATTCTTTCTTAAATAGAATTAGTGTTTGATTAATTAAAAAAAACTGATTTATCTACACACTAGCGACTCACCCTTGCCGCTCGGATTCGTCCCTAGCTTGCTTCCCAATATAAACTTTCATCCCCATTTTCATCCCCATAAAGGATGATTTCCGGGATAAAAAGTATTCTATGTCCTTCTTAGGGTCTCAAACTATTCTTACCAAGTTTTATATAAATTGATTTGGTATATCCGGGGACTTCCCCCTACAACGTCACAAACTCATAAACTTTACCTCTTTATAATATTAGTGTAGATGAAACAATGATAGGATCATCTTACGCGTCCTATTTATAAAATAACATACATAACTTTAAAAAAAATACACATAATATTCCTTATTGGCGCACTTTCAAATGCTACTTATGTGGTAATTAAGTACAAATTGGCAAACAATATATTTTTAATTATTAGACAAAATAATTATAAATATAGTTTGCCTCGAAACGAAAAATGAGAAAAATAACATAATATTTCCTTGTTTTAACGAAAATTGGATATACTCGTAAAAACTAAAATATAATTCAAACGGAAAGATGGATGGTTGACCACTTACAGTGTTTACGGATATGACCGATGTGTTTGTTAACATGGTAACTAATTCATCTCGAAGACAGCTTTGTTAATTAGCTGATATCTTTTGTCTTTTACTTAGGAATTGTAAAACTTTGCGGCGAAAACTGGTTCTTGTTTAAAATAAAGAATGAAATATTGCTTTTAATTACTAAGTATCTTAAGAGTTATGACGTCGATGAGCTTTACAATGGACTCTTGAACCCTCTTTTGTATTTTAGTTTACATTTACATATCTATTGACAAGTTATTGCTTACGGCTGTGTTGATAAATAAACCTATACTGTCCTATACTTTTCTTCAAGTGTTATTATATTCAAATACTAGGAAGTCACCCGCGCTCCGCTCGGATTCGTCCCTCGATACGTTTGAACGGCTAGCATAGATTCCTTACAGTTATGAACCCCGCAGTAAAAAATATCCTACGTGTTGACCCGGATAACCAGCTATTATAATGCCGAATTTCCTCTAAATCTGTCCAGTTGTTTTCTCGTTCCCAGACCGACAGACAGACATACAAACAGACAGACAGACAAATATTCTAAAAACTATAGATTCGGTCTCTGTATTGATAACAATGACTATTTCAATAAGATTTAAAAAATATATTATTGTACATAACATATTCGACTCAGAATTTTATTAGATGTACCTATTATTAAAATTATAAAATTTCTACATACGCATATTAATATTTATATCTTTTATTTTATGTCACTCTTAATAAATGTTATATTCGTATCGTATTCGTAACTATGTGCATTTTCGTCAATCTTTTTCGTCAATAGCCACTAAATAAAAAAAAAGAACCGACAGAGGAGAAAAAGGTACTGTAGTGTTTTATCTATGCCTATTTATATATAAATAAATAAATAAATATAAATAAATATGTTGGGACATTACCACACAACACCATCTAGTTCCATGGTAAGCTACGAGGCTTGTGTTATGGATACCACATAGTTGATACACTACATATATATAATTTTAAATACATACATATTATAAATATAAACACCCATGACTGAAGTACAAACATTCGTGCTCATCACACGAATGAATGCGTCCAGCGGGACTCGAACCCGCAACCGTTGGCACAGTAAGTAGGGTCACTACAAACTGAGCCAAACGTGTCGTCGCATATATTTATGTTAGTAGACAAATAAATCTTGTAAGTCGTTTTTTACCGATCTACTTCTATTGTCTTATACACTTTATTTTACAGACTTTGTTAGCATGAAAAATCTAAATAATACCTGTACAAATAAACAAAATTGAGATGTCTGTTTATAATGTCAAAATAACAGATTTTTAATAATATAAATAACAGTATTTACAGTACTTAGACATCTGTCTGCCTGTCTGTTTGTTTCGGCTAATCTCCGAAACGGTTGGACCGATTTTGACGGGACTTTCACTGGCACATAGCTGATTTTATAAGGAGTAATAGGGCGATTTTTATTTTAGAAAAAGAATTAGCGTTCCGCGCAAAAAATGATACGTATGAAGTTGTGAACAAAGTTTTACTTAAGGAGTGGACGAAGCTGCTGATCGTACCACCCGAGCTAAGTGAGGGTAAATCGCTTGTCTTGTATAAAACTTTGCTTATTTAAAATATTAGCAAAGATTTTCCTTATGAAATTATTGAATCGATTTTATTAGTTTTACCCGTGACTTCGCTCGTGCTTTCAATTCAGTTCGTAAACATCAGAAAATTATGGCTCACGCTTCCACGAGCCTGCAAAGTGTTGGAAGCTCACGTAACTTTGGATCTACTTTTGTGGCGATTGAATGGAAACTTTCGATCTATGGATGAAGTTGAATTGGCTATTTTTTAATCTGGTTTGTTTGATTAATAAAGTAGTTCATAAGCTGCGGCAGAATTATTTCCATTCACATTAAACTACTATGAACACTTCAAATTATTAACTTTATAATTTTTATTCATATCTTATCATCTTGTTTCGCCGATATACAAATTTAAACAGGGATTTTACTAATACAATTTTATTTCTTTAACTTTTTCTATATATTCATGGCAGGGGGTGCAAGTGCACCCCCTTGCACCCCACCCGGCGTCCATGGAGTACGTATAGATGAATTCAAATGAAGTAACGCAAATATTAATATCCGACTTCAAAAGAGAAGGATGTGAGTAAGTAAATAGTAATGTACGTTTTGTTACACGAAAGCTTCGTTAATTGCGAACTTTGCATGCGAATTGTGTAGAATTTTTGATTTCAATATTGGTGTTCTACCATTTTAGTAAAAAATATAAGAAAAATACTCGCATTTTTTACTTCTTTTCTAATATTTCTTGACTTATAATAAAAGCAAGTCTCTTATACTTCTTGACTTATAATAAAAGCAGTTTTCTTGACCATCTTTATTGAATTAATTATCATACAACATCGTCTAAAAACATTGTTTCTTAGAAACTTTCTACTGTTGTTTATGGCAGCAATTTCATGTTAATTTCTTTTAGGAATCATACGGTGTACCAGACTAAAAATACGTAGCCAACATAACATTTGCTACGCTACTGCAAAAAAAAAAACAAGCCTATAAACAGTTGCGCTTTTATAATATTAACATTATTATATAAATAAGCTACTAGCATTTTGTTTTATATGGCATTTATTAATAGGTATTAAAGATTAATAAAATTGATCTGTTACTTAACGAGAGTGTCTAAAATCTATTGGTATATACTTATAATAGCGACTCACCGTCGCTTCGCTCAGGTTCGTCCCTAGCTTGCTTTCCCATACAAACTTTCTTCCCCATTCACCCCCTTAAGGGATGATTTCCGGGATAAAAAGTATCCTATGTCCTTCCCTTTTTTATTTTTATTTCTTATGTCCTTGCCAGATTCTCAAACTATCTTCTTACCAAATTTCATCTAAATCGGTTCTGTAGATCTAGAGATTACCCTCTACAACGTCACAAACTCACAAACTTTACCTCTTTATAATATTAGTGTAGATGTAGGCTATTTTTCATCCCCTACGCGGTTACCAAGCAAGAAAAGCTGCGGGTAGTATTTAGTTCATTATAATTAGACCTTAAAACCATAAACAAAGAATAAAATAATTGAATCGAAGGTTAATTAAAACATTAACGGATTAATTACCTAAATAATAGACAAAGTCATCAAAATTAATCAATGTACAATGAAACGCAACGGTTTAGCATTTTTACGTGTTTCTACAATCTTTATTGCTTTATAAACATTTTGTCGAAATAGCTATTTGTTACTTGTTTTGAATAATTGCATATTATATATTATTAGCATAGCCCGCGGCTCCGCCCGCGCTCAGATGACCGAAAACCAAATTCTTAGGTGATACATATTAGTACTCTCACATTGCAGTTTTTGTATTTTTTTCAAAAATGAGATATTTTCCCGCGGTAAAAAGTATTCTATAAATAAGTATTTCATACTTTGTTTTAAGAGATTTTGTTAAATTTTTTAGTAAAAAAAATAATTATTAAAATTTACTTTTAATGAAACGACGATTGACGATTCAAAATTGCATATAATAAGTAGTATACTTGAGTAAAAATTCATTTCATTTCATAAACAATGTAATAAAATTAAACAAAACAACAACTGTAAACTCTAATGAAAACTCAAATCAACTAGACCTAATCTAAAAACGTAATCCGAGAAAATGGTATAAAATCTTAGAAATGCCAATCCGAGCGTGATATCAGATGAGAAAATAACCGAATCGTTTAGGAAAGCGCGTCAAATTAAATGAGGACCCCCCAAACTCAATATCCTTTCATTTTCCACGTAAACGCTTTGGAGGTGACGACGATAGACGATTAATAACCACTGATGGGCTGTAATGCTTCATTGAGTATCATATGTCGTGTGAATTATTTAGTTAGCATGTTCAATTTGGCGGTCAGATGTAAAGAGACTGGAGAGAATTTCCAATAATAACAATTATTCTAAGAAAATAAATATGAAATGAGAGACACGAAACTGTTAAGGTCTGAAAGAAATATGTCAACCTTGAACCTATTATTAATCTATATCTATTTATTTATCGATATTCTATGTATATATTCGTGTATGATTCATCAACGCAGACCCTAAACCACAATGGTTAAAAACTTCAAATGTTGGCAGTTCATGCATTTTATGATGTGAACAGTGGCTTTCCACTAAGAAATAATTTTCAGAAATTCCACCCCTAAGGGGGAGGGGGGAGGGTAATGGTAAAATAAGGGATGAACGGTTGTATGGAAATCCGTCATTGTCAGTGTTAGAAGCATGAAATTTCATATAGAAGCTTCTGGTTAGAAATTAATAAATACATATTTCAGCGTTGTTGAAAATCTGACCCTTAAGAGGGTGAAATAGGGGTTGGAAGTTTACGACGGCCGATGGACCAGGCAGGTCCTAGAGTGGAGACTAGGGCTCGTCAAACATAGTGTAGGTCTCCTAAAGTGGCTAGTAGTAGTTGTTCAGAGTTGAAGATTGAACTCAAAGTTGTGCACTAGAGGCCTTAATCCAGCAATGGACGAAAGTGATCTGATAATGATGATGATGATTACCCAAAGTGGTATTCGAACCTAGGATTATATATGTAGACAGTTACACAAGTGTTTTTAGATAAAAAAAATGTTTCGGATATATTCTCTTGCTATATTCCATGTGCGATCAATTGTGATTGTTCTAACTGGCCGTATTCGCACTTCGCAACCTGTATTTTCGATGCATTCCGTAATTATTTTCTATTGTAGTTACTTTTTGTAATTCACTTCAAATAGCTTGCTTTTAACGCTTTGTACATCGAATGCGTTTTACGTTTTCCTATTTCCTATTTTGCAGTCGTCGGCTAGTGATTAGTGTTTTATTGAATTAAACTCTTAGAAGAGAATATGGGCAGTACTTATTCAGATTGAAAATTACTTAAAAATAAGGCTAAGGGAATCGTACTTGTGTAAGCGAGGATATAAAATATTACGAAAATCAAAATTAATATTATAAGTACTAAAATAATTATGTTCTATGTTTTCATGTTTAAGTCGTGAAAGCATTTATAGGAATTTTGGAATGAAGATAAATTTTTAGACTTTGGAAAAGGGCGTCATCTAACCTTTGTGGCAAAAATTAAATTTTGAAGGAGTTCAAATAGGGGATGAAAGTTTTATTAGTTTAGTAGTAGTATTTTGGCATAATATTATAAAATGTAAAGAAAAGTCGAATTTTTGTAATGAAATTGCCAAGTGAAGGGAGTGTGGTTCGCAATATTTGCATTTATAGTAAAGTGGATCTAGGGGTACACCCGAGCAAAGGGACGGTAAGCCACTTAATTAATATAATTTAAAGAATTAATAATAATAATAATTATTATTATTGTTATGTTTAATGTTTTTTTATATTATATTTTTCCAAAGCAGCACAGTGCAGTGGTGTGAAGTTCGCCAACCGGCACTTGGCCAGCGTGGTGGACTATGACCCGATCTCCTTTGTATTGAAGGGAGGTTTGTGCCCAGCAGTGGGACGTTATAAAGGGCTGGATGCATATTGACATTATATTTTTCCAAGAAAAAAAAATATTTGTGTCTTTCATAATACATTTTTTTCTTTTTATATGTTGTAGGGCTTCCGCCCTTACAGTTTTTACGTTTAATATTGGGATTTTTTAAAAGTGGAAGTTTCTGCTTTTTGTATGAAAGCATGTTACGCGGAAAGTTTAACACGGTTTTGAATATTATAATATTGCGTATGTATTTCTGTTTAGGTCACACTCGTAGAGAAATCCTTTTTGCACAGTAGCGTAAATTCGCTTAAAATATATTTTTCAACTCAACAGTTAATATAATTTTTTTTCTTAGATTTACGTGAATATTTGACGTTTTAAATAAAAGTATCTTTTCGAATTTCTGCTGTTTGCAAACATAGCCAGGACCGCCCAAGCACATATTCGCTTCGATAGACCCCAAATCCTCGCCAAAGAACATCGCTATCGCCTTAGGATAATTCGAGAAGCCATTGAAATTAAAAAAAAAACAAATTTCAATAGGGAAGATGGCTGGGTACTACTATCGTCATGGGATCCTGTTATTAAATTAATTAAGAAATTTAAACATAACAGACAGATGTAGTAAGTTCTTACTGTACGGATCAAAATAACAGTCTTTAAAATTAAATTTTTTCATTTGTAAATGTATGTAGTACCTAATAGTGTTAATTACAATTTTGATTGTTTTCTAAATAATTGCAAACTAAATTAAAATTATTATTCTTAATTAATTTTCATTTTAACTTTTTAAATTACACATGTTGCTTTGAGTAATTAATATTTTATTTTATTTATGTTTATAAATATAATAATGGCAGTATTAAATAAGATTACTAATTAATAAAGTTTTCTAAAAATTGTTATAATTATAATAATAACAGCCAAAATTAAGTAAATAATAAAGCACCTTCAATTATAAAACTTATTAAAATTATGTAAAAATGTTTAAAATTAAAATTAACAAATATTGTTAGGTACTTTGGTGCCATTTTTCAACTTTTTGAATTCATTTTGTTATTTGTGTGTAGGCTGTCTGTAACAACAATATAATGCCTTAGAGACATCTACACAGACAGAGACACCTCAATCTCACCTCAATCGGCGCCTCCACCGACTCTCACTTCACTCACCTCGCCTGGATCAACACTCCTCGTAAACAGGGTAAGCTCTAAGCCTCGGTCTCTCCCGTGACCATGATTGCTGTAAAGTATTTGAAACGTCGGGTACCAAAACTCAAAATCAATTCGCGAAAAAATCCGAAAAGATAGTTTTATTTAAAACTCTGAGCGAAGCTCGGTCGCCCAGCTACTTAAGTTAAATCTAACGACGTATGAACCATCAAAATCGGTTAGACCGTTTAGTAATAACGAGGGAACATATGATCGGGCATACAAACATACAGGTCAAACAGATAATCCTCCTTGTCCTTTGCCGCAGTAAAAAAATATATCAACCACAGTAAATTATCTGAGTGCGAATAATACGAAAAGTCTGCAGGTTACGTTACTAAGAAAGTAAGACTAAAACGGTAAATCCGCTAATATTGTCACTATATTAATATTTGACGACACGTTAGGCTCAGTTTGTAGTGACCCTACTTGCTGTGCTAGCGGTCGCGGATTCGAGTGCCGCTGGGGGCATTTATTTGTGCAATGAGCACGAAAGTTTGTACTGAAGTGATGGGTGTTTATATTTATCATGTGCATGTATTTAAAGTTATATATGTATAAGTAGTATATCAGCTATCTGGTATCCATAACACAGGCCTCGTAGCTTCCCCCCCAACGTGCGTTCACCTTGTCGTGGTGGGGGGGCTCAGTAGCGCCTGGCAATACAGCCGGGCGCGAAGCCAAGAAACGCACAGGGAGGTGGCCCGCTTCGGTGGGCGGTGGGAGGCGGCTCTCTTCGGAGGGCGGTGTACCATGCGGGTTGCTCCTGGTACTTCTCTGATAGCAGAGTGGACTGTGGAGCAACCCCATGGTTGTTGTGGTCTGCTTCGGCAGACCTGCCGTCGGGGCGTCGTAGTTGAATGCGTAAGCGATCCTGCGACACCCCATTAAGACGGGGGAAGGTCTTGTTGGGTTTTAGTGGGTAGTACTGGCTTCGCCGGTGAGTCCCACACTTCGTGCGTAAATGCATTTCCCAACGTTAAAAAAAAAAAGGCCTCGTAGCTTACCATGGAACTAAATGGTGCTGTGTGTTAATGTCCCAAGATATTTAAATACATACACCAGTGGTAGTAGGTGTGTATTTTATTTGCAGTTAATTTTAACATACCTTTGGCAGGAATCGAATTAGCGACTTTTACAAATTATTCTCAGCCTAACGCTTTATAACTGTTACACAAGTTCCAATTAGAACCATATTTAACTTATATTATTGTTTTGTCAACTTGACAAAATATTTTGCAGTTCCAATTCCAAGAGGAAAGTCAAAATAACTAGATTTTATGAATCGGAAATGAAATAATTTTTGTTTAAAACTGAACGTGGTATGATTTACGGTAACGTACAATGTTTGAGTGGAATAACAGGTCAACTGTCCAAAAACAAAAGTAATTTATTGCATGGTTGTTTACTGAACTAGTTATTTAACCTAGACTTCGTTCTTTAGACCTCAAATGTGTTGTTTATATCTTTTAAAAGAGCCATCCATTTTTTAAATTTATATATTTCCGTTAATATTATTTATAATTCTGTCTGTTTGTCTGTATGTTACATTTTCACGCCTAAATCACTGAACCAATTTCAATGATTTTGGTATAGAGATGGATGGGGCCTTGGAGAAGAACATAGGCTTGGGGTAACTTGAAGAGGGTGAAATGGGGTTTGAATGTTGGTATTAGAAATAAATCATTTCTCAAGTTAAGAACATAAAAACTCGTTATCTAAATTACTATTATAAAACGGAAAGATTTGTATTTTTCTATGTTTCTAAGGAATACACTTAAAAACAACTGGACCGATTTTGATGAAATTTGGTAAGAAGATACTTTGAGACCCTGGAAAGGACAAAGGACATTTTTATTCCGGAAATCATCCCTTAGGGGGATTAAAATTGGGGATTAAAGTTTGTATGGGGAATCAACCTAGGGACGAACCCGAGCGCAACGACGCGACGGTGAGTCGCTAATATGCTATATTTAGGTAAGAAATAAAGAATGATCCGGCGTTTTTGACCAATGAAGTTAAAATAGGCTATGATTATAAGTTGTTTTAAATTATTTACCTACATTTCTATACGTATGTGTATACTATATATATTTAATTTAGTTCTATACTAACCATTAAAACGCACTCAAGGACGCATCGTTATAAATCGCTAGTTCTAATATAAAACGAAAATATGAAATTTTAACAAATAACTCCATTTAATAACCTGTCTAACTATAATAATTGCGGCCATGTAAAATTGACATTTAGTACATGTCAATACACATAATCTCGCAGGTCACGGATTTATGTCCGTTTGTCTGTTTGTATCCAGTACCTGAAAAAATAATTTAATTGATTTCAATGATACTTTTATTGCGGGTTATGGGTTGATTCCCCATACAAAATTTCATGCTCATTTTCACCCCTTAAGGCATGATTTCCGTAATAAAAAATATCTTACGTCCTTCCCAAGGTCTCAAACTATCTTCTTATCAAATTTCCTCTAAATCAGTTCAGTATTTTTTGAGTTTATTCATTACAAACGTACAAAAATACAAATCTTTCCTCTTTATAATAGTAGTGTAGATAGAACTCGAACGGAGTAAGAGTGCTACTTGTTAAATCAATGAAATAGGGTCCGCGAAATAGGTCCTCACCTAACGCATTTAACCAATTTTACGATAATGCAGATCAACTTCAAATTAACCATCCTCCTTGGATATAATTTATTTATAATTTCGTATTAATAATTATTTATTACAATCCATTTTCAAAACTACTCTGAACGTAATAATTTAATTGTTTTAAACATCGAGTCAAGCTTCATTAAAAAAAAATTGGTTCACATTTAGCAAAGATATGGCAAAACCGACGAATGAATAATAAGTCTAATAATTGGTAGTACAAAACGTACATACACTCATAAGTATATACACCTGTATTAAGTACGTCCTTCGTAATATTTTCTTAAAACGCGAATATTTGACATTTTAAATAAAATCTTTTTGAATTTACCTTCGGATTTAAATATTTTATTTTTTAATATAATACGTCATTCTTTTGACGCTGGCCGAAAGTAATTGTTAATGACCACATCTAATAATTTATTTAAACATAAAGTATGTACTCGTATTTCAGAACGAAAACAGTTGTAAAATTGCTACTAACTGTTGAGTTAAATCTCAAAAAACTAATAAATAAATATGTTGGGAAATTAACACACAGCACCATCTAGTTCCATGGTAGGCTACGAGGCTTGTGTTATGGATACCAGATAGTTGATACACTACATATATATAAAATTAAATACATACATATTATAAATATAAATAAATAAATAAATATGTCAGGACATTAACACACAGCGCCATCTAGTTCCATAGTAAGCTACGAAGCTTGTGTTATGGATACCAGATAGTTGATACATTATACATATATAACTTTAAATACATACATATTATAAATATAAATATAAACACCCATGACTGGAGTACAAACATTCGTGCTCATCACACAAACGTAAGCCCCCAGCGGGACTCGAACCCGCGACCTTTGGCGCAGCAAGTAGGGTCACTACAAACTGAGCCAAACGTGTCGTCGACATCTAACTGGCTAGTGAAAATCAAAACCTCTTACTTAATCTTTGGAAGGAAAAGAAATAATAGTATTCTAAAAGTAAAATTTTATCCCACAGAATCTTTGCAGGTTCCAGGTTTCTAGCACTTAATACATGTAAGTGGCGCATTAGTTACAGCGACAGAACACTTTGCGACCATTACGTCTTCGTTGAATGCTTAAAGACTCTTATCTTTTAAACATTTAGAAGTTTAAAATTCGAGGTGATCTTTCATTTTTTAAAGCAGAATTGTAATTAACGGTTTTATTTAGCTTGCCCTGCTTGTTTTGGTCAAATTTAGTAATTGAAATTTTACCCCTTTCCTGTTAATAGATTGATCTAGTATTTGGTACATACTTTTAGTTCTAATAACGATACAATTGAATATATTAAGTATCACTGTAAGTCCAAGATGGCCACCGCCACAAAATGGCGGATTACATATTTTTTAAAATCCCCTTAATATGGGTATCACATGAAAGGGCTTTACAAGTAGAATACAGTGCATGGATCATAGGGTTTAAATAGTTTAAAATAAAAAACTAAAAGCTTGAAAATAGGTAAAAAAAATACCAATTTCATTTTAGTACATTTGTCTTTTATTGTCAGTATTAACGAGGTTGATAGATATTTTATTCAGAACTAGCACCCCATATAATGCGAGGGCTTGTAAAACGTGGAACAAAAAACGTACCTAGCCTAAGATCTACTGGACCGATTTTAATAAGACTCAGTTATGTTTATAATTTAGTATGTTAAAGAGTAAATACGTATTTAATAAACTTATATTTATTATAATAAATTTATATTTATCATTAATAAATAATTATTCACAAAATAGTCAAAATACATAGGTGTCACAACTTACCTTGGTATCTGTCACAAGTTACCTCGATATTAGGAGAGTTGTGACACAGGGAATAGTTCCTATTTTTGTAAATTTTCTCAGAAATCTTAATATTTTCATTATATTTGATGATTGTTCTTTAAAGATTATATGAAGAATGAGATACATTAAATTTTATAATATTAGTTGAAGTAAAAAATATTGTCTTCAGTCTCCCCTAATAACTTCTACGTTTTTACTTTAAAAAATCGGAAAAATGTGATTAAGCATTGAAATTCTTTTTTATACAGGAATTACTCTAAATCTATATGGTATATCGGCAGTGATAAGTCAATGGTAACGCGCTCGCTTGGAAAACCTTGCGAAGCGGGTTCAAATCCCGGGTCTTGTACCACTGATATTTTCAAGTTCGAATCATTTCTAACATGATTATTACTTGTCTTACGGTAAAGGAAAACATTGTGAGGAAAACTATATGTTTGAGAGAACCCAGCAAGTTTTCGAAAGACATGCAGTCCACCAACATGCACTTGGCCAGCGTAGTGGACTATGTCTTGACCCCTCATATTAAAGGGAGGCCCACCCCCAGCATTTGGATGTTAAAAAGAGCTAAATAATAATATAAAAATCTTCTATATTCATTATAGGTTCAATGAAACGACCCATTTAACCTCTTTGGAGATATTTCTTTTTCGTTGGCAGTAATAACGATAAACCGCATTGAGTCTAAATCTTTGAGTGATAAGGAAGTGTTAGCTTAAAACTCAACAAGACCAGTTAAAATTAGACTAATTTTAGTAAACACTAACTAAATTATACTATGGCAATACAATTTTTTTTTGTTTTACTTATATAAAATTAAAATAAATAATTTTAATTGAGTTTTGTATTTCTCTATTATATTAAAAGAAAACCAAGCTAAGCCTGGGAAACTAAGGAAAGCCAAGTTTGGGAAACTAAATAAAGCGCGTTGAAATCCCGGGTTTCATAACTCTATATTGAATATTCTTATGCGAATCACTTACGACAATTAGTTTACCGTGAATGAAAATATGATGATGAAAACTGCGTGCTTGAGAGTACCTGTCAAGTTTTGGAAACACCCGTGAAGTGCCATTGAACTCTGAGTACGCCCACAATATTCATAACCGCTAAAGATGATGTCGGTAGAATATGGATACCTCGATAAATATTTTAAATGTTTTCTCGTATTTATTTTGATTTTTGGTTCCCGAAGTTTCGCATGCTTTACAGCAATCATGGTCACGGGAGAGATCAAAGATCTAGATATCTCAAAAGTCTTTATATATGTAGTTGTAACAGACAGTGTGTAGGTACCCACAAAAAAAAAACCGCGAAAAAATTCGAAAAGATAGTTTTATTCAAAATGTCAAATATCCGTAAATCTAAGAAAGTATTAGTTAAATATACTATCAAGTACATATTTGTCAATTATGGGAATCAAACCGGCATAACGTTCATAAACAATATGAATCTTATTTAGCAACATTCTTTCAATACTATACAAGGTATACAGTGTATAAAAGCTTAGAAAGCTTATATTTGTATGATACCCGCGCTACGCCGATAAGTCCAATTTGCTTACAACACGTACGCTGCGTGGGTGACTTTTAAAAATGTAAAACTTCATGGAAGCATTTTCTTCAAGCATAGTTTTTTCATAGTTTAGAATATTTTCAGTATTTTTAGTTGACATACAGTTTTTTAACATCAAAAAGGCCTTTGTTAAACATTTTGCTCTTTATAAGGGTTATTGTTTAATTCTGAGTAAAAAAACTACTTGCTGGCATAATTTTTAGTACTCTGTTATATAATATATTTCTGCAACTTAAGACTTAGTAGAAAAACAACACATCACTTAATACGTTCACGTTGTTAGTCAGCGTGCTTATTCCTTTTTCACGCTTTAAGGACGATGTGAGATTGAAAAAAGGTCGATTTTTTATCGAGGTGTCTATACGAGCTGTGTTGCAGGCAAAACTAGTTTTAAATATAAAATTAACAGTATGAAATATAAAGTATTTGTTTGGGAAACTTTCCTACCCCATCGTAAAGTACCCCCCGCGAAGAACAAAAATAATCACCTTCATCTCGCTATGGGGGTCGTGCACTCGTTATGGTGGTACTTTATATTACAGTACTTAACATTGATAGAAATCTTGTAATATATTCCAATAATAAAACTGTCAACAGATTCATTTTAATATTTCTTATTGTAATATGACGATACGTTTAGCTTAGTTTGTAGCTCTACTTGCTGTACCAGCGGTCGCGGGTTCGAGTCCCGCTGTGGACATTCATTTGCGTGATAAGCACAAATGTTTGTATCCCAGTCATGGGTGTTTATATTCATAATATGTAAGTATTTAAAGTTATATATATATATATATATATATATATATATATATATATATATATATATATATATATATATATATATATATATATGTGTGTGTGTAGTGTATGAACTATCTGGGATCCATAACACAGGCCTTTTAGCTTACAATGGAACTAGATGGTGCTGTGTGTTAATGTCCCAACATATTTATTTATTTATATGTATATATTTAAAAAAAGTAAAGTTTTATAATTTGGAAGACACCAAAACAATTTCGTAGCATTGGGCTAACATACTTTGTGGAACGTCGCTGTTATTATAATTAGAGTAGAAAGAGTATTAAGAATTGGTGAAAGAAATCCGGACAACCAGCGGATATCATCATATCACATTTCATCAAAATTTGTGGTTTTCTCGTCATGTGGTCACAGACAGACAAATATAGTAAAAACTATAGATTTTGCCTCTGCATCGATAGTAATGACTATTTTAACAAGGCTTTCCAAAAAAATATTTAATGTTTAAATTGCAAATTCGACTCAGTTAGAATTTTATTATATGTATAGACTAGCATTGCCCGCGGCTCCACCCGCGTTCAGATGAGCAAAAACTAAATTCTTAGGTTTTACATATTAGTATACTCTTACATTGCAGTTTTTGTATTTTTTCTCAGAAATGAGACATTTTCCCGTGGTAAAAAGTATCCTATATGTTGACCCGGATAACCAGCTATCACCATATTAAATTTCATTAAAATCTCTCCAGTGGTTTTTCTGTGATACGGTAACAGAACGACAGACAGACAAAAATGGTAAAACCTATAGATTCAGTCTCTGTATCGATAATAATGTCTATTTCAATAAGATTTTCCAAAAAATATTTAATGTACAGATTCGACTTAGTTACAATTTTATTATATGTATAGATTTTATAGTTACTCTATGTACATTTTGACAAGCTACAAACGTCGAAGCGCGTTACGAGTATAAGCTTTGGTGGTTAACAGCTATCTTAACGTCCAACTTTAGCAAAGGTGTTACAAATTATTCAATGTGTACTTAAAAGCTACTCTAAGGTTAGTCTTAGGAAAAGCTTAATTTATATTATAAACTCTAACACGTTACTTAAATATAACAAATTAACTTTGCTATCGAAGAATTGTATTATAATTTTCGCCTCAAGTGTTCTTTTTAGATCGATTATAAAGAGGAAAGATTATAAAACCGATTCGTGTATTTTTTGGACGACTTGAATAATCTGGCTAAGCAGATTTCTTTCTATGTAGATCCCGAGATATATAATGTATGAGAAAATTAAAAAATAAAATTATATCTTTTGTACAACAATGAAACACTTTTCCTGATATATATATATATATATATATATATATATATATATATATATATATATATATATATATATATATATATATATATATAAAATTTTTTTCATTAATTACTGTCAATATAACGAACGAACGAACGAACGAAAACGAAATTAACAGAAAATCATACGTCCCGCCCAAACGTAAATCAATATCTTTTTCGTCATACTTTCCCTGCTTGCCTGGCGGCTGGCACCGGCGTAGACGAACACAACATACATGATGTCTTCGAATAAACTAGCGGCGCGTAAGACTTCCTTAAAATATCTAGTAAATTAATTTTAACATACGTACAGACTTATAAATAATTGAAAATGGTAGCTTTTATGTATATTTCACACAGGTTTAGGTCTAGATGAATATGAAGTTACAAGTATGAGTAGACCAGTGACGAATCCGGGGCAGAGGCTGACTGCTACCGGACGCGTCCCCCGGGTGGCGGATAGGGGAACACCACTCGCGCCTGTTTGGACCCGACAGGAGCTTGTGGTACCGGAGCAATCCGGCGCGGACCAACAGCCAGGAGGGGGGGGGGGGGGGGGTGAGTTGGGTTTTAATGGGTATGCCGGTCTCATTAGCCGGAGAGTCTCCACATAACCACCCCGGGGGAAGGCGGGTGGTATCCGTAATAGGATTTCCCAACTATAAAAAAAAAGACCAGTGACGAAGGGTGAAATTTTAGCAGATGTAAGCCGTTCCAAAAATATACAATTTTTATATATGTATTAATGCCGAAGGAAATAAAGCTATTATTATATATATACTGCTATTATTATATACTTATAAAGCTATTATTATATACTTTCAAAAGAACATTTATACATTTAAAAAATTAAATATATGTAAAATTATAGCAAAATAATTTTAAGGTAAGACGTCTTATATGGACGCTTCGCCACTGATATATACATTATTTTCCGTGGTCGTTTGAGTAATTTATAAGCATAATAAAAGCCGAATTGCTCTTTTATAGACCTAAATTCTTAATAAGTATTTGTTGTAGCCATAATATGAAGAATTAGCACCTCACCCTTTCTTCGCTCGAGTTTGCCTCTGGAAAGAAAACCAACAGGAACCATACATTTTTTGGGATAAAAAGTAGCCTATGTACAATTTCAAACTTTGATCTGTCTCTGAGCCAAATTTAATCTAGACCCGTTCAGCCGTTCTGGCGTGTTTGAGTTACAAACATTCAGCCAAACATCTAAACTTTCACATTTATAATTATATATATTGAATAATGAATAAATGAATAATTGCTGTCTAATTATAGAGCTTATGAGAAATAAAAATAATCCATACTAATATTAAAAACTAGCAAGACTAGGTTGATTCCCCATTAAAACTTTCATCCCCATTTTCACTCCTTTAAGGGATGATTTCCGGAATAAAAAATATTTTATGTCCTTTCCATGGTCTCAAACTATCTTTTTACCAAATTTTATTAAAATCGGCCTAGTAGTTTTTAAATTTATTCGTTATAAACATACAAAAATAAATACATTCAAATCTTTCCTCTTTATAATATTAGTGTAGATGTGAAAGTAACTCTGTCCGTTACTTCTTCACGCTTAAACTGCTGAACAGATTTTGATAAAGTTTGGCAAGAAAATAGACTGTATCCTGGGGATGGACATAGGCTACCTTTGATCCTCACCCTACTCGCTTAGCGAGCGAAGCCACTGGGAAAACTTATTTTTAATAAAAATGTCAACTTTAGCAGTGGAAATTATGCAATTATATATAACTTATTAAAAAAATAATCGCACGTCTAAAACTAAATTATTATTTTATATAAAAACCAGTAATAAACCGTTGTTAAAGATGATTCATGTTAAATTAAAAATAATCTAGATTAAAACAAAGTTCTCACGTAAATTGAATTTATTACACTAAATATAGAGCGAACAAATAAACTTCTTGCATAAAATATCCGTTGCGTTTGCTCAAGACGTTTTAGTATACTACACTCATAACTTATTTCTAGAAACGTAAAAGCCGCTTTAGCTTTGCTTATACTTAAAATATTTTAATAAAAATAATATATACTGTACTTAATTTAATTAATATGCTTATTTTTAAATAAAACTATCTTTTCGGATTTTTTTCGCGGATTTATTTCGATTTTTTGGTTCCGACGTTTAGAATGCTTTACAGCATCCATGGTCACGGGAGAGACTGAGGTGTTAGACGTTTCAAATGTCATTATATATGTAGTTGTTACGTCTAAAATCTTAGTCTCTTCCGTTTCCGTTACTATGATTGCTGTAAAGTATTCGAAACATCGGGAACCAAAAATACACCTATATATAATTAAGGTACTACTCTATCTGTTTTGTTTTCTTTGTATGTCATATATCAATGTGTTTAGTATGTACTTTATTGCTGGTCTAATAATAAAACAAAACAAAATAAAAAAATAAAAAAAAACATTTAGGAGATCGGAACGGAATTTATTTTCTCTCTACACTAGACTCCTTTGGCAGGTTAAGCATATAAGATAAATAAAATAAACCATAATATACCCCGTACAGCAGGATTTCCCTACCTTTTTCTGACAGACTTCCCCGGATTATAAAAATAATGTTATTTTTTTATTATAATAAAACACACATTATTTTCAAGATTCTTATTTTTTTTTATTTTAAGTTACACAAAATAAACTCTCTCTACGCCTCCATAGAGGGGCGCGCCCCTCTGGTTGGGATACTCCTGCGATATAGGGTTTTGATCAGTTATTACATAATAATTGGGATTGGATAGATAGTATATGGCTAATGAGTTGTTGACGAACTTACGTATAGAACTGCAGGTAGTAACTAACTTGTGATATAGCCCCTTGTAATTTTGTTAGGCGATGTCGACAATAAGTCCAATTTGCATATATCACGTACACGGGGGTCTTTGGAAATATACCGAACGTGAGATGACAATTTACCGATAGTTTTTTTTTAAGAAATCGGTGAAAGAATGTCAAGTGAATCAGAATTTTGATATTTTCGTAATTTTTTTTCATATCGGAACGACTTATATAAAATTTATTATGTAGATCACATAAGTCGATTTGTTTTGTATTGGATTGCTTGCCTGCATAAAGTATGATGTACAGCGTGATCAACATATGCTGCAGAAGGTCTAAGGTTCGATTCTCGGGCGTAAAAGTTATTGGGGTTTTCTGACAAGAATTTATAGGATTAACCCTTTGTTGGAAAGTTAGCGGCGAGCATGTAGAGCGGCTTGCGGTCAAGTTTTGCGTTTACAACTATAACATTATATATTTATCAGTTTGTTTACAAAAACCCGATACCTCCAATCCACAGGCATTATAAAAACATTTGAACCAACTGCGTAATTGAAACTAAACACTCGGCACAAGCCGCTCTCGTAATTTAAAACTTGTATGAATCAAGAATGCTGAAAGATTTATGGGTTAGAGCACGTTTAAGCCCCGACACACAATTTCGTGTAAATTTTAGAACAACAAATCGCTATTTCAGGACAAAGCAAAATTCATTTCGTTGTGATGGATAGCGTCAGTTGACAGGTGAAGCGTGGCTCCACTGTTATAATTTCGTTCGGGAAAAAATATGTATGGGAAAGGAATCCTTTCGTTGTTTACGGTAGGGGCTGTGAATCGGGAGGGTTTAAAGACAAATATTTATTATTGTTGAATACTATGTTGTTACGCGGTTTCGCTTGTGAAATATTAATTGTGTTTTGCTTTAAATTGATATTTGTGATTTTATATTTACATGCAGTATAACATTCGATTTTGACAGTTTGTATAAATGTCTGTATTGGTTACTCCTTTACGCTCTATTTGGATGAAATTAAGTACACAGACAGACTATATATAATCTCGATCTTATATTATTATCTAGCACCTTTATGCCACTGTATAAAGAGATACAAAGTTCGGCCACTATACTTCTATTTAGAATGACTAGCAGATACCTTGGCTATGCCCGCGTTAAGCCTACAAAAAAAAATGTCTTTGGCTTTATGTTATAAAGCATATATATGTATTCAGCCCTTTTTAACGTCCCACTGCTGGGCACGGGCCTACCGTCAATGCGAGGGGAATCAGGCCATAGTCCACCACGCTGGCCAAGTGCGGGTCGGTGGACTTCACATGTCTTTCAAAAACTATGCCGCTATGCATTTATATAATATTGTTTATACAAAAATACTAAAATCGCGATTAAAAAATGGAGGGTTGGGGTTGGAGAGTGAAAAATACTTCGCCTGGAAAAAAGTGAGGAATTCACCACATAGATCGCAATCTTCTACTATAAGTTACTTTATCTCATTTGCGTGTCAATCTTGTGAACTTAATAAAAAAAAATGCTACTAAAAATAACTATTTAAAATAAAGCTATCTTTTCGGAAATTTTCGCAAATTTATTTTGATTTTTCATTCCCGACGATTCTTATGGTTTACAGCAATCATGATCACGGGAGATACGAAATAAATTCGCGACAAAATCCGAAAAGATAGTTTTATTTGAAAATATCTAAGAAAATATTACAAAATAGCTAATTTCCCTAAAACAAGGATAAACAGAGAAAGGATCATTCAAAGTTGTCGAATCATGCAGAATGTTTATTTAGGTATCACGATAGTAGGTTTTAAAGAAGTGTTCCAGCCTGTCGCCTACACCCTTGCCAAATGGATTTTCCATGTTAGTAGTCAATAACTGAAGTAATCCTACTTTGTGGTAACTTCCAACAAACTATAGAGATTATTTAAATTTTATGTATTTGTGTGCTTTTTATTCCTTCGACCACCTTCGGCACCTTTTGCCTGTCTATAGCTGTTCCTTATCTACAGGTTGTACCTAAGCTGCGTTAGTGACTTAACCGGCTTTAAGGAAAGAATTATCAGTTCGACTGTCTCGGTATTGTAGTGGCTAGCCATGAACGAATAAACCACTGGACCAGACATATAAGCGGACGTACCTGTAACGGTCATGTCTGTAACCAGGGAATTTTAGCCTAGGTCGTTTGTTTCTTGTGTCAGTCTCAAGCACTTACTTGTCAACAAAACATCTCCCAAAAATGACTAAATGTTCTGTTAAATGGTGTAAAAACTATAACGGCGGAAGCAGCACTATTTCTTTTCACTTGTAAATACATTATTTTATTACATTTATTGTTATTTATCACAAAATTTAATTAAATGTAAAATAAAATGTCATATTATCCAACTATGTTAAATATAGTCGATATTTCTATGTATTGTTGACATCTGACAACCATCATAAACGGGCTGGATTATACTATTCAGAACAAATGACAAAACTGTCGAGTGAGTCCATTTGACATCGACTAGTGCTTGACTATGTCGAAAAATATATCGATATTTGACGAAATAACTGAACGAATTGTGTTATTTGTACAGTACAATAACATAAAATACTTTTATCACAGTATCCTACAATCTGATGACAATAAATTTATAAAAATATTTTCTAAATCAAATAAAAATATAAATGCAAAAATTATAATTAGTATGTGTACTTAATTTTTTATTTTATTTTATACCACATTTATATACTTTGGAATATTATTCCATTGTAATAATAATAAAGATCATTTTATTTCAACACATAAATTACACAAAATCAAACAATAATGTTTTAGCACTAAACTTCTGGGTTGGCGATTTGTAATAAAACACTTTACCACTTGCACTAATTATTTTACTTTCACGATCCAACACTCACTTTTCACAATTTGCAATCACTTTTTCTTTATCCTAATTTCACAAATGTTTATTAAATAACTGAGCAATATTAAGACAGTGTCACATTTTTATAACTACCCGAGACAATCAATTGCCAATTAAAATAGTTCAATAACAGAATCAACAAAATCACTTTATTTAATTAAATTAGCTTAATATTTTTTTAATCTTTACAAAATAATATTTATTATATATTAATGGAATATACACCCGATATTCATTTGTTTATTAACATTATTATAGGCCAACAGAATACTGCCATCAATGCCATCGTATTTATATAAATCAAATTAAAAAAATATTATTATTTGACACATTTTTATTGCCTCTTTAATTCATTTATTTTAATTTATTATAATAAATACAGATATTTTAAATTAAAAGATGTAAAATATGATGACTATGCTAACCAATGTCTAAAATGTCATTCATTGGTTCATCGATATATGTATTTTATCGATTACGTTCAAACACTAGAAATATTGTATTGTGTATCAGTGTTCATAATAATGTAATAAAATCTTTGTGTGCGTTATGCGTCACTTGGTTGAACTAGTTTTCATACATTTGTATTTTATGTCAGGTCCAGTCTCTAATTCGTCCATGTGGCTAGCATGTACGGCTGCCAACCCGGAGGTCCTGGGTTTGAATCCCAGGTCGGGCCAAATTTAGTTATTGAGTCTTTCTGTATAAGCTTCAGTAACAGCCCGGAGTTGGGAAGTTGGCAGCGTTTAACCCTAGTGCGTCGGAAAGCACGTAACGCCGTCGGTCCTGCGCCTTAACTCTCATCGGTCATGTCGAGTAGTCCTCCTACAGGAGTACGAGAGTGACAGGAATAGAGAGTGCACTTGTGTCTGCGTGTACACTTATGCACTATAATAATATGTCCTGCGCAGTTGGCTAGTCTCAGTGTAAAAAAAAAATAAAAAAAATGGTCGAAATGATCAAAAAATTGTTTTGAAATTTTCACTTCAGTTTTGTACATAATTTTTCTTTTAATTTCAAAAAAATATTTCTTTATTAAAAAGAGCAACCAAAAACCTATACAAAACGCTAAGTTTAATAGTTGTTTGTATTTTTTCACCATTCGAAAAATAAAGCTAAAACATCGAAAGTTGGATCATGATTATTTTTCAAAGGCCCATAATTTTAAAAATAAACATCGTAGAAAAAAAATATTACGTATCCACTTTCATACCTACTAGAGGTATAAATAACCCGCATATGAACAAATTTCCTAACCTCACTTTATTTTTCCTGTCCGCTTCATATGAAATGCACGTAAGGTTTTGCTTTTTAAGTTTATCTAATGGTGTCTTCTTGATAAAAACGTAGTTTTTATATCTTTTTCGGAAAAACGCGATTTTACAAAAAAAGAAAAACGCCAAGCGAAACTTGGTCTTTCAGGTGCTAGTAAACTATATTTTATCTATGTATTTTTATAGAGATGTCAAAATATTGAAGTATACGCTTTAGCCTGCGGTTTTGTACGTGTACTTCCATCTACTGTGCCCAATATAGGTAATAAGATACATATATGTGTATACAGGGTCATTTTTAATTTACTGAAAACCTTTTGGGAATATGCTATTTACATCATAACAACATCTGTAAGAACAAAAAATATTTCTTAAATTTTACAAAAATAAAAGTATTTTTATTGCATCTTCTAAACGGTAATAGTCCAGCATTAGCAAAAGAAAGCGCCTAACCGGTGAAGTGGGACGGGTGGAGGGGTCTTACTACAGTAAGAGATGCTTACACATTTTAACTTAGCCAGATTTTTATTTTTGTATGAAAATAAAAAAAATAATAAATATATATTGAAATGAAAAGTATTTTTTCTTATATTTTCAACCGACTTCAAAAAGGAAATTCTTAATTCGGCTGTTTTTTATGTTTGTTACCTCAGAAATCTGTCATTTATTCACCGATTTGAACAATTTTTGTTATGTTTGAAAGTGTATAGTTCGAATTTTGGACCATTAAAATTTGAAATTAAAAATATCACCCCTAAAGGTGGAAAAATAGCTAATGAACATTTTGCTTACTTCTATTTGTTATATTGACTTGAAACTTTGCAAATATTTCTATTTTCGTTGATAACGCAGTGGTTCATTATCGTCGACCTGGTAAGGCCAGAAGGTGGAACTCTTTAATTAATAGTAGATACTTTAAGTTTGGACTTATTTTCTTTGATTTGATAAGCCCAATACGTCAGAATTGGATTTTAGAGATCGAATTTTTAATGTTACTAATAAAAGCGAATTTTAGTTTGTCAGTCTTCGTATAAAAATTGGCATCAACCTAACTTAAACTTTCTTTTTACTTATCTTTACATAAAAAAACGACTTCAAAAAGAAAAAAAAAGTTAAAAATAAAAAATAACAGATTGTTAATTTTCATTTGCTATAGACACCTAATCAAATATTTTGTTTCTTCTTATTGAAGTCGGTTTTTATATACGAGTATTATTTTCAACAAATTGGTAGCAATTTCTTCTATACATATTTAGTTTAAAACAGTTTTTTATCCGCTACCCAATATTGTAGGTCTGGAAAATCGACGACATGTAAAATACTCACGACGCGACATCTCACATATTCCGTCAGGAATAGTTATATTTCATTGAACAGACGCTTCATGATAGGGTTTAACCGACTTCAAGGGGGAGAGTTAACAGATTTTCGATTCGGCTGATTAGATTTTCCTTTGATGGTATAATTAAGCCTTCACCATTAGTTGGGGCTTTACGTAATTAGATCACGATGTTTGACATGTTAGTGTATATATAGTATACTAGCATTGCCCGCGGCTCCGCCCGCGTTCAGATAACCAAAAACTAAATTCTTAGATTTTACATATTAGCAGGTATACTCTTACATTACAGTTTTTGTATTTTTTTTCTCAGAAATGAGATATTTTCCGCTGTAAAAGTATCCTATATGTTGATCCGGATAACCAGCTATCATCATACCAAATTTTATCAAAATCTGTCCAATGATTTTCTTGTGATGCATTCCCAGACAGACAGACAAACAAAAATTCTAAAGAACTATAGATTCGGCCTCTGTATTGATAATAATGACTATTTCAATAAGATTTAAAAAAAAATGACGTACAGATTCAACTTAGAATTTTATTATATGTAAAGATTTTTAATATCAAATCATCCTAAAAACTTAAATTTTGTTTTGTTGCTTAATATATTACTAACCAATTAAATACGGATATCATTCGTTTTTAAACCAGAAAATCTTACAAGCTCTTTACAATTAACATGCTTAACGTGGCATGTTAATTAATGTGTATCTTGCAAATTGCATATCTATATCTATACATAGTATAAAACAAAGTTGCTGTCTGCGTTTGTTTGTTTCTTCGCCTACTACTTCTAAACTACGCAACAAATTTTAAAACGGTCTTCACTAATAGAGAGTGATAAACGAGAAATGTTATTGTATATTTTTTATAAAATAACTGATCCTAGACGGTGCTTCAACAAAAAAACCTATTTTCGTGTAATTAAATAGCTGTCTGTACCTTTAGAGACAGACAGAGAAACAATGTACTAGAAAATTGTAGGTCTACAAAAAAGTCCGCTATACTATGAATCTATCTCCTAAGATACGCTCACAATAACTACTCTTATCCATATAAAACGTATCTAGGGACTCACCCGAGCGAAGCTAGGGTAAGTCACTAGTGAAACAATATATCACAAAGAGCCTAGGTAATATTTTTTGATTTGGCAAAAACGATTGAACTCTGGCCTATGTATGTATTCAGCCCTTTTTTAAAGTCCCACAGCTGGGCACGGGGATCAGTCCATAGTCCACCACGCTGGCCAATTGGGGGTTGGCGTACTTCACATTTCTTTCGAAAACTTGCTAGGTTCTTTTAGATAGGTTTCCTAACGATATTTTCCTTCACCGTAAGGTATGTGGTTCTCATGTTAGAAATGATTCGCATATGAAAATATGAGAGGTAGCAGACCCGGGATTTGAACCCGCTTCACTCGGTTTCCCAAGCCAGTGCGTTGCCACTGGGCTACCACTACTTTGGCCTATATTTAGGCATATTTGTAGGAAAATTGTTATGTTCTATGAATAAGATTTGATTAAATGTCAGCGATAACGTTTGTCTTTGAAATTTGACTCTAACTCGTTTATATAATAGCATAGAATCGGCTTATCGTTAACAGACCAGCTTTGGCTGTAAATCTGAGGCCTTTCATTTCGCCGTTTGAACAAATACTTGTAGTTTCAGAACAGATTGATGTTTCTGAATGTACTCTAAATGTACTCGTGGCCAAGTTTTTTTTTGATAAGTAACTAATAATATGAAAAATAAATAAAAAAAACCGACTCATAACAAATAAATTAAAAATTACAATTAGGAACGAAACCTTCAAAAAAAACTTAAGGGTACAATAATGTTTAGGTTAACGTTAAGTATACATTCTATCTAATATATATATATATATATATATATATATATATATATATATATATATATATATATATATTAAAGTTACATCTACCTCTTTTGGCGCGTTAGGGAACAAATTGATGAGAGTATTTTTTTACTCTGCGACAGATTTAGACTACAGTATGAAGATAGTCGTTAAAGCATAACATATAGCATTCATTTGTTTATACTCCAGTGATGGGTGTTTATATTTATAACATGTATGTATTGAAAGTTATATAATTATGTGTAGTATACAACTATCTGGTGTCCATAACACAAGCCTCGTAGCTTAACATGGAACTAGATGGTGATGTGTGCTAATGTCCAAACATATTTAATTATATTTTTTTCTGGATAAGCCCTTTGAAATAAAAGAAATATAATTGAAATTCCTACAGTCACCTACATTATGATATGCGATTAAATTGACAAGTAGGTGTAAAGAATTCGAAGTATGTAATAATAAGTATCTATACACATATTATGTAAAGAACAACATTGTAACTCAGTATTAGAAGTAATGCTTCCTTAGATTTCCGGGAATATTTGACATTTTAAATAAAATAATATATAAATACGATATTTTGTATGTATGTTTATTGTTTGTTATCTTTACGGTGAAACGGCTAGACTGATTTGATAGACAAAAAACTTAATGCATGAATATTGAACGTATGAGTTAAATTTTTCTGTTTCCAGTTAGTCTATTTCTTTTTCGCTCTCACTGTACTTTAATTAAATGTATAGTATTTCAGACGAAATGATATCATTTTAATAAATAAACCAGGTTTTTAATAAAGATATTATAATAATTAGAATTCCGAAACATATTTTATTTATAAAATAGCTAAGCTATAATTCATAGCTGTATTAATCTATACATATAATAAAATTGTAACTGAGCCGAATCTGTACATTCAATATTTTTTGGAAAGTCTTATTGAAATAAATATTATTATCGATACAGAGGCCGAATCTATAGTTTTTAGAATTTTTGTCTGTCAATCTGTCTCTCTGTCTGTTACCGCATCACAGAAAAACCATTGGAGGGACTTTAATGAAATTTGGTATGGTGATAGCTGGTTATCCGGGTCAACATTCAGGATACTTTTAACCGCGTGAAAATGTCTCATTTCTGAGAAAAAATATAAAAACTGCAATGTAAGAGTATGCTAATATGTAAAACCTAAGGATTTGGTTTTTGGTCATCTGAACGCGGGCAGAGCTGCGCGCAATGCTAGTTAGAAATAAGTATAACTCTTTTTAATTTATGAACGCGTTCAAAGTTAGCCTAGTTTTCTAACAATTCCTATTCTACACTTGTTGCCAACATTACAAAGCGACCTAAACGTATATATGGAACAAAGTGCAATTAAAATCCAAAAGCCATTTGCATTTGATAGTTGGTAAGCTTGCAGTACAGGATGTAAATATACAAAGTTCTGGCATAACTACCGTTCAAACAGGTGTCCTCAAATAACTCTATGAAGTTAGATGGAGTTAGCGTTGCTAGCGTTGCATCGCATACAGAGGAGATAATTTAAAAACTTCTATCACAGCATCTTGGTTTTCATCTTAAAGTCGTTAGAGAGGTTATGAATATGCATTTCCCTGTATATATTAAAAGTTTTAACAAAATAGATATAAGTCTAAGAAAATTTTATGTTTGAGATGTCGGAAGTGATATGAGCAGTTTTTAGATTTCGCATCTGTTTATTCTCTAATAACATTGATTTCAAAAAAATCTTTTGTGGTTTAGAATAGTGTGTAACTAATTAACTAAAAAACTTTAAATAAGAATGTACACCGACTGATTCTTCTTTTAATTCTTATGTTGACGTTAAAGTATATTAGTACCTATGTACCTATTTATTAAAACAAAAAAAACAAAATATGAATATCGGTTTACTATTCGTGAAGACTTAGCACGACATATGTATGTATGTATGTATGTATGTATGTACATACATACAAAAAATAAACTCGACTTGAGTTTTAAAATCGACCATAGACCATCTTGCTGGCCTAGTGCGGTTGGTGGATTACACATGTCTTTTGAAAACTTGCTAGGTTCTCTCAGACATGCAAGACCTGATGTTTTTGTCCTGGAAATCAT
The DNA here is from genome assembly GCA_951806755.1 of Brenthis hecate. Lineage (NCBI taxonomy): Eukaryota > Metazoa > Arthropoda > Insecta > Lepidoptera > Nymphalidae > Brenthis > Brenthis hecate. The sequence goes on along the minus strand of OX638271.1, from coordinate 7,271,216 downwards.
CCCTTAGGGATTGAAAAGGTAAGTAAGGGATTGTTTTTTAAGTGGGCACCTACTTTTTTATACCTATGTACATACAGTCTATCCATCGCCTTATTGACTCGAGCTAAGCGAGGGTGAGTTGCTCGTTTCATTATAGACTTAATTCTTTACACCATTCTAAAAATCTCAAAGAAATAAGCGTTACAAACAAACAAAAAGTCATTATGGCTTATGATAATATTTAATTTCAACATTATATTATAAGAATACTCACCCTGTACTTACCTGCTTTCTAATGATACTACAGTGGCAATCTATTCAATTTTCCCAGACACAATCTCTGTTCTCGTTTTAGAATCGCAAAGCACATTCTAAGAGCATCCTTCCAGTGTTTTTAAGGTCGTTAATTAAGAGCGATAGCTCTTGGACGCAATTTTTATTTAATCTTCCTTCATTAAAAGCAATATTAAATATAGTTTTAGGTTTACTTAGACAAATGGCAAAATGGAAATGTGATGAAATCTAATGGAGTTTTGAGGGTACATATTTTTGAACTTCGTTTTGCTCGGCTGATTCCCTAGATGCCTAAATAAAACTATAACATAATATGTCACTTCAGGTCATATCTATCCGTTCCAATGTAAGGAAGTAACAAACATTTTTTCGCGCGGAACCCTGATTATTTTTCTAAAATAAAAGTAGCCTAAGTTACTTATTATAATATCAACTATCTGCCAGTGAAAGTCCCTCCAAATTCGGTTCAGCCGTTTCGCAGATTAGCTGAGATAAACAGACAGACAGACAAAAATTATTTTTTTTTTCTTTTTAGTACCGACGTATATACTTCCATATATGCATTCAGCATAAACATATTATTTTGACATTATAAACAGACACTTTAATTTTATTTATCTGTATAGATGTACACACATACAAATTCGCAATTGTAATATTAATTCATATTCATCATCGACATCATAAACGCAACGTAAAAAGTATTTTTGCAATACTTATGTCTTACTTATGTCTTTTAATGTTTTGACGACACGTTTGGCTCAGTTTGTAGTGACCCTACTTGCTGTGCCAGCGATCGTGGCTTCGAGTCCCGCTGGGGACATTCATTTGTGTGATGAGCCCGAATGTTTGTACTCCAGTCATGGCTGTTTATCATATTTGTAATATAAATGTATTTAAAGTTATATACATAATATTATTATGTGTAGAGTATCAACTATCTGGTATTCATAACATAGGTCTCTTCGTAGCTTACCATGGAACTAGATGATGCTGTGTGTTAATGTCCCAAGATATTTATTTATTTATTCAATTATATTCATATGTGTTAAACATTTAACTGTAAAGAAGTAGCCGTATTAGGAGTAGCGAGTACAATTCGTAGTATAACTAACATACAGTCTAATCCTCCAAAATATTAATGACAATAAGGCCTCCATTACGAGATATTAACAGCAAATTACATAAACACTTACAGTTCCACTGTCGTTGTTTAAAGCAAGAAACCACGGTACAAATCCATATAAACGAACCCATTAGCCAGTGCAGATTAGCGACAATATTAAATCTACATTATTATTATTTTTTACTAAAATCATAAGCTTTATCTATACTAATACATAATATTATAAATAGGTAAAGTTTGTGAGGTTGAAGGGGGTAATCTCCGGATCTACTCAACCGATTTAGATGAAATTTGGTAAGAAGATAGTTTGAGATCCTGGGAAGGACATAGGATTTTTACTTTTACATGAGGACTTTTTATCTCGGAAATCATCCCTTAAATGGTTCAAAATGAGGATGAAAGTTTGTATGGGGAATTAACCTAGGGATGGACCCGAGCGAAGCGAGGGTGAGTCGCTAGTTTACAATGAAGGAAATTACAAATATACTTAATTAAATATACAAAACAAATGTACACTTAATTATTATTGTACAAGTCATGTCCACGTGAAATTGTAGCAATATTGGCTGAATGTCAATGCCTATTCATTGGGCGACCAAATAAGCCTGCTCTCCTCTCCCCAGTCGAGGAGATAAGACGAGGTGTTATGTCTTTTAACTGTTTCTACAACAATTATCATATTATACTGAATATTTGAATAGATGGCTATTTTTTAATTTTTTCAATGTGTTTATTCCTAGAAATAGCAGTTTCATTTAAAAATTGTTTTTGCATTTCATAATCTATTCATTAAGAAAGCCTATTTGCTATCTAATATCTATTAGGAGAGGAGCAACTATTATAATATAGTGCATTTTTAACCGACCAAAAAAAGGAGGAGGTTGTCAATTCGACACGGATATAATATATTTTTACGTTTGGCCACGCATAAGTTTTTACAGTGCAGTCCGATTTCATTGATTCTTTTTTTATTAGATAGAATATATATGAAAGCTAATCCCATTCAAAAATTGAAAAAAAAATCCACCCCTAATTGTAGAAAATAGGGCATGATTGATTTTTCACCTACTGAATTTTTAAAATATCTTCTTCTTACTATGCCACTACTATGTCTACACTAAAAATTGAAAAATAAAACCTTTAAAAAACACGATTTCAAAAAAAAAACATAAAAAAAACTGATTGGTAGTTTTAATTTACTAAAGATACCTAATCAGATATTTTCAAAGTCGGTATTACTGTTAGGCACATAAGGAAGTTAGGGTGTGTTATTAATAAAAAATAATATACATAAGTGTCTCAAGTGTGTACAGTCCTCGAAAACAGACCGATATAGGGGCGAATGAAGTCTGTGCTAATTGTGCCGACTTAGCCCCAATAAGCTGTAACTCTCCCTTTAACTGATGTAAGTAAATATCTATAATATTTCGGTTAAAATTGAACCAGTTGGGCCAATGTTTTTATAGCTACTATACTTAGGTCTCAGACTAAGTCTCAAGACTAAGATAAAATATATAGTGTCGTAGAACTAAACATGAAGCCAAACAATAATGTTCGAAAATAGCATACAAATGACGATTTGTATACTTAGTGATAAATAAATAAATGTTAATAAATGAATATAGCTAATTTTATTATAATAAAGAAAAATATTTAATAAACTAAATTATGCTATCTGTCTTTCAAGGAGAAGAGAACTAATACTTAAAAATACAAGGAAATTAATTTTTTTTTATTACTTATATATTTTTCAATTCAATTCAATTTTCTTATTAATGGCTTCAAAGCGTGCCACTTGAGCTTTACCAACATATTTTATTTATTTCTTTCTCAAAAATTGTATATGAATATAACTAATACAAATATAAAATTTCCCTTATTCAAAAAGGAAATCGAGAATAGTAGCATAAACAGCAAATCACGCTACATTTTTGACTTTGATATCTATTTTGGCGGACTCCGTCTATAGTAAACATTTTAGTATGAGTCTTAGGTGTGGCTAATTATGACTAATTTAAAATCAGTTCGAATAAGTTACGAGATCCTTTGCTTTATACTGGAAGGTCGAGGATTCGATATTCTTTTGTCGGTTGTAAAGTTTAAAAGGAAGAAGTAGTCAAATCCGGATTCCACGGTTATTGTTTTAATGAATAGGAAGAAATCTATACATATAATAAAATTGTAACTAAGCCGAATCTGTACATTACATATTTTTTGGAAAATCTAATTGAAATAGACATTATTATCGATACAGAGTCCGAATCTATAGTTTTTAGATTTTTGTCTGTCTGTCTGTCTGTCTGTCTGTTACCGCATCACGAAAAAACCACTGGAGGGATTTTGATCAAATTTGGTATGGTGATAGCTGGTTATCCGGGTCAACATATAGGATACTTTTTATCGCGGAAAAATATCTAATTTCTTAGAAAAAATACAAAAACTGCATTGTAAGAGTATACTAATATGTAAAACCTAAGAATTTGGTTTTTAGTCATCTGAACGCGGGCGGAGCAGCGGACAATGCTAGTTGCACTATAAAGTCAGAATAAGTACATTTGAAATATTTTTAAAATATATTTTTTTGTGAAAAACGGGATACAAATCAATGTGTATACAATATACATATTAATTCACGTTCGACAGATATTCACAAAAACTTGTAAAGCCAGATTTATTTATTGAATGAAGTTCAAACCGCAGTGCATGTATCATTCAACTAACCACTGGAATGTTTGTTAATATGGGATTTATCTATTTTTTTTATTTTAGGAAAAAAATATGCCTTAGCGGAATAGGAAGCCAATGGGAAAGAAAACACCCTCTGTTCGCCTTAGTATAAATTAATATATATGTAAATATGGATGGATGGACTTACAGACCTATAATTAAATTTCATACCATTGTTAGCTATCGAGTACCCAGAAACGAAGACAAGATTTACGTGAAAGTGGGACATGTTAACTAAAACTATCTTTTCCGGTTTTTTCGCAGAATTATATTGATTTTTGATTTCCCAAACAGTGCACTATCTGTAACAACTATATAATGACCATTGAGACATCTGAAACTTTAGTTTCGCCCGTGACCATGGTTGCTGTAAAGCATTCAAAAAATCCGAAAAGATCGTTTTATTTAAAATCGCATACATATATTTTTATGTAATATATAGTGAAATATTCATACAATTAATTTAATTATTCCCTAGTATTATTAAAGTATCTAATCCACTTAAGCAAAGATATAAATATGCAAAGCAACACTCTAAACTCGTGAAAAACAAAACAATTCCACTTTTTCTTGAACGCTGTTCAGCGTAAAAAGTTTTGGATAAACAAATCATAGGACACATTCAATTTGCCTAATGACTGTTGGGACGTCTCACCAACGTAAGCTGACCCGCGTAATTCCTTTACCAAGAGCTTTTTACGACGCTTTTTTAGAAAGCTTTTATATTCCGAGGTCTTCTTCCTTGGTTGTAGAAATAGCTGAAGATTGTGTAACCTATACATGATACTTTGTTATCGACTTTTATTCTAAATCTCTTTTGGGTTTACTGATTTAGTTAATGGATTTATATATACTCGTAATTATTATGTATTAGCTTTCATCTGACCTTAAGAACACAGAAAAGAAATTCTGTTAATCAAATAATTTTATAGTATATTCCGGAACAAAAAGCAGTTTTTTTATATTCAAACCTTGCATATGATGTGTGCCAAGTTTTATCCAAATCCATTTTACGATTCACGCATGAAAAAGTAACAAATATACAATTCACTGATTCATTTATTGGCAACTAGCAACTCACCATCGCTCCGCTCGGGTTTGTCCCTAGTTACGTTTTAACGTTTAGTAAAGATTTCTCAGAGATGAAATATTTTCTTGCTGTAAAAGTATCCTATATGTTGACCCGAATAACCATCTATCATCATACCAATTCATTCATCAAAATCTGTCTCGTTGTTTTTCTTGTGATGCGTTCCCAGATAGACAGACAAAAATTCTAAAAACTATACGTTCAGTCTCTGTATTGATAATGGTGATGATGTTCTCCTGACCGATTCCGGCCACGGCGGCCAATCTCATTGAGACTAGCCAACTGCGCAGGAGATATTATAGTGCAGTGCGTGTACGCGCAGACACAACGTGCACTCTCTATTCCTGTCACTCTCATACTCCGGTGGGACGACTACTCGACACGACCAGTGAGAGTTAAGGCGCAGGACCGACGGCTTTACGTGCTCTCCGAGGCACGGGGGTGAAACACCGCCAACTTCCCAACTCCGGGCTGTTATTGAGGCTTAATATACAGAAAGACTCAATAACTAAACTTGGCCCGACCCGTGACTCGAACCCAGGACCTCCGGATGTGCAGCCGTACATGCTAGCCACTACACCACTGAGGCAGTTAAATTATTATTGATAATAATGACTATTTAATAAGATTTTTCAAAAAAATATTTAATGTACAGATTCAACTTAGTTAGAATTTAATTAAATGTATAGATACTCGCATTTATAATATTAATAGGTAGAGCAAATTGTGAAGATATCGCGTAGCATAGATTTAAAGCAACCATATTAAGAATTTTAAAAGCACAAGCTGCAGTAGACTTTCAGTTCTCTTCACTTTTATTAGATATTTATCTGCGATTGATTCTAGCTGGCTCTAACATACAAGGCCGTAAATCGGATTTCGATTACACTCATTTCTGCGGTGCTTTCTATAGTTCCTTAGTAACATAGCTTCATAAGAGTCTTATCATTTTGAGTTAGTTGGGAATGAAACTTTTATTTGTTTCTTTATATCTTAATTATTTTATTCGCCTATGCCTTTTATCTGCATGTGTCATGAACAGGTAACCATAGGTAACAATGAAGAGTTAGAAGGAAAATAGAAGTGGACAGAGGTTTCTACTGGTTCTAAAAAATGCTACTTTACATATTTAGTCTATGTATGGTAGCAGTAGGTCGATCGTCGATGGTGCTGTGTGTTAATGTCCAAACATATTTCTTTATTTATTTATTATTATAGATTTCGCTATTAAACCGTTGAGAAAAATTGCAAAAGTGATAATGCTGATATCAAGCTATGGTGGATGTACGTCGTCACAGCGTCGATGACGTCATAGCGTGTTATTGGGGCTCGTTTGTTACGTCGTGTCGTCGAGCGACACTGGTTTCACGCCGCGCCGTCTGCTATTAGGTACTTGAATATCTAGCTTTATTTAGGGTACATTTTGATTCAAAGGGGTAATTTAGATGAGTGATATTCTTATTACAAAAAGGTTGTTTTGATAGAAATAGTTTTAATGGCTGGCAAATTGAATATTTATCATGCATTACTAGAAAAACATATTTTTTTAAATATTTTGTCGATTTTTTTTTAGGGTTCTATGTCTCAAGGGTTGAGTGTTATGCTAAGGTTTCAACATCAGATACTACTACTAACATTTATATAAGTTTGAGATAAGTTCATTTAAAAATAGTGCATTATAATTGATTGATATTATTCGTCTAAACGTGTTATCTATACTAATATAATAAAAAGGTAAAGCTTGTGAATTGTGAGTTTGTGACGTTGTAGGGGGTAATATCTGGATCTACTGAACCGATGTAGATGAAATTTGGTAAGAAGATAGTTCGAGGACCCTGGGAAGGACATAAGATACTTTTTATCCTGAAAATCATTCCTTAAGGGGGTTAAAATTGGGATGAAAGTTTGTATGGGGAATAAACCTAGGGACGAACCCGAGCGAAGTGAGGATGAGTCGCTAGTCTATATATAAAAAAAATTCTGACTGAGTCGACTCTGTACATTAAATATTTTTGTGGGGTCTTATTGAAATAGTCATTATTATCGATACAGAGGCCGAATTTATAGTTTTTAGAATTTTTGACTGTCTGTCTGGGAACGCATCACGAGAAAACTACTGGACAGAATTTGATGAAATTTGATACAACGATAGCTGGTTATCCGAGTCAACATAGAGAATACTTTTTTCTGCGGATAATTTCTCATCTCTGAGAAATCTATACTAACCGTCAAAGCGTAACTAGAGTCAAACCCGAGCGGAGCGAGTCGCTAGTTACAACTAAAAATCAGTTTTAAATTTGTTAATGAATGAATTTAGAAAGAAAATAAATTCAATTTTTGTCGCAGATTTTGTGTAACATACACAAAAACATACAACAAAATTAAAGTCAATTAATACGTCCATTGATACCCACTAATCTTCTACACTATCCAGCTAAGTACTCAGACTCACAGTGGTGGCACTAGCTTTGCTTTATGAGGATAGTCTGCTTAAACAAACAGCTATGATATACTTAAACGGCGCAAGTTGACACTGTATTGAAACCTACGAGTTGAACTTAGTACTAAATAGTGCGTAGTAGTGTTATGGCTTATTGTTGAGTTACAATAGTATCCATTAGAATGGGATTAACATGGGACATTGGGTAAATGCCTCCTTGACCCGAACTGACCGGGCGTTGACAGTATAATTATTCGTAGGCTTACGCAGATCTTTAGATGGGTTCAGCTTTTGGAATTAACGTCCTAGCAAGGCTAAATGCATGCATATTAACTTTTAAAGATGGATATTTTATTATAATTATGTCTTTCTAGCTTATAGAACTTAAAAGTTTGCAGTTTTCACCATTTTCACGAGTAATTTAAGCATATTATGTAAACAGCTAGTAAGTTCATGTATTCAGCCCTTTTTAACGTCCCACTGCTGGGCATGGGCCTCCCTTCAATACGAGGGGGATCAGGCCATAGTCCACCACGCTGGCCAAGTGCGGGTTGGCGGACTTCACATGTCTTTCGAAAACTTGCTAAGTTTTCTAAGACATGCAGGTTTCCTCACGATGTTTTCCTTCACCGTTAAGTCAAGTGGTAATCATGTTGGAAATGATTCGCACATGAAAATATCAGAGGTGCGAGACCCGGGATTTGATCCTGCTTCACTCGGTTTCCCAAGCGAGCGCGTTACCACTGGGCTACCACTGCCTTCATGTTCAAGTTCATTCTCGATTGTAATTAATTAAATAGTGAAGCAGCATACAGCATACATACACTTTTCAGATAAGACGAACATAATTACATATATGCAACATTAAAACATAAATAATGTACTCATACAGGAATCGATCCGGCTATCTCCAAAGTCAAAGGAAAATCAGTCAGAATAATCTTACTACGCCATGGCGTTCATCATATTTTTTTAAGAAGAAAATTTAAAAAATATATTATTATAGAAATATCACTTTTATCGTTAGATTATTTCCCTTCTTTTCGATTTTAAGTATTCATTTAAGTTAGGTATATATATATATATATATATATATATATTACTAAGTAATATATATATATATATATATATATATATATATATATATATATATATATATATTATATATATATATATATATATATATATATATATATATTAATTAATTATAATATATATTACTAAGTAATATATATATATATATTACTAAAAATTAGTAAAGGAAAATTAAAAAAAGGCTATAATATTAACTTTTGTAAACAAGAACAAGTTCTAACAATTCAGTTACAAATTACCAAAATACTGTAACAACAGTAAGCACAACGGTGTAAAGCGCACTTCCTAAAAGTCGAAAAGCTCCTCACAGCTGGCTAAGTATCCATAGAAACTCGAGAGTTACCAAACTAGTTGAGAATTTGCTACGAACGAAAAAACTACTCAGAAAGGTTGCCTTTATTGGAAGAAGTTTAAATAAAAGTTCTAGTTTTATCGCTGTTAATTAATTGATCCTGAACACCAAAGGCCGATTCTAGGCTTTCTGGTTGTTGAAGACATAAAGCTCTTATTTACTATTCACTTTAAATGAAAGTTTATAATCTTCCATAAATGTATGGGAACTTTTTAGTTAATGGAGTACTATGTGTAGATTCTCATGTTCCTACTAAATGCAAGCGACTTACCTTTGCTTCGCTCGGGTGCGTTCCTAGGTACGATTTATATGTGTATTCAGCCCTTTTTAATGTCTAACTGCTGGGCATGGGCCTCCCTTCAATACAAGGAAGATCAGACCATAGTTCACTATGCTGTCTCTCTCAGACATGTAGGTTTCTTCATGGTGTTTTCCTTCACCGTAAGGCAAGTGGTAATCATGTTAGAAATGATTCGCACATGAAAATATCAGAGGTGCGAGACCTGGGATTTGAACCCGCTTCACTCGCTTTCCCAAGCGAGCGTGTTACCACCGGGCTACCACTGCCTTTTTTTTTTTTTTTTTTTTTTTTATGTCGGGAAATGCATTTACGCATACCACTTGATCCCCCAGATGGTGATGTGGGGCTCACCGGCTAGAAGAGCCGGTACTACCCACTAAAACCCGACATTCCCCTCCCCTCCGCCTTAATGGGGCGCCGCAGGATCGCTTGCGCATAACTACTACGGCGCCCCGGCGGCAGGTCTGCCGACGGCTGACCACCACACCGATGGGGCTGCTCCACAGTCAACTCTGCTACACCAGAGAGGTACCCGGAGCAGCCCCATTAAACCGAACCTCCACCCACCGAAGTGGGCCACCTCCAATCGGCTGCAGAAGATAGGGAGAGCGGCAACGAAACACCGACACTCCTCTTCCCCTGCAGCCCCACCGCGTCCGCCATCAAACGGTGGCGGCCCCGTCTAGGCCGCGGAAGGTAGGGAGAACGGCGCACCGAAATACCGGCACTCCTCTCCCGCCGCGGCCTACCCCTCCGCCGGATGCGGGCCTGCGACCACAGTCCCGCAACCGGCACCCATTATCCGGTTGTGGGACCAAGCGGTCCCACCACCGGTGGCCGCAACGTCTTCGGCTCGAGGCCTAAACGAGCGGCCCCACCCAAGCCATTTGGTCCGCGCCGGATTTCTCCGGTACCACCCGCCGCCCTAAGCGGGTGGCATTCCCCTATCCGCCACCTGGGGACGCGCCCGGTAGGAGTGGGCTACCACTGCCTGCCGCAATTTATATAGATAATATGAAATTGTCATTGCGAGTGTACCTTAGGAGAAAGACTCATGCTTTTGCAGATTTTTTTGTAGGCCTTATTAGGACTTATAATTTTGTATGTATATATGTCTTTAAGGTTTAGCCAGCGTTAAACATGTCAATTTCTAAGCACGACTCGGTAGAACCAGTTATTGTGTTTTCCCGTGGATATGAAAGATTTTCCTGCACTAAAAGGTATCCTAAATGTGGGCCCAAGTAATATGCTATCACTACACAAAATTTAGTTAAAATCAGTTTAGTACTTTTTCTTTGAAATGCACACATCGAATTCACTAAGTTACTGTTTTATTATATGTATAGATTGGACTTATTTTTAACTGACTTCCAAAAAGGAGGATGTTCTCAATTCGTCGGAATCTTTTTTTATGTATGTTCAGCGATTACTCGAAGACGCCTGAGATCCTATTTAGATATTTTTTTTTGTTTCGAAGGGTATACTTCCCAGGTGGTCCCATTAAAGTTTTATCGAAATCGGTCGAGCAGTTTTTAAAAAAATCATCAATAAGTTACTTTAAAAATAAACTGCTTAATCGAATATGCTATTAAAAAACTTTCTTCTTAAAAATTATCTCCTTATTACGTCTATACTAAAAAAGGAAAAATAAAAACTAAAACAAAACCGATTTCCAGGCACTAAAATGTGACTTATGCGTGTTTTTATACCGAAAAAAACTTAAAAGCATAGCAACTAACTTTAATAATCTATAGATATAATAAAATTCTGAGTCGAATCTGCACATTAAATATTTTTTGGAAAATCTTATTGAAATAGTCATTATTATCGATACAAAGGCAGAAACTATAGTTTTTAGAATTTTTGTATATCTGTCTGCTTTTCTGTCTGCCTGGAAACACATCACGAGAAAACCACTAGACAGATTTTCATGAAAGTTAGTATGGTGATAGCTGGTTATCCGGGTCAACATATAGAATACTTTTTACTGCGAGAAAATATCTCATCTCTGAGAAATCTATACTAAACCTTAAAATGTAACTAGGAACGAACCCAAATAGAGCGAGGGTGAGTCGCTAGTACTCTATAAAAGTCTGATTGAAGAACAAGTGTAATAGCTGAGTGGAACAATAAAAGCATATGTGAATAGAAATGTAAAAAATAACAAAGATTTTTGACTATCGAGCCCTCTCGAAATAAAAATAATTAAGCCCTCCAGAAGTGATTGCACATACTCGTAGGTACGTCATACACCTTGCAAGTTTCTGAGTCGCGCTACACGTTTTTGTTCAAGAACAATAAATGTATCGATTTCTGCAATTCCAGCTCTAATGAGAATCCCTATTGTTATTGCTGTTGTATATCACTTTTACTTTCGACTGTTCATTAAAATGAAGTTTGTAGAATTCCTGTCTCACTGCCCTGGAGGACCGTGGTGGGGTTTCGTAATAATTAGAGCTTTTGTTTGGTTTTATTATTCCCGATATCTACTTGTTACATTCTACTGATGGAGCTTTTTTGGCTTTATCAGTTTTTTAGGATCTGTTATCATTTTTGACTGACTTAAAAAATGAAGTTTCTATTCTAAACTATATATAAAAATAGAATAAAAAATAACGTAAATAATTCTTGTTTAAAAACTTGTTAAATAATATATCACCATATATATAAAAGTCATATAAGTGGTAATCACTTATTTCTTTCTCATATAGTCTATTCCTATATCCATCATAAGTTTGACAACGCGACGTGGAAACATTTCTAGCTGAAGTTTTGCTTCATTTATTATCCTAAGCGATTGAACGTCAGTTTTATAGTAGAAGCAGTTTAAAACTAAAAGTATATTTTACTTGTATGGACTTCGGTTGGAAAATCATGAAGTTATAAGTTTTTGGCAGCGATTGTGTAAATTTTTCTATAAAATTTTCAATAAGACATTAGAAGGAGCTTTTTACCCTCTTTAAAAAAAAATTATTCCAGGAGTATGGGGATGCTGTATTTTTTTAAGGCACAATATATTACCGTTAATTTACCGGAAGTCAAATCAAAACATACTTTATTCAAATAGACTTTTACAAGCACTTTTCGTTAATTTTACATTTTAAATTAAAATTAAATGTCTGTATGTAAGTCCGTGAAGAATTTACCAATGGCTCGGAAGGCAGTTCGGTTGAGAAGAGCTAGCGAGAAACTCAACAGTTGCTCTTTTTAAATATAATAATAATTTACAATATATCAATACAATAATTATGCTCTTATCCTACGTGAATATTAACTAATAGTAACCATACAAATTTACATAAGCAAAGTGTACCGAGACGGAATAATACGCTTTGCTCTATAATATATTTTAATTTTTTGACATAAATTGTTCTAGTGGCATGCTCAAAAAATAATGTGTAATTTTGTTATATATACGTACACCTTGTCCATAAGTCTGATTCATTTTTTGAAGACTCTTGGCGTTCTTAGTTCGTCCTTATTTATAGTATCTATTTTGCGTTTATCACTATTTCTTTAGACCTAAGACTGGAGCGGAGGTATATTCATTGTATATTATATCAAAATCTGATCTTGATTTAGGATTCTAATACTCGATATGTTTAACACTAATCTTTCAAAAATTTGGTTTTCTGAGAATTTCTGGACATAAAAACGAGCTCAGGTGCTAACGAAAAATAACGTAACTATATTCTATTTTAACTATATTATTATAGTCTATTTTTCTATTTTGAACATATAATGCGTTAAACAATAAACTGCACATGTTATATATATTATATTATCTTTTATGTTAAGAAAGTAACATATTATAACTATACATATATACTAAGATACATAATTAGATAACTATGAATATTAATACTATGCGTCTCCCAGAGCATATCAACAGTGAATTAGATTAACGCGGACGAGTGTCCTTTGCTCGGAGCAAGAAACCACGAAGCAAATCCAAATAAACAAGTCCATTAGTAAGTTCAGGCTCACGACATGTATTGAAGATTTTTCATATCTAAATATTATGGGTTCATATTTTTTAAAGTACTTAAATATTTTTATTGTCGACTAGCAACTCACCCTCGCCCCGCTCGGTTTCGTCCCTACTTACGTTTTAACGTTTAGTATCGACTTCTCAGAGATGAGAAGTTTTCCCGCAGTAAAAAGTATCTCTTCGTGTTGATCCGGATAACTAGCTATCATCATACTAAATTTCATCAAAATCTGTCTAGTGCTTTTTTCGTGATGCGTTCCCAGATAGACAGACAAAAACTCTAAAAACTATAGATTCGGCCTCTGTATCGATAATAATGTCTATTTCAAACAGATTTTCCAAAAAATATTTAGTGTACACATTCGACTTAGAATTTTATTATTTGTATAGAAAATTACGGTTTTATCTATCAATGTAACATATTTGAAGGTTGATTTTGAGGGTAATAGTAAATTTATTCAGTCTGTTTAGAGATATGTAGTTTAAGTACTATTTAAGCGCGAGTGTGATATTTTGTGTGAGAGGATTCACATAATACTTTCTTAGATTTACGCGAATGTTTGACATTTTTAAGTAAAACTATCTTTTTGAGAGGATTCCTTAGAACTTAGGCACTTTTATATTTTTCATGTAAAGTGATAAACTATGCTTATGAATAAAACATTTATTTTATATGTTGGTACATTAACACACAGCACCATCTAGTTCCATGGTAAGCTACGAGGCTTGTGTTATGGATACCAGATAGTTGATACACTACACATATATAACTTAAAATACATACATATTATTAATATAAACAACCCTGACTAGAGTACAAATATTCGTGCTCTTCACACAAATAATTGTCCCCAGCGGGACTCGAACCCGCGACCGCTCGCCCAGCAAGTACTCGCACTACAAACTGAGCCAAACGTGCCAAAAACATTAATATGCATATTTTATTTGGTTTCCAAAATTAAGTACTAAGTTTCGGAGATAAGAGGGATCTTTAAACAAGTGCATATCTAGTGTAGAATTTTTAATTTTAGGCTTGACTGCAGGGTCGTCCGTCTGCGCTACTCCACAATAGCACAATCTGATGTAGTTTGGAGAAAATCAAGTTTGTGCTAATTGTGCCCGGGGCGAGCCCCAATAAGCAGTCATTTCGACCAACCTATAAATGTAAGTAAATATCTGTTATTTCATTTGGCCTGGTTATACTTTGTTTATGTTTTTCCTTCGCTAGGCTCGTTCTTGTTATATTTAGTACAGCTGGTGTTTTCAAATTATATTCCAATGTATTATCTTGTAGCTACAATTTTTAAAGCAGTAGTAGTCCAGTGGTAACGTGCTTGCTTAGGGAACAGCGAAGCGGGTTCAAATCGCGGGTCCCGCACCTCCGATAATTCATTTTATGTGTGAATCATCTATACATATACATAATAAAATTGTAACTAAGTCGAATCTGTACATCAATTATTTTTTGGAAAATCTTATTGAAATAGAATATTATCGATACAGAATCCGAATCTATAGTTTTTAGAATTTTTGTCTGTCTGTCTGTTACCGCATCACGAGAAAACCACTGGACAGATTTTGATGAAATTTGGTATAATGGTAGCTGGTTATCCGGGTCAACATATAGGACACTTTTTACTGCGAGAAAATATCTCATTTCTGAGAAAAAATACAAAAACTGCATTGTAAGAGTATACTAATATGTAAAACCTGAGAATTTGGTTTTTGATCATCTGAACGCGGGCGGAGCCGCGGACAATGCTAGTACATAATATATATAAATGTAAAATATATATATATATATATATATATATATATATATATATATATATATATATATATATATATATATATATATATATATATATATATAAATGAGAAATATTTAATGTACAGATTCGGCTTAGTTAGAATTTTATTCATGTATAGATAGATGTAGGTTTAGGCTGAATTCTACATGATGGGAATCGAGACACATTTCGAGTGACCACTACGATGCATTGAAGCAAGGTGTCATTGTAATTGCATTCTATTAATATTCAACTACATATATTTGACGTAATTGTTGTACAATGTCTATAATGGATGATGATAATGTATTTAATTAGAGTCTATTGATTTGTAAATTTACCCACAATGCTAGTTTATGGCTTAGCGGGCGTAATATAATTTATATATCTATGCATATAAATAAAATTGCAGTGTCTGTCTGTGATTACAAAATAACTATGTTTTCTGAAGCCCATAGAATTATTTATATGATATCAGTACCTAAACTATCTTTTTTAATTTTATTTCTGTCTGTCTGTCTTTTTGTTTGTCTGGGGTTATCTTTGGAACGGCTTAACCGATTATAATGGGACTTTCATTGAAAGATAGTTGAGTTTATAGAGAATACATATAGATTATGTTTATTTCAGATATATTTAGTGCTCCAGGGCGAAAATAGAAAACCCTTAAAATTTACGCATAATTTGAATTTATGATATCACGAAAAGTCCGCAATGCGAAGCGAGGGTATGTTGATAGTTGTTGGTATTTATTTTGCGATTTTATTCATATAAAAATAGCAGTGAGTATAATTATATGTAAAGGCTCGAGTACAAAATCGTTTTTTTTATCAATCTAGAAACTTTTAAAATTTTATCCTACGAATATTTATTTTAAAATTTCTAAATCAAATCAAAATATTTTTTATTCATAGAGACTTATAAAAGCAGTTTCGAATCGTCACTTTGTACATTTCAAATTTAAATGTCAGTATTTAAGTTCGTAAGACTCTAACACCGGATCGGAAGACGGATCTGCTGAGAAAAGCCGGTGCAAAACTCAACAGTTGCTCTTAATTTTTTTGATCGGAACCCTGATTAATTATTTAAGATAAAAGTAGCCTAAGTTACTCCTTATAAAATCAGCTATCTGCCAGTGAAAGTCCCGTCAAAATCAATCCAACCATTTCGAAGACTAGACTGACAGACAGACAAAAATGTTCAAAATTGTTTTTTTCTTATTAGTACCGTATTTACTTTCATATGCATTTAGTAAAAAGTTGTTATTTCGACATTACAAACAGACGCTTCAATTTTATTTATCTTTATAGATGTAGACTAACCTAGCCCGCGGCTCCGCCCGCGTTCAGGTGACCAAAAACCAAGTTGTTAGGTTTTACCTATTAGTATATTCTTACAATGCAGTTTTTGTATTTTTTCTCAGAAATGAGATATTTTCCCGAAGTAAAAAGTATCCTATATGTTGACCCGGATAACCAGCTATCACCATACCAAATTTCATCAAAATCCCTCCAGTGGTTTTTCTGTGATGCGGTAGCAGACAGACAGACAGACAAAAATTCTAAAAACTATAGATTCGGCCTCTTTATCGATAATAATATTTATTTCAATAAGATTTTCCAAAAAATATCTAATGTATAGAATCGGCTTAATTATAATTTTATTATATGTATAGATAAAGTTGATAAAATTGATAATTTTCTAACAATCAAAGTCATAGGCAAGGTATAGTGCAATTATTAATTTAAATTATGCAATAGATGTTCTAATGCATGCAACGAGTCCGGCTGCGCATTACAAAGTGACCGCGGAGCATTAAAGCGATGCGGCTGAAGAAATTGCATGCATTCAATACTGAAGGTTATTTAATAATGACGGTCATATTTATAAATTTCACTTATTAAAATGTATGAATGCTAGCTATTGTTTGTGACTTCACTCGAACATTTTTGTTAGAGACGCGCCATTTCTCATTGCTAGGGAATAACAATGTTATAGTTAGTTCAACGTTGATTATATTTGAGTATTTTTAACGTCCCACTGCTGGGCACGGGCCTCCCTTCAATACGAGGGGGATCACGCCATAGTCCACCACGCTGGCCGAGCGCGGGATGGCGGACTTCATATGTCTTTCGAAAACTAGTTAGGTTCTTACATACATGCAAGTTTTCTCACGATGTTTTCCTTCACCGTTATGACAAGTGGTAATCATGCTGGAAATGATTCACACATGAAAATATCAGAGGTGCGAATGTCCGGGATTTGAACTCGCATCCTTCCGCAGTTTCCCAAGCGAGCGTTACCACTAGACCACCAATGCTTTGTAAAGTAATAGAACTCTATAAAATAATTATTTAACTCTAACAAATAAATTGCCCTTGAATTTAAATAACTTAATTTCAACATTTCATTGTACATTTGAAGAGCATTTTCATTTGCATCGGTAATTGCAGAGTTGCGTGGGCTTTATTGAATACACTTGAACAGCTGACCGTTAAGCGTTTTTAATCCCCACGAGGAAAATCAATCGTTTTAAATAATAATAATTAATTATTATATGAAACTAGTGAGTAGCGACGCGTCCCTAATGAATTTTGCAATGTATGTTAACTAACATGCCCCAATGGTATCACTAGCTATATTTACATATATAAATCTATTACTTATATGTATATTAGGGTGGAGCGAAAAATTATTTTTTTCATAGCTTGGGGGTAGAATTTGTAGCTTATAAAAAAAAAAACTTTTTAACAAAAAAATAAAAACCGACTTTAAACAAAAGCACTAAAAAGTAAACAATAACTGATTGGTAGTTTTCATTTACTATACATACCTAATGAAATATTTTCGAAGTCGGTGTGCTTTGCTTTGTATGGGCTGGCACCGATGTCGAAAATATTTGATTAGGTATGTATTTAATAGGTAGGCTTTAATTACTTAGCCAAAGCACACCGACTGAGGTGATAGTTGGTTATCCGGGTCAACATATAGTATAATTTTTATTCAACATCTCTGATAAACTAATACTAACCGTTAAAATGTGGCTTGGGACGAACCCGATAGGAGCGAGGGTGAGTCGCTAGTTCTCAACATAAATAATTATAATTAAAAAAAAAAAACTTGTACACTTAAATAAAAACAAACAATTCCGGGACATATTTAGTAGTTTAACATATTACAGTATGTAAAACGGGACTGTAGAAAATATCACTTGTGTTACTGTGTTACAGGACTGTCACGTCGCTGTGACGGTGTCCGGTACTTTTTATATGAAATTCGCACGGTGCTAAATATTTCGGTGAGTTGCCTTGTTGGTATATGTAGCCTCTTTTTGTTTATAATGTTATGTGCATGTTAACAGAATGTTTAGATTTATTCTAGCCAAAGGGTATCGGGTTTGATAAAATTGAAATAAATTAACCATTAAGTCGTTTGGTATTTGGATGTCTCGATGATTTATATTTTATCTTAGGATAATAAAATCGATATGTTTATGTATGTTCCCTGTGGACTCCAAAACCGCTGGAGTGATTTTGATGAAGTTTTCAGGCAATCTTAAGATTAGCCCAGCGAGTGGTCCTGTAAAGTTTTTGTAGCGAACGGAAGTTTGAACGCGGGCGAAGCTGCGGATAGTATTAGTAATTAATAAATATCGCATATTTTACATACGCGCCATGTTGGTTTTCAATTATTCATAGCCAAACGCAGCGTACATTGATAAAGCAACCAACCAAAGCAGTCGACTCGACTCACTAATACTGCTAGTGAGTGCTGGGACAACGTTTAATAAACTTAAATCACTTTGAAAAAACCAAAATAACAGCAAAAATCGCATTAAATTCACTATAATATACAGACAGACATTTGACGACTTATTTTTATATACATATGTGTGTAGATGACATAATATATGTACGTTAGAGACATACTCCATGTAATGGTTTTATGAGTTTACATATTAGCATATTAATGAAGCGTCTGAAAATTCAGGAGTCGTATACAAAGTTAATTACGCACGATACGTGGGATGATATGCCTGAGAGCTGGGCCCAGAAACTTTGCGGAATTTAATAAGGAAGACAAGAAGTTTGTGATTAATTTTGTTATCGGACTCGTGTGACTGACGAAAAAACAATCTGTTTATAGAAAAAAACTAATCTATACCATATGTATAATGAAATTCTAACTGAGTTGAATCTGTATATTAAATATTTTTTGGAAAATCTTATTGAAATAGTCATTATTATCGATACAGATGCCAAATCTATAGTTTTTAGAATTTTTATCTGTCTATCTGTGTTTGACCCTACTACGGAAAAACCACTGGAGGGATTTAGGTGAAATTTAGTATGATGATAGCTGGTTATCCGAATTAACATATATAATATCTTTTACTGCGGGAAAATATCTTATTTCTGAGAAATTTATACTATACGTTAAAACGTAACTATTGTTCTTGGATTAACTCGATTGTTATTTGATTTATTCTAACGTAGTTATGTGTTTTATAGTTAACTTTATGGTCTTTTAAACACGCTTTTATTACCGATCATATAATTGCGATTAACAACAGTAAATGGAAGTTATGGTCGCAGGTGGTTTACGAGGCTTTAAGTAGCGATATAGAAATATTTTTTAGTTCAGTTTTATTTACTTGTATGTGTGTATCTATGTATGTATTTACCCCCTTTTTTAACGCCCCTCTGCTGGGCACGGGCCTCCCTGCAATACGAGGGGTTCAGGCCATATTCCACCACGCTGGCCAAGTGCGGATTGGCGGACTATACATATCTTTTAAAAACTAGTTAGGTTCTCTAAAACATATTCTAGAACATGTTTCTAGATTTATTTAAGTATTTATCACGAGAAAGTAAAGCAAGACGCTCGAGGAAACAAATTTAACTTATGCTTAATGGCATATGACTTAGTATGTAATTAATTAATCAAGTTATTTCTTTGTGCTCCGTCGACCTGGGATATATTATTTGAATACGATCTAGCTTGTGTAGAAACACTCGATATATTATGTAGCCTTTGTAACTCCAGGTCATTATGTACTAATATCCTTAATTTCATCCAAATCAATCCAGCCGTTTCAGCGTGAAGGAGTAAAAACATACACACACAAATACAAACTTTATATTACACAAAGGTTAACTTTGCATGAGTTTATTTGTGAGGGGAAAACTAGTGATCTATATGATATATAATTAGAAGACTTAGTAGATGTATGATTAGGCCGATTCAAGTCTTTATAATGAGTGTAAATTTTAAATTGAAAAAAATTTTTTTTATACCACGTCGGTGGCAATCAGGCATGCGGCCCGCCTGATGGTAAGCGGTTACCGCAGCCTATGGATGCCTGCAACACCTGGGGCATCACGTACGCGTTGCCGACCCTTCAAGAACCTATTTACTCCCCTTTTGAAGGACCCCATACTGTAGCCCTCTGGGAAAACCTCGGCAGGGAGTTCATTCCACAGCGAGATGGTCCGTTGGTAAAAATTGTTGGTACACTT